>OZ024776.1:9795007-10995007 GCA_964017025.1 Stenichneumon culpator | reverse complement strand
GTTGCCGTACGCGTAAGCTAAATAGAAAAAAAAAAATTTGGTCAAAGTACATATTTCTCAAGTAGTTCTTGTTTCTTTCTCACGAGCAACGCTTCCTGTATGTCCCTTTGCGACGGTATCGCTTTTTGGGACGTCGTTTCGACTTCTTCTTGTTTGTCCGATTTCTTATCGCACTGCTCTGTCCATTCCTTCATGGCGCTTTCGCGAGCTTCCTGCTCGGCCTTTCGCTCCAGAGGCAGAAGAATACCGTCGTCGTCGTCCCGATATCCGTAGTAGTCGGCGTCTATGTCCTTCATAAGTTCGGCGCGAGTTTTCCGGGGTGGCGGCGGTGGCTCTTGCTCGAACAACTCCCGGACTCCCGGCAACTCTTTCGCGGCGCCGAAATATTTGTAACCACGGTTTCCAGGCACCTCAAAGAAGAAACGTAAAAATTGTCAATCGACGCGTTTCTTTCATGTCGCGTCTTAACTAAAAAAATTTACATTCAAAAATTTAATAAATGAAATTTTTTATTAAATTTATTTTTAAAATTGAGTTCAAATCTTAAAGTAAAATATTGAGTTGAAATTTAAAATAAAAATTCAAACTTTACATAAAAAAATGTAAGACATGTCATATAGCGTATATCATAAAATTATTCAGCAACGTCTATCCTGAAAATTGAGTTGTCCCCAATGGGAACACCCGAGTAACTTTCGATGCTTAGAAACATGTTCAAATGCAAAAAGTTGAGAAAACGAATTATGCCTAAAAAAGAGAATATGTACGTCTTATAAATTTTAGAGAATTAAATTGGACTCTATTTACCTCGCGTCCTTCGTGATCCAACATGCGGGGTCCGACTCTCGAATAATCAGGCCCTCCGAGTTCTTTGATCTGCGACTCCCAGTGTCTTTTTTCTCTGAGCAATTTGTTTATTTCGTCGTTGAGGTCTCTTATCCGAAATTCACCTAAACCGGCGTTTTGTATCTGCGCGACTTTCTTGGCAATTTCTCTGATTATTTGCATTCTCCATTTTTCAGCTTTTCTCAAATCTCTGCACTCGGACGCCAAGTACGGTCTGCGCTCTTGCTCTTTTCTCGATCCTTCGTTACTCTGCGCCGCTCTCCACCGAGCCAACGTCGTCCTGGATGAAACATAACAATAAACATTTTAATACAAAAAAAAAAATATATCTCGAAGTTATAAACAATCGTCGAGGTCGACTCTACTTACATAGCCTTCTCAGCATTGCGCGCCTAAAAAATAACAAACATTGTTTTATTTTTTAAATTTCTTTTCTAACGTAACAATATTGTACAATTCCTTAATATAATAATATGTAATTTTTCAAAAATATAACGCGTATATTTACCATGATTTTGTTTTTGTCGATCCACCGCAATCGAAATCCTTAAATACCGGCGTTAAAATTTATCGGGAACTGTCTACAATTTTTTATCTTCGGCGATACTAGCGCCCCTAGCGTTCGTAGCCGAAAGTCGTCGGAGTCCGCATGAAAGTTAACTGCGCATGCGCGGTGAACATTGTATTTTTTATTTTATAAATGATAAATTTTCTTGACGCGGCAATTTTTCAATGGACATGATACATTGAAGGAAAATATTAACGTCCACATATTGCAAAATAGTTTTGCCCGCTAAAACCGAATCCGTTAGGTTTTTTGACCCAAAGTAAAGCCAGACATTACCTGTAAGGCGATAATTGGAGCTTTCCATCCAGTCGTGGAAATTATTAACGTACAGTATACTAAAAACTTTAGAAATACTTTTCTTTGATTTTACTATAAGAAAATACTTAAAGTAGTACTTTTATTGTAATTTGACATTAAATGAATTACTATAATTTCACCGTAAAAGTTCATTCATTGTTCATCACAATTGTACGTTAAATTTAATGCACCAGTTTTTGCATAAAAACTGAAATGTACAGTTTTCTTAAAGAGCGTGCGTTACAATAACGGTTTGATTTGGTTAGTCCCTTTTCTCAGATACCATCATCATCTGACAGAATGCACCAATCAAATGAATCCGTCATTATAACGTAATCAATGTAATCATTACCAAAACTGGCTGAAAAAAGCCAAAAGCCAGGCATAAAGAGCTGAGCGAAGGGCAATTCTCATGTACGCGAATCGGGCGATTCTGTCCCCGCCCCAAACATCCGCTGCCGTCAACGTCGCTCGTTGGGTGTTTGCATAATACGCCACACACAACACAGCTGGTCCAAGCTGGTCATCGAGGCTCTCTCGCGCAGCACGAGAATATGACAAAAAAAAATTAAAAAATATACATTTACTTTTGACGTAAATATGAAAAAAAATTGATAACGTCGTATCGGTCGAACGGTCAAACAACTCGGAACAAGGCTCGTTATTTATTGAAATTTAATCGACCCGACACAAGTCACTCAAATCCGCAGGTAATAATTAGTGCTCTCGCGTTAAAATTTATTGACCTTTGTGATTGTGTGCAGCGTCAATAAAACCGTGAATCCTGTGACTGGCTAGAATCGTCGCATTGTTCCTTTATCGAACCCCGCAGGTGCATGGAATTCGCAGAGTTTTACGATACGACGATAAAGGAAACAGAGGAAAAAAATGCAGCCGCAATTGGGAGCTGTGACTCCGAGAAAATTGCCAGTTTTCGTCTTTCCACAGAGTATAACATTTTTCTTAGACGATCAGTCGACGCACAAGCAGGTACTGACGCTCTACAATCCATACGACTTTCCCGTCAAGTTCAAAGGTAAACATTTTTTAAATCGACTGACTCAACGTTTTTAAAAAATTTCTAAACTCAATTCTTTTTTGTTTTTTATCATCCTAGTACTATGCACCGCTCCAAACAAGTACAAAGTGGTAGATCCGGAAGGCACTATAAAATCGCGATGTTGCGTGGACATAGTTGTAAGGCACACGGCCCTCATGATTGCAAACTGCAACACCACAGATAAATTCAGGATACAAATGCAGGAGCATCCGTCCAAGCAGGTATTTGTTGTTCGTGAACGGAGCGTATTATAATATGATACGGAGCTGGGCGGTACTCAAAGTACTGGTTACTTGTTTGGGACTTCAAGTATGTACTCGAAGTAGCCGAGTATTTTTAAGTACTTCAAATACGTTTTTTTTACAATTTTGAGAACGGAGTACAATAAATTTTTGAGTCAATGAGTAGCGGGACATCCTGTTTTTATTAATATATGAATATCTGTATAAAGTTTTCGATAAGGATAATTTTAACAAGATTTTTTTTATTTTTCATAAAAAAAAAAGTCCATGAAAAAAACGAGAAGATTTCCACTTTTCGTTTTATTATATGAAAGTTTTTAAGAGTGATAAGAATAAATTAAAAATCGTCTCGAAACAACTAATTATGGAAATTCCACTTAGCAATTGACTACAATAAATTTTGCTGTGAATTCCGACGGTAAAAATGTTAGGAAATGTTAATATTTCTTTATGTTATGAATTTGCGCAGTACTTGAAGTATTTTTTTTACGAGTGCAATTATCTAGTAAAAGTACTTTTTGAGTGCACGCTCGTATTACGGTTACCCGATGAGTAGCATAGCGTCTCGTTTCTATTTATATATATATATATATATATATATATATATATATATATATATATATATATATATATATATATATATAATACTTCAAGTACTTGAAAAATTACTTGTGATAGCTTGTACTTTGTACTTGAAGTATTTCTGGGTACTTGCCCAGCTCTGATATGATATCAGAGCTGACACCGTTTTGAGGTAACTGGACAATGGAGGTAACAGTCGCCGCGAGAAACTTTTCACAATTAGCTCTCTTTGAAGTCTGTTCTGTTCGAAGGCCATAGGAAAGAGGGACGTGGAGGCGAGACTCCTGAATGGAACAGGGGACAGCGCCGGACGGGGCACTCCGGATCCTGAAATGTTCCAGCAGCTTCCGACGAACGAGAACAGGCAACAGCAGTCTTACGCTCTCCTTGCCCAAAACAGATCCATAGACAGTGAGTCTCGGATTCGACCTAATACGCGGCAATTTTTTTTTTAATCATCCGCTAAACAGCGCCCTCAAGCGTCAACGGGCGACGGCAGAATTTCCAGAATACCATTCTTTCGTTTTAATTTGCGCTTGCAGAAACGGCCTCGAAGATATTGTGTAGAACCGACGATTCGCGGTGTAACTCGTTTCGAGAAGATATATTTCGACGCTCGGAGTACCGAGATGCTCGATACGTTGTCGTGGACAAAGGTTAATAAGTTAGTATTTGGGCATAGTTTCTGTCATTTTACATCCTACATTTATCTTATTTTTTTCGTGTTCCTTTCTTTGACTTAAAAAATACGCGATCATTCCTCACCGTCCGTAGATCTCGTGCTCGTCCCGTCCATCGTCTCGTTCGTCGATTCCGTTCACCGCATATAGTTTCCGTTCGATCGATAGATTCTCGATGTCATGTAACAAACTTCATTTTCTTTTCTTTAAATAATAAACTTTGTTTTCTTTTCTTTAAATAAAAATATCCGCGATCATCCTCACCGTCCGTAGATCTCGTGCCTGTCCCGTCTATCTTCTCGTTCATCGATTATAGTTTTCGTTCGATCTATAGATTCTCGATGTTCCATGGAGTGCCCGCTTGTATATGTTTTCCGTACGCGCTAGCGTTGGCTCGTCGGCGAAGATACACTTCGTCTGGTCCTTATAAAAAAAGAACAAAAAATGATTTTTTTCAGGAGGAACTAACTACGTGGCGCTGATAGCGGGAATCGTGTGTATAATTGGACTGCTTCTACCTACCGAGGGTGATCAGAGTCAGAGGATACCGGATTACCTTCACCTCTCGATAAACTTCAAGCTTATATTTTCGTTCGTACTAGGTAGGTATCAGATTCGGGATAAATCCTTGCTCGATGTATCCGTCCTCTTGACGATTCAATCTGATTTCGTTGTTCTTTCAGGTATGGTGACGATAATTGTCCTGAGGCTGTAAAATCGCCGGAGCGGCCATTGCGCTTAGAATGATCGATTTATTGAAATAATTAGAGGTACGGGTCGGAATGCACAACTTACGTAAGATTTTTGGAGAACTTCAGATTTTTTTTCTGCTCTTATTCATTTTCTATTCCCGATGCTAGTCCGTATAAACTCTAAGCTCGTACGAACAACGCGCTTAGGTGAGCACCGATATATAAACTAAACTACCAGGCGCCCTCCCAATCTCTACATTTACAGAATCCGAAAAACTATATATGTATATATATATATATTTATATATATATATATATCTTTCTCTTCTTACATATTATATTATACAGTATTTTTTTATGGATAAAAATATCGTGCTTTTTATGTTCGACGCGAGAAAAATTTTACCGTGAAAAGTTTTTTGTACATATATCGCGGGCCTTTGTGAAACGGGTATGTCTGTGCGGGTTTTTTTTCTATTTAACGTGTATGATGGAATTTGTACTATATAAATAATGATGGGTCATTTAATAAGCTTATGTATATACAACGTGGTGTTGCAAAGAACGCTTGTGTTTTTTCGTGTATATATATATATATATATATTTTCTTTCTCTCGTATGAAAGTGTTCAGCCTCGCTTTTTATTACCCTTTTATTCACCGAGATCGAAATGGCAACAGTTGACAAGAGCGGATTACATGGGACTTTCGGGAAGAACGCACCAAGAAGCTCTCCGAACTCTTCGTCGATGAAACTTTCGCCCTCGCGAACGAGTCGCCGTTTCGTGCGACTCGTAGTTCTCAAGAGATCAGTGTCCTCGGATTCGTCGTTAAGAATGTAAATTAAATCACATTGCTGCTTCTCGCTTTGAGGCTGATAAAAGGTAACGTCACCTTCTGGAAAAAAAAAATCGTAAAAAATTATGTATCTCAACGACGATTCGTCGAATTGATCGAAACTTATTTTTAAAAACTAAAAAAAAAAAAAATTCGTATGAAATTTAATGTACCGGTACCGGAAGTTTTTATGCATAAACGAGTATATTAAATTTCATGTAAGATCGTGATGAAAAATGAGCATGCAATATATAAAAAAACTTTAGAAATAAAATACTTTACTTTAATTTCACTCTAAAAGTCCAGCAATTTTTTTCATGATGATTGTGCATTAAATTGAATGCACCAGTTTTCGCATAAAAACTCCCAGTGAGGTGCATTCAATTCACAATTTTTTTTAACAGTAAGCTGAAAGGGGCCTCACGAGTGGTCAAGTGTAGGCTCAACGCAGCCTCCCCGCGCCGGCCGATTTTACTCGTCTTGACCCTTGGGCGCTCCGTATTTAAGAGCGTCGTTGTGTGTCTTGTACTTCATTCGGGCATCTGCCGGGATATTCAATACTCGTTTCAGCGTGTCTCTGATCCTCGATCTCGTTGCCGTGTCCTCGCACTTTCTGTTCCACACGTACAACTTGTCTTCCTTCGATAAAAAAATAAATAAAACGTTAACCAATCACAGGCAATCTCTTACCGTAACAGGACATAAATAAAATAAATATATAATAAATACATACAAAAATATGTATATTAAAAAATAGATTAAAAAATACAAAATACGAGGTACGACAACGCGCTTGGATAAATACCCCAAATTTTACAGAAACAACGACGCCGCATATCTCCTCGCCGACCATGAACTGCTCCCCTAACAGAGCCAACAATAGATTCTCCCAGCAACGATCAACCAGACCCTTTCGTAACTTAAGCTGGAACCTTCCTCCCAGACGATTGTTGATATCCTGACAAATAAAAATAATTCTGTTAACAAATAAGCTTTCAAAATTGTAAAATGAAAACAAAAAATAGCTTTCAACTTACTTCCCACATGGGTTTGATACCGTTTTTGAATAGATGAAAGTCAGAATTTGACATGAGCTCCGAAGGCCTGAGTAGGTGACTGTAGAGCGCCCAGAATTGCTCAACGCTCGCGAATCTGCCGACCAGCCTCAAATTCTGAGCGTAACCAGAGTCTGTGATTTTTCCTATGGGATTTCTCGTGTACCACAGCGCATAGCCGAACTGTAACGGGTGTTCATTTGGGCCTATTTCTATTGGTGGCTGGAAAAAAAAGAATACCCAAAAAAATTCCGATAAATCCAGCGTTAACGCAGACCTTTATGGACGTATAAAAAAAAAAGAGAGATTTACCAGCCTGAGCTTTGCCGTTGGGTCGCACAGGTCTATCTCGTCGCTGCTGTCTTCGTTTGTTTTCAATCTGCAAAATATCAAAACGAGTTACACCTAAAACGCATTGTCGATGAATTTTATATTCTTGGCGATTAACGGCTGCGAAACGCGTAAGTTTGCCGGAGAGCGCGTAACAAGTGTCGAGACACGCGGCAGCGCGTTGGGCCGATTCACGTTCGTCGAATCGTCGTCGAACTTCAAGAATTAAAAAAAAAAAAATGTATAAACAAAGGCTGATCGCCATACGGGAGTAAAAAGCGTTCGGCCGAGCGAGGACAGTCGACGCCACGACATGTCACTGCGAGCAGTCGCGCTCGAGGCGAATCCAACCTCAACGTTGGTCGAGAGAAACAAAAGAGAAAATAAATAATTCGATTATATTTATTTTAAAAAATCGCTACCGGCGTGTACGTGCGTTTGTCACTTACGCATCGAATTTCTCAGCCATAATCTCAACGGATCGTAGGTATAAATATATTTGTGTTACGAATTATTAATAAAATACTATAAATCGACGATCGTTTTAGCGAGTTGGGAATAAAAAATACAAAAGCCCTCCTCGCTACACACGGTAAATCGTCTCTCTGCGCGCACGCCGTCTGTTTTCGTTCGGTCATCCGGTAAACTCAACATTTCCACCATTTATCCCTTTTCGTTCGTGATCTAGAGACTAGAGTGGTTTGCGACGTTGGCGCTTGAGAAATTTCGCCTCTCGAACGGATGCGAACGATACGGAACGTCGCGAACCGGATGTGCTTCTCGCCGCTGTTCAACAAAATTGATCTAAGGCATGAAAAACATCGATGTTCAGAACATCGAGTGAACGTTGCTCATCAGTAGTTGGTTGGTGGTCCGAAGGGCCGTCTGTGAATGGCATGTGCATAATTTTATGAATTTGGTCCTTTCTTCACAGACTCTAGAACAAGCCTGCCGTTCTTTCATAGCATTCCTTTTCTTCGGGTGAACTGTTCACATGTGGCATCCATCCTTGGGGTAAATTCTGTGCCCTCGATGGTTTTTCCGACTTACCGTCTTCTAAAGAAAGTTCGCATATGACCATTTGTACCTTATAATAACAATCCGATTCTCACTCGTAATATCTTATATTTGAATCGGATGAATCGGGCGCCGTTCTGAATTCAACTATCGATTAATATATTGCGGTTACCAACTAGATCCATTACACAAGATATCAGTTGGCAAGCGTGCGGCGAGTGACGACGTCAGAGTGTGCAGAACAAACTAAGTGTGTGTGGAAAAATGCGGCCGACCACTGACTATTAAGAGCATGTGAAACACTATGGAGTGGGAGAGAGATAGCATCAGTGGCGCTCTCGGCGGAGCGAGAAAGACACGCTGAGAACGTGTTTAACATGCTCTTGAAGACATGTGAAACGTAACGAATGTGATTCAGAGACCGTAGACTTTTCGGGAAAAAGTAAAGCATTAGCGGATGACCAATTTAATACCGCGTCCGATGTCGCTTCCGTTTTATCCAAAAAGTCATCCCGCTTTAAATGACATTGATCCGAAAAATGTATCTATGTCTCTCGCACTCATATGTCACGTGGTACATTTTTCACATGGCCTTAAGAGCATGTTCTCAGCGTGTCTCTCTCGCTCCGCCGAGAGCGCCACTGAAGCTATATCGCTCGCACTCCATAGTGTTTCACATGCTCTGAAGAGAATGTGCAATACCGCGGTCGGTAATAAAAACTGTAATCAACGTTTATCACGGATTCTGGTATGTACGATAAAAAGGAAAGACTTATCGAAAGCCGAGATGATATCCGCTTCCGATCTGACTTTTCTTTTGACCCCACATGCTCGAATCCGTGAGAAAATTCGATTATTGGTTTTGATACCGACTGAGTCCGGGATGAACGGGGAGCGAGGTGTTTTATATGGTCTTAATGAAAGAAATTGAAATATAAAAAGTTAAAAATTGAAATTTTCATATTGTTTCCTCATAAAACTTGCAAATTGAAATCTTTATATGGCTTTCTCATAATGTTCCTTTATTCGCGAAGCTTTTTCTATGAGAAAGCATTTTCTGTGTTATTGGCTTCCTTATGGAGGAAGTTTCGCGAAAAAAGGAACATTATGAGCCATATGAAAATTTAAATTTGCAACTTTTATGAGAAAGTCATATGAAAATTTCATGTAAGAGTTAGAGCACGCACAGACATTTTTGAAAAAATTCAAAACCCCGTAAAATCTGAACGATTGCATAGATTTGGCTAAAAATTGGATCGAATAATGAGGATCGACCCCTCAACATGTGTGATAAATTTCACCAAGATATCTCAAGCCGTTTTCAAATTATGAACATTAATTGATTTGCACATACATACATACATACATACGCACACGTGCATCAAGACACTTATTCTAAAAGTGTTTTTTGGATGTTGGGAACATTCTGAAGAGCCTTACATCAAAATCTGGAAAACTAATTTTTTCACGAAAACAAAGGTTCCTCTATGAGGAAACAAAATGCAGATATTATCTATATATACCTTTAGCTTACAACCTTCATTTTGGTCGCAATCGACAGTAGAAAAAATACCGACATCTCCATTGCAGAAACTTTCTGTACAGGACACAAATATGGAAAAAATTCTATATTCTTTACGGCGAAGGCTGAAGAAATCGTGAGATATTTCGAGTAAAAGAGAGCAGTCGCATCCCGTTTTTACCGACAGTTCTTTAAATGTACTTGTCTCGAGACGCTACCGCCTCGCCCAGGTAGCACAAAATAGCAAAAAATTGGCTCAATGGTTTCCATAGGTCCGACTGGACGAAATCCGAAAGTTACCATCCACCCAAATAATTAACTTTTTCCTTACACATGCACGTAAAATCCCGCTTTCCGTTTCTGTGAAGTGCGCGCAGAAAGGCACTTTCTCGCATCGCATGCGGGAAAAATACTGCGCATACGCACAAACCTAATATGGTCTTTTTTCCAGCACTAGTGCGGAAAAGTGCCTTTCTACGCACACTTCACGGAAACGAAAAGCGTGATTTTCGTGAATTTGTTAGGAAAAATTATGTGAATGGCATGGGAGTGTAAAAGGAAGTCTGACTTGTGCGGTATTTTCACACTCGTCAAGAACTCCCTTTCAAATCCAAATAACTATTGGACGCAGGATAACTTATAGTTGTTCCCCGGAAGAATATATCTAACCTCGATAGATCGCTTTTTCATACTAGATGTCTTCCCAGATAGAAAAACGTGCCGTGCGTTCGTCACGCCATATCGGCACAATGCCGTCAAGTACGTCCGCATGTGACGATATTGTGACGGCACGGAGTTTTGATACCAAAACCTGCTTGCACAGTTCCAGCTCACTGTGGAGCTTCACGTCAAGATGGTGGAGCTTCACGCCAAGCTACAACTGTGCAAGCAGCTTTTGGTATCAAAACGCCGTGCCGTCATAATATCGTCACATGCGGACGTACTTGACGGCATTGTGCCGGCATGACGTACGTACCCGTGCTAGCACCGAGTAGATCCTGTGCCGTCCCATGTCTATTTGGGTTTTTCCTACCTGGGCTCCGAGGATTAATTCATCGTATTGAAAAAATTTAATGAATCAAATTTTACTTAGCCTTTGGTCGCCTAGCGCTCTATCGCCTTGCACCGCGATTATTCTTTTCCTCACGATCGATCATTCACCCATCGCCTCATTGAGTTGTACAAAGTCGTGAAATCAGTGGATGAATATTTCATTATGCTATTCATTCGTTGGCGTTTCATTCATTGGTATTCATTCATCGCAGACCATTCATTCGTTGGCGATTAAAACAAAAACTATTCTATTATATTCTAACTATTGTAGTATATTCTCTTCTACACTACTAAATAATGCTTACCAATGCAGATCGATGCGATATTCGGCAACACCGGACATCTCTGCATTGACGATGTTTTCGAATATTCATCGAAACGGATCCATTTTTATTGGGAAATAAAACGTTACGTGTGAGTGTACACCGAAATCACTTACGTATCGATGTGAGACTCTCATGTTCAATAACCATACAATAGACGTGACATTCTACTGCCCTTCTCTAGCGGAACTGCTGCAACCATGGAGTCAGAGTTGCATCACAGGTGCACTGGAGACACACATGTTGCGAGATTGCGAGTTGCGATGACTATGACGAGACTCCGGAATGAGACCGATCGCTTTGTGCAAACTTTAATCCGTTATGCAACTCTTGATTTTGATGGACTCGAGCAATACCAAGTCAAATAAATGAGACTATATATACAACGATGGCTGCAAGAGTTACAGGAAAAACCACGCAAAGTAAAGATTATACGCCCTATATAAGTATAGAGCAAATCAACATTTCTAACATTGCGCATTAGTCTATTGAAGTCTGCTGTCGGTCACCTCAGTTCCGTTAGGGTTATTGCTATTATTTTTGTTTTATTTTTTTAACTACGTTCTAACGCTCGATCGTTACGCGCATTCGTGTAACGATCACGCACGCGTGTTGATCGTACCTTGAGTGTACTTTCAAGGTTTTTCACGGCAATTAGTTCTACCGAAATCAATCAGTCTACGGTTGTCATCTAAGTAGCTCACAATTGTACGTTTATCATCCACGCAGCTCACAAGTCTACGTTCATCATCCAAGTAGCTCACAAGTCTAACTCTTTAAGTCGACGAGCTGGTCTTCAACCAGTCTCTCTTTATGCGAAAGTCTTATACTATATAGAACTAATCTTTTTTTTTAATTCAAATAATTATTCATTTTCATCCATTGTTGTATACCACATTCACGTCGCTTTAATTCAATTCAAACCCATTTCAATAATGCTGCAATGACGTCAGAAACGGATTATTCATTTCATTGGTAAAACGATTCCAATTTAATTATTTTGTACATGTCATCACTTACGTATCGATGTGAGACTCTCATGTTCAATAATTCCCTAAAAGTCACCTCTGAGGCTAGAGATACCATTTTCTGTATTTTTTGCTTCCTCATAGAGGAAGCCTCACGAATAAAGGAACATTATGAGAAAGCGATGTGAAAATGTCAATTTCCAATTTTTGTCAACGTCAACGTCGTTTCTCACTTTTGTGCAAAACGACTGGCCGATTCAGGTTCAGCGCGAAGAATATGCCGACGTCGCGTTTCACTTTGTCAGATCTGTGTGCTCGGCGCGATAAAATACATGGAATGATGCGATTCTGATTTTTTTTTTTTGGCACTTTCGATTCTTACTCAAGAAATCCAAAGATACTTTATCTAGCTTTTTCAACCCCGTCAAATCCATCATCTCGTGTATTTTTTGCCATTGAACATGATGATGGGTTTTTCCGCGATGTCATCGGGAAGCAAAGAAATCGCTGTTTAAAAATATACGAAGTCTAATTTTTACAATATTGGTTAGAAAAGCTTCCGGTAAACCTTTTTTGTTAGTCGGCGCTGCGGGACAATATTCAATGGATGTTTCCATGCTGTCACTAATCTATCACTTATTTTATTTATAGATAAATATTTAATTCGGAAAATTGCGTCTAATATTCATTTCAAAGAGTACTATTTTGTGTGAAATTCAAAAAAAATTTAAACGACATAAAATTTGTACGGTTCGATCGACTGTTTCCACATTTAATAGGGATTATCGAACGATCGTACTCCAACTGTGTACAGCTTTTTCTTTCGATAGCTATAACATTGTAAAAGTGCGCATAGACATTTTTGAAGAAATTGAAAATCATGTATAAAATAAAAACAAATGAATATTTGTTAATGATATTTTCAAGAAACATTGACCATTAACCACACACGTTGTGTGTGAAATTTCAGCTTGAGCGGTCGAGGCATTCTCGAGTTATAGCGGTTTGAATTTTCCGTGCTGGGGCGCACACACATGTATACACACATACATACATTCGAACATTTTTTCTAAATATGATTTTTCGATGTTTTCGAACATTCTGAACACATTTTCATTCAAATCTCAAAAATTGTTTTTTTTCACCACAACAAAGATTCCTCTATGAGGGAGCAAAAATGTAATTAGTTCTGAAAAATCCGCGCCTACCGCCACGAGTCGTGCTCGTGGCGGTAGGCGCATGGTATAAAAGATTGCGAAGAACCCAGGGATTCATCATTGTCCGTTTCCCTCTTGTCCAGCGGAACGAAGGGATCGGCGCAGTGCCAAATTTTGTGTCATATACAAACTCCGTTAATTACACGTATTTATAATAAGTGATTGTTGATCTGTATTTATATATATAGTTATATAACACGAAGTATATTCATTCGGTAGTTTTTTGTCTTTATTTTTTTTTCTTTGCAAAGTGTTAACGATTCATGCAGAACATGTATTACGACGGTGACATCGTTATATCCGGCATCGCTGGACGATTTCCGGATTCCGACAACATAAAGCACTTATCAGAAAATCTGATGAACAAGGTCGATCTTATTTCGGCAGATGGTCGGCGCTGGATGCTAAGTAAATTTTTTCGACGTTACGAAAACATCGAAATTATAATGTTCTTTCCTTTGTTTATCAATAATCTGAAACTATAATTATTCATTCGTAACTCACAATCGATTTTCACTGGCAATTGTCGATTTGTGTCATTTTATATTAAAAAGGCCATTTAGTAGGTCAACATTGCACTATTTTGCTTCCTCATAGAGGAAGCTTTGTTTTGGTCAGAAAAAAAATTTTTGAGATTTTAATGAAACCATGTTCAGAATGTTCCAAAACATCGAAAAATCAAATTTAGAAAAAATGTCCGCGCGCGCGCGTGTGTGTGCGTGTGTGTAATTTCACACACAGTAAGTGTGGTTAAAAGTCAATGTTCGTGCAAAATTTCATCCAAAAATGTTCAGTTGTTTTTTTTTTTGTACGCCATTTTTATTTCTTCAAACATGTCTGTTTGCGCTCTAACGCTCGCAATTTTTTAGCTGCGGACTAAAAACGCGTACAAAGATGGAACATGATCACCCGACGATCCCATAAAAATTTCAAGACAATCGATCTGACCGTTTAAATTTTGTGCCATTTTGAATTTTTCGAATTAAATAAAAAATGTGTATTTTACTTGAAATGCAATTGTCCCCACTAAATATCCATTAATGAGTAAAAGAAGTGTCAGATTCGTGATCAACGTGAAAAAATACATAGAATACAATCCCGTAGTGACGATTAACGAGAAAGTTTATTGGACATTTTTATATAGCGAAAATTACAAAAATGGGTCATATTGCGGATTTTCAAACAGCGATTTCTTTGCTTCTCGATGGATACTCTATGACACTTTATGTATTTTTTCGTCTCAAGTACAGATTCGACAGCATTTTTAACCAAAAGCGCAAGATTGGTGTATTTTTTCGCGCTGAACCTTAGTCGGCCAGCAGTTTTACTTAAAAATTAAAGTTGGCCCTATATTTGTAAAAAATGTCTCTCTATTTGTAAAGCTTCCTCTATGAGGAAGCCAAAAATATAGTAAATGCTTTCTCATAGAAGGAGCTTTGCAAATAAAGGGCCATTATGAGAAAGTGATATAAAAATGTCAACTTTCAACTTTAAACTTTTAGAGCTGGAACTGTGCAAGCAGCAGTCTAATATCAAAATGCCGTGCCGTCACAGTATCGTCACATACGGACCTACATGTGTGCATTATGCCGGCACGGCATGTCGAATGTTACGGCACGCTTTTCTTACTGGGAACCATTTACACGAATAATAAAATTTACATTGCCAATGACGAGGCCTGATTATTTTGTCCTTTTTCAGATCACCCTGAGATTCCTCAGCGTACCGGAAAGATCAACAATGTGGGAAAATTCGACGCTCGCTTTTTTGGGGTTCACTTCAAGGAAGCTCACACGATGGATCCGATGTGCAGAATGCTGCTGGAACACGCTTACGAAGCCATCGTCGATGCCGGGATCAATCCGCGTCATCTGCGCGGTACCAAGACCGGTGTCTTCATCGGTGCTTGCATCTCCGAATCACAGAAGATTTGGGCCTACGAGAAGTTTCATGTTCGCCGTTTACTTTTTTGATTTAATGAAAGGCGATAATTTTTTTGTTCCTTTTGTCTTTAATTCCCCGATCTCCGCTATAATTTATCTAAAACAGGGGGACGGTTTGGGTATAACTGGATGTAGCAAATATACGCTGGCAAACGGGATATCCTACTGGTTGGGCATAACTGGACCGAGTTACTCGTTAGATTCAGCCTGCAGTTCGAGTCTCTACGCGATGGAGAGAGCTTACGATGCTATTCGCACGGGCCTGTGCGACGCAGCTCTCGTCGGGGGATCTAATTTATGTCTCCTACCCTCCGTTTCCCTTCACTTCCGTCGTATCGGTAAACATTGCACTTTAAATCATATTCGTTAAGCGATTGATTATGCATTAAAACTCAATATTTTTCTATTAGAACTGACTCGTTAAATTTCAATTATTATTTTATTGATACATGAGATCAGATGAAGCTATGAATGAATTGTGCTACTACTCAGGTGTCCTCTCCATGGACGGTCGTTCAAAGTCCTTTGATGCCGATGCGGACGGCTACTGTCGCGCCGAAACTGTCGGCGTGGTCTATCTCCAAAAGGCCAAGGACGCTAAGCGAATCTACGCGACTTTCGTTCACGGAAAAGTAAATTGCGATGGATTCAAAGAGCAGGGAGTAACGTTTCCGTCAAGCACTATGCAGTGCAGGCTCCTCAGCGAGTTCTACGAAGAGTGCGGAGTGCCACCGACGATGATGTCTTTCATCGAGGCTCACGGAACGGGTACCACAGTCGGTGATCCTGAGGAACTTAATGCGATTGACAGAGTCTTCTGTCCGGGAAGAACGACGCCTTTGAAAATTGGCTCAGTCAAGTCGAACCTCGGACATTCGGAAGCTGCCAGTGGTATCTGCTCTATCGCGAAAGTACAATCACGATTTTTGCACGTTCTCTCCATGTAATACGACGGCTTTTCGTATCATTGAGGATTTAATCATATTTGATATACCTTTAGATTCTGATAGCAATGGAGACCGGATTGATTCCGCCAAATCTTCACTACAAACGTCCTCGCGAAGGTGTCAAATCTCTGGAGGACGGACGCATTAAAGTCGTCACCGAAGTGACTCCCTGGGAGGGTGGTTACGTAGGCATAAGCTCGTTTGGTTTCGGTGGAGCAAACGCTCACATTTTGCTAAAGTCGCATACCAAGGAAAAGATTAACCACGGCGCTCCCGAAGACGATCTGCCGAGACTTGTCGTCGCATCCGGACGTACGCGTGAGGCTGTCGATAGCATACTGAATGACGTGCGTACTTCCCTCAACCACATCGATCAAATGTGCATTTTTTAAAATTAAATTGAAATTGAGAAAAAATTTTGATGGCTGGGAATCGATGAATTCACAGGTAGAGAATCGTCCCGTAGACGCGGAGTACGTGAAGCTTCTTCATGACATTTTCAGTGACGATATTCCCGGACACATGTTCAGAGGATACACGATAGTCGGAGGAAGCGCCAGCCAGGATAAACCCATCAGGGAGATACAGCACTATCCCGGCGCGAAGCGTCCTATATGGTTCGTTTTTTCGGGACCGGGCTCTGAATGGCCCGGCATGGGTGCATCATTCCTGAGATTGCCGGTATTCGCTGCATCTATAAGAAAGTGCGACGTCGTTCTGAAGCCACGAAATTTGGACATCTACGATATCTTGACGAACAAGGACAAAACAACTATCGACAATATTCTGAACTCTTTCGTCGGCATCGCAGCTGTACAGGTAACTTCAAAGATTTAAATGTTCGAGTAATACTCGATGAGTCTTATTGACTCATTTTTTTTTTTTTATTTCGAATCTGATTCTGTACGAAAACTTCATGGTGGATACAGTAGTATTAAGATAGGAGTAGGGTATCACACAAGGAAAATGTGTCCACTCATATGTCGTTAGTTAAATACATTCAAGAACTGTAATTTTAAGCGTTTGAAACTGTTATAATTCGTTATACAGAGCTCTAAAATTAGGATTTATTTTATACTGATTGCAAAGGAGAATTCCGTCACAGAAATAAATTAAATTAAATACAAAATTTCAGATGGGTCTCGTAGATCTTCTGAACTATATCGGTATCATACCAGATAAGATGATCGGCCACTCCGTTGGTGAGCTCGTATGCGCTTACGCGGACGGTTGCTTCACAGCCGAAGAAATGATCCTTGCAGCATATGCCATCGGTCGAGCTTTGCTCGAAACTGACATGCTTCACGGTTCCATGGCAGCCGTAGGTTTGGGATACAACAACATCAAAAATCTCTGTCCACCTGATATCGAAGTCGCCTGGCACAACGGCCTTGAGAGTTCGACCATCAGCGGACCTACCGAAGCAGTGAAAGCTTTCGTTGCCAAACTTCGAGTGAGAATTCGTCATCTTATTTATCATAATTATTTGTCATCTTGCATCAGTAAAATTGATTGACATAATACTGATTCGTGAGCTCCGATTTCTAGGCGAACAAGATCTTAGCTCGTGAGATCCCGTGCAGCAACATCGCCTACGACAGTCGCTACATCGCGAAAGCAGAACCGACACTATTGGCTTATCTGCAGCAAGTAATTCCAGAGCCGAAGCCGAGAAGCTCCAAGTGGGGGAGCACTTCGGTGCGTCGCAACAATTTCGGCACAACACTGGCACGTCTGTCCTCCGCCGAATATCTCACGAACAATCTCCTGAGTCCGATACCCTTCGAGGAATCCTTGTTACTAATTCCCAAAGATGCTGTGACCATCGAGATCGCGCCGCACGATCTTCTCCAAACCATTCTCCGTCGTTCTCTGCATCCAGAAGTGACGAACATCAGCCTGACCCAACGTGGCCACAAAGACAACGTCGAAGTCTTCCTTCAGGGTCTCGGAAAGCTCTTCGACGCCGGACTTCATATTCAACTTGCCAAGCTCTATCCGGACATCGAATTTCCTGTTAGCCGAGGTACTCCGATTATTTCGCCTCTCATCAAGTGGGAACACAGTGACGACTGGTTCGTCACCACCTACAAGATGAACGAAAAACTTAAAGCGGGCGAGAGAACTGTCAAGGTTGAACTCTGTGACGAGGAATACGAGTATATGGACGGCCATGTTATCGATGGAAGGAATTTGATTCCTGCTACGGGATATCTCGCACTAGTGTGGGAAACTTTGGCAATGATGAAAGGACAAATGATCAGCGAAATATCCGTGGTCATTGAGGATGTTAAATTCTTGCGTGCCACTACGATTCCGAAGGAGGGAGCCGTCGAATTAACGATTATGATTCAGAAGGGTGAGCTCCACTACCTTTTTTTATATTTAATATTCTGTTATTTCATGTATTATAAGAAACCGTAAGCTGGGGAGACTATAAAATCGCATATTAGGCAACAAATTATATAAGCAGATACAAATTAAAGTATTAAGAAGAGAACTGAATGCTTTGGGGACTCTTCATAGAGTGCCGTGAAATTCCCTGACATTTCCCGGTTTTCCAGGGAAAAAAAAATTAATTTTCCCAGTCAATCGATCAGGGTAGGAAAGAACAATTAAAAATAACGTGAAATGTTATTTATATTATATAACAGAGCTGGGCAAATACCCTAAGTACTTAAAATACGTATTGAAGTATCAATACGTATTGAAGTACTTGAAGTACTGAGCGCTGGGTAGTTCTTAAGTAGTGATGTTTTGAGTGCTGGAAGAATTGAATTGCTGAAGTTCTGAGTACTGACCACTCACTCAGTAATTGATACTTTAATACGTACTTCAAGTACTTAGTGTATTTGCCCAGATCTGTTATATACTACATATAAATTAATAAGAAATTAATAAAGATTATTAATATCTTAAACACAGTTTAAGATATTTAAACACACAATATTAAAAGTTCCCAAGGAAATTGATAACACGACACAGTTGTATATATGCTGTATATAGTCAATGTATACAGCTTGTTTCAGTCAACAAGTTTGCTGAAACGAAAAATATAAACGTCGTGCAGCACGGAATTAATCGAAAAGCATCAGATAAAAAAAAATTCCAGGGTTTAAAAAAAATTCCCTGACTTTTCCCGGTTTTTCCAGGTTGTCCAGGTCTGTGGCAACCATGTTAAGATAAGTAGGCCCTCCGTGTGAGGCCCACAAAGGTTCTTATATGTTACTGCCATAAGCAAAGGCATCGATGGGCTCTCTGGTGGTTATGCAGCAGCAGCCGGAGAGACGAGTTGCTTTCACGACATTCATTTTTTTATCTGGTACGTTTACTTGCAAAAAGGTACCGGGAGCTTTGAAGTAATCGAGGGCGGTGCTGCCATTGTTACGGGATCAATTCGCCATGTGACGAAGCCATCTCTAGAACAGATGAATCTTCCTACGCCCAACGACGACGACGTAGTCGAGGAGATGTCCTCGAAGGACATATACAAACATCTCAGACTTCGCGGTTACAACTACTCCGGCATATTCCAGGGTATCAAAAGTGCGACAATCGACTCTACCAAGGGAACTATTACTTGGTTGAACAATTGGGTGGCGTTTATGGATAACATGCTGCAAATGAGCATTCTGGACATCGACTCTCATGAACTGTTCGTACCCACCGCAATTCAGAAGCTTACTATTGATAACAATCTCCATCTCAATACTCTTAGCGCTTTCACGAGCACAGAACAACGTGAGTCGAATTTATTACTTGGACTTTCAAATTTGATTAAGTTCTACATTGCGAGCTTCTTGTTTTATTTATCTTTACAGAATTTACCGTGAGGCATTACAAGACTTACAACGCTATAATTGCCGGTGGCATCGAAATTCGTGGTCTTAAGGCTAGTGCCATATCGCGAAAGAAATCCGCTGTAGAGCCAGTTCTCGAGTCTTACCAATTTGTAGCTCATCGCGACAATGCCAATACGACGTTCTCGGACGTCATAACGATGGCCGCTCACATTGCCATGGAAAATAATTTATCTGTCAAGGTGAAGACCATCGAAGCCATCAACGAAGGTGTTGCTCCGGTATTGGAAAATCTGGTATCGCCTCAACTCGTCAAGATTTTCGGTGACCTCCCGTTGATCCAAGCCAACGTGAATATCGTCGCCACGGAGAATCCCTTCAAAGAGGGAAGTTTGCCGCACAACATCACCGTCGAAGATACGAAGAAACTGAATGCCGACACAGCCGCGATGATCGCTATCGGTCGCGGTCTCTTCGCGAGCTCGAATACCGAGACGCTGAATAAACTGCTGCTCGCCCTTAAGGTCGAAGGTTTCCTGCTGGCTCTCGAGACGGTGAATTCCGCCGAAATCTACAAGCTAGCGGCGGAAAATTCATTGGGCATTGTTCTCGAGAAACGCGTGAAGAACGAGAGGATTCTTCTGTTACGAAAACATTGCAAACTTCCGAGCCCAATGAGAATCATCAACGTAGCGAGTAACAATTTCGAGTGGGTGCTCAAGCTGAAATCGGCACTGAACAAAATCGCCGAAGCCACGGACAACTACACCCAAAGAATTATTCTCGTGAGCGAGAAGGATTTCGATAGTGGTCTCCTGGGTCTCGTACAATGTTTAAGAAAAGAACCCGGTGGCGAATCGATCAGAGGATACCACATTCAGGACAAAGAAGCTCCAGACTTCTCGACGGATAATCCCTTATACGCCGATCAGCTCGAATTAGATCTCGGATTTAACGTGCTTCGAGCGAACGGCACCTGGGGCACCTACAGGCACTTACATCTTCCAGAAGCTGTCGAACAGCCAGTGTATCACGCATGGGTGAATCAATTGGTTCGCGGTGATCTCTCTTCGCTGCGCTGGCTCGAGGGACCGATACTGTCGATGAGCAGTCAAAAGAATCTCGCGCTCGTTGCCTATGCCCCGATAAACTTCCGCGACGTTATGATCACCACAGCTAAACTCGGTGCCGAATTAATTGGTGAGACAAGATTAAACAGGGAATGCCCGTTCGGTTTCGAATACTCGGGAGTCGATTCTACGGGACGTCGAGTAATGGGACTAGTACCGACCCGCTCTTTCTCGAACATCGTGGCTATGGACGAGTGGTTGACTTGGACAATTCCCGACTCTTGGACTCTCGAGGAAGCTGCGACTGTTCCCTGCGTCTACGCGACAAGCTACTACGCCCTCCACGTCTGTGGAAGAATGAAAAGAGGGAACAAAGTTCTGATTCACGCCGGTACCGGTGGCGTCGGACAATCCGCGATCAATCTAGCACTTTACGAGGGCTGCGAAGTATTCACCACCGTTGGTACACCCGAGAAACGAAGATTCATTAGAGAAACCTTTCCGCAGATAGCCGATGACCACATCGGTAACTCGCGCGACACGAGCTTCGAGCAGATGATCGCAAAACAGACCAATGGATACGGCGTCGACATAGTCCTGAATTCACTGGCCGAGGAGAAGCTACAAGCTTCCGTCCGTTGTCTCGCGGTCGGTGGGCGTTTCCTCGAGATCGGTAAATTCGATCTTGCAGCCAACAATCCACTTGGCATGGAAGCTTTCCTCAAGGAAATAAGTTTCTATGGAATCATGCTGGATAAGCTGATGGTATCGACACGTGAGAAGAAGGAGGAATTTGCAAAGGTAATGCAACGCGGTCTCAACGAAGGTGCGGTAAAACCTCTGATTCACAAAGTTTTTCCAAAAGACGATATGGAAGGCGCTTTCCGTTACATGGCCGCCGGAAAACACGTCGGCAAGGTGATGATAGGAATTCATGACAAAAATGAGCCGCTCAATACGCCAATGAAAGCTTTACCGCGTTATTACTGCCGGGCGGGCCATAGTTACGTTATCCTCGGAGGTCTTGGAGGCTTTGGTCTGGAGCTCGCCGACTGGCTCGTTCTTCGGGGAGCGAATAATCTCGTTCTCACGTCTCGCACTGGGGTCAAGAACGGCTATCAAGCCAAGCGCATTGCGCTGTGGAAGAGTTATGGCACGAATGTCGTCGTTGTAGTCGGTAAGGATGCGTACAAGCCTGAAGATTGCGAGGACATCCTGAATACAGCCTCCAAACTGGGTCCGGTCGACGCGATATTCAATCTCGCTGTGATACTGAAAGACGCGCTAATGGAGAATCAAACAGAGGCTACTTTCGAGGAATCTTTTGAGGCAAAAGCCTGGAGCACGAAGCAACTCGACCAGGTGTCGAGGAAGATATGCCCGAAGCTGCGACACTTTGTTGTGTTCTCGTCGGTCGTCTCTGGACGCGGTAACGCTGGGCAGACTAACTACGGAATGGCTAATTCGATAATGGAGAGAATCTGTGAAAGGCGCGTCGCGGAGGGTCTGCCCGGTCTCGCCATACAGTGGGGAGCTATCGGCGACGTCGGCCTCGTAGCGGATATGCAGGAGCAGAACAAGGAGTGCGTCATAGGCGGAACTTTGCAGCAGAGAATCTCGTCGTGTCTCATCGAGCTCGACAAATTTTTAAGGAAGGATACTCCGATCGTCGCCAGCATGGTCGTAGCGGAAAAACGGGCCGGTGGAGCCGGCGCTCTGAGCATCGTCGATGCGGTGCTCAATATTATGGGACTGAAGGACCTCAAGACAGTGAGCACTCAAACTTCCCTCGCCGAGCTTGGAATGGACTCCATGATGGCCGTGGAGATAAAACAGTGTCTTGAGCGCGAGTTCGAGGTGTTCCTCACCGCTCAGGATATTCGTAATCTGACTTTCTCGAAGATTCTAGATATGTCAGCGAATGAAACTGCTGGAAAGAAGAGTTGCGGTAAATCAGCAGAAGGTGATAATACTGTCCAGGGAATGAAGCTGCTTGTACATATCTTTGGCGAGGGCGTATTAGTTCAGGACGCTTGTCTCAAACTGCATACAAACGAAGAGGCTGGACGCGACGAAATATTCCTCATTCCCGGTATCGAGGGATACGCTAGCATTTTTAACAATCTCGCCGGCAGGCTCAAATCACCGGCAACTTGTTTGCAATTGCTAAATAATAAAACAACCAGTAAAATTACCATCGCCGATATGGCAGAACAATTGGTACCCGTGAGTACATCTATCATAATTAAAGTTACGAATTTTCTTTTATTTATTTTATCCTAATACATCGTTTCTTTTTTTTAATAGCATGTCAAGAATCGAAGCAAGAACCGACGGGACTTCGTGATCGCCGCATACTCCTACGGTTCCGTTGTGGCTATAGAAGTAGCGAGAAAACTCGAAGCTGAGGGTATGACCGGCAGACTCGTGCTCATCGACGGCTCTCCTGAGCTTGTGGTCGCTCTTAAGAACGAATATCTTTCCGGTGGCAAAGAGGATGATCTTCAGACCAACTTAATTCTGTATATCATGGACATAGTGTCTCCGACTGCCACTCCGGAGGTGCGATAAACTTTTTTTTCCCCGGCAGTCATTGCTTCCCAAATTTTCTTAGTTTTATTTTCTTCTTTTAATAAATATTCGACGTCTTATTACAGCTTGCAATTGCATTGGAAAAATGCAGAACGTGGTCAGAGAAATTGGACGCATTGATAAGTGCACTGTCTGACAAAATACCGAAGATGTCGAAAGAGGATCAGGGATCTGTGTGCACAGCGGTATACGATCGTCTTGCAGCACTCCAGACGTACAACGTTACGCATCTTCCGCCGCTCAGATCTTCCATTGTTTTACTGAAACCGAGCGCCCCGACAATGAAGAACATCAGTCCAGACTACGGTCTCGGAACGGTGATTTATTTCTATTTCCATCTCATTTAATAAATATCATAGTCCACGGGTAGTCCATGGTGAAATTTTGGACAACGAAGATAACGTTTTTTTTTGTGCAGATATCGCGCGAGAAAGTGGAGATATTCACCGTCGAAGGAAATCACGTGACGATACTCGACAATATTAAAGTTGCGGCGGCAATAAACGGCGAATCTCTCGTGGATGCCGAAGTCTTCAAAGCGAATATCATGTAGTAGGGAAAGATTATCATGCCACTCACAGATCCACAACAGATCTTGAAGTACAACCCGCGATGAAAATGTTATGGATGAATAACGGATAACGGGTACCAAACCAATTAACTTTTTGTCATTGAACGTGAGCATAATATTTCTTGTCTAATGTACATAGTTTCGTCTTGTTTTTAAATTTCATCTGGACTGCCAACGAAAGGAAGTCTTTGTAATTTTGTACTCGTAGGTGAAGTGACGTGTTTCGCGTTTAATAAATAATTCTTTGTATTATACATCTCGAGATATATATATATATATATATACCAGAGCTCGGCAAAGTACTTAAAGTACAAAGTACTTAAAGTCTTATTTACTTTATGCCTTATCCAGTCCTCAGGACTTTAAGTACTTAAAGTACTTTAAGTTCTTACAAAGTACAAAAAAAATCGTATTTCGTTGTTTATCAAGTAACGAAAAAAATTGTTATAACCAAAAATCATACAAATTAAAATAATGCGACGATAGAGTTTATTCGAAAAATAGTAGAACTACATGATACTCTGTAGGTTTCTGAATTATTTTTATTTGGTCGAATTCAGTATGCGGTCAATGGTACATCATAGAATGAATCAACGAGTGGTACATCAACGAATCGGTGAAGCCTAAACAATATTATGTTCACGTCATAGAGGTATATGTCGACGTGGAAACGAATAAAATAAGGCCTCTGCAGATACATGAGTTTTCACATTTTATGTATATGTCGATATAAACATTTGTAAACTTGAGCTTCTAAACTTAACTCAGTAATAGGAGTGAAGACGATGCGAAAGAGAAAATGATATTTTCAAAAAGTCCGCCGTGTCTTTTATCCAAAACCATATAGAATGAAAGAGAGAAATATAGGCTACTGCGATTAGGACATAAATTAATAAAATATGGGTCGGTCCATATTCACCTGTTTCACCCAAAATGTATCAAGTACACTGAGAGAAGGATATAGTAAAAACTACTATATCACTTGAAAGATATTACCATAGCATATAGTAGTAGAGCGTTAGGGCGACACCTATGGTAGGAAGTACCCGATTTATAAAAAAAATTCTTAGATATTATGGTAAAAATTCTTGGAAATTCTGAGACTTTCTGCCGTAGGTGGCGCCCTGGCGCCGTACTACTATGTCCTATGGTAATTTTTCTTAGTTGATTGATAATTTTTACTAGATTCTTCTCTCAGTGTATAGTTCTATCAGACTATTTTTGCTTCCTCATAGAGGAAGCTTTGTGATGGTGAAAAAAACATTTTCGAGATTTTAATGAAAACGTGTTCAGAATGTTCCAAAACATCGAAAAATCACATTTAGAAAAAATGTCCGCGCGCGCGCGCGCGCGCGCGCGCGCGCGCGCGCGTGTGTGTGTGTGTGTGTGTGTGTGTGTGTGTGTGTGTGTGTGTGTGTCGGAGTGAGGACTAACGAAAAAGTTTATCGGGCATTTATATAGTCAAAATTACAGAAATGGGTGATTTTGCGTATTTTCAAACAGCGATTTCTTTGCTGCCCGATGAATACTCTATGGTACTCTATGTATTTTTTCGCCTCGAGTACAGATTCGACAGCCATTTTGACCAAAAGCGCAAGGTTGGTGTCTTTTTCGCGCTAAACCTGAGTCGGCCAACAGTTTTGCTTAAAAGTTTATTACGACGTTGATATTGAAAAAGCTGAAGATTGAAATTTTCATATCGCTTCCTCATAAAAGTTGAAAGTTGAAAGTTGAAATTTTTATATCACTTTCTCATAATGGCCTTTTATTCGCATCAAAGCGAATAAAGGGCCATTCCCCTATTTTTGGCTTCCTCTATGAGGAAGCCAAAAATATAGTAAATGCTTTCTCATAGAATTTAAAGATATATTAATACAAAGATTTTCACGTTCCACATACAGTGTTTCACATGAACGTATTTGAAGTAATGGAAAAGAACTTTAAGTGCAGTTTTTAAAGTACATATGTACTTTAAGTACTTGGAAAAATGGCAGTACTTAAAGTACACCTGTACTTGAAGCCTTGGAATTAAAATACTAAATAAGTACAATGTACTTTAAGTACCGCCGAGCTCTGATACATACGTGACTTTTGCTTAACCACTCGTGTTTCGCTTTTGCTTGCTGTTCAATCGCAGGGCTAGTCAGTCATCTCATATTTGTCGTGGTTCTCAAAAACGCTGGGGATGTTTTTTCTTTTTTTTTATCGGCGTCGATTAAGCAAGATAAAAGTCGTTAGAATGCTCCTTTTGTACATGAAATCACTGCGAAGGGTAAACGACATTCACAAGTTCGTATGAGCCAAACAATGCGGCCTTTATTGATGTAAAACAACAAACGCCGTGTTTACAGTAACGCAGACGTTACGTTTGCATAAAAATTAAAGTGACGCAAAGCTCACAACAAACAACATTTACGTGTTTCATAAAAGCGCACTGCGTAAATGAAATACGCAGTGCGCCCTGCAATTCGTTTTTTTTATTTTATAAAACCGTTGCGGAGAAAAATTAATTCAAAATATTTTGAGGTTATGTTGAACTTTAGCGCCGCCTTTACCTTATCTAATATACCGTCTTTCCCACCTAACCCGGGCTTGGTCAGTATTAGA
Source organism: Stenichneumon culpator (assembly GCA_964017025.1). NCBI lineage: Eukaryota > Metazoa > Arthropoda > Insecta > Hymenoptera > Ichneumonidae > Stenichneumon > Stenichneumon culpator. The sequence continues at coordinate 10,968,189 of OZ024776.1, read as the reverse complement.
AACTAATCAAGTTTTCTTCCGGATCCCAACAGTGACGATCAAAAGAAAAGTCTCATCGGAAGCAGATACCAAACCAGCCTCCAGTATGACTTTCTTTTCACTGTGAACACCCACTCTGTTTAGAAAAGCTAATAACAGTTTTTCTTACCCACCGTGGTATCAAAAACTGTACTACATGCCGTATTGTGACGGCAGACGGCCGAGGAAAAATAAAATTGTCTTTCCCTGCGTCTGCCGATTCCCTAGGGAAAAACAATTTTCTTTTTCCTCGGCGAACTGTGGCCTCAAAACGGTATTCAGTACAGGTTTTTTTACCGTCGTCCATAGTGTTTCACATCAACTTAATACTAGTGCGGTAAAACTATTTCTGACGAGTGAGTTTGCATCACGAGCCCGAAAGCGAGTGCTGCAAACTGCCGCTAATCGTAAAATGTTGCTCAGTCTCTTCGTTACCTTTCATTGCTGGTATATAACTTTTATGCGATACAGCCTTGTGAAAGCTGTAGGGCATCCTCAAAAACGAATTTATTTCTCACAGCTGTTTTCCCTCCTCGATTACTATACGAAGAACACTCGATTACGTTTGTGCATTCGTAAATAACAGTAAACACATGGGATCATCTATTGGGTCTAATAGATTTATTAGACCCAAAAATACGAAAGTCAGAGGGACTACAGTTGTTACCTATAAACAAGTTTTTTTTGCTCGAGTGTATTTATTTGTACAAATATAAAAAAATCTACATAAAAATCTATTTATCGTCTTTCTCGATTGTGCCGCTGATCGTAAAGTGTCGCTCCAGTCTCTTCATTATCTCCCGTCGCTGGTACATAACTTCTTTGTGACACAGCCCTGAGAAAGCGATAGGGCACTCGTACTGCACGCTCTCCGCACACTTCGTGTCTCCGCCCACGCCCTCGAATCTGAATTCCGAAATCGTATCGACTGAAAATAAATTGTAAAATGAATGAACGTCGGGTCAATTTTTTTTTTAAGTTTCGCGTACGCGCTCTGCGCGACGAGACTCACGACAGCCGAAATTCCACAGGAAACACGTTCTGTGCTCGGAACTTATGAGAAATCCTTGGCCGTCGGGCCTGACGGAGAAGTGGCCGTGCGCCGTGTTCTGAATAGCCGGAATGTGACTCAAATGTTCGGTGTAACGAACGGAGTATTTCCAATGATCGAAGTTGCCACTCTCGGCTATGATGCTAAAGTCCTCTCTACGATATTTTTTTTTTAAATTCCTTTTTCATCCATGCAATGATTCTGCATTCAACGAGCTCCAGAGACCCAATACAACTACTCACATCGTTGGATTTAACTTTTTCATGTTACTGAAGTCAGCCACGAACTCCCATATCACCTCCGGTTTCGTGTTCTTTATTGTTCCTTCGAAGGTCGCATGATGAGTTCTCTTGTGAAGAAAAAGCACGTAAATTCCAATCAAGCAGAGTAAAAAGTACACCAAATTTCGGGACTTCCATTTCAGGGGATTCACGCCCATTTCTGAAAAAAAATGAATAATGATCAAGAGTCCTTAAAAGAAAAATTAGGTTTTTCTTGTATTTCGTATACACAGCATAAAAAATAGAATTAATTATTATTATTTAATCGACTATCTTACCTGATCGCGTACTTAAAAAAAAATGATTTTTTTTAATTTTCGTATACACAGCATGAAAAAAATTGAATGAATTATAATGTTCAATAGTCGTTTTTTTTCCTAATACAGTGCTTAAAAAAATATTTTTAAAAATATTATTTACGCAACTTAAAGAAGCTAATGAATTTATAATGTTTAATGTGCGTATCTTACCCGATTGAGATTATAGTTATTAAAGCCGGGAGAGCAGTCACGATACACGCTGTATCTTCTCCGTACCGAACGCGTTCCTCGACTGTTTCTGTCGGCCTCGCCGGGCCCGAATGTTGATATCTCACGACTTCCGTCGCCTCTCTTCATCTCTTCCTCTCCCGGTTATTCGTTCGGTCCATGACGGCGTGCACGCGCGCACACACACGCACCGTATCGGTAGTGGTGACCGTGAAGACGATAAAATTTGAACCGTCGCTCTCGTCTTTCTCTCACCCGACATCTGTTTCATGAATTCCGTAGCGAGTCCCGGAGAACCCCGTGCTCTGAATAACTTAACTCGGATAACTCGTAGATTCAACGATTGCACGAAATACAGTACGAAAGTTTAACCAGTTTATTATTTTCTTCACTGGGAATTTTTCACGAATGCCGTGTATACAAGAGAGAGAATTAATGTTAAAAAATAAATAACAAAGCGCTGTACATACGAAGCTTAATAATACTATTCGCTGGTACGACGTACACGGCAAGACGGTAGAAAAGTGTCTTGATCCCCGCTCAATGTCTCAAGGCAACGTGTGACGGTGATAATCATGCATTCAACATTCGAAACACATATTTACATACAGGCGTAAGCCGGAACAAAATAAAAAAATAAATCGTCGCTCGATTATACTATTCTACTGCAGACTACTTATTATACAAGTCGCCGCCCGGCGGCGCACAATCTCCGGCTCGGATCGGTACTTCGAGGGTTCGATTCGATAACGGAGATTTTTTTGGTCCGAATAACTTCGATCGTTCAGCTATTGTGTTATTGTTTTCCGAACTATCGGGTTTAAATGAAAAAATAAAATAAATAAATCGTCGCTTGATTAGACAATTCTACTGCACACTACGTTATTATACAAGTCTCCACTACGCCGGCGCACAATCTCCCGCTCAGATCGGTACTTCGAGTATTCGATTGGAAAACGCGAATTTACCGAGTCGAATAACTTCGATCGTTCAGCGCCCCATTCGCGAATCGTTAAGATTTATTGTGTTATTGTTTTTCGCACTATCGGGTTTAAAATCCCTCGATTCGTTGAGCATAATAATCTTTACATATAATCCGATAAGGTAGATGCCGAGAGAATAAAAAAAAATCGTCGATTGATTATTCGTTTCCGGTGAAAATGTCGATCACTCAGCTCTCAGATGTGTTATTATTTACGGCACTGTCAGGTTTAAAAGAAAAAATAAATAAATAGTCTCTCGATCATACAATTCCGGTCCGATAAACGCCGATCGTTCAGATCTCCGTTCGCGAATTGTTTGGACGTACTGTGGGTCATTATTTTCCGTACTATCGGGTTTAAACGAAGAGATACATAAATCGGCGCTTGATAACACAATTCCGGTCCGAAAAACGTTGATTGTATTATTGTTTTTCGCTTATCGGATTTAAAAGAAATAAAAATGAATAAATCGTCGCTTAATGCGACAATTCTACTGCACACTACTTATTATACAAGTCGCCGCGACGCCGACGCATAATCTCCCGCTCGGATCGGTGCTTCGAGTCTTCGATTTGTAACCGTGGATTTACCAGTCCGAAAAACGCCGATCGTTTCGGCTCTCCATTCGCGAATCGCTTGGATCTATTTTAATATTGTTTTTTGCACTATTAGGTTCAAAATTTCTCGCTTCGTCCAGTATAATCTTCACGTACAGGCAGAAGCCAAAAAAAAAAAAAAAATCGTCGCTCGATTATAGAAATCAACGCCGCGCATGCGCAATCTTCCGCTCGAATCGGTGCTTCAAGACTTCGATTCTTAAACGTGGATTTACCGGTCCGAACAACTTCGATCGTTCAGCTCTCCGATCGCGAATCGCTTGGATCTATCGTGTTATTGTTCTCCGCACTATCGGGCTCAAACGTCCTCGCTTCGTTGAGCATGGCCTTCGCATGCGACGGCAATAATTTTCGGAGCTCGGTGTCGAGCGACACTGCGTTGAAGTTCAGAAACCGCACCAGACCGTTCTGATAGGCAACGCACATCCACAGGTAGCTCCAGGCGTTTGGATTCCACGATACCTGCGTAAAAAAAAAACATTGCGTAAATTATTTATATTCGTTAGTAGCTGCTTCCGTTTATCGCAGTTTACAAAGCGGCTAAACAGTGGAAAGCTTAGAGATGTGAGCGATAATTGGTAAATTCATAACTATAAAGGTGAAGTTTACCATTTTTCAACTGGTAATGTCGCATTTTAATAGATAGATTTTATACGTTGTGACGGTAAAGTTATTGAGACATTTGATGACGGGTAATTTCACATCTAGATAAATGATTTTTACCACTTTTTACGGTAAATTACGAGAAACTTTCGTAACCGTATTTTCATATCACTAGATGTTGAGAGAAAAAAAAATTACGTCATAATATGGTAAAAATACGGTATTTTTACAATCATTTTACGAAATATTAAAATACCGGTATGTCCACATCTCTAGAAATGCTTCCAGTTTCAGCCTCGCGCAACTGCCACTCACGGCGCGAGTAAAGCGACGACATCGCTTTAAGCGAGTAAAGCGACGACATCGCTTTAAGCGAGTAAAGCGATGACTATCGCGGGTAAAGCGATAATTTTTGCGTTTTTTTTTTATTACAATAGACACGTATTTTTAAAAATAAAGAATTTAGTTTATAAAAAAAATTTGCTGCTACAGCAGATAAGACTCACTCGATTTGCAGATGCGAACGGATACTGCTCGACGTGAACCGACTTCAATTTTTCCGATAAGCCTGACTTCGATCGGATTTTCCGGGAACAGCGCTGCGTCCGCTGCAAACATTTGTAAATACAGAATTGTCGAACCGCAATTAATTTCAATTCGATAAGGGATCCTGCGAAACTTACATTCAATCGGTCGCGAAAGACTAAACCATATCGATCTTTGCAGCCGTCGTAAGTCTCCGGCAAGTACTCATAATCCCTTGTCGGATTCTTCCTCTTTGAACCGCTTTTCTCGCTCTCGAAATCCACAACTTCCACAGTCGTGGCCAACTGAAAATTAAATTTACAATGTTATCCAATAAACATCTTTTCGATCGATGCAATATTTTTTTTCTCTAAAAAAATAAATAAAAATCCCTTACCCATCGTTTTTTGTAAGCGAGCCTTTCCATATCTTTGAGACTCCATAGATGGTTGGGAAACATCACAACAACTTCGCCTGCCAGAGTGCCGTGGCTCACGCTGTTCCCGTAGTCGGATGTCGCAACGCTCTGATTAGATAAATTAATAATAAATAATCTTAAAATAATCGTGAACCGTAAATTATTTAAATTAAATTATTTGTAAATAGTACATTACTTTAATTAAATTAATCGTAAATCAATAATTTAAGAAATGTTCAATTGGCTTTATTCGTAGTGAGAGTGATAAAGGTCTTACGTATGTCGGCGAATTAGTTGGCAGCAACGGAAAAATCTTCGCCCCTGGTTGCCTCAAAGAAACCAGATATGTATGGGCGTGAGTCAGCCTATCGAACAGTAACGATAATTCGATAATCAATAAAAGCCGTATAAGTTCAGAAAAAAATTAATTAAATTAAAAATTGTCCCTACACATCATCGTATGCTGCGATGTAAGCGGGCCAATGGGTGAGCCACGCGGCGTCCACGACGATGCCCCTTCTCAACCCTGTTACAGGAAAGCTCGTGTCCTCCAAATCCCAGAGTTTCGTCATTCTGTCGTAGCTCGATGTGACGAAGAATCTTTTACCGCCGTACGGTATCATTTGGACAGCTGAGTATTGGGTAATTATTTATCATTAATAATGCCACATTATCGGCGACGGATCAGTTTTGAATTTTACTGACCGCTGATGGCATGGCCGTGAGCATAAAAATGATGAAAAGCGTCGATAAAAGTTGTTTCTCCTCTCGCCGTCACGAACAGCGGAGACTTGGAGGTGAGATCCCACATGGCGATGTGGCCGTTCGAAAAACCAGCGATTATCGTGCTGAAACACAAAAGTTCGATGACTTTGGATTAAAATAGTAGTAGTAGTAAAATATATTTATTAACCTCCCATACACTAATGCCATATGGTGAGCTAATAGGCAATTGACCGAAGTCCTTCAGCCTGGACTAAAATATTTATTACATTAATATATCTTCTTATATATGTTATGGAGAATATTTTCAAAGATATTTGGAATATATAAAAATTGTGCATTTGTTTGTTGGTTCGGGTGTTTGCCCCCCAGCAGATCCCCCCCTCCCCGAACCCCCGCTGGTTTTCATAGCATATGGAATAGATTTCGGAAATTCGAGAGTCCATTCCACATGGAATGGATTTTCAAATACTATGAACCATGCGATCCATGCGAGCGCGCGAACCAACAGCACTCCTAATTACATACTAGATCAATATATAATTATATATTAATATATCAATATATATTTTATTGATATATAGTCATATTTGTAAATGTGATAATAATTATATTTTAAGAAATATTTATTCTGCGATGTCTCGAGAGTAACGTGGACTACCTACTCATGGCCGAGTTCTCTGCACCAGTTAAGTTTCGTGCACTGCCAATTTTGGTCGCCCTGGTCGTACATGTGAGTGCTGATCGTCAGCGTGAGAATGGGCTTTGTCCCGTAGATCGGCAAGCGCGAATCATCGTCGTTCTTCGCGAACCCGAGTTCCTCGGGGAAGGGCAAAGAGAACACGTGTACGCAGCCGTCCGAGCACGCCGCAGCCAAGAGTCCCATTCTTCTTTTGCTCGTGCTCGCCTCCCCGTTTTCCTCCGACTCGAGTAGACTCGGATCTTCGTAGCATCCGGAGGGACACCATTCCATGCACCATATCGTCCCTTTGTCGTGAGCCACTCCGTAGGACAAAACCGGAGCGTTGATGGCAGTGGATTTGCTGATCGTTGCCAAGAAGATAAATTCGTTACTTATCTGGTCGAGCCCAACTTAAGGGTAAAGTCGCTTCTTTCGGCTTTTTTAAGGTGTATTATCAGGAATTTTTTGTTAAAGAACATTTTTGTGTCTACTGCAATGAAACTGAGGGAATATTTTTATTGATCCTATACATAATGCAGGCATTTTTCGGTCACACAATATTGAATCCTCAAGGTGGGGTGATCTGAGCTCAGTTTCATTGCGATAAATCCAACAAAAAAAATCTGACAAAATTCTTGATAACACACGTGAAGATACACGACAAAGGCGACTCTACCTTCAATACTGTGTCGGTGTTTTACCTGTGATCCAACGGGCCCAGATTCCATATTTGCACGACGTTGTTCCCCACGTACGATTTGCCAACGGCGTACACGCTCTCCATGGTCGAGTGCGTGCTGACAGCGACGAATTGATCCACGGCTTGGTCATACATGGGAGCCGGAATGGGCAGCCAAGCTATCGCCCAAACGGGACCGCCGGCGAAGAATGTTGGAATTCCTGCGGAAGTTTCGCGTTACGATCAACTCCACGGAGTAAACAGCGATAATACAGGTTCTCAATGTAACGTACCGGACTGTAAGTTTTTATGCTAAAACTGATGCATTTAAATTTAATATACAATTGTCATGAAAAATTAATTAACTTTTAGAGTGAAATTAAAGTAAATTATTGAATATAAAGTATTTCTAAAGTTTTTAATATAATGTACGTTAATTTTTCATCACAATCGGACATGAATTTTAATATACGAGTTTGCGCACAAAAACTTACAAGTACATTAAATTTCCTACAAACTTTACAGTTTCAGTGCGGATACAAACTTTTCAATCTGACTGTCTGGAGTATGTACAATAACGCGGTCGGTAATAAAAACTGTAATCATCTTTTTTCACCGATTCTGGCATTGACAATAAAAAAAAGTCTCATCGAATACCGCGATGACATCCGCTTGTGATTTGACTTTTTGAGCTGATTACAGTTTTTAATACTGACTGAGCCCGGGACGGTCGGTTTTTCGTATGATTTCAATCTTAACCTGCAGTGACGGTACCCTCGAAGCGCTCCCATTGTATCCAGCGAGCCGGAGTCGCGCCTCGGGCCTCCGACTCTCTTATCTTCATCGACCTCGAAAGCTCCGGCAGGTACTCAAGACTCGCCTCGTGCTCCAAGAGCCTCATAGGATTTGGAGGCAAATCTTCGAACAATCTGAGACGATAGTTTTTGCGCTCGCTAAGGAAGAAACAAAAAACATAAGTCGCTTATCGTCGTGTGGAGGTCTTTTGGAAATGTTTTTAGTATCGAATTTAGTACGATGGCAATACTAACAACTCCATGGTCCATCGAAGCGCCGGAGGGTAAGTAAAGGGCCATCTCGCGTCAACCTTCACCGCTTCGTCCAGGAAGCGGACGTTGTAGTCTTGAAGCTCTGCGAAACAACGAACGGCTCTTAGTTTGAGTAATTTTTTTTTTTCAGCGATGTTATTCGGCACTCATTTTCGAAACTCACGATATCTGTCGTCCCTCTTGAACGCAGATGGCTTGGTGTCGGACAATTCGGACTCCGAGGAGCTGCTGCTCGAACTACCGATATTCTCGAAATCGGAATCGGCAGCCTCTCTCGATTTGCTGACCGAGTGCCGCGCTTCCACGTGCTTCATCGTTTCCTCTTCCGTTTGGGACGAAAAGAAGCAGAGTTTGCAGACGTAGTTCTACGGGTGAAAGAAAAATAGGACGTATTGTATTACGAAGTTATGTATTTCTTTTTTATCGAAAAAAGACGATTAAGAAAAATGTATAAAATGTTTGATTATGTAAAAACAGGTCTGTCCCGTATTCACTAATAAATAAATAAAAATAATAGGAAATATATAATAAAAATTATAGAAAAATATGTAAAATATTGAATTGTGGAAATTTTTGAATTATGTAAAAAAGGGCTTGTCCTGTATACACTAATAAATAAATAAACAAACGAATAAATATTTAAAAAATGACTACGAACCAAGCGTGGAGAGAAAGTGCACTCTGGATAATGAGCGCAAATAGCTTCGAGTGATTCCGCCGTGAATGAACAACCTTGTTGCCGACACAGAGCTTTTCCGTTCTTCGCTATCTCATTCTTCCACATGCCTTTCCAACGATTCGGTGGATTCGTGCCGCTCTGAGGTTTGGCTATCAACTCGATCTGCAAATACATCGATGATTGTGCCTTCCAATGGACATTTTTTATGATCGAAAAATAGTTGTACGAAAAATTACCAATTCGTCTTTGGTACGCCGCCGTTTTTTGTTCACAGGTTCATCCTCTTTAACGAGATCGGTGAATTCCAATATCTTCGTTGCCGCTCTGAAACGAGTGTAGAAATAAATTTAATCCAAGTTTCATGTTCCCCGAATATTTGGAATATGAACAACAAAAAATATCGTACTTTTCGGCAGCCTTCCGTTTTCCTCTGCCGGACGATGGGTCGGTAACGACGATCTCCTCCTTTTTCTTTTGTTCAGCTAGTTTCTTCTCTTCCGCTGCTTTCTCCTCTTGCCGGTGAAATCTTTCGTGCATCTCCATCGACGACGGCATCATCACGTTCTTGCAAATCGGACATGTCAACATCAACGACTGTCGCTCCTGCAACACATCGCACGCGGCAAAGTTACAGTCGCGATATCACCTTCGATCATAGAAAAGGAATTTTAAAAAACTGAAAAATAAAACTAACATCTTCAGTTTTTCCACAAAATTGTAGATGCGATATGAATCCATTGGCGCTGCGTTTGCCAGCTCCGCACGTCTCACAGATCAGCTGACCCTTCTTCTTCTTTTTCAAAACTGCCAGGAGTATGCTTCGTAACAGCTTCACGTTCTCCTCGAAATCCTTAAACACGACATTTTTTTAGTGTATAATTTTTTTTGTCTATAATTAGACTGTATTAGGCTAGGCGCTTGAGCGCTCAGTGTACGTTTCCTGATTCACACTTCTCCGTCGCTGTCTGCTTGCGATATACATTTCAGATTTCCAATGACTATGAACGACAAAAAAAAATCTCTTTACAAAAAGAAAAATTTCTTCAGGAAAAGAAAAATCTCTTCTTAACAGGAAAAAAATTCTTTACAAAAAGAAAAGTTTCTTCACAAAAAAAAATTTACCGGTTCAGGTTCTCCGGACAACCAACCCATGTTGTTGTGGTGCATCAAATTGTGCTTGGCCCAATTTTTCTTTAGCATTCGTTCCTTGCACTTGCCGCATTCGACTTCACCGGCTTTCAGAGGTCCCACCTGAAACGACCACGATCAATAAAAATATGATTCTACGACAAAAATCAACGCATGCAGAGGAAACCGAGTCAACGAACTTCTACCGGGATCGCCGCTGGCAGTGAATCATCGACCTCGCCGGAGTCTCCGGTCGTCGTTTTCTCCTTGCCGGACGAGGTTGTTCTCGGGACGTACTCGGTGTCCATCTGTCCTCGACCTCGTCCTCTGCCTCTGCCCCTGCCCCTGCCACGTCCCCTGCCCGGGCCCTGAGTTATAACGCCGGGAGGTCGTCCTCTCCGTCGTGGCTTTACCTCGATCTTCTCGGCGTCGTCTTCGCTGCCATCGCTCAGACCTTTTCCGTCGGTAACGTTCTCCATTTTTCGCACGGGTCTCTTCGAGCGGGAAGAAGTCTCGACGGGACTCTCGACGACTTCGGTACTTTCGGTTCTTATCGGAGCATCTGTTCCGCTGACTGAAGAGGATTCAGTCGAAGGTATCAGCGATTTTCCTTTTGTGAAATAAGTCTTGACGACTTCGCTACTTCCGGTTTCTGTCGGAGCATCTGTTTCGATGACTGACGAGGATTCAGACGAGTTCGAAGATTTCAGCGAATTTCCTTTTCTGGAATAAGCCGCAACGACTTTGGTACTTCCAGTTTCCGTTGGAGCATCCGGTTTGATGACTGACGAGGATTCGGTCGCGTTGGAAGATTTCAACGATTTTCCTTTTCTTGAATAAGCCTCAACGACTTCGCTACGTCCGGTATTCGTTGGAGCATCCATTTCGATGCCTGACGAGGATTTGGTCAAGTTCGAAGGTTTCAACGATTTTCTTTTCTTGGAATGAGCCTCGACGACTTCGCTACTTCCGGTTTCCATCGAAACGTCCGTTTCGATAAACAAAGAGGATTTGGTCGAGTTCGAAGATTTCAGCGATCTTCCTTTTCTTGAATAAGCCTCAGCGACTTCGCTACTTCCGGTTTTCGTCGGAGCATCCGGTTCGATGACTGACGAGGATTCGGTCGAGTTGGAAGGTTTCAAAGATTTTCCTTTTCTTGAATAAGCCTCGATGACTTTGGTACTTCCGGTTTTCGTCGGACCATCCGTTTCGATGACTGACGAGGATTCGGTCGAGTTCGAAGGTTTCAACGATTTTTCTTTCTTGGAATAAGCCTCGACGACTTCGCTACTTCCGGTTTTCGTCGGAGCATCCGGTTCGATGACTGACGAGGATTCGGTCAAGTTGGAAGATTTCAACGATTTTCCTTTTCTTGAATAAGCCTCGACGACGTTGCTACGTCCGGTTTTCGTTGGAGCATCCATTTCGATGCCTGACGAGGATTCGGTCGAGTTCGAAGGTTTCAACGATTTTACTTTACTGGAATAAGCCTCGACGACTTCGCTACCTCCGGTTTTCGTTGGAGCATCTATTTCGATGACTGACGAGGATTCGGTCGAGTTCGAAGGTTTTAACGATTTTACTTTACTGGAACAAGTCTCTGCGACTTTGGTACTTCCGGTTTTCGTTGGAGCATCCGTTTCGATGACTGACGAGGATTCGGTCGAGTTCGAAGGTTTCACCGATTTTCCTTTTCTGGAATAACCCTCGACGACTTCGCTACTTCCGGTTTCCATCGAAGCGTCCGTTTCGATAAACAAAGAGGATTTGGTCGAGTTCGAAGATTTCAGCGGTCTTCCTTTTCTTGGATAAGCTTCGACGACTTCGCTACTTCCGGTTTCCGTCGGAGCATCCAGTTCGATGACGGACGAGGATTCGGTCAGGTTCGAATGTGTCAGCGATCTTACTCTTTTGGAATAAGCCTTGGGGGAAGCCGCCGATTCCGTTGGCTCGTCCGCCGCACTATCGGAGGAGATTGCGTCATCTGCATGTGTCGTTTCGACCCAAGACGCCTCGTCCGATGAATTATCGGCCAGAAATTCGGAATCCTCGAATGTCTCGATTGTCGATGGAATTTCCGTGCTCGCATCGGTTGGACGATCTTCGTCCGTCCGGATGTCGAATAACTCCGAGTCGGTTTGCGCTTCGACCGGAGACATTGGTATTTCCGATTCTATGTACTCTGTAATTTCTATCGTTTCCGTCGAGCACGCTGAATCGAAGAAGAAAACCGGCGCTTCTTCCTGCAGCTCCACAAATGTCGGTACACCCAGCTGTGCGCAGAAAACTTCTTCGCTGGTTGGTTGAGAATGGGGTGAAATCAGCTGGAAGGCATCGACTTCGTCTTCTTTGTTCGAAGTTCTTGGAGTGGCGAGCTCGAAGATCTCGATGTCTTCCGTTTGTTCTCGTTTCGTTTGCACGTCGGACGATTCGGAGTCGACTCGGGTTTTATCCGGAGAGGTCGAAGAACTCGACTTTGCGCGTCCGGTAACTTCGGATCCGTCCAGAGAACACGCTGAATCGGAATCGGGGATTATTAATTCTTCTTTTATGTACGTGGGCGACTGTTGAATGGGCGAAGTGGTGTTCGATCCTGCGCTTCTCGGTGAAGCGAACTCGGAGATATGCATTCCTTCTCTTTTGGCCTGAGATCTCGGTGAAGCGAACTCGGAGATAAATTTTTCTTTTTTAGCCTGAGACCTCGGTGAAGCGAACTCGGAGATAACTTCTTCTTTTTTGGCCTGAGCTCTCGGTGAATCTACCTCGGAGATAGTGACTGCTTCTTTTTTGGGCGGAGATCTCGGTGAAGCGAACTCAGAGATGCGGATTTCTTCTTTGTTGGCCTGAGTTCTCGGTGAAGCTACCTCGGAGATAGTGACTGCTTCTTTTTTGGCCTGAGATTTCGGTGAAGCGAACTTAGACTCAGCGACTTCTTCTTTTGTGTCCGAATATCTCGATGAAGGGATCTGGGATTTACTGACTGTTTTTTCCTCCTTCCCTAAAGATCGCGGGATGACCGTTCTTGTGCGGTCTTCTGTTTTTTCTCGAGACCTCGGTGAAGCGGCCTCGGACATAGCGACTCCTTCTTTTGTGCCCGGAGACCTCAGTAAAGCGAACGGAGAAATACCAACTTCTTCTTTTTTGTCCGGAGTATTTGTATTGACTGCTTTTTCCTTCTTCTCTGAAGCTTGCGATATGACCGTTTTTGTGTGGCCTTCTGTTCTATCTCGAGACCTCGGCGAAGCGAATGGGATGATATTGGTTTTTTCTTTTTTGTCCACAGACTTAAATGGATCCGACTTTGAGCTGTTCGGATCTTCGCTTTTAGGCGAAGACCTCGGTGAAGCGAACGGGATGATATTGGTTTTTTCTTTTTTGTCCACAGACTTAAATGGATCCGACTTTGAGCTGTTCGGATCTTCGCTTTTAGGCGAAGACCTCGGTGAAGCGAACTGAGAAATACCAATGTCCCCTTTTTTAACCAGAGATCTCGGTGAAGCTATCTGAGCGATGCTGACTACTTCTTTTTTGTCTGGAGTTCTCGATGGAGCGACCTGGAATATACCAACCGCTTTTTCCTTCTTGCCTGAAGATATCGGGATGTCCTTTTTCGTGCCGCTCTCTTCCGTTTTATCTCGAGACCTCGGCGAATCGAACGGATATTTATTGGCTTCTCCGTTTTTGTCCACAGACTTTGATGGATCGGACTTTGAGCTGGATTCTTCGTCTCTACTCGGAGAGATTGGCGAATCTGGCTGAGATACAGAGGCTACTTCTTTTTTGTCCGGAAGCTCCAGCAAACCCGACTTTGAAGGACGAGCTTCGGCGCTTTTGACTTCTCTACTCTTATTCGGAATGTTTGGTGGAAAAGATTCAGACACACTAGTTTTTTCATTTTTGTCAGCAAACCGGTTTATCAGTCGATCCGATTGTAAGCCGATGGTATTTTCTTTTTTGTCCAAAGACTTCGGAGGATTTGACTTTGAGCCACCAACTTCTCTGGTTTTATCCGGAGAATTTGGTGAGAAAGGCTCAGAGGCGCCGACCTTTTCATTTCCGTGTGCAGAAATCCTCGGCCTTGGTGGATCTGATTTCGAGTCGATCTTTTCTTCTTTATCCAACTGCCTCAGGGCATCCGACTTTGAAGCCTCGGTTTCTCGTTGTATATTACTTAGAGATCTCCGTGGGATTGATTTTGAAACACTGGCTTTGTTTTTCTTGTCGGATCCCGTCAAATCCATTTTCACGATACTAACTTCGTCAGTTTTGTGTGAAGCGCTCGGTGTATCCGATTTCATGCCGATGATCTTTCCTTCGTTATCCGAAGACCTCAGGGTATCCGATTTTGTGGTGATAGTATTTTCTTTTTTTCCCAAAGACCTCAGTGGATCCGATTTTGAGCCGCTGGTATTTTGTTTTTTGTCCGAAAATTTCGGAAGATCCGGAGAATCACAGGTCTTTTCGCGCGCAGAACTCGGTGGATCTGATTTCGATTCGACAATCTTTTCATATCCGCGCGCAGAACTCAGTGGATCCGATTTTGATTCAATAATCTTTTCGTTTCCATGCGCAGAACTCAGTGGATCCGATTTCGATTCGATAGTCTTTTCATTTCCGTGCACAGAACTCAGTGGATCCGATTTCGATTCGATACTCTTTGCATTTCCGTGCGCAGAACTCAGTGGATCTGATTTCGATTCGATAATCTTTTCATTTCCGTGCGCAGAACTCAGTGGATCCGATTTCGATTCGATAGTCTTTTCATTTCCGTGCGCAGAACTCGGTTGATCTGATTTGGTGTCGATCGTCTTTTCTTCTTCATCCAACTGCCTCAGGAGATCCGGCTTTGGATCCACGGTTTCCCGTTTATTCCCTAAAGATCTCCGTGGAATCGATTGTGAACCGATGGTATGTTCTCTTCTGTCCGAAGATCTCTGGGGATCGGACTTTGTGCCACACTCTTCTCTATCCAGAGCGCTCAGTGGGAAAGGCTCAGAGTCGCTGGTCCTTTCATTTCCGCGCGCAGAACTCTGTGGATCAGATTTCAAGTCGATCGTCCTTTCATCTTCATCCAACTGTCTCAGAGGATCCGACTTCGAACCCTCGGTTTCTCGTGCATTAGCCAGAGATCTCGGCGCCATCGATTTTGGAGTCCTGACTTTGGTTTTATTATCGGCCCTCGTTAAACCAACCTCTTCCGTTTCGTGTGAAGTGCTCGGTGGATCCGATCTTGCTGCACTAAAATGTTCTTGCGCGATAGTCGGTGGTTCCGCCGTTCCAGTCGTGAGAGATTTTTCCGCTCCGTCCGCCCTGACGATGGTACTTGTAGCAAGTCTCTCCTTCGTTTCCGATCTTCCCTCCGCAGAACCCGATATCTTCAGCGCTTCTTTCTCCACCGTCCTTTCCCGCGCATTTATTTCACCTGTCGGTCTTTGAATCAATTTCGGCTGAAATTTCTTTTTGACGAAAGTTTGCGGTGACTTCGGCACGGCAAAACCGTCTTCACGCAAGGACGAATTGTTTCTCGACTGCTCACAATCCACCGTCTCGATTCCTTTCTTCGACGATTTCTTTGGACTCGGACTCGGTTTCTCGCGCGTTCCGTCTAACGACTTTTTGCGAATGGCGCTCGGCGGATCAGGTACGGTGAAGCAATTTTCTGAAACCGATAGGCTTTTCAAACCTTCGGAACTTTCCTGCCCAGAAACCGCTTCCTCGATCCTTTTCTTCACCATCGCCTCGTCTCTCGCCCCGACGACCATTGTTTCCGGTCTCTCTTTCCGGTTTCCCTTTGCAGCTCCCTTTTTGCAAATCTTCGGCGTCGGCTGAGGCGACTCGGAATTTTGGGACGATCTTCGCGATCGCGGCTTATCGGAAGTCCCAGCTTCGTCGCCTCCTCGTCCGGAAATCGGGCAATTCTCCGTCAGGACGAAGTCCTCGAATTTCTTCGGCTTAGCGACGCGCCTTGAACTCCTCACCCCAGGCGAAGCCACGGACTCAATTTTTTCATCAACAGCTTTTTTACTGCTTCGCTCTCGTGCCCGACCAACTGGCGAGGGTGCGGCATTGCTCTTCCTTCTGACGTTCTTAGCTTTGGGAGGTGTCGGACAAATCGGAGTTTCGATTTTGGTGTCCGCTGCAGATTTATCATCGCCGACGCCGTTCAGTCTTCGATCCGCTTCCGTGGAGCTTGGGGTCGACGATTTTGAAGTTTCTGCTGTATCGATGGAATTCTGCGCGGATTCGCCGTCCGCCTTTAGCTTCTCGATCACGCTCGTACTGCCTACGCTTTGCTCCACCACCTTCCCGATCGTTATAACAGCTTTGTTGCTTCCTTTTTGATCGGCCTTGACTTGACTACCTTGAAGCTCCTTCGCTACGGGGATGGTAAATTTAATCGCGTTCGTCGCGTCCTTGGATGCTATCCTGGCATTCGTGTAGCTCGTCAAACCCAGCGTCTGCAGAATTTCCGGAGTCAGGATGAATATCTTCGCCACTCCGCCGGAACCGGAGGAAACCACCGGCGCCGGCACGGCTGGCTTCGCCTCCGATTTTTTGCCAACCGCGTCGTTCTCGCACATGGCTGCTTAAGCTCCAAACTGAAAATAATACAATTTTATTTTAATCGCTAAAAAAGTTACTCTACAATGTAAAACATTTAATTTTTTTCTTTCTTTTCAATTAACTTTATTATATCTTTTAAATTGATTTTCGTTATTACAATCACTAAAGTGAACAACGATGGAAACTGAAAATAATACCATTTCAATTCATAGTTAAAAATCACTTTCCAATGTAAATCGTTTACTTATTATTTCTTGTTTAATTTAATTCAATTCGTTTTAAATATATTTATATTATTTTATTAGAATTTAATTAATTTCATCGTCTAAATTGAGTTACTTTGTACTTTTGTATTTTTGTATAGTTGCAATAAGTACATGTATAGTGCAATGATTGCCTCAGATTGTGATGGATTCGTTTGACATTGAATATTTTATGTGAAATGGAGAAATCCGTTAGATACAAAAGTATAAAATACGAGAAAAAGTGTATAGTCGTAAGTCCATGATAATTCAAGGTGCCCTAATGACCTAAGAGCGTCATTAGAGCACGTCACTTGAAACCGGGATAATACGATTTTATTAATCATTAACATGTATTATTATTATTAATAATTTTATAATTCGTTATCCAGGAGCTTCAATATTTATTATACATTATATACTGATTGTAAAAGAGAAATCTGTCAAAATAATCAATTATGAAATTATCATCGAAAATTACTTTCCAATGTAAATTTTATTGAATTAATTTATTTTCTTCAATACAATTGAATAAATTTCATTGAGTAAGTTATTTTGTATTTTTTAATATGTTAATTATCTTTGTAGCGCTCGGGTAGGTAAACATGTATTGCAATAATTGCCCTCAAATATATTATGTGCAAAGGAAAAATCTGCTAAATACAAAAATACAAAATGCGTGAAAAAGTGTACAGTAGTAAGTCGTTGAAACTAAAATAATAAAATTCTATTAATCCTCAAAAATGACTTTGCAATATGAATCTTTTGAAATTAATTTATTTTCTCAACAATTTTCATAAATTTCATTGCATAAGTTGAGTTATTTTGTACTTTTATATTTTTGTAACGCTCCATCATGTGTACGAGCTGCTGCGATATTGCAATAATTGCTTCAAATTGTGGCCGATAAATTTGATGATACATATATTAAATGCGAAGAAGAAATCCGCTGACTGTAAAACTATAAAAAAAAGGTATACAGTCATAAGTCTCCGATAATCCAAGTTACCCAACGACCTTAAAGAGTCGCACGCTCACCCTACATAATTAAGCTTCGACTATCAGTAACTCTAGTGAGACAGTTCCAATCCTCATAAGTAACAGTTCTACGCACAGAGCGTATCAAAGAAGCTCTTTCACCGCGATAATAAGATGATAAAATAAATTCGATTGCGAGTTGGATTCGAACGTGGTCCTCGCGATATCGAGCCGCACGACAAACCACCTCGGCCAAAAAGAACTTTCGATCTTTTGTCCGCCGACATCGAACAAGTAGGCGAATCCGGCCCGCGATCGGAACGCACATTTTAACGGTTCAATCGATTCTATCAAAAATGCACGACACTCGTGCAACTTTGTACGCGACACGTGAATCGATTGAGACTTTTTTTTTCATTACCTGCACACGAGATATCGCAACGCAGGTTATGTCCAATCGCACAGGTCGCCGAGGCCTTCGTCACACTTGATTCTTATCGAAGACTCTCTGCGACGGACTCCGAATTGACGAACAGTCACAGCGAAGCGAGGTGACGATATTTCGTCGATGAAAAAAAAAATGATGTTGCTAATTGTCGACAAGCCGTCTCGAACTCACGACACCCCGAGCTCTCGTGCCAGCTCCGGCAATGCGAGCGCACGGGTCTCGCATGTGCACCTTCGGCCATTTTTTTTTTCTATATAGCATATACACATACAGTACAGGCTCGCGAAAGTGTATCGGGCGCATCCTTCGGGCGTTGCTCCTTGAAGCAACCTATTGGAAATCCTGTGCGAATGTTGCGTCATAATCCGCAGAGATTGCAATTCCAATATCCAAGAGTTTTTTTTTTTCATTGCGACGTTTGGTTTTTCTTCAATATATAGATTTATATTTTTTCTCCTTTTTTTTATAGCAAAATGTCTTGTATGTGTTTTTTTGTATTCAAATATTCCATCCCTCGTGCTTTCGGTTCGGCACGTGTACTTTCTGTGCAAAGGAATTTTCCGTCAAATAAATTACAAGTAACAAATTTGGGCTTGCGCGCAGTTCCGGTAAAGATTATCGTAGAGTACCACATGCTCGAAGATGACCTTGAAGATATCTGCACGAGACTAAATTTCGTCGAGTTAAAACGGCTGCGTCTTGCATCGCGCAAACTTCGCTCGGAGAATTATAATTTTGCGAGCGAAAAATGTTCATCACTCGGTGCGGAAATGGCCACCTGTCCGCCCGCTTTGCGTGCGGAAAACCATCGTTTTCGCAACTTGTGATGAAAAATTTCGTACATCCCTCGTGCGAAACACTTTTTCTATCTCGTGTGATTACAGCATTCGCTTCGGCTCGTGCTACCAACTCAATCTCGTTAGAAAAACGTTTTTCGCCCTCGTGGAGTAATGTACCATTTCTTCCCGAAGTCGTGCATTGATAGCGACTTATCAAAGAACTTGCCATGTTCGAAGTCTCGCGGAATGAGGAATGGGGTTGAGGGGTGCTTTTCAATAAATTCATCAAGTCAATGAAGTAGATCGGATGTTCGAACGTACATATTTATTTGCAAAGTTCGTGTATAAACCTAAACCATTCGCCTGAGAAGTTCGTTGATCTTGTCCTCGCGATTACCGAAGTCACCGCCCTCAACGTAGTGATTGGTCTTCTTACGCCATCCGCCGTTCGGTGTGTTCAGCTGTTGATGAAAAATTAACCGTTAACAATCGATAATAATATATAAGAACAGAGATATTTTCCGTTAAATACGTAAAAAGAGTGTTTAAGCTTTAATCGAAGCCCAGCGCCGTAAAATTCGCTAAGCAGCCGAAAAGCTCGTATTGCTCTTCGACATAGTAGGAGGCGATTGGCTGCCGAGGAGGACCAATCACCATGCCTATGTCGACCGTTACACCAAGCCTAGAAATGTACCGTGAAGCTCATTTTTTGTGCCAATTGACCAAAAAAATAACCGTCAATTGCACGTCTTTTTTATTCCAGAGAAATTTTTTTTTGTGCCATAACCGTCATTTTTTAATATCACGAATTTTGTCAACTTTTTAGCAGTCCGGTTTGGCTTTTAACAAATTTCTCTCCCTCATTGACTTCGTGATCATTCGTATTTTCATTTTTTATCAATTAATTCATCAAGGAAACGATATTAGTCAAATGAATACAAAATTATTTTTTTTTTCTATGGCGATGTCTTTACCTTGAACGGCCAGAGGAAGTTGCTGGCGTACTTGAACTTGGGTCCGACGGTGAAGAGTTCGTGAATCAAGTCCTCCGTGCAGATGATTCCGGAACGGCCTGACGCAAAAAAAAAAAATTCCATTAGTAAATCGAACGATCTTCGTTGGCGCCGAAACATAAGATTTTTCGAATAATCGATGTTTGTACGAGACGAATCCAGATGCGTCTAGAGATCGTGCGTCTAGACGTATTCACGGATCATTTCTAGTTTGCTTTTCGACAAGATGGAAGAGAGAAGTTTTTGAAGATTAAAATCTATCTACCGACTCCCATGGACATGTCGCGACTTATTGAACGGGGCTTATTTTATTTGTAACGCGAGAGTGGCGCGCGAGTCGCTCACCGAGTTTCCTCTCGACGATCGTGTTGCTCGTGATCGGGATGCGCTGACGATCGATCTTGGCGAATCCACGCTTGTAGATCAATTCGCGGATGGACTTCAGGTTCGGGTATCCCCAGGTGATGTAAGGCTCGACGATACGCAGCATGTTGATCGTCGCCTTGTTCAACTTCACGAAGACTCCATTGTTGATCTGCTTGAGTCTGAAGAGCTGCAGCACCTTGCGCGGCTTCGGGGCGATTTGGTTCACACTTTAACCACAAAAAAAATGCCGATAAAACATTTGGATAGACATTTTTTTTGCAAAATATATGTCTATATGTGTATATATTTTTTTTCGCGTGTACGACGACGAAATGGACTTACCCACGAATACGGATGACGAAAGCTAGGCGAGCCTCTCCGGGAATGTAGTAGTTACCACGGTTCTTGGCTTGCCTCTTCAACCTAATCTCGTCGCGTTCCTTTGTTCTGTACTCCTTGACGTACTGCTCGGCACGCTTGAAGATGTCTTTCCTCTTCTTGTAGTGCGCGGCGCGTTGCTGCAAATTCAATGCGCGAAATATTAATTTAGATATTGCAGATGATTCAGAGGCAGTTTCGTATTCAGGACAACAATGGCGATCAAACTTGCCGACGGGTGTGCAAGAAATATTACGTTGTAATGTAATAATATATAATGCATAATGTACAGGAGCGAATGGGGCAAAATGGACAATTTTTACCAATGTTTCACAGGATAAAAAAAAAATTATTTAAAATTACGGGGACATCCGTTTTGCTCTGCTCTCTACTCCATTATACCCGAAACATGAACGTTTTACTGTACAGCATTGCAAAAAAAAAAAGTTTAATATTGTCCATAAAAAGTCTCCATAGATTGTAACTTTTGTTCTTGCAATGATCAATGTTAGAAAATGGCTATAAGGCGAGTTTACATAGCTCGATGGAAACCCATAAGTAACATTACATTATAGAAGTAAACGGAAGTAAATGGACAATTTTTATCCATGTATCTCAGGATATAATTTCTTTTCTAACTTAAAAAGACAGACATTCCATTGTGCCCTGCAATCTCTTCCATAATGCCTAAAATATGTATCTTACTATATAGCATCACAAAAAAAAAATTGTCAGTATTATGGATGCAAAACCTGCATGGATTGTTACTTTTACTCTTGCAATGATAGACCCGATTAAGCGTAGCATAAGCAAGAGACTAAAATACGAGTAGACGTACCTTGATGGAAACCCATAAGTAACATTACACTATACAAGTAAACTGAACAAAATGGACAATTTTTATCCATGTATCTAACACTATAATTTTGTTTTATTTAAAAAGGCAGACTGATCCATTTTGCCCCATAATCTCCATTACACCCAAAATATAAGTATTGTTATACAGCATCACAAAAAAAAAAAATTTAATATTGTCGATGCAAAGCCTGCATGGATTGTAACTTTAACTCTTGCAATGATCGACTCGATGAAGCATAGAATTCGCAAAAGGCTAAAATAAGAGTAGTCGTACCTTGATGGAAACTTGAACCCTCGCAACTCTGGCGGTTTCACGACGCTTCCTCCTCTTGAGTACCGACTCGGGCACCGCCGGCAGTTTCTTGGGAGGCGCAGCTTCCTTCTTTTTCCTGTAGAAAACGACAAAGCAAGATCAGTAAGAGAAAAGAGAGCACATTGTTGTTGTTGTCACGTTGCGATCGCAGTGAACCGACGGATCAGAGGTTAGGATTTATCGAAGTGCATTTGACGCCGCACGAACACACGAGAGTCGACAATCTGTACGAAAAAACTTGAAATCTCGCTGGCAGTTTTCGCCGTGAGGCGAACAATGCAGTGGAAATTAATTGCCGGAGGCGTGCGCGTGCGACGATCGTGCGAGAGACAGGCAGCTGATAACCGACGACACTTTGCACGGTAATTTTCGAGCGAGAGTGAAAAACTATATATGGAAAATTGTTCGTCGTCTTTCGTTTTGTCGTTGCGACGCGTCGTGAACGATACTCCGAGTAAAATCGACGGGATGTTTGACGATTTCTTTCAGTCAAAGAAGTTTACTCACGCGTCCGCCATTCTTGCGAATTGGTAAAGAAGTTCGAAGCCCGGGTTCGTGCGCCACCTCGACGACGTACGGCGCGAAGTTGCCGTCCACGGAGGAAAAGTGGTGCCAACTGCTGTGGCGGGAATGTTTGAAAAGCCAAGTATGTTCAAATTTTTATTTAATTATCGTGGCTCTAATAAATCGTGTACTGTGTTTTAAAGTGTTTATCGTTCGGTTGGAATACCGAACGAATATTCATTGCTATGGTGAGACCGTTTGAAAAGCCAAGTATATTAGTTAATTGAATTCGTTGCGCCAAACAATAAAAATAGAAGAATATAAATGTTTACATAGCATATTCGCACACTGTACAATACTTGCACATATATATATATATATATATATATCGACGTTACAAGACCTTGACCTGTATATGTTAATTATAAATAAATAAATGTTCCGCGTATATTCCAAGGTCAAATGTATTCCAATTTTTTTTTTTTATTATCGTGACTCGAGTAAATCGTGTACTGTGTTTTATAGCGTTTATCGTTCGGTCGAAATACTGAACGAATATTAAACGCTGTGGCGGGAACGTTTAAAAAGCCAAGAATACTTCAAATATATTCCAAGGTCAAATATATTCATTTCTTTAAATTTAATTATCATGGCTCAATTAAGTCGTGAACAGTGTTCAATAGTGTTTATCTTTCGATTGGATGAATCGAGAACGTACAACAGCATGGTGTCTTTATCAGATTTGGTTTTCCGCATTAGTTCGCACGGAGTCGCTCTGCCTCGCACTTGCCCCGTTCCAGCCAGTCCACGCGTTGTTGTGACTCGACGCACGCGGTCGTTCTCAACCGTCGTGCGCTAATCTACGATCAACCTTGCACAGCGTTCTCCTTATAAAATGACCGAAAGTGACGACGATGAGCCCCGACTGAGCAGTTCGACGCTAGCTGCTCTCCAGGAATTTTATAAGGAACGCGAAGAACGTGAGAATAAGCTGAAAAAAGTAATCGACGAGCAGAATGCTTCAGCAGCGGACGTCACTTTCGACGAGGATTGGGTCAGTTGGCAAGCGTGCAATCGATATTTCGTTACAATCGTTAATCGTCTTTGATCTCAATTCAAACTTACGTTTCTCGTAAAACTGATCGAACTAGTTTGTTTTTTTTTCAGCAATTGAGTCAATTTTGGTACGACGACGAGACCGTCAATGCCTTCGTCAAAGCTGCGATGAAATCCACGAAAGCCGATGGTAAAATCGCACTGGTTTCTTGTCCAACTCTGTACAGAGCTCTGAAAAAGGTTGCCGGCGATCGTACAGGTAAATATCCCGAGTTCGAGTTTTCCCACGTGTATCTGAAACGTTGCAATGATGTATACATGTATATTGTCGACAGTGACTCTCTTCGAGTACGACCAGCGGTTCGCAGTCTTCGGAGAGGACTACGTTTTCTACGATTACAAATCGCCTCTCAGCGTTCCTAAAGACATGTCCAGTGATTTCGATCTCGTAATAGCCGACCCGCCCTTTCTCTCGGAGGAATGCTTGACGAAGACGTCCGTGACTGTAAAGTTTCTGTCGAAGAAAAACGTCGTTGTATGCACAGGTATATCGGGCCTTTCATAATCGTTCGTTTGTTCGAATATCGACGATTAAATTTTCGTAACGCATGCACGTAAAATCCCGATTTCCGTTAATGTGAAGCGAACGCAGAAAATACTGCGCATGCGTACGAACACAATATGATTTTTTCTCGCACTAGAGCGAGAAAGTGCTTCTGCACACGCTTCCCAAAAACGTGGGAAAAAAATTATGCGAATGGCATCGGCGTAGAAAGGGAAGTTCTGACTCGTGCGAATGCCGCACTCGTCAAGAACTCAGTTTTTACGCACTTGCCATCCAACTTACCATTCTATGACGATGCAAGCCTTGAAAATCAAACCCGCACAGGTGCAGTGATGGCTGATCTCGTCGGAAGACTTCTGGATGCCAAAAAATGCGTCTTCATGCCTCACCACAAGAACAACCTCGCCAACGAATTTTGGTGCTACTCTAATTTTGAATTCGACGAAGCTTTGCAATAAAACAAGTTAAAGAACAAAGCGTCACTTTTCATTGCTGCAATCGTTTAATTCATTTAGGTGTTCAAAACTTTTCCAACGGGATGAGTTGAAGACGGTCCATCGTTAAGACTATATGAAACATTTCCTTCCCCGTCTATCCCGGGCTCAGTCGGTATCAAATACTGTAATCAACTTTTCTCACGGGTTCACGTATGTACGGTCAAAAGAAAAGTCACATCGAAAACGAATATCATCGCTGCTCTCGATGAGATTTTTCTTTTGAACGTGAATGCCAAAATCCGTGAGAAAACATGATTACAGTTTTTATTACCGACCGCGGAAATTCTCTTAAAGGATACCGTAGTGAGATTTCGGAAGTTAAAATGCTATGAGATGAAGATTACCGGTTATTATTACTATTTTTCGGTACTTGTATTATTAATTCATTATTCATGCACTATCCATTTACTATCAGAGTGTTCATATTTTGGATTGATTGTAAACGAAAATACTCGCGCCAGATGGTTGTTTAGGCAGAAAAGCCTATTCTCCCTTGTAATCGGGCTCGGCTGGTTTGCACAAATAAATAAATAAATGAATAATACTTCAGTAATATTATTATTACCGAATTATTTATTTATTTATTTATTTATACAGATATTATTATCTGTATTGTTATCTGGACTGTAAAAATTGTAAATGTAAACGGGTTCGTCCCGTCAATAAAATAAATAATAATAATAACAATAATAATATGGTTGTTTAGGCATAAAAAGCCTATTTTTCCTTGTAATTCGGCTCGGTCTGTTTTTTTTTATAAATAAATAAACAAATTCACCTTTCGAGGAGGGATCGGCCAATCGGCCAGTCGCAAACATCGACTGGCGTTCGAGGGGCGGGCGGTCCGAAATCAATGTTTAAATAGAGGAACCGCGTGAAAATGGAACGCGAAAAAAAATGGTGCGAATACAGACACGCGCGTCCGAGGGATTAAAAGTTCCTAGATCCGTACGGGGAGAGACCAATGGACCCCGCGGTTAGTCCGCGATAATAAAAGGGAAACGGACACGCGATGGAAAGCGTAAATATTTACATCTTTTGAGCTGTTCCGTAGGGATAAATTTTTGTTTGTTACGATGATCGACGGAAACATATCAATGGAGGAGGACACCGAACTGCGGGACCTCGTGGTGCAGACCCTCGAGAATAATGGCGTTCTCGCTAAACTTCGGGTGAGCTTTTATACCCCCTGATATTTACCGATAAACACGCAATTTTTTTGCAGGTTATGCGAGGACCTTGCGTGCGCCTCCGCAACACGCGAAACTTATTTTATAATTCTCTATATCGTACTTCTTCGGCCCTTCGAAGTTTGTTGATCGTTCGATCCTTTTTTTTATATTTTTATTTTTCCGTTCTAATTCCGTAGGCCGAGCTCAGAGCAAGTGTCTTTCTGGCGCTCGAGGAACAAGAGGCCGTAGTGGTGAGTTAAATATACACGTTTCTCAACGAAATAAAAAAAAAGTGCACTTCCTGTTTACCGTCTGAGACACCCGGGCGATTTTATTGTTTTTCTTTTATTTGTTTGTCAATGGATTTCGTGGATTGCTTTTACCAGTATTCAAATGCAGATATCAGACATATCAGACAAGACATATCTAAATACTAAGATCTTTTGATTTTCAATAGAAAAAAACAGTGAAATAATATTTCATTTCTACTTAAATTGGACTCAATTCAATTGTATGTTAAATTATTTACACTTGACTCTATTTCGCACAGACTATTTTGATACTTCACTATTATCTCCTGTGTACGATTCTGAAGTTATTATTATTATTATTATTAATTAATGTGATTAACGGACATCGCCCTTTCAGTATACATAAGTAATATTTCAATCATAATACGGAACATACTTCACTATAAAATTAACACTTTCGCATACAATATTAAAAATTTATAAATTTTTTCCAACATAAAAATTTCAAAAAATTTCATAACTTCAAGTATAGCGTAGGACTGAGGTCAACAGTTCTTTCCAGTCCTTAAAATTATTATTGTTATTATTTACAGAAATCTAAATTTTGACTTTTTAAACGAGCTTCTATATAAATTCTCTTTATATAAAAATGTATGAATCAAATATATCTTTGAATATATTTATCGACGCGGCTTCGATTTCATCCACCGGTAAGGCATTCGTGCGTTTTCTCGAGTACACTTGTGCACAGTCCTTTTTTTCATGAATCTTCCAGAGCACGGACTGAGAGCTCATTAAAAAACAATGATTTTTCTCACAGAATCCAGAACCGCTGCTCAACAAAACAGTTAAACAGTACCTGGCTAATTCGGACGGAAAGTTGCTGTTTTCACTGGTGAGAGAGTTTCTCGAATACTTTGGACTCGACTACACCATATCCGTCTACGATTCCGAGACGTACTTTGGCAAGGAGTACAACTATGCGGGGAGAAACAAATTGTCAGAGAAATTGGGTATCAGCACTACGGAGCCATTGCTCAGCGAAATTCTCAAGAACAGCATCAACGGTGCCTTCAACAATACACAGAAGGTTCGATTTCGGATCTAACCTTGATTTAAAAAAAAAAATTATTATTATTATTAACAAAATTAGTATTTTATTAATTATTCTTATCGATAAAGTTAGTATTATTTTGTTCATTTATTATTATTGATAAAATCAGTATTATTGTTTATTAATGTTGTTGAATAATTTTTTTCTTATTACAGAGTGACTCGGGTGACTCCAGACTAAACAAAACGAACGAAACATCGACGCACTTTTCTAACGCGACCTTCGAGGTTTCCGTACCGAAGATCGAGCACAAGGACTCTGCATCGCTCTCGAACGACAACGACTCGTCCGAGAAAGCGGAGAGTACGACCGACACGATTCCGGAAATACCGATAAACGTGACAATAACGGATAAGAAAAAATCATCGAAATCATATCCGAACTCGTTGATCGACACGTCGAGCTGCGAATCGCAGAACAAATCACTCAGGGATAAAGGGACGTGTCACGATAGCGTGCGAGACTCCGAGGTGAGCGAGGGTACGGCGAACAACAACGTGAAAACGAGCAAGCTGTCGTTCACTCCAAATAATCAAAATGTAACGTCAAACTTTACGAGCCAAGAAACCAAAGTAGATAACGAAACGAATTTAGTTAACAAAAGTGAGCAACTCATCAAGTTCGACGAGAGCATCACGTGCGAGACGAAGACAAATCAAAACGAGGACGCGGCGTCGAAGCAGAAGAGCAACGATCTACAGATAACGAACAACGCACAGAACATAAAGCGCACCGACGCCGAAAATAATTTCTCGAAGACCGTCTACTTCGAGGAAATTATCGTCGACGGTAACAAACAGAAAGTCGGCGCTGTGCAGAAGAGCGAATCGCTCCTCGGCGAACTGCCGCCTCTCGCGCCCAAGAGCAATTCTATATTCGGCGATTTGCCACCGTTGAACGGCAAAAAGACCAACATAAACGACTTGAAGGAACTGATGGACATTGGCCTGGGTGAGTTAGGCACGATATAAAAAAAAAAAAATCGAGATTTTCACAAAGCTTCGTAATCTACTTTTGTGTATAAAGCTTCCATGAATAATCCTCTGGCTTTCTCACAAATGAAGCTTTGTCGGTAAAAAAAAAATAATCGCACAGACTTCTTTTTAACAAAGTTCAAAAACTCGTAAAAATTTTTATGACTGAAATCATTTTACTAAACATTTAAACAAACATTGGGGCTTGATCGCTCTACCTATCTTAGAAATTGCAGCTCGATAGCTAAGCCGTTCTCAAGTTATAAGAGTTTCAATTTTTCGGCTCTGAAACACACACACACCTAGTCACATGCAGACATATTTTTCTAAGTATAATCTTCCGATGTCTTGGAACATTCTGAAGGCGTTTTCACTAAAATCTCGACAATTTTTTTTCACGAAAACAAAGCCCTATGAGAAAGCAAAATTGATAATTTTAATAATAATAAAAATGCTAATCTAAGAATTTCTCCTTTTCCACTCTCGATAATATTATTGGGAGTGGAAAACGAGAAATTCTTAGATTAGCATTGTTATTATTATTAACATTATATTTTAAAAAATATTATAACATATTTGGTACGACTATTCGCTATACGTTTTATCGGTATCTTAGGACCGGAATCGGCGATCCGATTTCTTTCGGTGATTTTTTAAATGAAAAAAAAAAATTGTAAAATTGAAATTTCAGTCGGCGACGGTACGGACAACTACGAGGAGGACTTCGCGTCGTCGGCGTCCGGGAGCGCGAACGAGCAGAGTCCCGCCAAGGGGCCGGACATCGATTCGCCGGAGCGAATTTCGGCGAAAGTGCAGAAAAAGACTAGGCAGCAGGAGAAGAGCCACAGCGCGCGGACCGACGATATAAGCGAGGAGATCGACGAGATCGAGGAGGTATTTAGCAACGCGTCTTGCGTAAGTAGACAAATGGATATTTGAAAGAAAAAAAAAATCAAAAAAATCAAAGTAAAAAAAAGAGGTCGTTTAAGCGTCTCGCTCTCGTCCGGTAAATTATCACAGAACGGAACGTTGTACTTTGCAGCACGAAGACACCAGCGGAGATAACGGTGTATCGAATTTTGCTATGGGTATTACTGCAGACTATAACGAGGAGGTGTAATTTTTAAACTAATTTTTAAAAAAACTTAGTCGTTTAAGACGTAAGTATAGGTGGGGAAGTTGAATTATCGCCTAAATCTGGTGGACGATTATTATCCTATTAGGACATTTTTATTGTTCGATGTCTATGCTGCTGGATTAACCAGTCCCGTATCGAAGAACTCGAGCTCGATAAATGCGGGCCTTTCGTGCGCGGTTGTCCTCTTTGGGGAGGGTCGACACCCTTACACACTGCCAGATGTGGGGCTCAATAATTTTTAAGATGCGCTGCAAAAGAACGTAGAAGGAATAATCGTTCTGAATCGGCATTCATCTATCGGGCGTCGTGTGTTTTTAATCTGTTTTTAACAGAACACGATGATAAATTCTAACAAAAAAAGCAAGATATTTTTCTACAATTCGTAGCGGTAAGAGAGACTGCCTGGTTATCGATGGTCAACTTTATTATTTAGCGAAACAGCCTGTTGGACATTTCAAATATTCCGTTCGCCTCGTTAGTCACAAATTGCGCGATTACCATTTTCCTGCATTAATTTGCATCGGCCGTTATACAAAAGAAAAATCAATTGTCCCGTTTGATTTTAGTGCTCATCCGGACAATCTTCCTCCTGCGTTATTCTGCGGTAAATGCGCTTAGTATTACTACTCGTATGTAATAATCACAATGTGGAGAAAGAGGACAAAATGGGGGGAAAAAAACTAAAGTAAAAAAAAAACAATTTTGAGGACCTGACGACGAGATGAATAACGATGGCCTGTTTAAGGATGCATCACACGTACATTCCCAGGCTAAAGTGTGATACAGTGAGAATTTTGAACACTTCCTGATGGTATAAAAATCTTTAAAAAAAAGTCAACTGTATTAACGGTGCCTAGAACATTACATTTGCATAATAATAATTTCAAAAAGTTAATAACAAGTAGCTAAAGAAAATTGTTTAACAAATAATCAGTGAACCTTTTTTTTCGTTTTTAGATGCATTCGTTGATGTTCTAGAAGCCCCATACATTTTTTCAGAATTTTCTTTTCCTTTCTCAGAATAATAAAAATGCTGGGGAAAATTTTGAAAAAATTCATATGAATTTTAAGACATCGAGGGAATCATTTAAAATGAGAAAATAAGAAGTTCTCTGATTTTTTTAACAAGTAATTTTAAAAATAATATGTTAATAACTTTTTGGCATTATTATCATGCAAAATCAAAGGTTTTGACATTATTAATAGGGCTGATTTTTTTCAGATTTTTCGCATATCTCAAAGTACTGAACTTGTGATCGAATTCAACATTTGTTTGGGAATTTACGTGTGAAGCTTCCTTAACGCAAATCCGCGTTAACGCGCTTTCGTACCGAAATTTTGCTGATCGTTTGTTTCGTTCGCCTTTATAGAGAGAAAGAGATAATTATCACAATACACACTCACACACACGCGCACGTACACGCCATGCACATAATATTACGACTGAACTTTGTGCATTACCTCATTCAACTAAAGTTAACTCGAATGGTGTCCTTGAATGGATACCGGTAAATCATCCGTCTGAAAACAAGTGGATTGCCTAAAAAGATCCATAAAAATTATTTTCTCGACTATAAATGGTGCTACAATGTTTGAAAAAACTAAAATTATTTATGAGAGTTAAAGTTAAAAAGGAAAAAAAGAGAATGATGAAAAAAAAAATGAAAAACAACCCGAGTAAAATTAGGTGCTCATATATTTTCTTGGATACGCATATCGCCAAGATTATTTACGGACGTAAATGAAACAAACAAACAAACAAAAAACGCTTAGAGTATTACTTGAACTTTTGGGCAATCCAGTATACAATGTGAAATATTGAAATAACGTTGATAAAAAAAAGAAAAAAAAATGAAGATAAAAGAAAAATTAAACACTACGCCCCCGTATGAGATGCAATAATTCCAAGTACAACCGAAGGTGGATCAAAACTTGATGCATGAAAAATCAAAATCCTTTTGTAAACAATGTTTGGTCGTTGTTCATATTTACAAAAGAATTTTTATTAACCAGTATAAGGAAAACTAAAAAAAATAAGAGTGTAAAGATCGGGGACGGTGAAGCGACGAAGCCGATTCAATTATCGTGATTTATCCTGATCGATCGATCCAGTAGGTAAGCCCGTTGCTCGTGAATTCAACGAGCTTCGATCTATGAAGCTCCGAACGCAGCGAACGTCTTAAATAATAATATTGATTATACTTAAGATACAGACAAAAAAATACAATGAACAGAAGATAAAAAAAAGAAAACAAGCAAGCAAACAAACAAACAGGTGTGTTCCTGACCAATCAGCGTGGTTACAGTATATTATCCGTACAGGACATTGTATAATCGAATTAACAGATTCAGTACTGCAGGTCGAACATTCCCACAATTTCGTAGAGAGTAGGAAACAGACACATTCCATGCTTAAGATAATTCTTTAATTGGCTAGCAATAGCAAACGCGTACAATAACTAGTATTTTTCATTGTAGTTCGTAAGACAAAAAAAACTGTAGGAAAAATTATCTTGTACGATTATCGCGAGATTTTTGTTTTGTTTTATGTTTTTCGTACCGATTGATCCGTTAATTATTTTTTTTGTTTCGTTGTTATTTCCCCCTATGTATAAAAGGGGCATAGAAATATCGGATTCGTTACCCTAGTAATTGTTTTTGCGCTTCAATCAATTATAACACGATACATTTCGTGTTCTCGAGAATAAAAGAAAAAATTGCGTTCAAAGTCACGCCATCGTTTTCTTTTGTACAAGTCGATGATAGGCAGAAACTGAACGTTTCAAAGTATTAATGAAAACATTATCCGCCGCAACGGTACGATTATCCGTTATCCGAGAATGAGCACAGATAATCAATTTGTAACCACGTTGAAAGATTGGTAGCTATATCGTGCCTTTTAGCGTGTATGAACAGTTAATATTTAATTATATATAAAAGAGAAAAAAAATCACAAAAAAAGAAAAACAATGCAAATAAATACTGTGGAATTGTGGGTTTTTTTTTCATGAAACAATCTCTGTTACTTATTTATGATCTTTTTTTTCCATCATCATTGATCTTTTT
Organism: Stenichneumon culpator; assembly: GCA_964017025.1. Taxonomy (NCBI): domain Eukaryota; kingdom Metazoa; phylum Arthropoda; class Insecta; order Hymenoptera; family Ichneumonidae; genus Stenichneumon; species Stenichneumon culpator. The sequence goes on along the minus strand of OZ024776.1, from coordinate 10,935,971 downwards.
TTATTTCATTCGTCTACGATGTAATTATATTCATGTATATGTTATTTATTTTATAAAGATTTTACTCTTTTGCACTCGAACAAGTTTTGTCCTTACCATGTTCTCCATTGCACGTGCGAGTTCCATATTTTTTCATTCCAGCTGTACAGTTTTCATTTGAACGATAAATATTTGTTAAAATTCCCCCCCCCCCCTGCTCTGGTGAGCTTTTTATACTCTGTTGACAATATCTTTGGTGGATTATCGTTTGCATTATGCACACTGTACGACCCTGTATAGAACAATATGTTTAATTATAAAGTTCAATCATTTGTAAACGGTAATTTAAATGAAAAATCTCGTTGCACGTATTGAAACACTAACCAGTTCGGACATTGTGAGGCTGACTCTGTATTTAAAATTTAAAAAAGAAACGAAAAAAATTCGTCAGAAAAATAGAGAGGCCAAGTGTGAATAGTCACCGTTCAGCACGTCTCTCGCGATACATAAAACTATGCTATATATATATATACATATATATATATACACACAATTTAATAAAATTTATCAGTGTCCAAGCCACGACTACTACACGTATTGTACAGAGTCCACATGTGCGAAATCCTAATGCAGCCTGACTTTGGACTCTGCCGTACTCGACGTTGCTGTTCCTATTATGTAACTTGTATTATAAAAAAAAAAAAAAACAAAAAAAAAATTAATAATGATTGTAATAATTGTATTCAACATTCCAAATACAACAATTGTATTTACAGACACGTATGATTACTGACGCGTTACACCGGCTTTCGTTGTGTACAAAATTACTATTTGTACGAGCGAACTATGACTTAAACAAATGCGGGAGAACACAACTTGGCTATAGTCGCGAATTTTCGCAGAGTGTTTTTTTCCTCTCATAAATGGTACATGGATTAAAAAAAAAAAAACGAAAAAAAAACAATTTATTTTTTTTAAGCATCAACGTCGATCTATTTACATTCTGTTGCGTTCTCTCTGCAATCTGTCGCTGTACGCCTTGGAGACGACGTTGAAGGCGTCCATGTATCGATCCATGCACATGGCAACGCATTTCTGTAAGGCAAAGCTTCGATTGGTCTTCGGAACGATTTTTGTTTTAAGGTTAGATTCGTCCGGTCGTAATAAACGTTTACCTGTTCGGAGCTGTCGAGCGACGTGCCGGGCTTCGTGACGCACTTTTTAAAGCACTTTTCGGTCATTTTCTGCAAAGCGAGCTGTCGTTAATTCACCGATCGGCGACACAAGGTGACAAAAAAAAAATTATGCAATGTTACCGTGAGCAATTCTTGAGCGTTAGCTAGAGCGATCTCTTGCTTGACTTGCTGCATAAGTTCGTCCCTGTCGACCGCCGACAGAGCTCCGGCTTGTATGGAATCCATTATTTATTTTTCACTGTCGATCTGTTAGATCTTCTTTGATTTTGAAAGAGAAATAATTCTGAACTCATAAACCGAGGGCACTTCGCGAGAACGAAGCAACCTCGCCGGCGGTGTGGATGAAAATCAACGGAGGGAAGAAACTGTTGCAGCGTGAAGTTGGCTGATTAATAAAAAATTACTTCGAGCCCGACCTTCGATAGGTTGAAGTACCGCAGCTAACTTCTCGTGACACATCGTGGATGTGTCACGTATATATACATAGGTAAAACTAGGTTAAAAAAGCATCTTGTAATACGTTCTGAGGTGCATTCTTATTCTTCTTTTTCTTAGCAGCAATTCATCCGAGCCTTCAAGTATGAAGAACTTTCGATGTGGCTTTTTTCGTTATTGTAATGTGACTGCACATGCGCACGGTCGTTTCCTGGTAAGAATATTCATACCTGAAAACGACCGTGCGCATGCGCAGTCACGTTACAGTATCGAAAAACGCCAATCCGAAAGCACCTCTGATTGGCCGAGCGCTCAGCCTAAGAGAATCATTTATTGCTCTTGTAAATAAAAAATAAATTGATTATATTCCCCGATAATCGTGAGCGAGGGAATATTCTGCATTAGCAATTATAAAGTTTCTGTTCGCTTGCGGTGTGCATTAAGAAAAAAAAAACATAAAAATAACATCGTAACCTGCAAGAACGATGCAGCGAGCCAATAGGATTCTCGCAAATCCGCATCGCAGCTCAATGGGACACGGTGGGAAGAACGAGCGATCCATTCGTGCAACTTTCTCGTTTTTATCCTAAAAACCGTAAGAGCGAGTGCACCGCCTCTTCTCATGCCTCTTCCATCCGCCGCCTTCCCCATGCGCCGTAAATCCGTCAACGTCGCTGGCAATGCCACGAACGACGACGGTCCAAAAGTTCGACCCGCGCGCGTACGTGCAGAGTTCTCGAAGTCTACGTTCTTCCGAACTCGCCCGAGCCGCGTCCTACCTTAGCTGCGCCGAAACCCGAACGATCCCCCCTCCAGACGCCAGCCTCGAGCCTCGCGTACGCGTTCGCCTTCGTGTCAGTCGGTGCAAGTCGGTGTAGCGCGGTGTAGGTTGTTTCCCACCTATGGAGTCGCCAGTGTGCTCCGAAGCGGCGTAGATATTTTTTTTTGTTATCCCAAGCTGTTAACGGGAGCTCGCGCGGAGCTGTGAGAGAAAATATTCGACGAGTGCATCTCTCGTCGAGGCGCGCGTGAGACACGCGCCTGTTAATCGGGGACGCCTCCCGAGTGACCGAAGGATTTTTTAATCGCGTACATGGAGCTCGCGAAAGGATAGAATAATGCTGGTGAGCGAACGGGCGGGAGAGATCGCGCTCTCGGTGGGAGTAACGAGCCATTCTAATAAACTCCTGTGTACCTTTTTTTTCACTCTTCGACTGTGTCGGGCATTTCTACGTCTTTTTATCTCTGAACGGATCAATTGTTGTCGCGAGCGAGCTGAAGAACAGAAATAAGCGAAGCCTTCGTCGATGCCGTGGTGACACTCGATTCTTTTTTTTCTTTTTTTTTTTTTCCTTTCTTGACTCTCTTGGAGCTTTATCGATACACACGGCGATCTTACGTCGGCGACCAACATTCACCCACCCACTTTCCCTCTTCCCTTTACAGTTCTCCATCCTCGGAACAGAAACAAAAACACATTCCTCGAGGTGAAGGCGCGTTATCGAAATTCGCGAATTTGGCCCTCGCGATGCACCCGACGATTCTTCGCAATTTCGTCGCGCAGACGTTTCTGTTTTTTTTTTTTTTCTTTTTTTCATCGTCACGAGGCAAACTGCTTCGCTGAAACTTCGCGTTTCTTTTCGGGGTTTATTTATTTTTTTGTAATTTGTTTATTAACGGATTTTTTCTTGACTTAGATCTATTAATTCCAATAGAAGAGCAGTGAAAAAATAAATTAAAAATTTAATTTCAACGTACAGCGTTTCGTTAAATCAGACTGTTCCATTATGTATTAAATTATTTAATGTTGTTTAAACTTAACTCTACTTCGTACAGACTATTCTCACATTAGTATTATCTTCCGTCCGGCATTCCGGAAGACACTGAACAACTCTCTGGTAAACCCGATGAACCACCCGGTGAAATTTTGGTTCTTCTTTACGAGTCTCCTCTAATCCAAATGTTCGATCGACTTTCACAAACGGGGAAATGGAAAAAATCTATTTTTTTTGTTTGCTCCTACAAACGCTTCTCTATATTTTTTGTTATATTAATATATTTGATTTTTTTTTTTCAATAATTGTTACAACAAAAATCTACAGGATTTACGAATTTTTAGTAACTTTTTTTTGTAGTTTTTTTATTCTGTATTTTTCAGACGAGTCACAATTGGCACAGTGAATTAATTTTTTGAAAAATTATCAGCCGGCAAACGGGGCGATGGAGAACTCAATTTTTCGTTCCCAAACATGGGTTACTTATAATTTTCTGATATTTGATTATTTACTTCTTTATTTCACATAATTTTTATAACAATCATCCATGAAATGTACGCATTTTTATAAATACCCTGTTTCATAAGCATTTTTCTTTTCTCCATCGTGCTTGCACTTTTTACCATTTCATTTTCTTTTGTATTTTATAGCTGAAGAGTCACAATCGGTATAGTAAACTAATTACAAAAAAAAAAATATGTTCAAAAAATGCGTTCCAATATTTTTCTTACATAAAATTATTTACATTTTTTAAATAACACTTTTATGACACAAATTCACAGGATTTACACATTTTTAGTAACATCCTGTTTTATCAGTATTTTTTTCTCTGTTACACGTGTACTTTTCACCATTCCACTTTATTATGTATTTCATTGACGCAGTTGCAATTGGTACGATGAATACATTTTCGTTTCGTTTTCTACAGTGAGATGATCCATCAATATATTTCTTATATTGTGTTATTTAATTAATGGATGAAAGAATTTACTTATTTATTTATTTACATACAGAACACGCCCTTTAATAATGAATAATTACATGCGAATGTGCGCATATAACACATAATATGCCCATCCAGCAATTAAAGCGATACAAAAGACTCGAAAATAAGACGGAAAATATATATAGACAATGTGGTTAATACTTTCAATATAATTTTTATGACAAGAAATCCATAGGATTTACACATTTTCAGTAAACGCCCTGTTTTATCGGGTTTTTTTTTCTCCGACCCACGTCTCCTTTTTACCATTTCATTTTATGTAGTATTTAATATCCGAAAACTTACAATTGGTACAACAAATTAATTTCATATTTTTATTTTCCACAGGGAGACGATCCGCCGTATCTCTCCGTCGGCACGGAGGTCAGCGCCAAGTACAAGGGCGCCTTCTGCGAAGCCAAGATAAGGAAGGTCGTTCGATCCGTGAAGTGCAGGGTGACTTACAAGCAAGGGCTGGGAACGGCGACGGTGACGGACGACCAGATAAAGGGAACGCTCAGAGTGGGAGCGTCGGTGGAGGCCAAGCACGCGGACAGAAAGGATTTCGTCGAGGCGACGATAACGAAGATCCAGGACTGCAGTCAGTACACGGTGGTGTTCGACGACGGAGACATAACGACGTTGAGGCGAACCGCTCTGTGCCTGAAGAGCGGCAGACACTTCGCGGAGAGCGAGACTCTGGATCAGCTTCCTCTCACTCATCCGGAGCACTTTGGAAACCCCGTTATCGGCGGGAGACGCGGCAGACGCTCGAGGCAAGCGCAGTGAGTCTCGCGGAGAGGGCGACTTGGTGTTGGAAACAATAGGCGGATTATAAAAAATGTTTTTTCGTAATTTTAATTTTTCTATTTACTTCTTTTTTCTCAGGGATGACAGCAGCGAGGACGAGGGCAGTCCGCCGCGGGGCAGTCGCGACTCCGGCTCGGGAATCGGGGGCAAGGAGGGCGTCGAGACCGAGCCCGAAATCGGTAGGGTCGTTTGCGTCGAACTGGGCGACAAGAAGAAGAAGGACTACTGGTTTCCGGGACTGGTCGTCGCTCCGACCGCTCAGGACACCGTACGCATTCGCGTGCGCGACGACTATCTCGTTAGGTCGTTCAAGGATGCTCGATAGTGAGTAAAGCGGTCGTGTTTTAAATGTTCAATTTGTTTTCTCCAATTTGGAATGATTCTGTATTCGAAATGAATTCGCATTCCCGCTCACGATGACTATCTCGTTAGATCGTTCAAGGACGCTCGACAGTGACCAAAACGGTCGTGTTGCCGTTTTTGTTCTCATTATTTACTTGTGTTTTCTCTAATTTTTAACGACTCTGTATCAGAACTGAACCCTTTTACGCGTGCACGCTCACTATCTCGTTAGATCGTTCAATGATGCTCGATAGTGAGTACAACGGTCGTGTAGGTTTTTTTTAAATTTATTAACTTCTGTAATTTCGAATGATTCTGTATTCGAAATGAATCCACATTCCCGTTCACGATGACTATGTCGTTAGATCGTTCAATGATGCTCGATAGTGAGTACAACGGTCGTGTAGTTTTTTTTTAATTTATTAACTTCTGTAATTTCGAATGATTCTGTATTCGAAATGAATCCACATTCCCGTTCACGATGACTATGTCGTTAGATCGTTCAATGATGCTCGATAGTGAGTAAGAGGGTCCTACTGTTGCTTTTGTTTACAATTTTTTTTGTTTTCTCTAATTCCGAACGATTCGTACTAATTGACGCTCTCCTTGCGATTACAGTTACACCGTTCCGAAAAAGGAAGCCATCGAGTTCACGAAGGAAATGGGCAACAAAGTGGAGAACAGCGGGTTGAAAGTTGCGGTCGAGAAGGCTCTGTTGTTTCTGGAGAAGAACGAGCTGCCGCCACACTGGGACAGAGATTCGCTGTTCGGTAACGCCGTCTCGAGCGGTAACAGCGACTCGGACGCCGACCTCGACTCGGACGTAAGTTCGTCGAGTTCGAATCCTGTTAATTTCAATCGTAGTGTAAATTGCAATTATTTACTTATTTATTTATTTATTATATAGTATACGGATGAAAGCCCTTTTAACAAAGTGTATACATATACGAGTATTATGTAGATGGGTAGAATATGTAGATACGATCTTACAAAAATTCGTATGGGTTCCTTCGCGATTCCATTAAGGACATCCTCGAGAAGACAAAAAAAAATGTATTTTCATTTTGTATTCACAGAGCTCGGACGACGAGCCGCGGGAGGAGAAGGACCACTTCGTCGCCCAGCTATACAAATTCATGGACGACCGTGGCACGCCGATAAACAACTGTCCGATGATCGGCACCGAGGACATAGACCTCTACCGTCTCTTCCGCGCCGTCTACAAGCTCGGAGGATACAACCGAGTAACCAACCAAAACCAATGGAAATCCATAACGCGCCGTTTAAGTTTCGCCATGCAATCGACGCCCTCGACGCACAATCTCGTGAAACAGGCTTACAAAAAATTTCTCCATTCATTCGAGGATTTTTATCGAAAGTTGGGCTGCACGATGGTGAATCACCCCCGCGGCAGTACGAGAAAACAGAGACCAGGACGTAGTCTCATAAGGGACAAGGATCGAAACACTCCCGTGCCGACGGCGCAGGCGACGACTCCGCTTCCAAAATCGACCAACGAGCGAGAGAAAATCGAGGTCGAGGAAGAGCCGCAGGCCACGGCGCAGCCTCAGCCGCAGCCTCAACCGCAGCCTCAGCAGCAACAACAAACTCAACCCGAGATCCCACAGGTGCAACCACCTCCGACTCCCCCAGCTCCAGCCGTTTTGAAAAAAGTCACCGTTGAGGAGGAGAAAAAGGAGAAAAGAGTCGAGCAAGCGCCTCCGGTTCCGGCCGTAAGAGAGCCTATAAAGGAGGAGGAACCAGTAAGACCAGCGAAGAAAAAGGAGATCGTGGAGGACGCGATAAGCGGTCAGGAGAGCGACGTGAATGTCGAGGCTGAGGGCGGCGAATCATCGAGCAGCGAGAAATCTCAAAAGCCTCTGGCGCGTTTTACGCCTGTGCCATCCAATCGTTCCAAATCGCTGAGCAAAACGCGCGACGAGCCGAAGAAAAAGAGCCACGAAAAGAGAAAAGCGCAGGACGTGACAACATCCGCGCTTTCCTCGTCGTCGATCCCGAACAGTGCGATCAACTCAACCGGCACGGCAACTGCGATCTCGACACCGATCACTCAGGCGAACACCTCATCGAAGCGGCAGGATGGAACCTCCCGGCGGGAGGACAAGAAGGAGGAAGAGCCGACGAAAACGCGCTCGAAATCTAAGGACGACGCGACAAAGGCGAAAGCGAGCGTCATCGACGTGGCTCGTGAGACTCGCACTCCGTCGCGCGAGTCCGAGAAGACTCGCGCGAATCCTACGAAGCAGCGTCGAATGACCGACGAAGAGCTCAAAAAGCAGCGGGGCCGCAAGAAACGGGACGAGACCGAAAAAGCTCGACCCGAAAAGGACGAAAACAGCGGTGTTGAGACGATCGTCGCGCCGACGTACAAAGGCCCGGTCGAACTCGGCGATAGGCTGAAGGTCTACTATGGACCTACTCACGAGTCGAAGGTCACCTATGAGGCGAAGGTGATCGACATTGAAAAAGACGGAAGTGCCGAACCGGCTTATCTCGTCCACTACACCGGCTGGAACACCAGATATGACGAGTGGATAAAAGGCACGAGGATAGCGCAGAATTTCACTCAGTCTCAGAGTCGCATAAAACGCACGAAAGCGACACCGAGGCCTCAAACACCGAGCGCAGGGGGGTCGAGTGGGAAAACCTCGAAGGGTTCGTCGAGCGTTTCGGGAGGTAACGGGACGAACTCAGCGGCTTCGCAGAGTCGTCGAAGGGCTCACCAGAATGCCGCTGGCTCAGCGACGCTGCCGTCAACGAGCGCGATTTCCTCGTCAGCGAATGCCTCTTCTAGCACGAGTTCGTCGAGCGGTTCGTCGTCCTCAACAGCCGGCAAGGACAAAGAATCCTCCCAGCCAGCCAGGTCGACCACTCCGCTCTCCGTCGCGAGTTCCAGCTCAAGGACAAAAAGCCCCGCGACACCTGCGACATCTAATCGTCCGACAAGAAACACGAGAAACACCGAGCACGGGGTGGAGCTTCGTAGGCAAACTCGGAGGATGTCGAGCAGGATGGACCTGGTGCTCTACTGCACGGAGAGCGACGACAGCGAACCCTACGGCGTCGTCGAGGAACAGCGTCGTCGGCGGGTTTACAGACGCAGGGCTGACGATAGGATGAAAACGGACGAGAACAGCGAGGCTGAAGAGGACGATAAAGACGTTCCTGAAGAGCCACGAAGAACTCGCAGACTCCGAAGAAACGTTGTTAAGCTGAAAGTCACGAAATCCCCGTCGAATGACGGTGGCGGGATGGATGATGATGAGGATGAGGAGGATGAGGAGGAAGCCGATGAGGATGAGGACGATGCCGACGAAGAGGAGGATGACGCCGATGAGGTTGTAAGTTACAGAAATATTCAAAAATATCAAATTCTATTACGACCGGGAAAATACAATCAACTACCTGTCGAGCTGGTCAAACGAATAAATTAGATACGTATAGACAAACAGAATAAATAAATGCGAATTTTCGGCCATGACAATATTTAATAAATTAAGAAAGGATGCTCTTGTTGAAAAAAACTCTTCGTGTCTGAAATTAGCCGATAAAAAGATCGATCAATCATGAGAGCAATATAAATTTTAGACGTAAAATCTCTCAAATGTCAATAATCGACACATTAAACTAACCGCGTCACACCATTCTATCACCCTGTAGATACATAATCACGCACACATCTCGTTGCTCGGATGAGTAAGAAATTATACACATAATTAAGGCCTTGCGAGTAGTGTTCACTTCGCATAAGTTTCAGAGAAATGAGAGGGAATGAGGGAAATAATTTAAAAATCTACAAAAAAATTCATACGTTTTCAGAAAAATAAACGAATAATTTTCATTAACAAAAAAGTTATGTTTCCGAGAGATTTGTTAAACAATTAAATTTTTCATCAATTTGTTAATAACATTTTGGAATTATTATTATGCAAAATTAATCTTTTCGGCATATTGAATACGCTTGATTTTTTTTCACATTTTAATACCATCGAGAAGTGTTTACTCTCTCAATTCTCTGAAACTTATGCGAAAACAACACCAATCGCAAAGACTACCTTAAAGATTTGAGATGTCAACCACGAGGCTGCTTGCTGTTTCCCGTAAATTGCTGTCCTATTGTGCACACGTACATACGTCTCAACGTCCCCAGAGCGAAAGAGGACGACGAGATATGGCGATTTCGAAGCTTCTATCGTTATTCTCCGCTCTTTTCCCTTACTCCAATTTCGGATGTACATTTTTCGCCGCTCAGGAAGGACGCGCGATATTTTGAACTATTTTTATCTGCTTACAAGGTGGAGGACATCGACGATGAGCCGGAGAGTGAACCGGCACAGAAAATCTCTCCCGCACCTGCCCTGGCCGCGACGACGACGAGCGTGGTAGAGAAAGAAGTACCCGTCGCCCCGGCAACCTACGAGCGTTCTCACGGTCACGACGAGCAACCGAAGGGTCGCGATTTCGATCTCAATCAAATACGATCGGAGCTCAAGGGTTTCGACAAGGCCGTCAAGCTCGAACTCGTCAAGTTCGAGGCTGACGAACCAGGCGACGTTGTCGTGAAATCTGAGTTTCCTCAGGAACCGGAAAAGAAGCCGAAGGAGGAAAAGAAATCCGATGTTCCAAAACTCCTCGAATATCCGGTCGACGTGAAACCGGTACTGGACGGCAATGGCAGCGTTCAGGTCACGTCGCAGCCTTCGCCACCTGTCGTCGTTCAAGCTCCTGTTGCCGTCCCGGTCGCCATCCCCGCCCCGCCCACCGAGGATATCTACGAGTTCAAGGAACCCGAACCCTTCGAGTTCGAGGTGCGCAACAAACGCGACTCAAATGCCGACAAGGATAAGCCCAAGAAACGCGTCTTCGACGAGGAGCCGAAGAGTCCGAAGAAGAAACAGAAGACCACGATTTCATCGACACCGAAGGAAACGAAGATCGAAACTGAGCCTCCAGTGGATCCTAGACGGAAGGTTCGAAGAACACCGACGAAAAAGCTCGAGGAAGTTGTTGACGTCGTCTCCGTCGCGCCGGCGAATAAATCCATCTCGTCGACGGTGACAAAAGATCCGGAAAAATCTAACGAGTCGACGGCCAATCAGCCCAAGCCCTTGCCGACCCCACCGCCACCCTTACCGTCACCGCCTCCACCGCCCCCACCGCCCCCTCCTCCACCAGTCGCCGAGGAACAGAAACCACCGGGTCTCGATCTCCTTTTCACTGACCTGCCCAGCAACGAGGACAACGCCGCTGAACCCGACGACCCGGAGGATCGTCTCATCATCTCCGAGACGGAAGTCTCCGAAACCGAGCAGGAAAGCATCTTCACATATCAGCAGGAAATGTTCCCGGCGAATGACATGCAGGATAGGATGGAGTTCGGCGCTGGTGGTTCGTCAAGCGAGGTCGCGAAAACCGCGGTCGTTGTCGCCGCACCGGTCGTCGTGACGACCGCCCCAATTCCGCCACCCACGCCGACACCCTCCGTCGACCGGAAATCGCTGGACGTCTCGAGAACGACCTCAACGACGACCCTGACGATCTTTGTGCCGGCGCCCATAAGCGCGAGACTTCCCGCGACCTCGACTATCGAGGAGAAATTGTCCGCTGCCGCCCTGGCCTTCCGGCAGGTTGGTTTTTTTTCTACACCCTTTTTTTCTCATCTCGATAATTCCAATTGTTAGAGTAGAAATTATTTTTAAAAACTCGGTTTTGATACGAATCAACTTTGGCTTTCGCCGATCTCGGGGGGGGGGATTTTTATTCGGACGTTTTATTTTCGAAAGTCCAATACGTCGCGTTAACGCGAACAATCTGTTATTTTCTTGTTTTCTTTTTACATAAAATTATTTGGGAAAGCCTTTTTTGGCCACAGTTTTTCTGTGCACGGTGGTATAGTGCACGTCACTTTAGGACACACATCGATTTTACGCGTCGTTATACAAATTGTTTGTAAGGATATATTTTTGTAAGAGACAATTCCTCTAATCTCTTGGCTCTCGCTTCAACGCTATTATTGGTCATCTTCTTTTTTTCTCGCGGTAGCAGAATTCATTGGTGATATTGTTTTTAGTACTCGGAATTTACACTAGATTAAATGAGAGAAAGCGTTGCATGTCCAAGACCCGTAGGCAAAAAAAAGTCCCGGAGAAAAAAACACCATTTACCGATTGAGTAATTAGAATTTTTTTCTTGCACAACACAACAGGTGAGATCGAAGGAGGCGAAACGGGACGACGACTCGCCGGAAGCGCCGAAGAAGAGCGCTAAGGACAGCTCGCACAAGAAGTCCGAGTCGGCCGCTTCGAAAAGGAAGGCCGTCGTTGAGGAGCAAGCAAAGGCGAAGTTCGACGTTTCAGAGGCGTCAAGAAAGCGCGAGGTCGTCATCGAGGAATCAACGAAGCAGGAGGAGGAGCGATGCAGGGAGGCGATGCGCGCGGCCATAAAGCAAAAGGAGGAAGAATTGGAGCAACTCAAACTGCGCAAAGAAGCCGAATTGAAGAAGATGGCCGAGGCGAAGGCAACGGCCGAGAGCCGAAAAATTCTCGAGAAGAGAAGCGACGAGGAGTGGAGCAAGAGGAAAAGCGGCGAGTCACAGATGGAGTTCGGTCGCTCGTCCAGCGACGCGTCGGCATCACCGAGGGATGATGAGCCGCACAAGGAAAGCGCCGAGAAGCAAAAGCGGAAAAAGGTGATCAGCCAGGAATTCGTAGATTCGACGGACAGCAGCGATTCCGAGCAGAAACTCGTGATCGATGCCGTGGCAGAGGGAAGGGAGGAGAAGAGCGAGTCGAACTTCGATGCTAAGCTGAAAGCTGAACTGGAGCTTCTGCAACAGGACGTTCAGCTGGAGCCTCGCGAATCCGTGAGCGCTGGACGTTCGACCGTTCAGCAGAATCTGAGCGTCCGAGTCATTCAGCAGCAGTCGAGTCTAGCGGCTACGAAACTCGCCGCGAGCGCGAAGGCTGAGGAGGAAGGTGAGAACATGAGCTCGTTACTGTGCGAGGAGGAAATTCCCGGATCACCGGCACCCGGACCGGAAATAGCAGATCAAGACGGAAACGGGGAGAGCAGAACGGCAGCGAAGGACGAACGGGGAGAAAAGAAGATGGTTCTGTTGGAAATGCCGTTCGCCAGCGCGCCGACTTCCGGCGCTCAGAGCAGCACGACGAGCGGTGGAAGCGTCGGTGGAAACATCGGCGTGACGATGAGCAACAGTTGTAGCGTTTCGGTTTCGGTAGCGCTGCAGATCCAGCAGCAGCAAGTTGGGGTTTCCGGCGCGCGCCATCCGCCACATCAGATAATTCAGCAGCAGCAGCAACAGCCTGGGCCGATGCCGGCCCAGAGGCGGGAGAGCAACGAGGCCGCTCCGGTCATGGACAACACTCCGCCCACCACGCCAGACTCGACGATCTCGAATATTTCCGGCTCACCGAGGGAGGAGGAGAGAATCGGTGTTTCGTCGCCGCTTTCCGAGGAGAACGTAAAGTCACATCGCGACAGCTCCGAGGCCGACAACGACAGTGGCGGCAAAGCTCCGTCAGGATACAGCGAGGACGACACCGTGGCGAACGTTGAGAACAACAGTGCTGAGAGGACTTCCAAGACCTCCGTCAAGAGATCCGTCGAGGACCCGCAGTCGCCCAAGAAACGCAAGAGAAATCGAAAACATTCCGAACAAGGAGGCAGCAATGTTATCATCAAGAAACCACTCGGAAGACCACCGGCGAGCGCCAGACAGACCAGACACGCCGGAGCGAACGCTGGCAGCGACAGCGACGACACCAGCGAGGGATCCAATCCGTGCGGACTCAATGCCGCACAGGCCGCGGCCGAGGCCAATATCATCGCTACCGCTATCACCGAACTCAGCAACTCTTCGTCGAGGTCGCCGAAACCGATGAAGTACAATTTCTTCGTGGAGCTCGGTGAGAAATTTTATCGAACGATGTACAGTGTAAAAAATGTTTGTGGGCAATTTAATGTACGGGTACTGAAAGTTTTTGGGCATAAAGTGATATATTAAATTTAATGCTCAATCGTGATGAAAAAAGTACTATAAAAGTACTTTAATTCCGAAATTTACTTTAATTTCACTGTAAAAGTCCATGAATTTTTTATCACAATTGTACATTGAATTTATTGTACCAGTTATTGCATAACAACTTCCAATCTGGTACTTTAAATTTACAATTTTTTTTTTAACAGCGTACAGTTTGGAAGCGCTGTTAAAATAATTGTAAATTTATAGTACCGGATTAAAGGTTTTTATGCAAAAAGTGGTGCATCAAATTTAATGTACAATCGTCATGAAAAATTAATGGAGTTTTAGCGTGAAATTAAAGTGAATCTATTGGAATCAAAATATTTTTATGTAAAAATTTAGTGTCAATTATTAAAAGTAAAGTATTTCTAAAGTTTTTAATATACAGTTCGTTAATTTTTCATGACAATTGTACATTCAATTTAATACACCAGTTTATGCATAAACACTTTCAGTACCGGTACATTAAATTTCATACGATCTTTTTTAAAGCCAAACTACATTTGATTATCGATTAACAAGGTTTTTTAAAATTACAGACCCCGAACTCGACGGCAGTCAGAGGATAGCGGTGCTCCAACACAAGCTAACGGAATTGAGAAAAACGTACAATGCCGTGAAAGTCGAACTTGCGGGTATCGAGAGGAGGCGGAAGAAATTGAGGAGAAGAGAACGCGAAGGTGAGAATTCGATGATCGTCCTGACTCTTATTTCGAAACAAAAAAAAAAATTGTAAATCTAAAAATTAAACTAAATATGTAATTTAATGGTTCGTTACCCCCAATGATTTTAGCTCTCAAGGCGGCCAAAGCGGAGATGCAACAAGCGTGCTCTTGATGGAATCGAAACAATCACCATCAGCGAAACACATTCTGATCTGTCGTAACGTATACTAAAGATTATGTTTTCCGTCATATGTACATAGATTTCGACGATGCAATTGTTGCGAGCGCGCGTGTGTTCGAGCACTTTTTTCCGCGGTTGCCGCAGCGAGAAAACTCTCGAAAACATATCTCGTACGACGCGCTACTTGTTTGTCTTAAACCATCCAAATTTAATCAACTTCACCCTTCTCCTCTCTTCTCACTTTATACACATTTGTAGATACAGCTCGTAAGTTTCTAGCTTTAAGAAGATTTATATTCAATCAGAATTATATATGCTATATACATATGTATATGTGTATGTATACGTTTAGTTATAATCTGTCGATCGTCCTCGTTCTTTTTCTGTTTTATTTTTTTCTCCACTCTCTTTCTTTTTTTTTGATCTCGAAAATTCGAATTGTTAAAGAGTACAAATTATTTTAAAAAACTCCAATTTGATACGAATCAACTTTGGTTTTCGCGGATCTGGGGGAAAAAAACTCGGACGTTTTATTTCGAAAGTCCAATCCATCGCGTTAACGCGAGCAATCTCTTTTTTTTTGTTCTCTTTTTAATTAAATTATTTTATCATGGTGTAACCGCGGTCGTTTATGCACCATTACACAAATTGTTTGTAAAGATATATTTTTATAAGAGGCAATTCTTCTAATCCCTTGGCTCTCGCTGTAACATATTATTGTTTATCTTTTTTTTTCCTCGAGGTAGCAGAATTCATTGGCGATATTGTTTTTAGTACGAGGAATTTATACTAGATGAAATGAGAGGAAGCGTTACGTGTCCAAGACCCGTAGACAAAAAACAGTCCCAGTGAAGGAAAAAAAACCCATTTACCGATTAAGTAATTAGAAATTTTTGTCTTCTTGTACATCACACGACTACAATTGAAAATACTGGTCAAAGCATTTATACAACAGTGTAATTTTATTACATCCTTTGGCAGGGAGTGGGTATGTATTTTTTATGTATCTTTACGTATGACTGTTTGTGTGTGTGTGTGTGTGTGTGTGTGTGTGTGTGTGTGTGTGTGTGTGTGTGTGTGTGTGTGTGCGTGCGTGCGTGCGTACGCGCGCGCGTGTGTGTGTGGATGAAATGATAAATCGCCGGGAAGCGATTATTAAAACATTTGGATCTCCCTGCTCGTCTTACATAAAAATACATGGTACATAATATATATATATTCCTTATCGTACGCACCGATGAAAATTTAAACGAATATTCCTATCTAAATCGACGATTTCGCTTTCCTCTTTTTCTCTCAATTAATTTAGTAAATTAATATCTAATTTAGTTAAAAAAAAAAAAACGAAACGTTAATTCGCGTACCGTATTATCGTCGTGTGGCTGTCGAATGCTGTGTACGATCTTGATAATTTTCGCGACCAACCGCGGAAGAACAGTTGCGACTCGGACAGCTCGAAATTTCATGATGACCCGATTAAGTGTGTATGCGTGCGTATAATGCATAAATCATCGTAACCGTCGGCCGCGAGCCGTACGATTGATTCAATATCACGACGAGAAAAATCTACAAGTCGTTCCGCGAAACGTTTCGTTGTAAGAAAAATAATGAAGAAAGAAGAAACGAATATCACCACAAAAAAAATATAATAATAATAATAAAACAAGAAACAAAATTGAGTTCGAGGATTACCGTCTCGGACGAGGCATGATTCGATTAGACGGTAATTGAACTCTGGCAAACAATATATCTCTATAAAATCCGTTAGTCTAAGAGTACACGTCTATGCAGTTTTGGTGCTCCACCGTTGAACATAAAAAAATCTCGAGGCTTCGCGACGCTCGATCCGGAAAAATTAAGCTCGCATTTTTCTATCGCCGTCGAATAACAATCGAAGTACAAAATTACCTACATATCGTCTGGGGGCAATGTAAACTTCGTTTGTAAATTATTTCTTGCCGCGAGGCTCGCGGGTCGT
Organism: Stenichneumon culpator; assembly: GCA_964017025.1. Classification (NCBI taxonomy): domain Eukaryota; kingdom Metazoa; phylum Arthropoda; class Insecta; order Hymenoptera; family Ichneumonidae; genus Stenichneumon; species Stenichneumon culpator. The sequence continues at coordinate 10,919,563 of OZ024776.1, read as the reverse complement.
GAAAAAAATTGCGGACGAAAACGACTCCTTTACGCGAGTAAAAATTTCGCGGCCTCTGATTGGATAGCGGCCTGAATCTGCATTGCAGCTGGACAAATACTTCGAGTGATCGAAGCGCGCATCCAACTACCATATCGTTGGAGTACTCGAGTACATCGAATACCGACTGTGAGTAATCGAAGCGCTCATCCAAATACCGAATCGTTGGAGTACTCGAGCACATCGAATACCGACTTTGAGTAATTGCAGCGCGGATCGAAGTACCCAATTGTTGAAGTACTCGAATACGTCGAATACCGACTTTGAGTAATTGAAGCGCGCGTCGAAGTACCAAAAATTTGGAGTACTCAAACAGATCGAATACCGCCTTTGAGTTCCCGAAGCGCGCATCCAAATACCAAATATTTAGAGCACTCGAGTAGATAGAATACCGACTTTGGGTACTCGAGGCATTCGCCCAGCTCATTTTTGCGACTTCTACATGACTTTCGACTGCTGACAAGACTGTGATGGTACGGCGGTGCGAGATGTGGAGCGTCGTTGAGGGAGCAGATCTTTCTTCGGAAACAATTCTCAACACGGAGGGGAACCCGAAGCAGGTGTGGCGTCCATCGCTACGGTCGTCGCGGTGGAAGACGAGCTCACCGGATTCATCTTCGTTTCCGCTCCCAGATGTTTCCTAGCTATGATTATCTGCTCCATGAGTTCGTGGTGGGCCTCCAGTCGTTCTATGCAGTGCAGGCAAGCCGTCTTTGGTAAGTGATCGTTGACGTTCACCTTGAAGAAATTATTTAGTTATTAAGGGACAAAAACTTTTTACAAGATGTACAATTCAAAAACTGGCCAAATACGTTAATTACTTGAAGAACATATCAAAGTCTCGAATACTGAGTCAGTGACGAGTATTTGCAACTTCAGCGATTCGGTTCTGCCAGTACACAACATTTCAAGTACGCGATACTTCAATATGTACTTCGAGTCCTTAGTACTTCAATGCATACTTCAAGTCCTTGGTACTTCAATGTGTACTTAAAGTACTTGATGCTTCGATATGTACTTAAAGTACTCGATACTTCAATATGTACTTCAAGTACTTGGCACTTCAATGTGTACTTCAAGTACTTAGGGTATTTGTCCAGCTCCGGTACAAGGTATGAGTGCGATTGCGGTTCTGTGCCTAATAAACAACGCAGAACCGTTACAGGTTGCAGCCAACGTATTCACGCAGAGCGGAAAATGGAAACCGTAATAGAACAAATATTGAAACAAAGTTAAAAGTAGGCACGAAACAGGAAATATGAAACACAAACTAAGATTGAACCGAGAATCAGAGTATGAAACTAAAACATTGATACAAGCTTATTTAAATTCTGCCACATATTTTGTATATCGTCGTTGAGTTAGTTAAGCCACTTTCTGCTCTTAAAATTTAGTAACGTGATGTATTTTTGTTTCTTATGTTATTTAGGCATTTTCTAAGAATTCATTTATTGTTAATTTTTTCAATTTTGTTCAGCGAATATGTATCATACATTTGTAATATATTTGCTTATTTCTGCGACATACTCTATTAATCCGCTATTGTCCGTTCGGCCGATACGTTTACGTATCGTGCCTGTGATTGGGCCTAGTCCGTAATTATACCAATAAACAAATAAATAAACAAAGAATTCCTCCTTTACCCATGAAATACAAAACGTGCAAATTTATCACCGTACATCGTGAGCAACTATAATGTACGCACTTACCGAAGCAGTAAAAAACGAAAAAAAAAAATGAAAAATAAATAAATATCCGTCTAGTCAGAAAGAGATTTTCCGCTTTGCAGTCGCTCTCGATACGTGTATTCGAAGTATTCGAGACGATGTTTGTTTCGGGGTTGCATTTTGGTCGACGAAAGCAAATTTAAAAAAATGTTAGCCGTAACTTACGGTGATCGGTAAGTAGGCGTTAATTTTTTTTGCGAGTTTGAGCCTCTCGCCCTCCTCGCCGTAAATGTGAATAACGAAACGATTCATTTTGCTGCAGAGCCTGCATATGAAGCCCGTTATGACGGCCTTGTCCGTGCTGCCCATTATCGTTGCCTGGTCCTGGACTATCTGGGACTTTAACGCAACGCTGTCACACACTCGTCGAACCTCCTACGATGTGTCTTCGATGATCGGGATTTGTTATGTTTGCGACACGATTAAAAAACGCACGGGAGTTCGAGAAACCGTCGGGAATTTTCCGCACGAGGAAAGCGCGGACGAAACTCGGTCAGAGGCGAAACTTGGATGCACCAATGTTCCGAAAAGAAACTTCTCGTGTCCTCCGAAGATCACGCTTTTGTTTATTAGTTTATTATCTCTCTCTCTCACTTTCTCTCTCTTCTCACTCTGTGTCTATCCGTGCGAGCATCTGTGCTCTCGCTGACGCGCGAGGTGCAACCTACCCTGCATTATCGCCGTACTGGCTCGGCAGCGAGCCAGCACGGAGGGACCAGGGGGCACCATGGTGCGATTCTACGATGTAGTTTCAAAAAGATCGTACCCGATTGACACTACCGACGTAACCTTATGTCCATTATTTTCATACTTTTTTATATCTTTTTTGTTGTTTCAGTTTAATTTGTAATTTTTCGTTGTAATATGCTTTAATTTTAAGTCTATGATTATTTACTTTCATTGTTTACTTTTCTATTGGGACATGTTGTTGTCAGTCGTTGTCGCATGTTTTTTTTTTTGGGCATGGTGTCCTTAGGGAACTCGCCTCAGGACAGGAATAAAATAATACTATTCTATTTTATCTTCGGTAATCGGCATTGTTGGATTTGACTCGATTTAAAAATTTTTAAAAAGACACGGAAGTTCGAAAAATTGTCGCAGTTTCTTCGGCAGAAGAAAAGCCCGGATAAACTTTGTCAGTGGTGAAACTTGCCCAGATAGAAAAATGACGGCACGACGACGGAACGGTGGCGGTACCAATGGTACGTTACCCGTTTCACGCGAGTTTTTCTATTTGGGCGACGTTCTGACCAAAACGGTTTTGTTTATTGTCTATCTATATAGTTTATTTTACTTTATTGTATCCATATAATGTATGTAACTCATGCATGAAAAGTGTTACTTTTCGTGCCTGCCGAGAATGGCATAAGTACGCTAAGCAAAACCTCCATCGACCAACCTCACCCAGCATAAGGTATTTTTGAAAAGCTATATGTTGAGAGGCTGTGACCGATGTAATGAATATTTTTACTTTCCGGAAAGTAAAAATATTTTTAAAAAGCTCCTGTCCGCTTCACAGGTTCGTATATTATAGGTATTCGTTAAATCTCCCAAAATCCATATTCGTCCTCGAAATTTGAATATCGCAGGCGCAAAGATCAATACCGGGACGCGCTGTTACGCCTGTTATCTGTTTTCGAGCAGCGACGCGCTCGATCGGAGCTTTTTTCAAAGATCGCGCATCGCCCTGATTCAGGAGAACTGATTCAGGAGAACAGTTTCTCCGGATGGTGTAGTCGCCCCTGGATCATCTGTCATCCCCTGTCAAGACCGATGTATAAAAAAAGGCCTCTGTTCGATCTGCCCCGAGTCCGAAACACTTTGCCTAATATGCCTAAAAAATAATAATAATAATAAGTTCGCTTTAATCCGTCCTACGAGCCATCCAAATAAATCTTCAACAATTCTGACAATAATCGAATAATCGTACGTCGAATCGCGCCTATCGCGGGCCCCGTGCACGAGGTACACAAAGATATTCGCGATATAGTTATAGAGCCGTTTACAATAACGTGGCGTTGCACTTTGCTTCTTTGCTTCTCTATGCGTCTGAACGCATCCGCTCTTCGCAGCGATGGCGTCCTCTCCGGTCAGCTGTAATCTGTCAACGCTACCTCCGCCAATTGTTTACAGTTAAACAATCCCTCGACAGTGTCTCGCCACTCCTTCCTCCCCGATCCGGCATAAATTTTCAAAAAATTCCGTGTCCGTGGCTCGGAGCAAAAATTACCCTGACGTTCTTTCGCACAGTGAGAAAAGGGTTAAAGCAGGTGCATCGTCGGTCGGAGCGCGGGGGGGGGGATAAAGGATGTGCCTGACAGCCGCGTGAAGTGAGCAACGATTCGCGAACGCAGCCTCGTCTCGCGAGAAACGAGCTTGTGTGTATATATACATATATATATATGCACATACATTAGATATATAAAAAAAAAGTCACAAACCAATATGGTGACTGATGGGATTCATAATCCACTGTTGACGATCATAAAAAACTTGGGAAATGTTTAACAATATCGGTGTCAACTTCGGAGGTGGACGGTGGTGAAAGCGAGTGATGGACTTGAGGTGATCGAACGATAATTAAGGGACACGAGGAAGGAAACCATGTGCGATGTGTGCGCTGACTTTCACGATCTCCTACTCTCGTGTAAGTTTTTTTCTTTTTTCTTTTTTTTTTTTTCGCGTGCGATATATATTTTGAGAATGAAAAATCGAGAGACTCCTCTCGTCCGTCTAACCTAATGCCCCGACAGCTTCGAAGCTCTCGGGGGTCCGAAATCAGTTTGTTTATTTTTTTTTTTTAATTCGGAGTTTCGTAATCGATTTTTCGTTTTCTCGCGTTGTTTATCCCTCTGCTGGGACACGGACGCTCCGAGGGCGAAACTTGCGATGTCTTGTCGCGTTGCACGTCGGTTTCGCGCGTACTGCGGTTGTTTCGTATTGTTTTATCGGATTTAGATTTGTAGGAAATAAAATTTACAAAGTAAGCCGATCGCTGTCTTACTCTACGATAGGCTTTTGATAAACCCATGGGTGTCGCACCGGCGTGGCTGTTAGTTTGCTTGAACGCCTGGTGCGAACAATAGTTGGCAGACGAAGAGGAGAAAAATATATATATATATCAATTTATTTAATCATAGCAACATAGACATTTTTACATGTGGGAGAATTTTTTTTGCGGAATCCATGGGTGTCGTACCGGCGTGGCTGTTAGTTTGCTTAACGCCTGGAGCGAGAAATAGTTGGTAGAGGAAGAGGAGAAAAATATATATATATCAACTTATTTAATGATAAAAATATAAACATTTTCACATATGGGAGAATTTTTTTTGAGAACGCTAGATATAGTTTTGTCTCAGAATGCTGCGCAGTGTCCCTTGACACTTAAAAGTTTTGTTTCGTGTAAATTGTACAAAGATCGCCGATCACTCTATTACTCTATGATGGGCTCCTGACAAATCCTTGGAGATCGCACTGGGATGGCTGTGATATATTGTTTGAGCGCTTGGGCAGAGTAATAGTTGATGGAGGAAGAGGAAGAAAATTAAATGATAGATATCAATCGATCAATTCATTGGATGACAACATTATAGACATTTTTGCATATCGGAGAATTTTTTGGCAGGCGGTTCATATTGCTTGTTCATGGATGTCTCAGAATGCTGCGCAGCGTTGGTTTTTATTTGAAATTATTTTATATTAAGAAGTATGTGATCATAGAAAAAAAATTTGTTTTGTATAAAATGTAGAAACTGTGGCTGTGATTTTTATATAATCAGAATATTTGGTAGAGGAAGAGGAAAAAAAAGGGTATATATCAATTTATTTAATTATAACAATGTACATTTTCACATATCGGAGAATTTTTCGTTTGGGGATGCTAGACATTTAAACATTTTTTAAGCATTTGTTTATTTTTATTTATTTATAACTTTATGGGACCTTTTACAACTAAAATACAGATATAAAGGATGAGTTATAATTGCATTTTGTGCAGTGTTTTCCAGATAACGTAAGTTAGCAACACAGAATAATGTTGATGGAAAAGAAATTTAAGAACCAATTTAATAGTTATTCATAAAGTCAGACCTGAGTAGATATTAAACTCGCATAAGTAAAATTGTATGGAAACGACAAAAAAAAAGGTTACTTTTAATCCGCTGCATTCTCATTTTTTTTACTGTGTTGCTATATCGGCGAATTTATTTATTTTTAATCATTTTGCAGACGAAGAGCGAGCTTCGAAAGAGCCGGACGACGTCGTCTCCCTTTGTGCCATAGACGTTGATACGATATTGCACTACGTCAATCAATGGGTTCAGAGGTAGGTTGAAGTAAAAATAAAAAAAAACTGTATACGATTTACTCTAATGCAGATTGAAATTTATTTCATGAGTAAATGATGAAAACCATGGATTGCTATGTTACATCACACTAGACTTGTGATACACATTATATACCGCCTATAATATTTCTATACCGCTTATATATTTGTGCTGTTGATCTAAATAATGCATATAGACAAGAAAAAGAAAAAATTTATCGATATATGAATATATATATTCAAAATACTAACGCTTCAAATCAACGAGGAATAAATATGATGAATAGAATAAATACTCCATAGCATTGAAAATATCTGGATTGGCTAATTTCAGGATTACTTTTGATAGAACCGTTATGCACGAACAGCGAGTTCAATCTAGGGTTTTCTTTTTTTCTAGTAAATAACTTTATAATTTGTCCGGCAATGTATGTTTCAGGCAATGTATGTGCTGTTACCGGGAGGCCAAGAACTTCGATCGTTTCGTCCGTCTAACTCAGAGCGTGGTGCTCTGTACGCTCCAGCAGCTCAGAGCTATACGTCAAAAGAGGAAACCGCCAGACGATGGCGAGGCTGGCGGTCAGGGCGCGGCACGATCGACGGAGGACGAGGAAGATACCGAGGAGCGAGGAAAAGTACGAGAAACGGAGGAGACGGAGAAAAGGAAGAGGGATGAAGGCGGCCACGAGGATAAGAGTAGAGAAAAAACTGATGGACCGAGCGGCGGGAGGAGTTCGGACGCGTCGTGCAATCCGAAGCATCACTGGTCTCAGCAGGATAGGGAAAAACTGTTTCATCTACTTTCGAAGATCTTCCTGCTGAATTTTCCTCTGTATATCGCGATGAAACACGGCGGAGCTTTGAATCCACTGGCACCGGTAAAGGTACAGAGCTCGCGTTAAACTATGTCGAGTTGTAGAGCAACACTACATAGTTAATTGCAAGAGTTGCAATTAATTTTCTTATATTATTTATTCATTTATTTAGATGAATTTGTCATTTACAATTTTTTGTTGCTTTACCAGACTTTCTTAATAATTTATTTTAAACGTTACTTAACGAAGTTAATTGTAACGAAAATAGTGATACAGTAAAGTCAAACAATATAGCGTCGGTGAGTGAAGAATTGCATGCAATTTTTTATTATATTTATTTAATGAGATGAATGTAGATGAATTTGTCCTTTAGAATTTTTTTTTATTGTTCACAGAATTTTGTAAAAATATATTTTTTACGTATCATAAGGAACTTGATCGTAACGAAAATAAGTACACAGTTTTGTAAGTGGATTCATGCGCGTATTGTGTAAACAGGACGAAGGAGGATACTGCGAGCCGCACGATCCGGAGGTGCCGGCGCCGCTGATTCGTGCCGTATCCGTATTTTGTCATCAAGGCGGTTTCGAACTGATGTCGGCGTGTTTTGACTCGGCCGATCATCTGCCGGTGGGTCTGGCACATTCCATGGTTGCAGTTATATGCAATCTCAAGCTGTGGTTAAATTACGGTAGCGTTATACAATTGTTCACGCCGCTACGGAGTCGAGTTATGAAGTACATGTGTCGACTCGGGGACAAGGAGCTTCGCACACCGGCTGTTAGAACGATGGCGGGTGAGTGAATGCAAATTGTCAAATCGTGAGCAAATTTGCAAACATCCCTGCCGACGAACCGCTCTTCCAGGGATCGTTTCTTTTTAAGATAGTTGGACAGTGGTCGATATCGAAAAATGTTTAATTTTGCTACGACTCCGATCGACTCATCGGCACTTAATTGTAAGGTCAGTGTAAAACTCGAAACCTCGTTATTTTACGTTTCGGCCATAAGTTTTGGCCCTCTTCAGAATTATTTATTTAAAACTTGTACATCGTTTGACGACAATTTTGTTAATTCGCCGAATGTCAAATGGGTCGCGACAAACTTACTACATCGTCCTTTTCTTTTGAACTTTAGAATCTTTTGAAAAAGTTCAAACGATAAACACGATGTAGCAAATTCGTTGCTACCCATTTGACATCCTTAAGAATAGTCGAATGAACAAAATTCTCATCAAAGAATGGACAAGTTTGTTAAATAAATAATTCTGAAGAGGACCAACACTTATGGTCGAAACGTAAAATAACGAGGTTTGGAGTTTCGCACTGTCCTTCCAAGTGACGGTGCCGATGAGACGATCGCAGCCGTAGCAAAATTAAACATAGTTTTTTTTTATTCACGAGTCGGTAATGAGGAATTTTTATTTTATTTTATTTTTTATAGATTTCATGTGGAGTGCCGTGAAGGATCCCATAGACGCGGTTCTACCAACGTTCGATCGTGACGGCCTCGACCTCGCCTTCAAATACTTTACAAGCACAACATTAACGATGAGACTGGCCGGTGTCGCCCAGATAAACGCTCACATAACGGCATTCAACGAACTGTGCAACAGCGAGACGGTGGCTGAAGTCGAACAGGTCGGCCACGCTCTCGCCGCATGGCTAACGGAGAACAACATAATAGCTCACATATTCGGACCGAATTTGCACGCCGAAGTTATAAAACAGAGTCACATCGTGCTGAGCTTTTTGGCTATGGAAGGTCGAATAACGTCTTCAGACATGGACACGATGTGGCAGGCAGCGCAACTCAAACACTGCGCGCGTCCGGTTTACGATCTTCTCGCACCGTTGGTTAAACATCTCGCTCCGACGCCAGTGCTTCATCTGTACTCGCTGCTCGGAAAACTCGAACCGAAGGATCACACCGAGCAGAGCTTGTTTCTCGCCTCGGCCCTCATAAAATTTATCTGGACCTCCGGCGGTCCCGGATATCCCGGTAGTTTGACGGTGAAAAATCGTGATCTGTCGAGAACCGGGGACGGCGTCGGGGAGAGCAGTAGCAGCGACCCCAGCGGAATCGACGCCAGCAGCCCCGAAGAGGACGAGGAGGAACCGAGTCCGGCACCTTCCGAAGGTCCTTCACCGAGAAAACAGGCGAGGGGCGACAGTAGCGATTGCGAAGGTAAAATGATAACGCGCTTTTCAACTCCAGCGAACGTTTCTTTTTTACTTAAATTTTCCAGACAAATTCCAAACACCTTCGAGACGTATCACACACGTTCTTTTGACCACTTCCCTTTCTTCATTAATTCACACATTTCTGTAACTAGCTGCATTCGAGATACGATCAATAAATGAGATTGTCAATCCGGAAATTACGAATGTCCGTCTTTTCCGTTCGAACAAAAGATGTTGATACCGGAAGTGATGTATCTGCCGTGTGATGTAACTTCCGGTCTAAAAATGAGATGTTTACCAACAGTCCAGCAGTTCTTGAAGTCCTTGAAGTCCTGGAACTGTCCTCGAATTTTGCCCGTTCTTGAAAAAGTCCTGGAATGTCCTTGAATTTCACCTAATGTCCTTGAATTTATAATTTCCCCGCAAATTTGAGCTCGTTTCAAAATGTATATTATTAGCCACTATCCTAAAATGAAGTTGATCTTAGTTTCACTGAGATACATATATACATTCGTGTATTGTGAGTCGTTTTTTTTCTGAACAGATTCCAACATAAACGAAAACGGTTATCGAACTAAATGCTATTTCGTCCGTTGCGCGCGACATGCAGATTTTCATTTTTTTTATAAATGACCCAACACAACCCGGAAATGTCCTGAAAATTGTCTTTGAATGGTCTTAAATTTCGTACGGACTTTTTAATGGACACCATGATACCGGAAGTGGTATGCTTCCGGTATTGTAGCGTTGGGTCAAAAAATTAGATTTTCAAACCGGAAGTGACGTTGCTGAGAATATTTTTAAATTTGACCCTTGAATCTATCTTGAATGCAGTCAGCAACAGAAAGGGATGAATCAAGAAAGACACGTTCGACGCTCCAGCGTCAACGAATCTCAGCCCGGCGCGATGTATTTAACAAAAATAAAAAAACCTATGCAAATCTCTTTATTGAAAATAAAAAAATGTATGCAAATTTATTTATCAAAAATAAAAAAAATCTATGCTTCATCTTCCAGGAAATTGCAAAAGGGGCAAAAGCCCGGGTCAAATGCCGGTGGAGTCGAATCTGGCGGAGGTCGAAGATTTCTCAGTGGCTGAATCATCGAAGCTCGATCGTCCGAGCATCGACATGTTGACGGAGAGTCCACCGACGGCCTCGAGCCCGATCGACGATCCGGTCCTCGAGGACACGGAAACGACGAAGACGGACAACGAATCAAAAGACAAGCAGCAAGCGCAGAGCGCCTCGGATGCCGAGGCTGACACGGAAAAATCGAACACCGAGGAGGCGATCGTTCAAGAAAACAAGAAAAGAAAAGTTCTCCGAAAGCGCAAGAAGCCTCAGAAGCGCGTTTCAGAGTTGCCCGACGAGGACAAGGTGACCCTGAACGAGATAGTGGAAACGGAGGACACGGTCGATTCTCGCGAGCCTCGCAACAGCGCCGCAAAGGACAATTTCGAGATGCTGAAGGAATCTCGGCTGGAGAGTCGCAAGGTCTCGCGCGACACGTTGGATTGCGTAAAGGAGCAACAGCAGCGTTCCCTCGGCATGGAACCCACAGATCAGCAAGTCCCGACCGCAGTCAGTGCTCTGCAATTGCGAGGCAAGAGCAGCGAGAAGTACATGTCTCTCGTGAGCGTCGATGGCCGCGGCGAGCGGGGACCGGACTCTGTCGAGTCATCGCATGACGAGGACGACAGCGACAACGCCGTGGCTGCAGGCGTCGTAGTCGGGAGCGCCGGCGGTGACGGTACAAGTGCCGTTATATCCGATCTCGCCGGTCTGGTCCACGCTACCGGCCAGCCATTCCTACCGTCCGGCCTCGACGAAATGCTATCCGACGAGGAGGGCTCTTACAGCAGCAGAATATCGAACAAGAGCGAGAAAAACATGGCCGATTTCGACGGCGAGGAGAGCGGCTGCGAGGAGGAGTTGGCTCAGCTCGCTGCGAGACACTTGACGGCGATACAGATGCAGGCTTACCATCCGCACTCGCACCACCACCACCACCACCAGCATCATCCTCAGCATCAGCCGCATCATCACCATCATCCCCACCACCACGCTCACCACCACTCCCAACCGGGAATGAGCGCCAAGAGGGTATTTTTTCGTCCTCGCATCTCCGACAGGACTCGAAGAAGGAATCGTCTTCACCAGCAAACGGCCGGTTCGCGCCTCGGCTCTCAGTTTAACCTCGAGAGCGTCTGCAAAACAGGTGCCTCGGGCTCGCGCTTCGCGTCGCAATTCAATCTCGAGATCGTCTGCAAACCCGGTAGCACACTGCTCTGGGATCTCCTGCAGGACGACAAGATCGGTCAATTGGGCGAGGGTCTCGCACTCGAGGCCGAGAAGGCTCTTTGCAATTTACTCTGCTTCAACGTCGATCGTCTCATACCAATGAAATTCATCGAGGGCTGCCTCGAGAATCTTTCCGCCAATCAGTCCGTCGTAATATCGCTCAGACTTTTGCCGAAGCTCCTGGCGAGCTTCCAGCAGTTCGGCGCCATGGACGCTCACACGATAACGACGTGGGCCGATCGAGAAAGAGGAATGATGAAGCATTTTTTCAACAACCTGAAGACCTACGCGAGCACCAACGCGAGCGCTGCGGCTGGGAGCACCAGCAGTTGCAGCAGCACGAGCAGCGCGAACGGAGCGAACAGCGCGAATACCAACAATCTTTACTCCCATCAGACTGAGATACAAGTCAGACTGCAGTTTCTCTCATCGATATTCTCGCCGCTGGGTTCGCCGGACTGCTTCCGGCTCAGCCTCGAGCAAGTCGACATACTGTGGCAGTGTCTCTCGCAGGACCCGACATGCGCCGACGAGCTGTTCAGCTGGTTGCTCAGCCAGGCGAAATCCACCGAGCAGCACGCACTCGGCATGGACACACTGAAGCACTTGTGCCTCAGAAAACTACCCAGTCTCCCGCCCGAGACAATAAGCATGACGGGTTTGAGTCTCTTTCAGCAACTCTGCAATCTCGCTCGACTCGCAGCCGCGCATCTCGATCGTCCGCTGCGCGACGTCGACTCCGTCGGTATGGATTTCTTATGGAGAATCGCTCTTCGAGCAAAGAGCACCGACGTCAGCATGGCGGCGATTCAGTACCTGAACGGCTACTACATGTCCCGCCAGCTCACCCAGGAGGCGGAGTTCGTCTCGCAGTGCATGACTCACCTCGCGGCCGCGAGCGCTGACCTGGAGAACAACGAGGAAGCGAGTCTGCGCTGCATCCAACGAGCGCTGCTGCTTCTGCGAACGCACCTGGAAGCTTTCCGCAAGCGTTACGCCTATCATCTTCGTCGCTGGGCGCTCGAAGGACGCGGCGCCGGAAGTCACGTGGCGATGAACACCCCGGAAAAGGGCCAGCACATGAGGATATTCGTCCAGCCAGCTGGGATTCCGGACAAAACGAGTTTTTCCTTGCTGAGCACGGATTACGTGGCGGATCTTCGAGCCGAGGTCGCCAAGTGGTGGGACGACACGCAGAACGGTGGACGAGCCGGGGCCGCTGCAGCCGCGGCAGCCGCGGTTGATTCCTCGGTCGCCACTTCGTCGTCAGTCGGAAATTCAGGTAGCGCGCCTTCCGTTCTGGGAACGCTTCTCACCGACCGCGACGGGCCGATCAGGATGATAACGCAGGGCCAGGAATTGACCTTTGACTTCGACGAGAAAACACTCCAGGAGATGGGTTTCAAGGACGGACAGCTCGTCTTCACGTCCCTGGGCGCGGCTGGCGCGCGCGGCACGAGCGGTTGCGGCAGCACAGCCGGAAGTCGAGGAAGCGCCAACGGCAAGAGGGACATCGATTCGGCGTCGCTGCTGCCGCCTCCGCCCAAGGAATCACTGCCGACACTTTTGCTGCTGAGGCCGCAGTACTTCGAGCAATTGTTCACTCTCATGAGAACGCTCAGCGCTATGAAGACAAGCGTAAAGGGTGGGCAAAAAATCGCCAACACAAAAGCACAGGTTCTCTCTCGTCGTGTCTGGGACACCCTGACATTATTGCCAACGAGCCCGACGCTTCTCCGTGGCTTTCAGAAACTCGGCGAGACTTCGCTGCCGGAGCTTCTCGACCCTGCCAGTCCGCAGAAACTCATGTACTCGCTGTACATAGTCGAGTCACTGAGCAGGCGAAATCCATCCGCTTCGTCAACGTCCTCGTCGTCGTCGAGCAACAACTCGTCGTCGAGCTGCGCAAGCGCCGTGACGATAACGCCTGTGCACGAGGGCGGTGGTGACACTGCACCGAGTTCCTCGGCGACGATCTCTGAGGATACAAATCAAGAAAACGAGTCCAAGGAAACCGCCCAGAACGAAGAGCCAGTCGCCTGGTCGACGCTCTTCGTTCAGCACGGTGGTCTTCGTCATCTCTTCGACATATTCATGTCGGGTTGTCTGGAGCGTGGAGACGGCAGCGAGTGGCAACAGGATTGTCTCGCGAGCCTGCTGAAGCAGCTCTGCCATCTCGGGGTCGTCAAGGAGGAGAAAAAGAGCCGAAAGCACAAACCTGAGAAACTGATCGTACCGAGACTGAGCGAGGCGATGCTCTCGATGATGGTCGTCGAGACTGTCATGCCGCGGCTGACGAGCATCCTCAACGAGGCTTCAATGCCGCGCGATCCGAACCACTACAAGACGGGACTGTTCGGGAGATCGCAGGTAATACATTACGCGATGGCGCTGCTCGTCTGTTGGGTTCACAGCGACCAGAGCGTGAGGCAGTGTCTCTTTTCGCCTGGCTCATCGACCTTCGGTAGGACTTGGCTGCGCCGACTGGTCCTGGAAGATCCCGAACCGGCTGTGAGGAGGGAAGTCTGCACCGCACTTTACAGACTCTGCCTCGGCACGACTGGAACCGACGATGACGACGACAACGAAACGGAGCGCTCCGACGCTTCAGGCCTTATCGTACCGATGCTGAACACTTTGCTAGAGTATCTCGTCGTCGCTGAAGCGATGCAACCGTCTCACCGTCGTCGACCGGATCTTCCTCTGCATCTTCACTCCGCCCTGGACGACGGCAAGGAGCCGTACGGTCCGGCCTGCAGAGACTACTTCTGGCTGGTCTGCAGACTCGTCGACGCCCTGCCGGAAGACGCCATCAGGGAAGGCTGCGCTGAGTCCGAAACTGAGAACAACGCAGTCGAGGGAACGAGCGTTGACCTGGAGGCACTCGCTGGTCGGGTAATCGACTCCGTCCTCGGCAGGGAGCATCTCGAGACTCGTCACAACACAGTCGAGGATGACGCTCTAGTCGGGCTTCTCAATCTCACCTGCAACATCATGACTCACAATCCGGCCTGTAAGCAGGCGAAGATAGGTCAGAATTTGCTCAACAGAGTATTCGACTTTCTCTTCGACCTGCCAAATCCAAGGATGAAGCACGTGCCTAAGTGCAAGAGTCAGGTATCGAGATCGGCGGCTTTCGATCTTTTGGTTGAGCTCGTGAAGTCCGCGCCGGAAAATTATCGACTGCTTCACGAGAAGCTCCTGGCCCAGCACCGGCCCGGACCGCACTCGCCGTATCCGTGGGATTATTGGCCCCACGAGGACGGACGATCAGACTGCGGCTACGTCGGCCTCACCAACCTCGGCGCCACTTGCTACATGGCCAGCTGCATGCAGCATCTCTACATGATGCCCCAGGCCCGAGTCGCTATTCTCGGCGCCGACTGCAATCGCGCCAACAAGCATCAGCTCACATTGCGCGAGCTTCAGCGAATGTTCGCTTATCTCCTCGAGTCCGAGCGGAAAGCTTACAATCCTCGGAGTTTCTGTCGGGTCTACACGATGAACCACGAGCCACTCAACACCGGCGAACAGAAGGACATGGCAGAGTTCTTCATCGATCTCGTATCGAAGCTCGAAGAGATGACTTCGGATCTCAAACACCTCGTCAAGACTCTATTCTGCGGCGTTATATCGAACAACGTCGTTTCCCTCGACTGCGAGCACGTCAGCAGGACGCTCGAGGAATTCTACACCGTTCGTTGCCAGGTCGCTGATATGAGGAATCTGTACGAGAGCCTCGACGAGGTCACCGTCAAGGACACCCTGGAGGGCGACAACATGTACACGTGCTCGCAGTGCGGCAAGAAAGCTCGAGCCGAGAAGAGAGCCTGTTTCAAAAAATTGCCTCACATACTTTGCTTCAATACGATGCGTTACACCTTCAACATGGGAACGATGCTCAAGGAGAAGGTCAACACGCACTTTAGTTTTCCTCTCAGGCTCGACATGTCCGGCTACGTCGAGAAGAAGCTCATGCCGCAGCACTACCGGGAGGAGCAGCGCGAACGCGAGGGAGGCGGAGGCGACGCTAGCGCGAGAACTGGCGGCGAGTCCGACCCGACGGAGATGGATCTGAATTCGTCGATCGACGAGAAATCCAAGAGCGACGCCGAAACGCAAATGGAGCATTACCAGTACGATCTCATAGGCGTTACCGTCCATACCGGAACTGCAGACGGAGGACACTATTATAGCTTCATAAGAGATCGAACGTCGGCTAACAAGGACAAATGGTTTCTGTTCAACGACGCTGAGGTGAAGCCTTTCGATCCGAGCCAGATCGCCGCCGAGTGCTTCGGCGGCGAGATGACTAGCAAGACCTACGACTCGGTGACCGACAAGTTCATGGACTTCAGCTTCGAGAAGACAAATTCGGCCTACATGCTCTTCTACGAGTGGTGCAGCGACCCGAGTGTCGAGCAGGTGAAGGAGGAGGAGGCCACTGTTTCGAGTCCGGTGAGCTGCGTCGCATCATCCTACGGTCTCGAGGAGCTCAACAGGACCTTCGACAAGTCGCCGCCGCCGCAGCAGCAGCCACAGCAGGGCCAGCAGCAGCCTCAACAGCAGGCCCAGCAACTCCAGCCAGCGCACAGTCCGCAGCTAGTTCTCAACAAGGAACTCGAGGACTGGATATGGCAGGACAACACGCACTTTCTTCAGGACAAGAATATATTCGAGCACACGTACTTCAGTTTCATGTGGCAGATATGCGGCTACATACCGCAGACTCTCCTGTCGATGCAGCCGGACGTTACGGAATTGTCCGCCGAGCTTTCGACGTCTTTCTTCATGGAGACTTTCATTCACGCCAAGGAGAAACCCACGATGGTGCAGTGGGTCGAATTGCTGACGAAGCAGTTCAACGGTTCGGCCGGGGCTTGCGCTCGATTCCTCGAGAGGATGGCCGGCGACTCCTGGTGGCCGATACAGATTCTAGTCAAGTGTCCGAATCAGATGGTCAGACAGATGTTCCAGAGGCTGTGCATACACGTCATACAGAGGCTGAGGCCGAGCCAGGCGCCGCTCTATCTCTTGTGCGAGACCGAGAACGACTCAGGCAGCAGCCAGTACAACGGCGTCGGCACGCAGTCGTGCGTCACGAGATTCGTTAGGATGTTGTTGTCGCTCATGGAACACGCCAAGCAGCATCTCAAGCATCTCACTGAGTACTTTGGTTTTCTGTACGAGTTCAGCAAGATGGGCGAGGAGGAGACTCTGTTTCTTATAAGGGTGCAGGCGGTTTCGACTATGGTGAACTTCTATCTAGGTCACAAGACACACGAGACCGCTGACGCCGTCAGCGAGGAGGAGGAGGAGGAGGAGGAGGAAGTCGTACTCGCCGTGGCCTCGGAGAAATTGAGACCCGCGTCGCTCGACAAAATGATCACCCTCGTAGCGACACTCGTCGAGCGCAGCAGAGGACCCGATCATAGGTACCTTCTTTTTTGGCGATGCTTCACGAAAAAAAAGTTTCGCGTTTCTTTTCGTCAATTTGTGAAAAACGGAGCTGCGCTGTACGCGAAAAGCTTAAATACTTTTTGGTACTTGAAGTACTTTTTTTTATAGTACTTTAAGTACTTTTTGACACAATCGCATTACGGATACTCGATGAGTATCCTTAATGCGAGCATGACATCATGTTTCTATTAATATATAATTATCTGTTCAAACTTTTCAATAAGTATATTTTTAGCGAGCATTTTTTTCCAATTAATTAAAGACAATTTTATAAAAATAAAGAAGGGGCTCCATTTCCTATTTTTATTTTAAAAAATTGTGTTAAAAAAATGAGGTGGTCGTCCTTATTTTCTTTTTCGAATGAAATTTGGAACGAAATTTTTTGCACGCTTTTTTTATGAACAAAAGTTAAGAATACATTAAAAACAGCCTACAATTTTTTGCGATCAAATTTTGCGGTAAATCTTGACGGTTTAAATTTTATGCGATGCAAACATTTTTTATTTGTGATACTTTGTACTTTGTACTCGAAGTATTTTTTAATCCTTTGGCCAGCTCAGATAAAGAAATAAATTTCTTTTCGACAGACTGACTCTATCACCCGCGGATCTCAACGCCGTGGCCGGTGGCAAAGGCTTCCCGTTCCTCTATCAGCAGACCAGAGACGTGATAAATCTCAATCAAACGCGAAACTTGATTCAATCGTTGTGTCGATGGAACGACAGACTAGCGATACACATCGTGACGATGATATTTCAAGCTATCACGAAGCACACGGACGTTTGTCAGCCGTTCTTCAAGCTGCTGACCCTGCTGACTGAGGGCTCGGGACCGAGCGGTCTTCCGTGCATGACTCAACTGATACTGAGCCGAGTCTGGGAGGCTGCCAGAGTCGCGCCTCACGGAGCCCTCGAGTGGCTCGCCCTCGCCGTCACCCGGAGCAAACTCGCTCACGCCTGGGTTCTCCAGGGACTCGACACTTGGCTCCAGCACTTTCTGATCGAACATCTCAATCATCGAGTACGCTCGGCCGCCGCTTTTCTTCTCGTTTCTCTCGTGCCGTCGACCCACTTCCGGCAGGGCTACCGGGGCGCCTACAGACTCGGCTTGGGATGCAATTCGTCGAGGGAACTGCAATTATCGTCCGAGGCTACGATTATTTTGCATCAAATTTATACCGCTCTTCTGCGACTACTCCAACCTGCGAGACACTACATAGACATCCAGACGCATGGGACGATGTCGCTCACCGCCTACTTTGCCCTCCTGACTTACTGCGCTGTCTCGAAGACCGAGAAGCTCATGGTTTGTCCTTTTTTATTTTATTTATTTTATTTATTCATGGATTTCTTCTTTTACACGATGCTAACAATAGGGACAACACTGGATATTCCGGTCATGAGCTCGTGTATGTAACTAAAGTTACAATAATCCAGAACTGGCAAACAGAAGTACGCTAATAAAAATTAATTAAATTTAACCCTTTGAAGCATACGTTTTTTTACGCAAGTATGAAGTTTCAAATACATCTGTTTGTTATTAATGTATTTTTTTCTGAATTCAGAGGGGCATCACCTATGATACACCGCGCTTCAAAGGGTTAAACGTTGTGGCCGCGGTCAGGGAAAACCGGGAAAAGTCAGGGAAAGAGAATCTTGGTCAGGAAATCAGGGAATAGTCAGGGAATTTCAAAATTGGCCAGGGAAGACGTAAATTGTCGCCGAACCTTTTATAAATAATAAATAAGAAGTACCTTTTATAAATAATAAATAAGAAAAGTGAGCCTTAAGAAAATGGGAACATTTTGAAAAAAAATAGAACTAAATATTAATACGATAATCAGGCATTTTCATTTGCATCATAATTTTTTTTTAAATACATGTTAGAAAACGACCATTTGGTCAGGGAACATTTTTTATTGGTCAGTGAAAAGTCAGTGAATTTTTTCCGGGGAAAAAACGATCACCATGATTAAATAAGAATTAACAGATTATAAAAGACAATAAATTTACCGGAAAGTACTTATAACTAAAGGTGAAACATTGTGTCAATTTCCTGTATGTCGAATTTCCTGCAGTCAAAATTACTGTTATAAAAAATGCAGTGCGAAGTATTGACAGAGATATTTTCATTTGTTTCAGTTCGGACAATACTTGAACGACTTGTGGACGCTCTTTCATCCGAAACTCTCGGAGCCCAGTATTCCGGTCCATCACAACAAACAGGCGGTTCTCCTGTTCTGGTATCACGTATGCTGCGAGTGTCCCGAAAATGTTACGATGATACTTCACAATCCTCACATCACGAAAAATATAGCGTTCAATTATATTCTGTAAGTGAAGTTCGACGTGTCGCTACAATTTTCGTATGCAAAATATCGACTTTTTATTTTTATTTTGTAGTTGTAAAAGAAATGTATTCCCAATGCTATACATTTATACAGTTAATCATCTTACACTAGTTTTATACCTAACGATAATTATACACGTTGAAAAAGGGTTGTCGACGTGAGTACTTCAGCCCTTAAAATTTTTTATTTTATCGTACTAACTCCATTCGTTTTCCCGCAGTGCCGATCACGAAGACCAGGACGTGGTGCTGTTCAATCGCGTAATGCTGCCGGCGTATTACGGTCTACTGAGGCTTTGCTGCCAGCACTCGCGAGTCTTCACGAGACAACTGGCAGCCCATCAGAACATTCAATGGGCCTTCAAAAATATCACCCCTCACCCGACCCAGTACTCTACGGTGAGGCATTGTGAATGTCGTTCGGAGCCCCTCGCGGACCAACCAACCGTAAAACTTTGGGTTGATTTCTAACGACCCAGGTAGTAAGAAAACAATCTCAGATGAAAACGTGATGTAAATGGGTTACATATGTCCGTCCGGATAGAAACTATAAGCTATCCTACATCCAAAAGTTATCTTTTTGGGTGGGTGGTGTCTTTCAGATACCGTCCAGATGGTCATACGGAATCCATTGAGATCACTTTTTAATAACTAATTTTTTTGTGCTATCTGGGAATCGATTCCAAGTCAATCAGTCGATTGGTGTGGTGATCCGACTCTGATTCCAACGTTTTGGAGGGTTTTGGTTGATATTTTAGAACCACTCTGATTGGATTTTGGTTGATATTTCAAAACTAATCTGGTTGGGTTTTCGTCGATATTTCACAACCAGCCCTAATAACAATCTTTGTAGGCATCGAATGAAAGTTCGTTTACTGTTGGACTTTGCCAAAACAACCCAATTTGCGACTCTACGTCGAGAGCACCGATAGCTCTCGGCTTAGGGTTCGAAATCGCATTGTTTTAAGAAAATCCAACGGTACACGAACCTCTGATCCAACACCTATAATGGTTAGCATTGGTTTTTAATGTCGGCAAAAAATCAACCTCTCGAAGGTTGAAATCGGAGTTGGATCGGTGAACCAATCAACCGGTTAGTGTTCATGTTGGTCAGAACACGAGGGCCATCCGACGCCTCGTCAAACTTTCCCTACTAACACGTCCTCCGTTTCCGGCAGGCTGTGGACGAGCTCTTCAAGCTCATGCAACTACTCGTGACCAGACATCCCGATCAAACGGAGCAGGAGGAGGCGGAGATCGCGTCGTTCAGAAGGGGAACTCTGTCCTCTTATCTTCAAGGCCTGGACGGACGATCCTGTTGGGCTACCCTAATCTCTGCTTTTCGGTACTTGTCGCACGAATTTTTCCTTGCATCATCGACCAACAATTTTTTTTTTTATAATATATTTTTTGTTGATATATTCATTAATATTATTATATTTATATATATCGTCTATTATTAATATTAATGTATTTTATTTGCTTTTCTTTTCTTTTTACGTTTCAAAGATGCCTGATCGAATCGGACGACGACCGTCTCTACGTGGTCTACAACGGAGGTCTTAGCATGGCGCTGGAGGCTTTCCACATGCTGCACATAATGTACCACGAGGCGACGGCGTGCCACGTCGCCGGCGACCTGGCGGAATTGATAGCCATAATAGTGGAGCTCGTGCGTTGCGTGAGGACGGCTCGCGACGGCCCGGACGCGAGGAACATACTCGCCAATTGCAAGGAATGGCCGGACGTGCTGAGAAAACTGGCGACGCTGTTGAACACATACAATCCACCGGACATGCGAAATCTTGCTATAGATCTTCTGAAGGAACTTGTGATGCTCGTGCCGGCCGAGGCTATATTGATTCTCGCGCCGTTGCTTTCTCACTGCCACGCCGCCCTCCAAGAATCTCACGCCGCGGTTCCCCCCGGACCGTATCTGCCGAGGAGATCGACCGCCGCGGGAAAAATGGGCTCACGACCCGCAAGGCCGATGGTCCAAATGGCCGTGCCTCATTCGCAGCTCGAAGCAGCGAAAGGCGTCGATCCCGAGTACGACAGCGCTCTGCTGGAATTCTACCTGCCGTACCACGAACTCATCGACGTTATGTGCAGGCTCGCGATCAACAACGACTGCATGACCGACACTCTCGTAAATCTAAGCGCGATGCTGGGCTTCGAAGGTACAAGCGATTGTTACGAATAATTTTTTTTACTGTTAAAAGATCGATGGTGCTAGGCTTCGGTACGACAGATCGATTAGCGACGATGGAAATTATAAACGAAGAAACCGAGAGCAATGGGTTGCACGGTTCCCCTTCGGCGGTCCCTAAAGTCAGTACTTGGATGGGTGACCGTCTGGCCGCGCGTTGGCGGCCGCATCGAAGCGCCGAGCGGGAGGTAATTTTCTCGGAGATTGGTAATTATCGAAGTAGCAATGTTTCAGATGTTACGAAGAATGTTGTCCGTTGGTTTGCTTATTATGACCGCCAAATTGGTATCCGTAAGCTGTACCCTGTGCCAAAGTCAACTTTCGGACAGGGAACATTTTGCAGGTTACAAGTAAGTCAACGGACAACTTTTTCGTAACATCTAAAAAATTGGTACTTGGGTACCCTTTAGGAACACCGGTCTCTGAAGAAAGTGCTGTCCGTGTACGCTCAGGTTTTGCGTCGGCTGCGGATGCAATTCGGAGGAGGGGGAGGGGGGGCGGGGGGGTGTTTAATGAGAGGAAGGACTCTGTATATATGGAATACATAAAAAAATGCGGTGCAAAGTACTTTGCGCATGGCTTCCTCATTCATTACAATTTTGCGCATAGCTTTCTCTATGAGAAAGTTCGTTGATCGATTTTGGCTATCTCATACAGGAAACTATGCGCAAAATTGTAGTAAATGAGCAAGCAATATGCAAGTTACGTTGCACATTTTTTCGTAACATAAAAAAATATCTACAATCTCATAAAATCCACGTAATTTTTTGTTTTGAGGCTTCGTCGTTTACATACATCCTATGTATTTATCAATCGCATTTCATTACGTTTTAGACTATTTTAAGGTCTTTGGCACTAAAATCTCTACATTTTTTTTTAACACCTATGCGGAAGCAAAAAAAAACTGTAAACGATGCAAAACATTCCGAGCCGCTGTCGAACCGAAGGCTAATGACGTCTTCTTAATTAACATCATCTTAATTAACATTAAGAAATTACATAAAATAATAGTTTCCATAGATGCATTTTCGTCCAATTCCGACGGCTCATCGAGCAACCTTGGATAACCTGTTGCAGGTGTACCGTTGCATTTGGCGCTCTTTCCGCGTTTGTGGCTGGACGTTCACGCTGCGACGCACATAGATCGAAAGCACATAGCGGCGCTTCTCTGTTCATCTTACACGGTCGACTACGTCGACGCAGTTCTCCTGGACGAGAGATCGTCGTTGGGTGTTCCGGCGATACACGCCTTTCTGAAGACCTTCTTTCCGAAGCTGGCGAATCACGTGCTGACCGAGCAGACATGCTCGCTGATCGACAATCTGGTGAGCTCGATGAGCGCGATGGTCGAGGCGGTCGACATAAAGGTCTCGGCTCACAGATTGACCGGAGATCTGCGAGCTCTCGCGCTGGTCTACAGCAGCGGAACGCGACTGGAGGCGCCGCCGAGTCTGCTTCCGGCGCTGGAGACGCTCCTGGCGCGAACGCGAGCAGCGAGGATCAAGGAAACCAGCCAGCAGGAAGCCGAGGCGCCGTCGAAGAAACGAAAATTCACCGCCAGCGAGGAGGGAAGCGAGGAAACTGCCAGGAGAAAAGCTCACTCGCCAACCGACGAGGTTCGCGGCTCGAGAGACTCGAACTCTGAAATGGACGTCGAGGACAAGGATAAGACTGAGAAGGAGGGTGGCGAAGTGAAGTCGAGCGAAACCGTCGACGAGCGTCTCGCCCACGACGAAAAATCTCCGAGCACGAAGATCGAGCGATCGAGCGACGGCACGTCGATATCTTCGAACCTGGTGAGCGCGTCTGGCACCGGCTCGGCGTGCGCCAATCAATTGCTCTGCTCGCTCACCAACGTGTCGTGGCTCGAGATGTTGGAAAAAACTATAATCAATCTACAAGTGATCGTGACATTACAAACGAAAAACAATTAATTAAAAAAATGTTAAGAAGCTAATTGTATCTGGGTAATTGTTTTTTTTTCTTTTTTTTTTTTGTTCCTTCGTCTCTTTCTTTTCTCAACTTACCACGCTTCGACGGTCAAAGGGTGGTTCGTCGCGGCGGCAATTGTAACACACGGGACTGACTTTGTGCATAGCTTTGTCGCAACGGCTCTTTGCCGCCAATAAAAAAAGAAAAAAGAAACAAGGTATCACTTCGAGAAGCGAACGGAGCCGAATCGTCGGCACGCGCCGATCGTCGCGCTCCCGCATTCGCTTTGCAATTTTAACGGTACGGAAACAATTATACTGCTGAAAAAACGCTCTTCGTCTCTATGTACATATACAACTATATCATTGATCCTTCGTAGACCTATTTTTTATTCTACACCTTGAAAGAATTCGATGTTTTAGTGTCTTGCGGGAAGGCGATATATTATACTTGAAATATTATCGACGCAAAGAAACAAACACAAAAATGAATACTGCCACGTTATAAATGCAATGATTTGACGACGACAACCAACAAACGTAATAATTTAATTTAGAAATATGATTTTATGCCTGAAAACTGTTGAGGATGTTGATTGGCGCTATGCCGTAGTTTGAATTTATCCCGCCTCGAGCGAGACAGCGCGCGCATGCGTGCCGGCAGTTTTTCCGGACGAGAGCCGCGCGTGTATTGGTAGCCACTGATCCAAGCGCAGTGGCTAACTTCGGGGAGCGTCAACTTAAATCTGTAGATATATGCAGTGCGTTTATATTTTGTGTTCCCTTGAAGAGAGATATTTCCAATCGTTCGTAAGTATCGCTCCTAAAAGTTTATAAGTAAAGAACCGTAGAATGGAAAACATTGCTCATCTCATCACTACGTCGTGACGGCTCGCAAACCCACAGCTGTAACTACGTAATTGGTGAGTGTTACATCGCAAACAAGCGGGGAGGGATATATACTTAAAATATTATCAACGTAAAAAAAACAACCCAAACACAAAAATCATTATTGCCACGTTATAAATGCAATGGGTTGACGATAGCAACAAACTTAATAATTGAATAATTAAAAATATTATCATTCTATGCCAAAAATGGCAGAGGTTGTTGATTGGTGTTACGCCGTAGTTTGAATTATCCCGCGTCGAGCGAGGCGCACAGCGCGCATGCGCGCACAGTTTTCTGCGCGTGTGTTGGTAGCTCTTAATGCAAGCGCGACGGGTTAACTTTTAAGACGCATTTTTGCAACTTTTTTTTTTAGAAAATCGGAATTATAAATCTCAACACGAATTAGGTAAATTAAAAAGTAACATCTGAAGAGCCATCAGTAGTTTCTTGTTTAAAATATATTTATTTATAACGGAAATACAGCTGGTTTCTGGGAAGCATTTTTCAAAAACGTCTTTTGTGGTGAGCAATATATATATATACATAATGGGGGTTATGGGGGCTCGCGCGCTCGCAGTAATTGCATTATATCATCCCGCATTATAAGTTCCCGCCGAAAATATTCTAAGTCCTTCTAAGGACTCCGGCCGAAAATATTCTAAGTCCCTCTAAGGGGACTTAGAATATTTTCAGCGTCCCTCTAAGGATTATTCTATCTATTTAGGAGTCCCTCTAAGGGGACTTAGAATATTTTCGGTCGGGTCCATATCCCCCCCCGACTGACACGGCGGCAGCGGCGGAGGCGGCGACATTTTTATATATTATAGAGAGATATATATACAATATATATTATGGATAAAATTCGTCTTAAGGGCATGTGTTACAGACTCAGTCGGTAACAAATCGCCTTCCCTGTTATCTCCAAAACGATTGATACGACGAGCAAAAGCAAATTAGGTTTTCATACTTATATATATTGACTACAAAAACCTAATTTGGTTTTGGTCGAAGCATCAACCATTACGGAGAAAATAGGGAAAGCGATTTGTTACCATCGGAGCATCGATACGCGTGTGTCACATGCCCTTAAGATACTGGAATCCTATTGTGCAAGTCTTTAACGCGAGGCGAGAGTTAAGACTGTATAAGACTGTATAACTTGCAAGAGGTTCTACTTTACTTCAATAATTAATATTTGACATGATTTTTCAGTCTTCGCCATTAAATCGAATACTATTATTTTCTTCTAGCATGTGCATTCGGACCCTTTCCGACGCTCCGGATGCTCTCGTAGTCACGTTTTATCGAAAATAATAATGACTAAAAAAAAAACTAGAAAAGAAAGGTTTCGTTCTGCGTTCAGTTGGTAATCGCTCCGAATTGACTCCGGCCGCTCTCACGCTCGCACTTGTACTCCCGTTTTTCACGTCTCGCGCTACTCATACATAATAGGTTTGTTCGTTTTTAGAGTAAGCTGGAGCAGAGCGTTCCAGCTTACTATAAAATATAGGTGGCCTATTCCATACCAAGTGGGCCACCCTAATTTTGCGTGGCCTCAAGAAATGTTCATAATTTTTTTTTTAAGTTGCTCATACTGTCAAAAATGTCCACAAATTATTTTAGATTTTTGAATTTCATTGTTCACCGAAAATTTAATAGTGCTTTCTTTTTTTCTTCGTTTTACATCGATTTGCTCTATCGTTAAAACTATCGATTGCACAAAAAAAAATGGATATCAATGAAAATTTAGGTATTTGAATGTACTTTATGAGCAAATTTTTTCATAGCCATTCCGAATAATGTTCAATCTTTTTTGGGCATAATAATGTAGTAATATTTTTTTCCGTTGAGGAGCAATTTCGATTTTTTTCAAAATTTCACCCAATTTTCGTTCCTGTGTTTACAAGGTTCAAAAAAATTGGCGCGGTGGTAAATCCATATCTTCACAAGTTTTGGTCGAAAAATGTCAAAAGTACTTCAAATAAAAACAGCTCTCTGCATTTTACAGGGTTGAGACTGTAAATAGATATTATCTGCAATGGATGGTTTTAAAGATACAGCGAATATAAGTACAACAAAAAAAAAACGAAAGCACTATTAAATTTGCGGTGCACAATAAGGTTCAAAAATCTAAAATAATTTGTGAACATTCTTGACAGTATGAGCAACTTGAAAAAAATGTATGAACATTTTTTGAGACCACGCAGAATTGGGGTGGCCCACTTGGTATGAAATACTCCAGATATACTTTCCACGTAAAATAGGGCGCTCTGCTTCCGCTTACTCTGCAAACGAACAGACCTACAGTGCTCTCCCGAACCTTTCGCGGTCTGTAAGGTAGGGCGCGTGGTTGCCGCGTCGCCCTCGCTCTTTCACTCGCCTTCGTTCAACATTATAATAATTTTCTAACATTTTGAAGGTCACTCTTATAAATTGCACTCTTATTGATCGTCACGAGAGACAATTTCTATCAATCTATCAAGTTTATGAATTATCTTAGCATATTGAGCCTTATTGCTCTCGTTCTCCTTCTTTATTTCCCTTTCCGATTTTCGACTTGAAAGGACTTCTTTTGCCCGGTTAACGATCAACCGATCCATCGACCAATCGGTAAATCTTCTTTCCCCGTTCGCTTCATATACAATTATCTTGTTCGAACAGTATTGCCTGACACCAATTTTTCTTCCCGGCAGGTATTCCGGAAAGAGATGAGTTTTCATAGCGAGGAATCCAGGGGGGATGAACAACGATTGACGAAGGACTATTTTCGGGAACCATTTTCCAGCAAAATTAGCCAGTTTCGTGTCCATAGCCATCCCTTCGAAGCAACAAATCAATTTTACACGGGATATTAGAGAAACGCGCTCGGCTTCGTTCGATATACCGGTAGTGTCGCCGAGGGCAAGATCATTCAGGAGATTGCACATAACAGTAAATATGACAAACACAAACAAAACGAATATACATGGACCGAACACCGGATGCGACGAGAACGGTATATCACTTGCGTCGAATTCACCGGTAAGCATTACGATAGTTTTGAACAATGCGTCACCAACATTGAGAAAATTTTCGTTGTTCTCTGTGTTGGAGAATAGCGTGAAGAAAGCAAGAGCGAAACCGAAAATGAAAATTACATAGGGAAGGACAAATAGTAGAAAATTTTTCGCTACAATTTTAAACATCTCGATACCAGTGGACATCCGGGGATATTGACTGATGAAAATAACGAGCTTCCAGGCTGTCAGCAATATTAGAATGACACTGAGCTGGGGAATCGGAGCTATGAGCGTCCAAGCGCCTAGAACGATCAGTACGGGTTTGAGGATATTTTCCAAACTCGAGAGGTAGTACCCCGGTGAATATGTTAGCTGAAAACCCTCGAGCAAGGCGAGAAGAAAAAGAAATATAGCCGTGAGAGCTCCGAGATCGTCAGGCTGCTGGGAATTCGTATTGAGGATCGTCGATGCTAAATTTGACGAACTTGGCGATGATGAAGACGTCGAATCGGTCTTGTGATTGGTCGACACTATGTACAAATTTATGAGAATGTAGAAGATAAAGTACAAAACGAAATTTATATGGAGAATGTACCAGATTCTATGCAATTTGAGGCAGAGAAACGATGACACCACAGGATGCTTGAGCAATGGCTGTAGTTCACGATTTTCGGCAATGTAAGCAACAGCCTCCATCTCCGGGAATGTGGAGGTAAAAATGTCTTTTTTGGCCAGTTCACCGCATCGTTGGGATAATTCTTGGTAGGGTAGCAAATATTGGTAGTTGAATACTATCTCGGATTTGTCCATCGTCCCTTCTACTGTGGAGATACTGTCGTCAAATATATTCGACCAGGCTTCGCACGACATGTTTGCCAGTGGCGGCACACCGTGAACGTTTTTATGACCGAGGGAATTGCCCAATTTCAAAAGGCGACGAACCCCTTCAATGGAGTGTGCACGAGATGCGTAGTGGAGTGGGATGTTGCCCTCGTCTGAAAGAATTTTAATACATATATATATTTTTGGGTTTTTCATTAATATCTTGTTCGGAATAGAACATTTAATGGAAACATAGTACATACAAGTGACAAAAATGGTAAAAGGAAGAAAGCGCTACCCACCGTCCTCGCATTGAACGTTGATATTCGGTTGGCTCAAAATCAAGTCGAGACATACGATTCTATCATATGGGTCATTGTAAGGTTTTTCCAACGATCGGCATGCCAGATGTAAAAGTTTTTGTCCGAGTTTCGCGTCGTAGGTTAACATTTCATAGAGAACCATGTGATGACCGTCCTCCACGACCTTGTTGCAAATATCGGCGATACTCAGTAAACAATATTTTCGTTGGCCTTTCTTCAACAATTCGCGGACTACGTGTAGATAGTTACAGCAACTAGCAATAGCCATAAGGTCGCTGATGTTGGTGAGCTGATAGTTGGGAACTTTTTCGAGTTTTTCCAAAAACTCTTTCTCGTTATCCTCAAAAGCGTACATATGAAATTCCTTTGTGTCAATTTTCTTCCCTGCAGTTGGAATCTCGAGCCCGGGAAAGTCCCTTCCCAAAATTTGTCGGGTGGTGAGTTCGACACCATCTTGACAATCATGAAAATCATCGAGATTCGGTTCGATTTTTGAGGATTTCAGGATCAATTCGACAAGCTTGCGATTGAGTTTCCTAGCGGCAATGTGAATCGGCGTCAAACCTTCGGAATTCGCGATATTTGGATTGACTTCGTATTTGAGTAGCATTGTGACACAGTCGGTGAAATCTTTGTCAACCGCAATATGCAGAGCCGTCTGTTTCGGACGCGGAACAGACGTCTTTTCCCATCCGGAATCCGGAGTGAGCAGATCCGGATTGCATCGTTCGTCCTGGAGAAGAACTTCAAGAACGAAGAGTCGACCAGCCTCCGCAGCAAAATGTATCGGTGCACGATTGTATACGGGGTTTACTTGATTAACATTCGCGCCGTTCTTGAGAAAATTCTCGACCAGAGTTGATCTACCCCTGCAGCACGCTTTTTCGAAATCGTTCACCAGGTCCCAGGGACCAGAACTATTCTCTGTCCGCGTATTCTGTTTTGTCACTGCCATTCTGGGAACAAATTTTTATCGATCACAGATGATTGCCAGTTGATTCGTAGA
Organism: Stenichneumon culpator; assembly: GCA_964017025.1. Taxonomy (NCBI): domain Eukaryota; kingdom Metazoa; phylum Arthropoda; class Insecta; order Hymenoptera; family Ichneumonidae; genus Stenichneumon; species Stenichneumon culpator. The sequence goes on along the minus strand of OZ024776.1, from coordinate 10,890,183 downwards.
TTAAGCAATACATTTTTTTACAATTAAAAAAAAAATTAATCGCTATCGACATTTAGTTCAATAAAGCAGTAGATGAAGGTGAGAGAAAAAAAATGAGTGCATGCAAGAATTACAAAAAATTCGAACACGGAGAAAATACATAGAGACAAATTTTCGAACAAATCTTTGAAAAAATTCTAAAATATCCCCATAACCCAATGAATATGTTATTATGATTCAACGCTCGAACCCTCGGAATATAACATTCTGATTATGTTAAAAAAATCGCCAGGTGTAAATATAAATATCTCAAGTAGAATTCCGTTTTGCTTCCTCATAGAGGAAGCTTTGTTGTCACGAAAAAAAATGTCGAGATTTTAATGTAAACGTGTTCAGAATGTTCTAAAACATCGGAAAATCACATTTAGAAAAAATGTCTGCATGAATGTGTGTGCGAAAATCACATTTAGAAAAAATGTTTGCATGGATATTCAATCGCCTATAATTGAAGAACGGCTTTATCAATCGGGTTGAAATTTGGCACACAAGTAGAGCAGTTTGGTGCCTCTGTTTGTTACAATTTGCGCAATAATTGAGACATTCGTCTCAATTATTGCGCATACTTGAGAATTCAAAAAAATAAAAAAAACCCTTTTTGTCGGAAAAGTGGTAAGGGTTTTCCTTGCAATTTTTCGACCTTCAAAAGAGCGACATTTTTTGCGCAATAATTGAGACATTCGTCCAGATTTTATAAGATTTTTAATTTTTTGAAAAAAGTGTGTTCGCACTCTAGCGTTCGCAAATTTTGAGTTATCGGGTTGAAATTTTCTACAGAAGTACACTATTATTGAACAACATTCGCTATTGAATTTCTTAAGAATCGGTAGAGGGGTCTCGGTTTCGTGAAATTTTTAAACAATATGATTTGCACTCTAGATCTTAACATTTTTGAGATATTTGGCTAAAAAATTCGACAAGAATGAATTATTATGGACCTATGTTCCCTCTTAAATTTGACAAGAATCGATCCAACCGTTTAAATTTTACAACATTAAAAAAAATTAGAAAAAAAAAATCGTTCCTCACAACAGACCCTTGGTTTCGTTTTAAATATTGAAGAAGAAGCTAAATAACTGGTAGATTCGTGATCAGTGTGAAAAAACAGATTAAATATAGTCCCTGAACGACGACCATAGAAAACCTTTACGGGGATTATGATAATTAATATTGCAAAAATGAGTGATCTTGCGTATTTAAAAAAAAAAAAAAAGTTTTCTGTGCTTCTCTATGGAATCGCAGGTAACCTCAGGTGCTTGTCATATTCTACGGCAAGACATACATAAGATGAACGGGCTACGAAATAACGGGTTTGAAAAAACTATATAAAGAGATATCATTTGGATTTCTTGTGTAAAAATCTGGTGCAAAAAAAAGTTGAAGATTGAAATTTTCATATTGCTTCCTCATAAAAGGTGAAAATTGAAATTTTCATATGGCTTTATCACAATGTTCCATTATTCGCGAAGCTCCCTCTATGAGGAAGCCGAAAATACAGAAAATGCTTTCTCATAGGAGAAGTTTTGCGAATAATGGAACATTGTGAGAAAGCCATATGAAAATTTTAATCTCCAACGTCTATGAGGAAGCAATATGAAAATTTCAATTTTCTTTAAAATATGAAATATAAGAAATTCGCGTTCACATTCGGGTTTTTTTTACTCATACAAATGAGTAAAAGTGAGCGAGAGTTAGCGCGCGAGCCGACATTTTTGAAGTAGTTAAAAATAGCGTACGAAAAAAAACAACTGCACATTTTTAATAAAATTTAGCAAAAACATTGACTATTAACAGTACATACTGTTTGTGAAATTTCGGCTCAATCGGTCGAGGAATTCTCGAGTTATAGCGATTTGAATTTGTCGCTATGAGTCATACACGCACACATACATAGGCATACATATACATCCGGACATTTTTTCCTAAATGTCATTTTTCGACGTTTTGCACCATTCTGAACACGTTTTCATAAAAATCTCGAACATTTTTTTTTACGAAAACACAGCTTCCTTTATGAATAAGCAAAAAAGAAAAAGAATTAGTTCTGCATATTGCTAAACGTGTCCCAGTGTCACGTTTAGTGGCATAAACGGACTCGTAGAGTCAGGAAAGGCGTCGAGAATAACACCGGTATTCACCGGTAACACAAACAATCTTGATATGATAGCGGAACGAAAGTATAACTTTTATTAGTTTTGCACTCGCACAATATATTTACCGTTTGACTAAAGGCTCCACACTCGCAACCTCGTTCTCGCCCAGTCGTTTGATTGTTCGCTGTCGTTCTTCGTACTGCTTGGTACTAAACGTTCTCTCGACACTCTTTGCTCGCGGTCACCCTCGTTCTCGTTTAAGCGCACATGTATCTCTTACGCTCATGTCGCGATGACTGCCTTCCCTCACTTTTTAATTTCTTCTCTTCCAACGATTTGTCTGGATCCACGGCTGTGGAATCCAGTCTGGCCACTGGGAAAAACTCGCGCCGGCTAACACATCTCTTCTTAATTTAATGAAGAATATCGGCCCGAAAGGCGATCGAGTCTCTTCGGGTTTCGGGTACTCCATCATCACGTGATTATGACCTCATTGGCGCATACGACAGGTGTGTTTAGCAATATCGATCATTGCGATCTTGATCAATTGAATGGTTTATTTTATATCTCGAACAATTGCCCCAGGTAATAATGTAATATGAGCACGAGGTTAATTATTAGATTGTCAGGGTGACTTTAGTTTCGCACCACGAAAAGATAATCGCGAAAATGTGAATGAATAAGAGCGTGTACGCGCATGCGGAAAAGGGGATCCGAAGGATTTCGGAGCGAGGGAGTCAATGGTCTCACGGACACGAGAACATGTGCACGCGTTTTGAAAATCGAGAGGTCGGCGCCTCTGGCCCGTAGTCGTCACCATCCAATGCGTGTCGCGAATTGGATGGTGTCCAAAAAGTGAATTCTTTCTATTTGCGGTTAAATTATTTCATCATTCGCGCTTCCACAAACGTATTAACTTTCATCTTGACACGACATTAATTGTCAACCACCGAAAAATAAAATCTAATACTGTTAAAAGATATAATGCATTTTTTTTTAATGTTACAAACAATGCATAAAGGGTCACGTCTGCAAAAATTCATAATAAGGCCAATACATAATAAGGACTTTCTAACATTTCCAAGGCAACCCTTATAAATTGCCCTCTCTAGTATTTCACGTCTAGCTTTTATCGTATGAAATTCAGCGACAATTCTCCTGTTCTCCTCTTTCTCTCTCTTCGCGGACAATGACGTCTTCTTCTGTGATTCTCGACGCGAAAGGACTTCCTTTGCCTGGCCAATGATCAATGGATCCATCGACCAATTGGTATCATTTCTTATCAGGTTCGTTTCTCCATATACATTCATCTAACTAACACTGAGTTTTCTCTGTGGCAGGTATCCCGAAAAAACAGGAGTTTTCATAGCGAGAAGTCCAGGGGCTTGAACATCGATCGACAAACGGCTCTCTTCGAGAAACATCGTCTGGCAAATTTAATCCCAACTTAAGTACCCGCTCGTAATAAGTAACCAATATCACACGGGATATTAGGACAACGATCTGACATTTGTTCAATATATCGGCGGTGTTGCTAACAGCAAGACCGTTCAGGAGATTAAGCATAACAATAGCTGTGAGAAATACAAACATAATGAATATACATAGACTGAGCACCGGATGTGACGCTAACGGTATGTCATTCACGTCGAATTCAGCGGAAATATACCACTTGGAACCAATGCAATTGGCTAGACCTCGCTATCTCGAAATTTTTCGAAAAAACGTCGTTTTTGATTTTTTAAATTTGAAATCATGATTGGGGACGCCCAAAAATTGAAATCCTGTACAAATGACAGTAAAAAGGTTTGACGGGAGTCAAACCTTTTTACAAATCTTACAGTTAGTGTGGAAATATGCTACTTGGAATCAATGGAATAGGTTAGACCTCGCTATCTCGAAATTATTCGGTTCTAATACCCCGAGAGCTTAAAAATTATCGGGTATTTCCCGATTGTTTCGTTGCGTAGCAACGAGCGAGATAAGTTTTGCTTAAAAAAATCCCGAGCGCGCAGCGCGAGGGATTTTTGAGCAAAACTTATCTCGATCGATGCTACGCAGGGAAACAAGAGGGAAATACCCGATTAATTTTTAAGCTTGAGGGGTATTCGGCTGATTATTTTTTCAACCTCAATTTCGACCAATGAGATTGTGGTATTTAACATTTTCCTGACAAGGTTTTATTTCGAATTTCTAGAATATTTTAGAGATTCATCACCAAATCGCTTTCTTCGCTCACTCATGTCCATGCTCGTGAATGGCAATTTGACGTTTAATCATTCGCATAGGTTACAAGTGACAGAAAAATTAATGTTTATCGCCTAGCAACCTAGCCGGCAAATTTTCGAAAAATTATCGATATAATTTAGACCTAGTTGTACCACGTGATGTCAAATACCGCGCTCTCATTGGTCGAAATTGGGGTTGAAAAAATAATCGAAAAAATTTCAAGATCGATATCTCGAACATTTTTTTTCGAACCAGTTCTATATGTACCGAATAAACCGAAATTTCGAATTGTTAGCATATAGAATGGATTTCGACAACAAAAAGTTGAGATATCGATTAAAAACCACGGATATTGTTTTCGAGTGGCATATTTCCCAACGTATTTCATTCACGAAAGAATTTAAAAAAATAAAAAAAACCCTTTTCGTCGAAAAAGTGGTAAGGGATTTCCTTGCCATTTTTCGACCTTCAAAAGAGCGACATTTTTTTTCGAGATATCAAATTTTAGCCACTGCCATTCGCTTGGGCTGACCCATTTCCACACAGAATACGTAAAGCTGGTACCTTTTTCGAAATTTAAAAAATTTCCATTTTCAGGATAAGAAATCCTATGTTAAATTTTGCGAAACGGCACTTTTTCCAAAAAATTTGAAGATATCGAATTAAAACCTCCGGCATTGTTTTCAAGATTTCATTAACGGAAAAATTCTAAAATTTTTTTTAAAAACAACCATTTTCTTCAAGAAAATTGTGAGAAAAAATGTTCGTCAAGAAAATGGTATTGGTAAAAGTTTGTTCTTCAAAAATTTTTTTTTTCGACGAAAAAGAAATTTCGTAAATAAAAAATGGTAAGGGTACTTCGTTGATATATATTCACGTCCCACGCACTTCAATGTCGCGTGCTGCGGGCTGCACGGTTTGATCGCTGCAATATCGTTGCATGCTCATGCTTTCGAGCGCCGGTAAATTACCCCATCATTTGGGTCAGTACCCCAGATAGCTCAAAAAAATTAGTTATCAGAAAGTAATCTAAATGGGTTACATATGTCCGGCTGGACGGTATTCGAAAGTTACGTCCCATCCAAAAAGTTAACTTTTGGACGTAGGATAGCTTACAGTTACCATCCGGACACACAAATATAACCCATTTAAATGACTATCTGATAACTAATTTTTTTGTTCTACCTGGGATCGTTTGAAATCTCTTTGGTTTCAAATCGGCTCCTTGGCGGGAGATCCAAAGATTGTTGTACCATTCAGTCAGGACGGCTCACTAGGTGGTGAGAGTAGAACGTTTATCCGTTAGGTTTTATGTATTATTGTCAATAAACATCACACTATTTTACTTTTTGAGTCTAATATGCATTCGACTTGCGAGGATGTCGGACGGATATTGCATTTACGCACATATATCGTGTCTCTTTTGCGGAAACGATTTGGTGCTGTATATGCACTATAATGTGCTAGAACCTTTCCGTTGGGCGAGGTTGGTCACAAAGAGGTTTCGTTTTCGGCCACCTACTGTTACGTCCCGGACTGTGTTGCTGGGGAGTTTATTGTTGATTGGCTCTCCACGAGCCACCTTATGGACCTGATTCGTGTTGCCGCGGCGAATAGAAATTCGCTCCGTGAGTCCCGGGAAGGGTTTAAATTGGTATAGAGTCATCGAATAAATTAGATACACAGTTATTAGAGAGGGTATCAAGTCGTGTATATATTCACATTAAGTATTACTCGTGTTATAACCTTGTATGTTATGATCGATTAACAGTAGTTTACAATCCGAAAAATAATGAGTCGACAAGGATCGAGTTCGAGACTCGAAGCTTCTTGCTCTTTGGTGTCTTAACGATGACTGACCGTTTGAGAAGATCGCGTTTCGACGCGTCTCCGAAAAAAGGTACAAGTTTCGTAAGGGTGGAAACTTTGCACTTCCAGTGTTGATTGTTCGAGCAGGGCACCGCTCGCGCGACCGTTTATTTTGTCCTTCGTAATCGTTACTGTCTCTTTCTAACTTTCTATCATACTATCTCTATCTCAGTTATTCGCTTTACCTCTTGGCGTCTATGCTTCAACTGCCCCATGTAGCCTTCTTTTCCGATGGAAAATTCCAATAGTCTTTGTAAGAGCTCGATGCTTTGTTTGTCGCTCGGGACAGTACTTGAACTCGGAGAAAGTCTTCTCTATGCTTTCACGACTCGAATCCGGTTTTCTGAAGGGTTCGCTTGTAAACGTTTTTGAAAGAGAACAGGCCCTCGCTTTGGCCCCCCTAGACAAAACTACATGTGGCTTGCCAGGCGTTTGCAATAAAGATCTCAAATTGATGAAGTCTCGAAGTTTGTATCTTTCTGAGTTTCGGATTACTATTTATTGCTTTCGACGACGTGGGCGAAGAACTGAGATAGGACCAAAAGTTATACTTATACATGTAAGCATATTCAACCGAATCGTTACCCGGTTCTGCCGCCTGCTTATCGACTTGTCCACTTTCGTCGAATCTACTTTGTCCATAATGTATTATTTCTCTACTTCGCGGTCTACAGACACGGCGTCGGGTGAGTAGCGGAACCGCAGGCGTCACACTACATGTTACCCGGTTTCTCCGGGCGTGTGTTGGCAAGCTTTGATCCAAGCACGATGGCCAAATTCGCGGTGCTTTAACTTAAACGGATTCGTAGATATATTCACAGCGTTTATATTTTGTGTTCCCTCGAAGAGAGTATCGTAACCAAAGAGGCAGAGAGATATTTCCAATCGTATATAAGTACACCGCTCATAAAGGTGGATAAGTAAAGAATCCGTAGGATGAAAACCATGGCTCATCACTACGTCGTGACGGCTCACAAACCCACAGCTGTGACCGCCTGCGTGACCGGTGAGTATTAAAACAATTACAAACAAGCCCCCCGAGGGTTTCGGAACACTCGTTGCGCTTAACCTAAATTCAAAAGCTCTCGAAGCTGCATAAGCGATCTATCTCATTGTGCAAACACCTTACGCGTCAACCTCGTCCTTGATTTTTTAGGCAATTTTACGTCACACAACGATCTCAATCTGATACTGGCAAAGAACACGAGATTGGAGATTTATCTCGTCACACCGGAAGGCCTCAGGCCGCTCAAGGAAGTCGGCATCTACGGCAAAATCGCGGTTGTCAAATTCTTCCGGCCTCCGGTGAGACTTTTTTAATTTATAATTAAAAAAAAAAAAATGATCGACATTGTAATGCACTAAAAAAATTTTGTTTTAAAAATTAATTGACAGTGTCTGAAACTTTTTTAAAAAATAAACTATTTCTTAAATTTCAAACACACGTGCAGTGCAATTTTACAGTCAACTTTTTATTTTTATTGAAATTTTGGGTAAATTACAGTTGAAGGATTTTTATTTTTAATCTGGTATTTTTTTTATACAAGTATAAATATAAAGTACATCAATGTTCAATTGACGTATGTAACGTAAGCAAATTTCAAGTATCGGTACATAATATCAAAATTTATTTTCACAGTGTATTGACAGAATTTTTTTTATTGTTTTATTTTTTTGCAAATTTTATCTCACCCAATTTGTCCGACTACAATTTTTTATTCATTTTCATTCCAGCATGAAAAGAAAGATCTCCTATTTCTCTTAACGACTCGCTACAATGCGATGATACTGGAGTGTTCGGGTGACGGCGAAGAAATTGAGATAATAACAAAGGCTCACGGCAATGTCGCAGATCGTATAGGAAAGCCATCGGAAACAGGAATAAAAGCCGTCATAGACCCAAAAGCTCGTGTGATAGGTCTGAGGCTCTATGACGGCCTCTTCAAGATAATCCCCTTAGACAAAGACAACCCGGAGCTCAAAGCCTCCTCTATAAGAATGGACGAGCAGCAGGTGCAGGACGTGAATTTTCTTCACGGCTGCGCTAACCCAACCCTCATAATAATCCACCAGGACATAAACGGTCGTCACGTTAAAACTCACGAGATATCGCTGAGGGACAAGGAATTCGTAAAAACCCTCTGGAAACAGGACAACGTTGAGCGCGAGGCAATGATGGTAATTCCCGTTCCGTCGCCGATATGCGGCGCGATAATAATCGGCCAGGAGAGCATCCTCTATCACGACGGCACGACCTACGTAGCCGTCGTCCCGCCGATAATAAAACAGAGCACGATAACGTGTTACGCGAAAGTCGACGCTCAGGGTCTGCGATATTTGCTCGGTGACATGGCTGGTCACTTGTTCATGCTCTTCCTCGAGCACGAGAAAAAAGCTGACGGCACGAGCGTAATTAAAGACCTCAAGGTCGAGCTCCTCGGCGAGGTGAGCATTCCGGAGTGCATAACTTACCTGGACAACGGCGTGATATTCATAGGCAGCCGCTTGGGCGATTCGCAGCTGATAAAACTGATAACGAAAGCCGACGAGAACGGCTCGTACTGCGTGCCAATGGAGATCTTCACGAACCTCGCGCCGATCGTCGACATGGCGGTCGTCGACCTGGAGCGTCAAGGTCAAGGCCAGATGGTCACGTGCTCGGGGGCCTTCAAGGAGGGTTCTCTGAGGATAATAAGAAACGGCATTGGCATCCAGGAGCACGCTAGCATAGACCTGCCTGGCATAAAGGGAATGTGGGCCTTGCGCGTCGGCGGCACTGGAACCTATGACAACACACTCGTTCTGTCCTTCGTCGGTCAGACACGAATTCTGACGCTGAATGGCGAAGAAGTCGAAGAGACCGAGATCGCCGGTTACGTGGCCGATGAGCAAACCTTTCACACCGGAAATGTAACCGACGATCTCTTTATTCAGATAACGCCAAACTCGGCGAGGCTCATATCGAACGAGAGCAAGAGCGTCGTTTCCGAGTGGGAGCCCGACAACAAGAGGACGATAAGTGTCGTGGCTTGCAACGGTCGGCAGGTGCTCTGCGCTACCGGAAACGATCTCTACTACATGGAGATCGTGGAGGACAGGATAGTGGCGAAGGGCAGCGCGACTTTGCAGCACGAGGTCGCTTGTCTGGATATTTCGCCACTCGACGGCTATAGCGAGGCTCACATAGTCGCGGTTGGCTTGTGGACGGACATATCCATAAGGATCCTCACGCTTCCGGCGCTCGAGGAGATCAACAAGGAACTGCTCGGTGGTGAGATTATTCCGAGGTCGATACTGATGACCTGCTTCGAGGGCAACACTTATCTGCTATGCGCCCTCGGAGACGGAAGTATGTACTATTTTAGTCTCCAGAAAGACAGCGGACTTCTCTCCGACAAGAAGAAGGTTACGCTCGGCACGCAGCCGACCGTTCTGCGAACTTTCAGATCACTCTCGACCACCAATGTCTTCGCTTGCTCCGATAGGCCGACGGTTATCTACTCGTCCAATCACAAGCTCGTCTTCAGCAACGTCAATCTCAAAGAGGTCAATCACATGTGCTCACTGAACGCGGAGTCTTACGCAGACAGTCTCGCTCTCGCGACCGACAGCACGGTTACGATCGGGACGATCGATGAGATACAGAAATTACACATACGAACCGTGCCGCTCGGCGAATCGCCGAGGCGGATCACTTATCAGGAGAGCTCGCAGACTTTTGGCGTTATAACTATGAGAGTCGACATGCAGGAGAACAGCGGCGTGAGCGTCGTCCGGCAATCGGCGTCGACTCAAGCGGCCTCGACTTCGACGAGCAGCCACATCGCATCGCACAACAAACCTGGACACACGGCTGCGAGCGATGTTGGACAGGAAATCGAGGTTCACAATCTTCTCGTTATCGATCAGCACACGTTCGAGGTTCTTCACGCTCATACGTTGATGCCTAACGAGTACGCGCTTTCATTGATATCCACCAAGCTCGGCGAGGATCCGACGTCGTACTTTGTCGTCGGGACCGCGCTTGTTAATCCCGACGAGTCTGAGCCCAAAGCAGGTACGATTAGCGATGTGAGTCGGTAAATAACCGGTTCAATTGCCCGGTAAATAACCCCGTGTTATACCGACGGTACCTTATTCTGTAGTTGCAAATTGCACCTACTAGATTCTTTTTTTATCCGCTTCAATCACGCGTCCTTGCTCTGTACCCTATAAATTTATCTTGATTTAACCCGTTCGTTTCTCATATAGACGTTATCAAGAGATGCGGTAGCGTCTCGACGCCAAGTACTTATTGCAAACAGTGCAAACGCTGTCTTTGGCGTTTTATCTTATCTCATTCTTCTCTATGAATAACAAATTAACCAATCCTTAATAGCTTCCATGGAATCAGGATTGTTTAATAGTCACCAGGAGTCTTTTATTGAATACATAGAACGTTGATTAAATGATTCGCGATACTGTAGACATTTTATGAAATTTAAATGGAAGGTTCGAGCGCGCTTGTTCGTAGAACTGTCGTTACTTAAATAATCGGTAACTTTACCGGTAACAATGGTTAGGAATGTTATTAATTGGTAAATTCATACACACTAGGTAGAATACTGCTGTTCTACTGGAGCGACGGGAAATTGACGCAGGTCGCGGAGAAGGAGATCAAGGGATCGTGCTACTCGTTAGTGGAATTTAATGGGAAATTACTGGCGAGCATAAACAGCACCGTGAGACTATTCGAGTGGACCGCGGAGAAGGAACTTAGGCTCGAGTGCAGCCACTTCAACAACATAATCTCGCTTTTCTTGAAGACGAAGGGCGACTTCGTTCTCGTCGGCGATCTCATGAGGTCTCTCACGCTTCTTCAGTACAAAACTATGGAGGGGAGCTTCGAGGAAATCGCGAGGGACTACAATCCTAATTGGATGACGGCGATCGAGATTCTCGACGACGACACCTTTCTCGGAGCCGAGAATTGCTTCAATCTGTTCGTCTGCCAGAAAGATAGGTAGGAGTAAAAAACACTCGGGGATTTAATTATTTTTATTTTGCTTGCTTGTGGAGGAAACTTTGTATTTGTTAGGTTTTTTGTTGTAGAGGTTTTCATGTAAACGTCTTTGGAATGCTTTAGAACATGGAAAAATCATATTTAGAAAAAAAAGTTGAATATTGAAATTTTCATACAGCATTCTCGTAATGTTCCTTTATTTGCAAAGTTTTGTAAGATTTTACATTTGTTTTTTTTAGTAAATTCGTACTTCACAATAGACGCAAAAAATCCATCATGAAATATCGTGAAGCGCAGAAATATTATTTGCGTTTTCGAAAGCCATACACTGAAAATATTACCGGTAAAACAGTAAAAAATAAATAAATGAAATACATTTTTAAAATCAGTAGACAATAAGTCAAATTAATTTTAAAAAGGCGCACAATAATTTGATCATGGCTTTCTCATTTATTGAAATTTTGCTCACAGTTCCCTCTACGAAGAAGCCAGAATTCGACCAACCAACATTTTCATAGAGAAAACTATCCGCAAAATTGCAATAAATGAGGGACCCATCTGCAAATTACTTTGTACTGTTTTTTTCGCGAAACAGCATGCATCGAACTAACGAACACGTCGACACACTCCGTACGATATTCGCAATCAATGTTCTGTTTTACCGACAGCGCCGCAACGTCGGAGGAGGATAGACAACAAATGCAGGAAGTCGGACAATTCCATCTCGGCGACATGGTGAACGTTTTTCGTCACGGTTCGCTTGTCATGCAGCACCTCGGCGAGTCGAGTACGCCGACGAACGGTTGCGTCCTCTTCGGCACAGTTGGCGGCGCGATAGGTCTTGTTACGCAGATCCCAGCCGGATTCTACGAATTCCTGCGGCAACTCGAGGACAAGCTCACCTCGGTCATCAAGAGCGTTGGCAAGATCGAGCACCATTTCTGGAGAAGTTTCAATACCGAGCTCAAGATCGAACAGTGCGAAGGATTCATCGACGGCGACCTGATCGAGAGCTTCCTCGACCTGAATCACGAAAAAATGGCCGAAGTCGCGACTGGCCTCGCGGTGAGCATCTACGAACCCGTTATCGACCAAGCAATCGAAATTTATATCACTTCGTGCGAAAATGGCGGTTTTACGCACGCAAATGAAAATTTTTCACATTCTCTCTCTCTCATACCTCGTGAAATCAAATTTTGTACAATAATCGTGCGAAAACGTTTTCTTAAATGGTGTCTTTGCAGCACTCACCTTTGGCTCGTGCTGCAAACTCACACTCGTCAGAAAAAGTTTTTTCGCCCTAGTATCGTAATGTACTATTTTTACGAACGGCTTTGAATGATTGTTATAGAAAGAAATTTTTTTACTCTTTGTAGATCGACGACGGAAGTGGAATGAAGAAGGACGCGACGGTGGACGACTTGGTGAAGATCGTCGAGGATCTCACGAGGATACATTGAACGTCGCCACTGAACGCGACGAACGACAAGACGGGTTTTCTGTGGTCTTTGTTCGACGAACAATCGAACATCGTGCGAGGCGCGTTTTTCCCTAGGTAGCATAAAAATATTTGTTATCAAAAAGTGATATCTCAATGGGTTTCGTACATCCGTCTGGACGGTGCCTGAAAGTTACTAAAAAGTTAACTTTTGGCCATAGGATAGCGTACAGTTACCATCCGGATGGACAGGCGCGACCCATTTAGATCGCTTTTTTCATACCGGATGTTTTTTTGCTATCTAGGTTCGTTTCGTGCTCCGCGTGCACGTGTGCATAGTAAAAAAAAGATTTCAACATTCAACAAACTTTGTTCCCACAAACGTCCACAATTATTTTGTTAATTTCACAAAAAAAAAAAAAAAAAAGAAAAATTAACAGACATTTTTGTAAAATGGACAAGATTTCGTTGTAAAATTAACACGAAAATAATCGCGAAGGTTTGTGGACGAAGAAAGTTGGTGCCAAATTTTACTGTGCACCCACGCGCACGCGTATTCGTAACGAGACCGATGAAAAAAATTATGTGCGAGATAAGTGAGGAGCAAGAGACAATTGATAAGAGTGACGGCGATAATGGAGGAATAATCGGATGCTGTGCGAACGAAGGGCTTCGAGACAAGTGATCGGTGGGGAAAAAAAAATGCCGATCGCAATATCGTCTGTGCGCACGGCGTATCCGTCGGTAGCTTTATAACTGTCGAAGTTGGACTGTAAATTAAAACTATATTACACACTTTAGATCTTTCGAGCCATCTTCTTCTTAATCCTCTGAACTCGGTACACGAAAATTCCTCGGGATTTTTGAAAACAAAAAAATAGCTTCATCTCGTTGCAGTGGACGGCGGAGGATTGTCCGGCGGTGCAGCGGCTCTTTTCAGCGTTTCCGGATCGAAGAGCCACGCGCGTATCTCCTCGACGCCCTGGCCGGTCATGCCGCTCGCCTCGATGACCTGAATTTTCTGCTTGACCTCCCGCTGCAGTCGGGCGAAGTGCAGCATCAGCAGAGCCTCATTCCGCATTTGGCGATAGGACAGATCCATCTTTCCGAGCACGAGGGCGATCTTTACGTTCTCCAGCCTCGGCTCGACCAGCAACGAGTAGAGCAAAACACCGGCTGCGCTTATCTGACAAAGATTGCTTGCGTCCACAACGTAAACGATCTTGTGTACCTGGGAAGATATTTCGTACATTTTTTTATACGAACCAGACTCACGCGTGGCTTAGATTCATTGGCCTGAGCGCTTGATTCGTCCGTTTCTCTCCTTGGTTACCCAGGTAGCACCAAAAATTAGTTATCAGAAAGTGATCTAAATGGGATACATATGTCCGTCTGGACGATATCCGAAAGTTACCACCATCCAAAATAGTACATTACTCCACGAGGGCGAAAAACGTTTTTCTAACGAGTGTGAGTTTGCAGCACGAGCCGAAGGCGAATGCTGTAATTACACGTGTTAGAAAAAGTGTTTCGCACGAGGGATGTACGAAATTTTCCATCTCAAGGTGTGAAAATGGCGGTTTTACGCACGCCAAGCGGGCGGAAAAGTCGCCATTTCCGCACCGAGTGATGAAAAGTTAATTTTTGGATGTAGGATAGCTTATAGTTACCATCCGGATGGACATGTGTAACCCATTTAGATCACTTTCTGATAACGAATTTTATTGTGCTACCTGGTACATTCGAAATGAATTTCAAATACAATCGAGACGTATCGCACACATTCTCTTATTCACTTTCCTTTGTGCCTTAATTCACATGTGTCTCACACTTTCTGCACTCGAGACATATTCCAGAGAAAAATTGTTAATTTTCTCCGTAACGTCACTTGCGGTTTGAAAATCTCATTTTGAGACCGGAAGTAAGGTTTTTCCGTTATACGACACTTTCGGTTTAAAACTGAGATTTTCAAACTGGAAGTAGCGTTACAGAAAAAATGATTAATTTTCTCCAGAACGTGTCTCGAAGGTGTGAATTAAGTTACAAAGAGAAGTGGATAAAAACGTGTCTGATACGTCTCCAATATATTTTGAATTCATCGCGAATGTAGCTAGCGACAGAAGCAGATGAATTAAGGAACGCACGGTACATCTTCAGCTCACTTTACGTGGGCGAACTTGGTGATAAGACCAATTATGGCACGAATAAAACAATGCAACAACACCACCAACAATGGGCAATAATAAAAATATCGAATTTGAACCTATTTCGAGTTATAGGTAGATTTCGTAGATATCTCTGCAATTGCCAAAGATAATGGACCGCGGCTGCAAATCTGCGATAGGCCGATAATATTGAGGAAGGTCAGGGACGGACTTTACGACTTTATGGTGGTTAAGCAGCAACATTTTTACACGTTTCTGATAGGTAAACTGTAAAAAAAAAAATCGTATGAAATTTAATGCAGCGGTTTGGAAGTGCTTATGCATAAACTGGTATATTAAATTTCATTTACAATTGTGACGAATAATTGCCGTACAGTATATTTTTAAAAATCTTAGAAAAAACCTTATTTTTAATAATTTATTTAAATTTTATTATAAAAGTACTTTCATCAAAATACTTAAATGACAATTGTACATTACATTTAATGTACCAATTTTCCATAAAAACTTCCAGTTCGCCGCATTAAATTTACAATTTTTTTTAACAGTGTAAGAAATACGTCAGCGGTACCTCGTGAATCGTTTCGCTTAAGGCGCAATTTTACGCGCCACGAGTTGCCAGAGATTATTTATCGCGAATGCAGAAATATTCAAGGTCGTTTATTTTTATCGCTCCGAGACGAGGGAATTATAGTTTATCCGCGGGAACGTACTCTGTCGAAGTAATGCTTCCAAATCGGCGCCATGCTTCCGCCTATCTCTCTGACGATCATGTCGAAACGACCGTCGTTGCTTTTTATCGTAAACAAATTAACGCCGTTCGTGGGCACGGTGTGGCTCGCATCGTCGATCTCGTCTCCGCCTCGGAGCCTCTTCATCAGAAGCGTTTTGCCGGATCTCGCGGGACCGAGGCACAGACACATCGTGCAAGAGTCGACGACAACTATGACTGTTCATCGTCAATTCAGAACGCGCTCTGCGAACTTACCGGATATCGATCAAACTTCGCACTCCCCGTTGTCAGGTTGTTCTTTTTCGAGAACAGATCGAACTTATCGAGACATACATTTTGATTTTTTTTATGCGAGGAATCGCTGAATCATCTTCAACAAAGTAAAAGGGAACAACTTTCTTTATTACGTGACTAATAACTATTAAAAAAACATATTCGTGTCAGTTCGATAACAAAAACATCCATTCTACACTAGTTTGTTTATATATTCGTAAAAATGTCCTCGTGTCGGAAAGACGCGAATCAATATATTGGCACTAGTCGAATGAACTAGACCAGGGCACTTCGTTCCTTATATTTTACAACATTGAAATGCATTTGGTCGAGCGAGATGTAACTCGAGGGCGCGCAATACCGAAAACGAAATAAATAAAAGAAAAAGAAAATGAAAAAAAATAACGTAATTTTTTCTACATCGCTAACGGCGTACTAGATTAAACACAAATAAAAACTGTACATATAAAAAACGCGATACATTTAATACAAGTGCACTTTGTCTGCACTCTAAAACTCCGTTATTTTCCTCCGTTTTTGTACATCTGCTTCTACGCAAATTATGTGCATATTTATAGACTATATTACATTTTGCTTTATCGTTTTCTTCTTCTTTTTTCTTCTTTTTTTTTGACAAGATTTATGTAACTGATCGATGATGGACGCGTAGGGGAATAATGAAATTCGTCTCCAACGTGTTGACTAGAACTCTTCTTCGGTCATGGAGTTGAGATCTCCGTCGTTACGTCCTCTCGGACAATAAGGCTCGAACTTGCTTCGGCATTCGCCACGAGTGAAGCTGACGATTTTTGCTCCCCGCTATGATCTGCGAACCACCCAAAGTGCCGATTATTAAAAGTCCCCACGTTTACGCGCGTGCAAACTCGAGCGCTCGAACTCACCTCGTCGCCGATGACTTCCATGCTGAGCAACATATTGCCAGGTCCGGGAATGCTGACTATCAGCCTCGGATCCTGAAAGACGAAATAAGGTTTTTCGTAACTCATGCATGAAAAGTGCTGCTTTATGTGGGGGTCGGGCGCCATATAAAGTGGTGTTTTTCAAGAAGGCGTTACATAAATACCGGAAGCGTTTCGTGAATACCGGAAGCGTGTCGTAATGAGTATTGTAAAGCGTATCGTAACATGCGCATGCGCACATGCGCATGCGCACAGTATTTACGTGCGCGTGTGCATGTACCGTATTACTGTGCGCATGCGCACGCTGTCTGTTTTTCCTTTATTGTCGCGCCCGGCCAGCAACATAACCTTTCATGCATTCGTCACAAAAAGTAGTATGCGATACTGGTACGTAAAAGCGGACTCCCGACGGCGGTTGTGAAGTGGCCGCACTCGCCTTCTCTCGCGCTACAACAGCACTCGGCTTCGCCTCGTGCCGTTGTAGCGCTCGATCCGGCTCGTGCGGCCACTTCCCAACCTTCGCCGAAAGTCCGCTTTTACGTACTAGTATCGCAAAGTACTATTATGACACTCGGTGCGAAAATGGACGTTCCTAAAGTAAATTCCTAAAGTAAAATTTTGGGAATTTACTTACTTTAGGAATTGTGTAAAACACAATTCCTAAAGTAAAATTTCGTACTAAACACGTACGATAAAACTTCTTCTGACTCGTGTGATTGCAGCACTCGTCAGAAGAAGTTGAATCGCACTTGTATCGTAAACTGCTATTTTCGCACTAGTATCGTAATGTAATATTCTCTACTTATTCTGGCATCGACGAAAATTCATAAAAATCGATGGTACACGAACTTATTCTCACCTTTGTATCGAATACGTAAATATTGCCATCGTAGCAACCGGCGAAGAGAATCTGCTGATAAAGTCGCATGCAGACGATACCGACGCCGGCGTTGTACTGAGTCACTTGTTCGCCATTCTGCAAGAAACCAAGAAGAAATCAAATCCAACGGCCAATATTTTTTTTGGTAAAAAATGGGCACATATACGATGAAGAAGCGTGAAGATGTATTTAAACCCACGGTAAAATCGAAAACTGGAATGGAAGTGCTGCTGGTGCCGCAGTAGACGAGGTTCCTCTCCCTCATTAGGCTGTAGACCGTGTGGCTCTTGTATCCACATATGGTCCTGAGGAAGAGCCCCGTCAGTGCGTCCCTTATGGTGATCGGTTGATTGCGCGAGGCAACGATGAGGACCCTCCGAGGACCTTCGGCCGAGGCTTTCAACGCCAGAACGGATTTGTCGGAGAACTCGAGTCTGTCGCCTTTGATACTACCCGACTGGAAATATTTAATTTCGCCGTTTTTTGGATCGGTTAGTTGGCAGCCTCGACAACGAAACAGAGCGTGTGTCCCTTAATTTATCTATTTCTGTCACAGATGACATTCAAAATGAATTCCAAATACATTTTAAATGTATTGCAAAAGTTCTTTTATCCATTTTCCTGTATTCCAGAAATCGCATGTTTCGTCACTGGGTGCATTCGACAAATTCCAGAGAACATTTTTTAAACATTTCTAACGTTACTTCCAGTTTCGAAATCTCATTTTTCGACTGGAAGTGACGTCATACCGGAAATACGTTACTACCGGGACCATGGTCGAAAAGTCGAAGGACGAAAATTCGAAGGACGATACCACGAAGGTCGAAGCTACCAAGGAGACGATGACCGAAAAGTCAAGGTCACCGCAGGAGGCGGATGGTAACGTGGATGAGGTGGTGAACCGACGCAAGTGCGACGAGAAAATGGATATCGACGAGGACGAGGAAGGGCTCGACGGACCATCCACATCGTCAAGATCGTTCAGAACATGCAGAATCCAGAAAAAACGTCACTTCCGGTCGGAAATGATTTTCAAACCGGAAGTGACGCATTTCCGATATGAATTCACTTGGGATGGAAAAATTAACTTCTAAACCGGAAGTGATGCGTTTCCGGAATGTCGAAAAGTGAGATTTTGAAGCCAGAAGTGACATATGCCAGTATGACGTCACTTCTGGTTTAAAAATGAGATTTTCAAAAGGGAAGTGACGTTACAGATAATTGTTTTTATTTTTCTCTGGAACGTGTCTTGAATGCAGCCAATCAAGAAACATCTGAATGAAGAAACGACAGAAAGTTGGCGAAAGAGCGTGTCCGATGCGACTCAAATGTATTTGGAATTCATCTCGAATGTAGCCAGCGAAAGAAACGCATGAATTAAGGATCTCGCGGAGAGAGATACGAAAATACATAAAGACCTTGATATTGTAACGAGAAATGTGTCCGGATTTAGTGCCGACGAAGATAACGCCCCAGGCTTGGTCCATACACTGAACCGGGCTTCCGACGTCGGCTGGTGGACGTTCCTGAACGCCAGTCTGGAAAAAATCGCCGAGATGCTGTGAAACGCTGGTCGAGAGGGAAAAAAAGAAGACAAAAACAGGTGCAAAAACGGCACGAGGAAGGACATAAAGGAAAACACGAAATCCGCGCGCGTCTCCTTGAAGCTGAAATAACAAAACAAAAAAAAATTACCGTTATGTCGTAACATCGAAAAGTTCCGTCCAGCGAACCGGAGTAGAGGTTCCAGCGTTTGGCGGGCATCTCGAGAACGTAGATACAAGTTACAGCGGCCTCGTGGCCCTTGTAAATGTTCAATATACCGTTGGAAGTTTGGCTGTATCTGTAAATAGCGCCATCCTCGCTCGCCGCGAGAAACGAATCGTCCAGGACCTAAAATTTATTCGTTACGTGAAAATCCTACTAGGGTAAAAAGATAAATAAAAAAATAACGCTTCTCTCTATATATAAATATATATATATTTTTTTATACGATATGTAAGAAAACTGGTAATGCGATCGATTTTATTAACGATCCTGTACTCGCTTATTGTCGAGCGTACACTTCTTTTCACTAGGTGGCTTGTCACGGCGACTCTTTTTTACAATCAAAACCAAACAAAAATATTTAATGTAATTAACGATAGAACGAAATCAAAATAAAAATAAAAAATAAAAAAATAGAAAAATATTACAAACGAATAATACTGTCTTGAAAAAAATAAACAACGAGTCTATCTTTCGAACAATCCAAATATCGTGAGTCAGGCTGCGCGGCCCCAGCGGTACAACGTATTCTCCAGCGATCTACGGCTTGGACTTTTGCACTTTTCCGCGCAAACGAACTCTCAGTACACGAGGCGCAGGTGGTATAACTTTTTTCTTCCCGGGGCTCGGTTTTACCTTGATATCCAGTATGGGACCTGTGTGAACGGTATATCTGGTCCTTCTCGTTTCGTAGTCGACGTCTTCCTCGACTTCAGATTCGGGCGATCGATGATTTTTTTCGCTCGATTTATCGGCCCTTTTTCTCGGACGTTTTTCCTCGATCACCTCGATGTCGTCGTTCGCGTCGTTCTTCGACTCAGTCTCATCAGTCGTCTCGTCCTCAACGGCTATCACGTCCTGGAGAACCGTCTCTCCCGGGCAAGAGGTCTCGTCGATGATCTCAGGCGCGCTCGCCTCCTCCTCCTGATCGCTCAACGCTGGATTCTGCATGTTCTCAAAGACCTTGACGATGTGGATGGTCTCGTCGACCCCGTCCTCGTCCTCGTCGATATCCACCTTGTCGTCGCACTCGCGTCGATCCACCACCTCGTCCACGTTACTGTCCACCTCCTGCGGCGACCTTGACTTTTCGGTCATCGTCTCCTTGGTAGTTTCGACCTTCGTGGTATCGACCGTCGAATTTTCGTCCGTCGAATTTTCGACCTTCGAATTTTCGATCTTCGAATTTTCGACCTTCGAATTTTCGATCTTCGAATTTTCGACCTTAGAATTTTCGACCTTCAAATTTTCGACCTTAGAATATTCGGCCTTAGAATGTTCGACCATGGTCAGGGTAGGCGGCGACGGTGTCTCCGCCCTGTTGAGTTCCGGCGGTGACGAACTCTCCGCCACGAGAGTCGGCGCCACGTATGGATTTATCCTCGATATGCCGAATTTCTTCAGCACCTTCGGATGCATGTCCGGACTCAGATATGTGTACTTGCAGTCTATCAGCTGAACCTTGCAGTTCATCATTTCCTCACGCGATATCTCAGCTCGCCGTTTGCGTTTCCGTCCCCGTCGACGAGCCTGATCCTCCGCCGTGCCCAACTGGTTCTTCGGACTGGACGATCTGTGCGAACGATGGGGTTTCTTCCTGGACGGTTCGCTACCGTGAGGCGAGCCTCCTCGAGAGTCCGATCTCTCCCGCTCCCGTTTCTTGCTTCGCGAACGCTTCGCCCTCTCCTCCGAGTATCGCGAACTCCTGCGGCTCGGTGGCGTTGACTTCTCACGTTGTTTCCGCTTGCTGGCCGATTTCGGTCGACCTGACGGCTTGTCCTCCCGATCGCGGCTGTCCTCGTGCCGGGACGAATTTTTCTTATCCTTCCCTCGCTCCACCTCCCTCGGCGTTACGCTACGTCGTTTTGAGGGACGCTCGCTTCGACTGTGACTTCGCGAACGCTCGTCCTCGGCGTCCTTTGATGAGCGTCGCACGTGTTCGTTCTCCGCGTCCCTCGAATGGCGCCACACGTGCTCGTTTTCTTTCGTTGATCTTTCGACCTGAGCTTCGGACGTTGTCGATTCTCCCATGGGGCTTGGATTATCATGATTGAGCTTTTCCCTTGATTGGAGCTTCTCCTTTGTTTGGTGCTTTTCATTTGCCTGGAATTTTTCCTTCGCTTCGAGCTTATCCTTTGCTTCGCACTTTTTTGCCTCAGGCTTTTCCTTTCTCTCGGTTTTCGCTTTTGCCTCGAATTTGTCCTTTGCCTCGAACTTGTCCTTTAAATCGAGCTTTTCCTTTGTCTCGAGCTTTTCCTTTGACTCGAGCTTTTCCTTTGACTCGAGCTTTTCCTTTGACTCGAGCTTTTCCTTTGACTCGAGCTTTTCCTTTGAATCGAGCTTCTCCTTTGAATCAAGCTTCTCCTTTGAATCAAGCTTCTCCTTTGAATCGAGCTTTTCCCTTGAATCGAGCTTTACCTTTGAATCAAGTTTCTCCTTTGAATCGAGCTTCTCCCTTGCATCAAGCTTCTCCTTTGAATCATGCTTCTCCTTTGAATCATGCTTCTCCTTTGAATCATGCTTCTCCTTTGAATCATGCTTCTCCTTTGAACCGAGCTTCTCCTTTGAATCGATCTTAGTCTCCTTAGTCTCGACGGATTTTCTGGGTGGTGAATTTTCTGATGGCGTAGTCATCTGATGGTTTTCTTTCTCCTCAGTTATAGTTTTCGGCGTGTTTTCTCTCTCCTGAGCCGTTGACGATTCGTTCTTCCTCGGAGCCTTCCCCATACTCAGCGACATTTTTTCTTTCCCATGATCTTCCTTACCGACCGGTATATCAATTTCCGGTCTCGGACTCGCGTCTTTTTCACCGAAAGTCTCAACTTCCGGTATTCCGGGTGTGCTTTGCCCGGACGAGGTATCGAGGTCACGTGACCTGTTGTTGTATTCAGTCGGCGACGATCTCTCACTCGTCGAAGCAGTCCCGCCGGTTTCTGACGCTCTGGATTCGGACCGATCGTCCTCGATGTCCTTCGATAGCGGAATTTTCGCAGTTTCCTCAGCTTCAGCGTGTCTTAGATCGCAGTCCCTGGAGTCCGTTTCTCTCCCCTGAGCAGTCTCGTCGCTGGTAGTCTCCTCGTTTTTGGACCTCTCGAGGTGCTCAACAGCCTCAGAACCAGTAGACTCGGGCGCAGAAACCGACGGACTTCTTTCTCTCACCAGCTCGTTTCCGCTTCTGTAGGACTTCGGCGATGTCGAGTCGTCGGAATTCGGGCTTGGTTCACCCGCGTAAAGTTGCTCGACCCTGTCCGAAGCAACCGCGTCTATGACAGAGGTAATGTGTTTCCAAACCCTAACTGGATCGTCATTTGCCGAACCGGAAGTGGTCGATTTGCCCCTCGCTGACTTTCCTCCACGACCATCTTTTTTGTGAGCGTTTTTTCTCTCATAAAGATCGCTCAACGGCGTTTCCTCCTCGTCCGGCGTTAGCGTAGTAGACTCCAGAATTACCCGACGAAGCTCCAGTTTCTTGTTCTTTCTTCTCTCAACAGCCTTCAGTTTTCTGGTCTGCGCGATTTCGCGCTTGAAAGTCTCCTCGAGAAGAGCCAGGCCGGTCGCTCCTTCCTTTCTGCCGCGTTGCTCGTCGCTCTGGATCGCTTCCGGGTCCAGCGAGTCCCACGTGCTTTCGTCCGAATAAATCACCGAACCGATTTTCTCCAACGGCCTCGAAACGACTGCGCTCTTTTCCTCGGTCGTCTTGCGTGGCCTCGCCGATTCCTCGATTTTCTTCGTTTCCGGTGTGGCCTTAATTTTCTTCTTGGTTTTTTCAGCCTTAGGGCTCGTCTCACTTTTTCCCGATTTCGTTGGGTTCTCCAGCGAAGCCTCACGCGAATCTTCCTTGCTAGAATCCTTCCGAGCACGACGAGCCGCCTGTCTATTCGGCGAGTCCTTTAGCTTAGTTTTTCGCTTCCGGCGGTTCTCCAGCGCGTCCTCAAGCTCCGTCGACGAAGTACTTTTTTCTCTGGAGTGCGTCGACGCGGATTCTTGACGCGACGACTCCTCACTCGTAGTTCTCCTCGAGTGGCTCTTCGTCTCGGAATTCTTCCTCTCGCGACGAGTTTCCGCGACCTCGATCTCTTTTCCGCGATTTTTTACGTCACGCTGCGGACTCTTTTTTTTCCTCTTAGTCTTACCGTTAATTTCCGAATTATTTTTTTTGTTCTCGTTCACTACAACAGGAGTCATGAGAACGCTCTTGTCGAAGTTCCGCACGAGGTGCGATGCGAGCACGGTCGGCGGAGCGATGTCGGTAATCGAGTTCTCTTCTCTATCGCCGCCGATCGACGCTTCTTCGTTGCTTCTGTTCGAGCCTTCGTCGCTGTTGTCTTTCGCCGGAAAGTCGCCGCTCTGGAGCATCGTGTACAGAGTCATCTTCTCGTTCATTAATTTGTGTATCTCGACGTCGATCTCGATCATCCGAGCCAACACGGACTCCTTCGAAGACGGCTTGGGAACGACCTTGACGATATTCGCCGCTATAGCCTCGTCGACCATCTTTTCAGTCAGCGTATTTTTTTTTGCGTGGTTACGGTGACGATTCGGTTTTGCCTTTGGTCTGGTATGTTCCTTGGATTTCAGGATTCCCCGATGATTCTCTCTACTCCTCGCTTGGTCCCGACTTTCCTCCACAGTTCGCGGCTTCTCAATATTTATTTCCTCGCTCTCCTCCACATTTTCGCTCGCTGGTCTTTCCTGCGAAATTGGCTCGATCGATGGCTCGATCCGTGCATCCCTCGACTGACTCTCCTTAACTTCCGCGACTGACTCTTCGACCCCCTCGACAAGCGGTTTCTCCAGGTGACTCTCCTGAGACTCCGGAAGGCAGCACGGTTTTTCTTCTTTCAAAAACTCTCCACTCTCGATTTTACTCTCCGGTTTCGAAAGAATTTCGTTGTTGCACGGAAGAGCGCTGCTCGGCGACGCGTCCATTCTCTCGCCTGGCAGCGACGCTTCTTCGGTCTCGTGTTCTTTGTTCTCGGACTCGAGCGACGTCTCGAGCTGTGCGGCTTCGACCGGAGGCTCGACGGTGTTGTCGTTCGGGAGCTCCTCGTCGTTATCTCTCGGCGATAAATCAGGCCGATCGTCGCCGATGTGCTCCGAAACGAGCAGAGGCGACGGTATGGATTCTTGGCGCTGAACGTCCGCTATGAGAAAGTCGTTCGGCGCCGGGGTTATCCGAGGCATGTCCATGGTTTCGTGGGACGATTCCTCGTCAAAGGACTTCGTTGATTTCTCGAAATCGTGAGCGAGGTCGTTTTCTGAGCCGATAGCTTCAGGTTCGTCGGTCATCTCGTTCTCGACAGGAAATCCCAGAAGACTCGTCTCGATGGCGACGCCGCCCTCGACGAACTCCTCGTCCCCGTATGAGAGCGGCGCGTCGAGGGAGACTCCGGTGCTCGTCACGTCCTCCAGGTCGAGAACTCCAACGGCCGGGGCGTCAGAACCGTCCTCGAAAGCAACTGTGCCAAGGTCTCCATCGGAGATGTTTCCGTCAGTCTCGGTCAGGACACGGTCGCGAAGGATTATCGTGTCCTTGGCGAAGCCTCTGAAGGGAGGATCCTCGCTGGAGTCGTTGAGCTCGTTGCCGAGATTGGGCGTTATCGACCAGCCTGGCACATCGGTTATCGGCATAGCGAGACGATGCAGATCGGATTGCTGGAGAATGTCGTCGAGCTTCTCAGGAATGTGCATCGTCGGGAAATACTCTAGCGGAACAGTGTCTGGTAGTGCGTCGCTTCTCAGGCCTTTCTTGAAGAGATCGTGGTAACTCCTCTTCGATTCGAGAGCGTCGCTCTTCGGGTTTTTCTTAAAAAGATCGAGGTAATTGGGCTTCGATTCGAAAAGTTCGGTCTTCCCTTCGTGGATGAGTATGGTGGGTTCTTCCGCACGGTTGTCCGATTGAATTGCTGAGGAGTTTTCGACAGGGTTTGATGCGAATGTCTCGGATTTTTCTGGAAAACCTTCCGAGGAAAGTATCGACGGTTCCTCGCTAGGCTGGTCCGTAAGGTATTCCGTTTGGTCTTCCGAGGACACTGTTCCCTGTTTCGCCGTTAATTTTTGCGAGAAAACTGTACCCTGTTCCTCCGTTGATTTTGGTGAGAAAAATGTTCCCTGTTCCTCCGTTTGGTCTTCCGAAGAAACTGTTTCCTGTTTCTCCGATAATTTTTGCGAGAAAATTGTTCCCTGTTCCTCCGGTAATTTTTGGGAGATAACTGTTCCCTGTTCTCCCGTGGGTTTTTCTGAGGAATGTGTTCCGTGTTCCTCGGCAAGTTTCTCTGAGAACACTGTTCCCTGTTCCTTAGGAAGTTTTTCCGAGAAAATTATTTCCTGTTCCCTCGAAAGGTTTTCCGGGAAGGCTGTTCCCTGTTCTTCCGTCCATTCTTTCGAAGGTACTGTTCCCTGTTCATCTGTGCGTTCTTCCGAGGAAACTGTTCGCTGTTCTGTTGTAACATTTTCCGAACGAACCTGCTCTTCTGTAAGACTTTTCAAGGGAACAGTCCCTTGTTCTTCCGTACGTTTTTCTGTGGGAACCGTTGTCTGTTCGATCGTACATTTTTTCGAATGGGCAGTTTCCTGTTCCTCCTTCCGTTTTTCCGAGGGAACACTTTCCGTTACCGCCATCCGTTTTTCCGAGGGATCAGTTTCCGCTTGCGCAACAATTTTTTCCGAAGCGACCATCGCCTCCTCTTTATTTTTTGCCGGTGCAACAATCGACCGTTCGTCTTTATTTTTTTCCGATGTAACTATCAACCGTTCGTCTTTATTTTTTTCCAATGTAACCAACGACCGTTCTTCTGTACTTTTTTCCGACGTAACCATCGCCTGTTCTTCCTTATTTTTCTCTGAGGTAACCGTCGTCTCTGCTTCCTTATTTTTTCCCGACGAAACATTCGCTCGCTCGTCGGTGTTCGTTCCGCTCGAGACGCTGCTGCGTTTCCCCACCCTGGTCGGTTTGCTAGGTGGTATCGTCGACTCGAGACCCTCCACCGAGGCTCTCGGTCGGCTTTTCTTCAGTTTCTCCCGAAGCTTCATTTCCTTGCTGCCCTCGGATTTTATATGCGCGAATTTGCCCGCCTCGGCCCTTGCCTCGAGCGTCGTCGTTTCGACGCCCAGTTTCGGAACAGTCGTGACGCTTCTTCTGCGTATGAGTTTCTTCGGTGGAGCATTCTTTCCCGGAAGAGACTGAGATACATTCCCATCGGGACTCGAGACCTTCGTTGTTTCCGCTGAGCTCGTCGCTTCCGGATTCGCCGTCGAAACTGCTTTTCGATGACCCGGCGATGTGGAAATAATTTTTCTCGCACTCGGCGAGGTGGAAATAATTTTTCTGTTACTCGGTGACGCTGCGTCGACAGCCGGAGGACTCGTTTTTCTCGAGACGCTGCTACGGGGACTCGTCCTCGTGGAAACAATATTCGATTTACTCGACGACGTGGAAACGACCACAGGATTGCCGCTCGTCGCCGCAACCGTTGGTCCAGCGCCATCTTCTTGCGCCGCTCCATCCCCGATTTTCTTACGATCGAGAGATATGTTGAGAAGATCTTGGGTCAAGGCGCTCGGATTATCGTTCATCGCGCGGAGCTTCTCGCTCTCGCGAATCTGGCGTTGACGCGCGCGTTCCTTGTAGGCCTTGATATCGAGTTTCTTCGAGTTGGATATCTGACACGTCGGCGATTCGTCGCTGAGACTCGAGGTGGGTTGAATTTGCGCCGCGCAGCCAGCGAGACTCGAGCTCGATATTAACGGTGATTTCGCTGGCTCGACGACCCTTGCGGTAACTTCTTTCTCGCCGACCGGAAGTCCCTCGACCTTGGAAATTTCTTTTGAAACTGCCGCAGCGGCGACGATTTTTCCGGTGATTTCTTTCTCGCCGACCGGAAGTCCATCGACCTTGGAAATTTCCTTCGAAACCCCCGCGACAGCGACGATTTTTCCGGTAACTTCTTTCTCACCGACCGGAAGTTCCTTGACTCTGGAAATTTCCTTCGAAACTCCCGCAGCGGCGACGATTTTTCCTGCAACTTGTTTCTCACCGACCGAAAGTCCATCGACATTGGAAATTTCCTTCGAAACTCCTGCAGCGGCGACGATTTTTCCGGCAATTTCTTTCTCCCCGACCGGAAGTCCATCGACCTTGGAAATTTCCTTCGAAACTCCCGAAGCGGCGACGACTTTCCTCACCATAATCGGCATCTGCTTGAGCTGCGCCTTGGTCTTCGGTTGACTCGCCGCTGGCCCGGCATTGGCTGTTACCACGGCCGGTAAGGAAGAGCTGGAGGACGTCGATGCCGGTCGAGATTCATCCGCCGATCTGATCGCCAGTGAGCTTTTCGACCGCAATGGAACGTGCACCGGCCTCGTTTCCGTCTCAGGTTCGTCCTTGATAACGACTTCCTTTTTTATCTCGTTTTCCGTCAGCAGCCTCGAAGACTTCCGACTGCGCGACTCATCCTCATCACTCTCATCCCCTTCATCCTCGCTGCTCCCCCTCGATTCCGAACCGCTTCTCCTAGACTTCCTTTTTCGCCTCTTGCGTCCCTTCTTCTTCCTCTCCTTACGATCTTTCCTCCGCCGATGACTCTTCTTCAGCCTCGATTTGTGCCTCGACTTGTGTACTTTTCCTCGCTCCCGACGCTTCCTCTCAATCTCAGCAGTCACCTCGTCTCTTATCTCCTCATTTATGCTCCTCTTCTTCGCGATTTTCTCTTTCGCCTTGATGACCTTCAGTAGTTTCGTTACCGACGGAGCAGCTTCATGCTCGTCGTCACTCGAGTCGCTCGAAGTACTCATCGAGCTCGACGACGAACTATCACCGCTCGCTCCACCGTATGCGTTACTCTCGTAATGAACGGGCTCTTCAGCATTCCGGAAACGCGACGCTTCGTCGCTGTCGCTCCACGTTTCATAAGTTCCGCCCTCAGGCTGAATCTCATTGCCGAGCCTCGACCTCACGCCGGTTGATTCCTCCGCTTCCTGGACCGCCTCGTACTCGCTCCTGCGAGCCCGCATCGCCACCATCGCTCGGTACTCCTGCTCGTATGAAACATACGAAGACTCCCCGCCGTACTTCGCCTCCCACTCCTCCTTCGTGAGGTTCCTGAACGCGTCTCGATCCTCGGGAATTTTTCTTCTCGTCCACTTGTCCCCCTTCGAGCCAAGCCTGCACATCGTTCGATGGGAACGAGCGGTGCTCGCCTCGTGCGATTTTCTCTCCTCCCGATGCCAACTTCCCTCATCGTCGTCGTCGGCGATAGCCTCGTTGGCTTCGGCCCTAGCTGCGGCTTTGATCGATGGCAGTTTGAACCTGGCTATACCAGCCGTGAATATTTTATCGAGCTCAACCGCCGCCCGCTCGACTCTATCAACGTTCGGATCTTTGGCGACCTCGTTGCAGTGAGCGACGCTCGACGAGTGATTGCATTCAATGTGTTTTTCGTTCCTCGGCGCTGTCACGACGCTCGCCAATTTTTTTCTCTCGCGAGCTATGCCCGGCGAGAAGATATCATCGAGATCCGCCATGCTCGGTGTGTCGGGATTTCGTCCCGGTGCGGCGCCGTTGTTGATCGTCTCGACGCTGGAACGGACGCGCCGACGTCGGGCCGGTCTCGGCCCAGTCGCCCCGCCGATCGAACGGTTCGTGTTCGTTTCCTCGGCGATGACCTCCGCGTTGATCGCGCATCTCGACTCTACCGAATCGTCGCGCGACGATGGCTTTCGCGGCACTGCGGGCGACGCGACGTTCGCCTCAGGCACGCACATCGACTTCTTCTCCCTCCCCTTCGCTGCTGGCCTGCGGTCATCGATCTCCTTGGCAGTCGGCGGTGCTGCACGTGGCGCACGGTGGAGCGTAGGCGCCGGGTGCTGGGCCGGAGTCGGCGACGATTTCGCCTCCGATGTCTTCAGCGCCGCCTCGAAATCCGACATGGAATCGAGCTGGAGAACTTCGCTCAGGTGATGAATGAATTGGGTCGGTAAATTGCAGAAATCCACCGTTGCGCTCGGATCGAGCATCGCGCTCAGCTGGTCCATGAACTCCTCTCGGTTGTAAGAAACGGCGCCCTTGCTCTTTTCGTCTTCCGTGTTCCTCACGCCGAGCGAAAGTGAGGATCGCCTCTCTTTAACTAGGTGCTTCATCGCTATGTCGAATTTACGTAAGCTCGTGTTGTTGAGCATGTTTCGTATGTCGTTCTTGCTCATCTTCAGGAATCTTCCGATTACTCGGCTCTTCCACGACGACTCGGGAGTTCCGCTCTCGGAGGATTTCTTGGAGATTCCTTCCTTACCGACCCGCCTGACGGAATGCTCGTTTCTCTCTTGGTCGGTCGGTGTCGAGCGGGAATCGTCATCCTTGGAATTTTTTTCCCGCCTCGATGGACTCGCCGATCGCGATCGACCGGCGCTACTCGCCACTTCCGGTTTCTGCGACGAATTCACTCCGCCATTGAATCTCGAGTGTTTAGGCTCGCGATCTGCGTGACCGTTCGCCAGGCGCTTGTCCTTCACGATCGGCGAGACCGGAAGTGCGGATTTTTTCTGGCCGGTGGAGTCGACCGTGTTTTTTGGGTTCTCTTGCTGCTGCCACGCTTCCGGTTTGCTCAGCTTGGCCGTTTTCGGGGCCAGGTTGAAGATGACCTTGGGACGAATGCAGCCCTCGTCGATCATCGAAGGCTGCTCAGGAGCGTCGATGCTCTTTCCGGTTCCGCTTCGATGCTCGATCGGCTCCTGCTTCACCATCGGTTCCTGCTTTACCGACCTCGGCTCGTTGACGCAATCGTCGTTTAATACTGATCGGCGAGCTGGAGAGACGATTTTCTCAGCTCCGTTAGACGGTTGCGGGACGGGGGGAACCTCCAAGGGTGGCGGAATCGCCAACGGCGGTGCGACTTCCGGCGGCGGCAACGGCGGCAGCTCGATCGGCGGAAGATCGGGAAAGGTCGGCATGTGAAAAAAATCAGAATCGGCGGAATCGTCGCCGATCTCCCCTTCCTCGGTCATGTTCATGAAGGTCTTTGCGAACTCCATCGCCTCGTGCATGTCCTCGAGTTCGTCGACCATGTCGAGGTTGGATTTTGCGAGGGGCGGCGGTGGAGGCGGCGGCTCGATCGGCAAAGGCGGTTGGAGCAGCATGGGCCCCTTGGCGGAAATTGGAATAGCCGCTGATATGGTCGGCAGTGACAAGAGCGGAAGGCAGATCGGCGGATCGATCGGCGCTCCGATTATCGATGGCGGCGCTCCGATTATCGACGGCGGTGGCGCTGCGTAATTAATCGTCCCGACATTGGCCACGAAATTCGTGATCTGATAGCCCTGTGTCATGAACGGATCCTGACCGACGGGAATGCTGGACGGCGCGGAGGCGAGCAGCGCAGATCGCGCGCGCGACGAGAGACGCGGATCGAAGGCCGGGGGTATTTGGCTGTTTATCCCGGTCTCCTGAACGGTCGTCTCCGTCATGCGAATATTCTGCCCAGCGTACGGAATCGCCGGCGGTGGTTCCCTCGGGTCGAAAACTATCGGCGGCCGATCGGCGGGCTCGAATTCCGTGACGAGCCCCGATTTCCGGTTTCTCGGCAACGAGACCTCCGGCATCTTACGGACGAGTTTTCTTCTCTCGCAGATTTTTTTCTTGTCGCTTATAGGCAATTTTTGCTCGTCGATTTTTTTGTCGATTTTTTTGCTAACCTCGGTTTTTTCGATGTCCCGCGGGACATCGAGCCTCGACGATTCGCACCTCGGCCTCTCCGACCGGCAACTCGGCTCGCTCGGCTCCTCGTGTCGCTTACGCGCCTCGCCCTCCTCCCTCCTTCGGTCCCTTCGCGTTTCGTGTGTCGTATTTTTTTCCCTCCGCGCCGTTGCTTGCCTCTCCTCGCTAATCGACGCGTGAGCCTTCCTCGTTATCGTATCGGGTTGCCGCTGCTGGTGCGCTTTGCTCTTCTCATTATCGCTTGAGAGCGAGCTCCTGTTCTTCTCCCTGCGCGCAACTTCCAGCGATGCGAACTCACTGTCGTTCTCGTGAGGCGAAACGAACCTGGATTCCTTGCCGATATCGACGCTCATCTGCTTGACCGATGCTTTTGTTTTTTTCACGACAATCGACGACTCGGATTTTTCTCGGGCGAGCGCTGCGCGATCGTTTGTCAACGTCGCCTCGTCCGGCGAATGGCTTCGACCATTCACCGTCGGGTCGGTAATTTCCCTCGCTCTATCGCGCCTCATCGCGCTCTCCGAGCCGTCGAGCGACTCGTTTGTCCCGCGATGTTGCCGCGCGTTTTTTTCCGACGCGACGTCATCCGAATCTCTTATTTTATCGCTCTCGATAGCGTCATTTAATCTTCTACGCAAATCGTCGAAATTTCCCGGTTTAATCGATTCATTGAATTCATTGTTCGATGAATTGTTTTCATAGAATTTAGTCTCAGACTCTTTATTCTCATCGATCCGAGTTTCTTCCCTCTTTTCGCTAAATTCGCTCGTGACTCGCCGCTCGCTCTCCCTGCAATTTTCCTCGCCCTCGAGCGAAGCCTCGTTGTCTTCGCGACTCAAATTTTCGATCCTAGATTTTTCCTCCGGCGTTGAATCGTCCTCGATCGGACTGTCCGGAATATTTTTCTCCGACGCGCTGGACCGTTTTGCCTCCCGTTCCTCTTTTACTCTTCGACTCCCGCTCTCCCCTTCGGGCGCTGACTCGCTCTTGCTAGGCTCACGACTGTCCTCGCTCGCAATCGCGGCCTGCGAGCCGCTCTCCTCGCCCATCGAGTTTATCGAACTCAGAGTGTCGTAAATTTCCGCCGGATCCTGACTCGAGTCCTGAAAAGTTTCGACAGGCGTCTCGATCGTCCCAGTCGCGTTCGACCTTTCCGTCCCATCCGGCGCGCCGTCCTCGAACTCGATGAAATTATCGTCCGACCAAAGATCGATCTCTATCATAGTCTGAACGGGATTGTAGTCGAGAATCGTCACCTCGGAGTCCTCGAAGGATGAATTCGAGGCGTTCTCGGTGACATCCTTGGCCGTTTTGCTGCTATGATCGTGGTCGACCCTTCCGATGTCTCGCAGGTCGTTGAGCGTGAGATTCAGTTCCGGCGGATCGTGCTTGAGCTCCGGAATGCCCCGGCTGCTTATGCTGGATGCGTAGTCTGCGTCCGATGAGAAGTCCATCGATGCGTCGTCCTCCGTGTCGTTCCAGACATCGGGCTCGTTCCCCACGGCGGACAACTTTCGTTTCAGCTCGTCCGCAGCCTCCGTGATTTTCTGAACGCGCTCCTCCTCCGAACCGAGGTGCGGCGTCGCCGGTTTCGGCTCGGGTGGAGGAGGAAAATCGAGCACCATCGGCTGCATGTTGGAGGCCATGAAGGGATATCTGTAGCCTCCGAAATTGTTCGGTTGTCCTCTGCCACGAAAAAACGGCAGTCTGGGCGGACCGTTGAAACGTGGCGGTCGCCCGCCGCGCCACGGCGAAAAGTGAGGCGAACCGCCGCGCTGCGACCAGTTGTCCGGGCGGGACGGATGTCTCGGTGGTCGGCGCGGAGGATTGAAGTTCGGGCGTGGCCCGTGAGGCGAACCGGTTCCTCCGCGATAGCTCGAGCCTCTCGTGTTCGATCCATCGGGCAGCCGCGGACCGACCGGCGCGTTTGGACGCGACGTTGGACCATCGCTTCGCGCGCCACGACCGCGCTGATTCGCACAGCCCGGCCCGCTCGGACCCTGCCGGTGGTGACCGCGCGGTCCGAAACCTCGCCCTCTGAAACCTCCGCCGCCGCTCATCGCGCGCCGTTTGAACCTCCTCGCATCTGAGCAGGAATCTTAATACGACGATGGAAGCGTCTTCGGCCTCGAGCGGGTCCAACGACCCGCGGATGTGCCCAGGGACGAGACGCTGCGGTCAGCGATGCGACTTCTCTCAGATACCATTTGACGATCCTTCGGAGCCTCTCGAGATCACAGACGGGTCAGGCACGCAGGCTTGTGATCGTCTGGAAACGAGAAAGAAAAATGTTCATGAAGGCTTTTGTGTTTCAATGTGAAAATTACTTGTCGCATGTACTATAATAATTAGTAAATAAGTAAATTCATAAATAAGTGCACGAGAAAAAAAAAATTCTTTTACGAGATCTTTTTTGTCTTAGGTCGGCGTAATGCTCACCGCTATGCTCGATTAATAAAATATCATTAAATTTTATACATTTAAGAAAAAACGTTAAACAATAGTATAGTTGTAAACATCTTGCATGACCTGCTAGCATGCCCTACACTTCTCACACATGTCTGTATCGACGTAAGAAGCGCTTGACCCGGGTATGGTTCAATAAATAAATAAACGGATGAGGAAATAATTTTATAAGGCAAGATAAATTGTTTCGGTAATTTTTTTTTTGTTTTTATAATAAAAATTATAATTATAATCACTATTTTAACCAAATTATATGATATTATCTCACGTCAAATGAATAGACTATTATATTTTTGTGTAAAAGGGTTGTTCCCATTAAATAAATAAATAAATATATAAATAAATGATAAAAACAACATCTCAGGTTTTTCGAGTAAATGCGATTACAACGTTGACGTAACGTATCTTGGTTCATTGGAACATTGTGCAGCTACGTCCGATTGATAAAATATCATTAAATCCGATAAGATGAAGAAAAGGCATTAATATAAAGGATGATAATATAAAATAATAATAATAGTAACAAAAAAAATTATAACAAAGGGCGTTAGACAATTGTAACGTATTAATCGTCCTGTATGCCATGCTAGCACACTATACACCGCTCTCACGTGTCTACATCGATATGAAAAAAGTCTGGGGTGCTACAATAACAAATAAATAAACAAATTTATTTTTAATCTATAAAATTATTTTTACTCTTAAATTTTATTTTGTTTCTTATGTTATTTTTTTTTTATGAAAAATTTAAAACTTACATTTCAAGTTTTTCGCGTGCGAAATCCTTGTAACGAATTCTTTGTAACAAAATGCTTGTACAAAGCGGTGATTCCTCTCAGGCGTATTGCAGAAACGACCCCGAGGTCCTACAACAGATTTTTTTTCCGCCTCAAAAAATGCGTTCCTTACCGACTCGATTCGCGCGTTGAAAGCGAAAAAGATAACGAGCAAAAAAAACGAGTGAGTGGAAAAAAAAAGATAATGATAATAACACCGTTGTTGTCACAGCCGCGGGCACAGAGTGGGTGACAAATCGATTGTTGTGTACGAAAGCTCGTAATAACCTGCGATCTCGTATCCTCGATCGTGCAAACGTTGTGCACAGACCTGCGAATTAGTTATCCGCAAAAAAACCGTCCGAAGCCTTAGGGAAATAAACGAAAACTGAGTTTCGCGTCGTGCGTTGACTGACGAAGAAAAAAAAAAGGTGCAACGTATCCCGCCGTTTCCAATTCGACACTCGTCGGACACGACGTTTCCTTAAGTGTTTTTTTTTTCTTCACACACAACACACACACACCCGTTTTCGATCTGTCGACACTTCGCGCTCGGGAGAAAAGCACACAGAACTGATTAACCCGTTTTTGTGTGTAACACGTTTAGGCAGCGCGTCCAAAATATCCGGCGAGTGGAGAGCGCGCACGATGAGGGAATAAAAAAAATAATACAAACGTACAAACGTTGTAAGTTCGCCGGAGCGAGGCACTAAGGCACTTGTATATTCGCCAGACTGGGAGGGGTGGAGGGGAGTTTGGGTGGCGGTGGAGAGCACACTGAGCTACGAATTACGTAGACAAACGTACGAAATCGTTCGTCGATTGACCTTCGACACACTTAGAGAGGCGCGCGATGTTTGGAACAGCGAGTTGGCCGTCGGGTCGACGAAGAAATATCGTTAACGAAAGACGCGCGACTTGGACGAAACGCTGTCGGGGGATAATCTTGCGATTGTCGTTCACTTTCGGACTATTCGCTGTGCATCTCCTACAATAACCTCCAACGATAATTTGCACACTTTGCGGATAGATTCCGAGAGGGTTTTCTTCGACTCTCCAAACACTGAACAACCCTCTTCGGGTTAACAAACTCTGTCGACGAATCCAATGGGTATTCGTACCGTTCGGGTGCGAACGCTTTTTTTTAAACTTTCTTGTATCATGTCAGCTGCGTATTGTGTCAGTTTCGGAACGTGCGAAAGAGCGCCTCGCCAAATTCGCTACAAGTTGTAATCGCGCTTTACAATTTTTTGTTTTATGCTATGTTTCTCGTAGTGTATCATTTGTGCCAGATTCAATTCAATCGAAACTCATCACAGCGAAAAAGTAACTAGATGGGAGAAACATGTATTCGAATCTCTTATTTAAGTGACGTCATACCGAAGATACGTCATTTTCATTATGAACATTTCATATTTCGGCCGCAAGTGACGTCACACCTGAAATACGTCACATCCTGTTTGGAAATCTCGTTTTTCGACCGGAAGTGACGTCATAAGGAAATACGTGACTTCCGGTTTAAACGATGTATTTTTCTACCGGAAGTGACGTCATACCGGAAATACATCACTTCCGGTTTGACAATTTTATTTTTCGATTGCAAGTCACGTATGACATCACTTCCTATCTAAAAATGGGTTTTCCAGACCGGAAATGACGTGTTACCTTTTGGCAGTGCTTATTTTTCATACGACAAGTGCCGTTTACAAGTCGTTTCACTTGTCCGTTCGACGCCAATTAATAGTTTGCGCAGCGACCAACCACGAGCCTACGAAGAACAGAGCTCGCAGCCCATTGGTCGGGGGAAATGAGCTGCGAGGGGCTTTTTTGAAATTTTTTCACGAGGTACTAAAGAGCATTTACGGAATTGAAGATTTGTAATTAACCGCTGTCATTCGAACCATGGATTATTTGCGTAACTGCGAAATACGTGAAAGAAATGTCGCCCCTTCGGATTCCAAAATAACGAAGTGTATCGAACAAAACGTATTAGGTGGGCGCCGATTTTGTGACCACTCATTTTTTTTTTGCCAATTGGCTATCACGTGACGGTCAATTGACCAGTACGGAAATGACTGCACTATGACATTATCGACATTAACTCTAAAAACCTTCACGGTCTCAACTTCAAAATTAACAAAGTTCCAATCTCGTTAATCAGAAACAAAAATTGATTTCGCATCCATCTAATAATATTGTTTCCTTGATGAATAAATTGATAAGAAATGAAAACACGAATGATTACGAAATCAACGAGGTGGAAAAATTCCTTTGCAATTAGCCTAGAATGCTAAGAACGTGACGTAAAAAACGTTAAAAAAAGGACGATTAAATCCCAACTAAATAGATATTTTTCGCTGTTTTGACGATATTTGTGACCCACAACAAAAATTACGGTCACGGCGCAACAAACATTTTCTGGAATAAAAAAAGACGGTCAATTGACGATAATATTTTTTAGTCAATTGACGCTTACAAAAATGACCGTCACGGCACATCTCTAATCAGCGCGCACGTTCCCGAAGCCCCGAAGCTACCCGCGGAGCTCACCGTCTGCTCGTCTGCTCTCCAGTGCCTCTGACGCTCAAACAAAATGGCGACGAACAACGAAGTGCCGGCTGAAATCGAAGCGAGAAACCCTCCGGTGTCCGAGAACTCGGTGAGTAATTTACGAAAATTTGACATCCAACGATCAACTACAACGTCCCGTAGTCGGTAGCCTCGATCGTTCGGCGCATCGAGCAGTTAATTCCCTTGTCGCAAAAAGAGGTTTCGAGGATTGCGACAAGTGTCGCAGCGAATTTCCTAAAACGTTCGAGAAAGGACGCATGCTCCGTGTCTCGTTGCGACGAAAATTTTGCACCTTCCGGTCGTGCAATATTTTTCAACGACGCCAATTATTATTTCGCTGTCTCGTATTGTGTTTTAATGAAATCCGTCCGGACCGATCGATGATAAACGCGCAAAATAACGCACCGAGCACGTACGCGTTTGCACGCTAAAAAAAGTTCGGTTTCTTTTACTTCGCACACGTGTGCGTGACAAAGGCTCGTCGGTGTGCGTGCGATCATTCGATTATCCTGCCCAAATGGACGCCACTCTTTTTGGCGGGCACGTGGAAGACGCTCGATCTCGCAGTTGAGATCCGTCCGTATTGTTCGGGAGTCGTCCGATCCTCATCTATGAACAACATTGTAACTATAATCGTCTATATCGATAACACCGCTCGACGCGACGAATAAACGCGCCGGACCGTTTCTTGCCCCCTGTGATATATCGAAATCCGTCGATTGTTCGCGCACGCCGGCTCACTCGAGGGACGCGCTCCTAACCCACAACCAGCTCGCCGCTCGTCCATCTTTCTTTTTCTTTTTCTCAATTAATATCGAACGCGATTCAATTTTCTTGGCACGTACGATCAGTTAATAAATCAAAAACGGCGCTCCCGTAACGCGCAGCAATTTTTCCGAATTTCTTGATTATTGATTTTAATGAAATGTTTAAATATATTTTTTTGTAGTAAATTTCTAACCTCATTTTTTTTTTATATATATGTGAATTTTAATTTTTTTTAGAAAATATCGAACGCGATTCAGAATTTTGTCGTCCCGTACGACTGGCCTTAAAAAAAAAAAAATCCTATCAACTCGTAGTTGTTTTTTTTAACCCTCTTGATTGTTGATTTTTATTAATTGTTTTTTTTTTTTTAAATATTTTTTGTAATGAATTTCTGACCTCGTTTTTTAAATTTATTTATTTTAAATTTTTCTCCCAAAATATCGAACGCAATTCACAATTTTATTGTCCTGTACGACCAGACCCAATACATTACGTCCGTAACTCTTCAAAATTTCTCCGAAACCCTCCGGATTATTGATTTTTATTAATTTAATGTTTTTGTAATAAATTACTAAACTAATAATTTTTCCTTTATCTGAATTTTTCTCGTGAAATATTAAACGCCAACAACACGCACAATACACACAAGGTTAAGCACAGTTTTCTTGTCCAGTGCGACGGGTTCAGAAAAAAAAAAAAAAAAAAAAAAAAAACAGTTCGCTTACAACTTTTCGTAACTTTTCCAAACCCTCTCGGATATTGATTTTTGTTAATAATTTTTTTTAATCATTTTGTTATAAATGTATAAACCCGTTTTCTAAATTTATTTATTTTTAACGATTTTTCTTTCAAAATATCAAATGCATTTCATAATTTTCTTGTCCCGTAAGAGCAGTCCTAAAAAAAACATTAGGCGCATAACACTTCATAATTTCTCCAAACACCTCTCGATATTGATTTTTGTTAATAATTTTTTTTTATCATTTTGTTATAAATGTATAAACTCGTTTTCTAAATTTATTTATTTTTAACGATTTTTCTTTCAAAATATCAAATGCATTTCATAATTTTCTTGACCCGTAAGAGCAGTCCTAAAAAAAACATTAGGCGCATAACTCTTCATAATTTCTTCAAACACCTCTCGATTATTGATTTATTCATTATTTTTTTAGATGTTTTTGTAATAAATTTCTGACCGCTTTTATTTATTTATTTTCTAAAAATGTTCTCACAAAATTTCACACGCGACTCACAATTTCCTTGTCCCGCACGATCAGGCCCAAAAACAAACGTTAAGTCGCCGATTCTATAATTTCTTTGAGCCCTCTTAAGTATTTATTTCACTAATGATTTTGTATATTTTTGTAATCAATTTCTGCCTGAGGTTCTTTGTTTATTCTATTTTTTTTTTATTCCTTTTTCTCCCGAAATATCGGACGCAATGCGTAATTTTCTCACTTCGTACGACCGTTCACAAAAAAAAAAAAAACACTGCCCACAACTCTCCATAATTTCTCCGAACTCTCTCGATAATTGATTCCTATCAGTAATTTTCTATATTTTCCTAACGAACATCCGACCTCATTTCAGACAACGAAAATGGAGACAATGGAAGTAGCAGAGGTGGCAGCGCCGGTGTCAAAGGATCTGGAGAACGACACGACGAATCACAAACCGACCGTCCCAGTTGACGAGATGACGTCGAGGGATTACTACTTTGACTCGTACGCGCATTACGGCATCCACGAGGAGATGCTAAAGGACGAGGTCAGAACCGTGACCTATCGAAATTCGATGTACCACAACAAGCACCTCTTCAAGGGCAAGACGGTCCTGGACATAGGTTGCGGCACGGGAATTCTCTCGATGTTCGCTGCTAAGGCCGGAGCTGCGAGGGTGATCGGCATAGAGTGCTCGAACATCGTCGAGTACGCGACGAAGATTGTCGAGGCGAATCACCTCTCGGACATAGTAACGATAATAAAGGGCAAGGTCGAGGAGGTCGTCCTGCCGGACGGTATCGAGAAGGTCGACATAATAATATCGGAATGGATGGGTTATTGTCTGTTCTACGAATCGATGCTGGACACGGTTCTCTTCGCGAGGGACAAGTGGCTGCGCGAGGGCGGAATGCTCTTTCCCGACAAGGCGACGCTCTTCATCTGCGGCATCGAGGATCGCCAGTACAAGGACGAGAAGATAAACTGGTGGGACGACGTTTACGGATTCGACATGTCAAGCATAAGGAAAGTAGCGATAAGCGAGCCCCTCGTCGACGTGGTGGACCCGAAGCAGGTCGTGACGAACGCCTGTCTCATAAAGGAGGTCGATCTCTACACGGTCACGAAGGCCGATCTCGAATTCTCATCGCCGTTCAGCCTGCAGGTGCGCAAGGACGACTACGTTCAGGCGCTCGTAACTTTCTTCACCATCGAGTTCACCAAGTGCCACAAGCGCATCGGCTTCAGCACCGCACCCGAGGTCCAGTACACGCACTGGAAACAAACCGTCTTCTACTTCGACGAGTTCATGACCGTCAAGAAGGGCGAGGAGATTTGCGGCGTTTTCTCGATGAAGCCGAACGCGAGAAACTATCGCGATCTCGACTTCAGCATCGAGCTCGATTTTCGTGGTGAATTGTGCCAAGTTCACGAGACTAATACCTATCGCATGCGCTGATAACGCGGAAGTCGACTTGGCGCTAAAATGGGATCGGAGACGACGTTTCCGCTCCCGACTCTTCCTCGTAACAATTTATCCTCTATAGATCGTGAAAAAAGAAAATGAAAAAAAAAAAAAAATA
Organism: Stenichneumon culpator; assembly: GCA_964017025.1. NCBI lineage: Eukaryota > Metazoa > Arthropoda > Insecta > Hymenoptera > Ichneumonidae > Stenichneumon > Stenichneumon culpator. The sequence goes on along the minus strand of OZ024776.1, from coordinate 10,849,687 downwards.
TCTTGATTATTTTTTTTAGCCTGTTCAATCGTGAGATTGTAATTCTATGAAGCAGCCTATGAAAAATTGCGCACGATGCGCTCTCTACCTCCTACCCCGCCGCTCATATTCTCCATCGAGAGACCGAGAGGAAAAATTCAATTTGAAAAATATTACAAAAAATAAATTGTACTCGAAGACGACGAGCCGGAAATTCAATCCATGTCCCCCCACCAACTAGGAATACTATAAAATACTTTAAGTACGAAAAAAATGATGATTTCTGTCGATTTCCTATGACCCATCGAAGTCGTAAAAATTGATCGATTAAGTCGGTAAATACGTTTATACAAATCCATCATGGGTCAGCGAGACAGAAGGGCCGTAAATACACAGAAGATGAACCGAAAAAAAAAACCTGGGAAACGATAATCCAATCGCATAATAATTGTTTCCGGTGCGCGACTCATTAAATGGGCGCGGAAAGCTAGCTGGAGAGTAATTAAATGGAAAAATAAAAAAGGTCTTATTTATATAGTTTTCAACGATTTAGGTAGCTCGCTTAACTATTTTCCCTCTCTCACACACACATTGACAAACACAAGTTCATCCCGACGACGAGGCAAAGGAGCTTCGTTTATACTATATATGTCTCGCGATTTACGACACGAAGAGCCGCGATATTATGTAATGTAAACGTACGTACGTAAAGATTATTAATGAAACAAAGCAGAACAAGGAAAAAGAAATATGAATTACAAAAAAAAACAATCTTGCGTTCATTGTTTTGTACTAGTGAAAAATTAGCGCATTTTATCATCAATACGGAGCGTACAGTTATATACATATGAAGATAATAAAGTTAATACGTTTGCTACCTTCATGCGTTTTACTTTTGCGTATCTTTTTTCTCTCATCCCTTTCGTTTGCCTACACTGCAAAAAAAAAAAAAACTCGTGTGATATTTAATTTTTATGCAAAAACTAGCAACATTAAATTTCAGGTACAATTGGCATGAACAATTTATGTTCAATGTATTAAAAACATTGGAAATACTTTGAATAATGTAGTTTAATTTTATTGAAAAAGTATATTAATCTTTCATTACAATTGGACATTAAATTTAATTTACTAGTTTTTGCATTAAAAGTTCCAGTCTGGTACATTCAATTTACGATTTTCATTAGTGTTAGCTATTCCAAAGTAAAAAAAAATTGTGAATTTAATGTACGGTTGTGATGAAAAATGAATATACTTTTTCAGTGATGTTCAAGTAAATGATCATAATTAAAGTACTTTGTTCACAGTAAATTTATTAAAATACTTTCATCGTAAATTTCATAATAATGTACCAATTTTGCATACAAACTTCCAGTCCAGTCCACTAAGTTTCGTACATGGAACTTGGCCAAGCGGCTTAAATCCATGAAAAAAGAAGAAAGAAGAAGTTTCATACGATTTTTTGTACAGTACACGTACGATCAACGATGTAGCTAATACGAATCTTCAGAGAGTTGGCCAGCTTTTGCGTCCTGTAATCCGTCCGTAACTGGATGTTCATAAACGTCGAGCAATCGAGCACCGCCTGAAAAAAAAACCTTTTGCCGTTCGAAGTCCATAAGCAAATCATGAAATCTTACGAATTGGTGACCGATGCAGTTTCGTTTATACTTATGTCTCGCGATTTACGACACGGAGAGCCGCGATGCAATGTAAACGTACATACCTAACGATTATTCATTTATTTGTGTAAAAAGAACCGGACAGGAAAAAGAAAATGAATAACAAAAAAAAAACAATCTTGCGTTTTGTACTAGTGAAAATCAGCGCATTTAATCATCAATACGGAGCGTTCAGTTATATACATATAAAGATAATAAAGTTAATACGTTTGCTATCATCAGGCGTTTTACTTTTGCATATCTTTTGTTTTCATCCCTTTCGGCTATCTAGCTATTCTATGTACGATCAAAGATACAGCTAAGACGAATCGTCCCGTCGAGCGTACTACGTGGGCGCGAGATCCTTCAGAGAGTTCGCCAGCTTTTGCGTCTTGTAATCCGTCCGCAGCTGGATGAAGTTTATCAGCGTCGAACGATCGAGCATCGCCTGAAAAAAAAAAAACAACAAAAACAAAGATATAAAAAATGATCCAAACAGCTTCATCCCGATCGAAGTAAATAAGTGTACAAAAAATGTTTACCAATTGATCGCCAGTGCAGACCTGCTTCAGGTTCGCCGGTTTAACGAGAAGCAAGTTGCAAAGCGCGTGAAGAGTGTCGAACAGCGAGATAACGATACCGACACCGAGCTCTTTCACGCATTTCCGGTACTCGTTCATGTCGCATATAGCGCACATAGCGCCAGCGGAGTTGAACTGAAACTGCTGAAGATGCTCGTAGATGACTCTATGAAATCTTATCCCCAGTTCGGTGAGCACGTTCTCGACGTTTTTCCCATCGAGACTGTCGCGTATCTGCCTGATCATGCCCGTGACGTACTGGACGACGACGAGACAAGCCGGTGTGCTCAGAGTGTCCACGTCGCTCTCCGGCTTAAAATCAGTTTTGCGCTGTTCGCTCTGAAGATACAATTTCACCCATCCGACGATGGCGTTTATGCTCCGGTCGAGGCCGGTGTCAAGCTTCAGCTCGGTTTGCTCGAGAATAATTTTTTCCCTCGACAAGCACTCGGCGTGTTTTGGCGTAGACACGACGAGGGGCACGAGGCTCTCGTTGAACTGCTCTTCGAGCAACCGGACAATGACGTTGCACTGTCTGACGACATTGAAAAAATGGATCTCCGGCTGGACCCTGGTCTCCGGTATGGGCACGCTCTGCAGCCCGAGCTCGAGTGCGTAGTCCACGTGCTCAGTCATGAGATACTGCATGAGAATCTCCAATATCTGAACTGCGTTGCCGGGCACGTCGCCGGGCTGCGAGAGAGCCCGACAACGCACGAAGGCCAACTTGCTTCGCTGCAGGAGAGCAATGGCGAGCTCCTCCGAGAGAAAAGTCTCCCCGCCGTAATCCTCGATCTGAGCTATGTTTATGTTCGTTCGAGTGCCGATGACCGCCTGGAGGTCCCTCCTAAGCTCCTGAAAACCGCCGGTCTGCAGCTGTTTTTTCTGATGGTTCTTTGACTCGTAATAGTCGACGAGGAGACTGGCCGATTTGTCACGCAACGCTCGCAGCTCTATCGTGGAGTACGTGTCGAGATGCTTCTGAAATATGTTGTGCGTTAGCTTCGTGAGATAAGCGTCGTCGGTGCCCATGTCGAAGCACTTCAGGTCCAACGAGAGCTTCGTTGTTTTCGAATAGAGATCGTAGAGGTTGCTGAGATACTTGTCCGGGTCGGTTCTGTCGGCGAGTTTCGCTACGGCGTACTTCTGCAAACGGAGGTGGTAGATGTTGAGAACAAACTTTGCCATTACTTGCTCCGGGTTGGCAAAGACCCGTTGCATGAGTGCGTAGTTCTTCGTGCACATCGGAATTACGTCCTGGAAGACGTCCTTGCCACCGAAGGAGCCCATCTGGCTCTGCTCGATAAAGGCGTCGATGCATTGAGAGTAGCCTTTGAAGTGCGCGAGCACCGTGGCCAGTTCTTTCATCCTGTCGGCGTCCCCGGCGTTGTGGGCTCTGACGAACTCCTCGATCAGGCTTCTCTCTATCTCGTCGTACTTTGCTGCTATCTTGGCCTTTGCGTGATCGAACTTCTCGGCTGGAAGCTCCTGGGATATCAGGTGAAGCTTCTGAATCACGTCCGCCGCGACGTCTAGCTGCAAAAGAATATTTTTTTGTTGAGCGAAGTCAAAACTACTCCTCTGCGGCTGTGCCGCGCTCAGTCAGTATTGAAAGCTCTAATTGTTTTTTTCCGCGGGAAATAAGTGTTCGTTTTTTTTTTTTTTTAGGGCGATGACCCCGTATCGACAAAAAAAAATTCGTTTCGGATGCGGATAACGATTCTACTTCCGGGACGAACTTCCGTTCGGCAATACGGAGTCTGAACCGCATTATTGTGCCGAAGCTTGAATCGGCCAAATAGTCGTATGGTCTAAAATCCAATGGATCCGAACTAATCTTCCGCGTCGTCACACTTCCGAAATTTTAATTTTAGGAATCGTTAAACTGCTGAATCTATATTGTTCCGAATCCGAATTCCGTATCAAATTTCCAAAAGTTTATTATTCTGAATCGTCATTTAAGGGAGGCTGAATTGTCACATGGCCAAAAATACAATGGCTCCAAACGTACTTCTTCCGAATGGTCACAAATGTATTTAACGATCAGTTAAATAACGGTGTGAAGGAATAACGTTTGGCCAACTACCATTTTCGAAGACTAACGTTCGCCGAAACGAAGATTCGGATAAATAAAGTTTTTGAAATTTGACAAATTCGTCAAAATAAAGTTTTTGAAATTTGACAAATTCGGAAAAATAAAGTTTTTGAAATTTGACAAATTCGTCAAAATAAAGTTTTTGAAATTTGACAAATTCGTCAAAATAAAGTTTTTGAAATTTGACAAATTCGGAAAAATAAAGTTTTTGAAATTTGACAAATTCGGAAAAATAAAGTTTTTGAAATTTGACAAATTCGGAAAAATAAAGTTTCAGTAGTTTGCCGATTCACAAGAAGTGCGTTTAGACGCATGATCTTCGGTTATACGTCGATTCAGCCGATTGAGTTTCGGCAAAATAATGTGGCCCCGAAATGAAGATTTAGATCATTACAATTTCGGAAATTTGCCAATTCAGGAAAAACAAAGTTTCGAAAGTTTGACGATTCGGAAGAAGTGCGTTCAGACGTGATCTTCGGTCATACGTCGATTCAGCCGACAGAAGTTTCGGCAAAACAACGTTGCACCTACGGAATGTGCACGACTCAAAAAAAATTCGTCACAGTTTTTATCACCAGCCGTTCGGTGCGAGGAATTTCTCACCGTCGATTTGTCCGTGAATATTGGATCGGTGAGTGGCCCGGGGCTCAGAAATTCGGCAAAATGCTTCATCAATTTTTGTGCCTCGACTGCCCGAGCCCTAGGCGTATTGACGCTCTCCAATTGGTCGCCGAGATGGAGAACCTTCGTTGCGACGGAATTTATTCTCTCGTCTAACTGATGAAAAAGATCTATGGCGTGTTTGTTTCTGTCCTGCAGCTCTATAACTTCGAACGTGTGCCTCGTCTCCTCGTCCTTCACCGACGATTCGATTTTCTCGCACTTCTTCTGCTGACGCTCTTGCAATATTTGCAGATCCTTTATAGCATGAAGAAACGTTTCGTGAACGAGAACGGGATCGAACGATCCCTTCGAACCCTCCTTGCTGTTGTCGTTCACCGTTCGCCAGGCCAGCCGCTCGACGAATTCCTCCGGATCGAACGGCTCCTGGAAAAGAGAAGACGAATCAATAAAAATAACATAAATTTGTCGCGAGATTATTAGTTTATTTTAACTCACCTGCTCCAGCTCTTTCATGTATTGTTGCATCATTTTTGAAGCCTTTTTTTTAAGAGTACAGATTTCTTGATATACAAGAACGGTCAAACGTCGAAGGTCTTTTTATAGCGAAACATCGTCGATCGAACTTTTGAGAGTCAAAGATTATCGGAGTATAGAGTTTCGTAGGCCGCACGGGGAGCCATGTGTCAATTGTTGTGTCAATGACATTGGAGCGAACAGCTGATCGGATCGGAGCAGCAACTTGACTAGGGCGGTGCCATGAAAATGGCGGCAATTTCGAAATTGCATTTCGAAGATCGTTTTATAGCGAAACATCGTCGATAGAACGAAAACACGAGGAATTTGAAAGAGTTAAATATTGTGAGTAGAGTTTCGAGGTAACAAATAGGTGGCCGAACGCCAAACCTTTATTATGGCTAACCTCGCCCAACGCAACGTTGCTAGCACACTGCGACTCCCAAATCGTTTCCGCACAAGACCCGATATATGTGCTTAACCGTAATCTTCGTCCGACATCCTCGGAGTCGAATGCATATTCGAGTCAAAAAGTAAAATAGTATGATGTTTATTGACAAAACATAAAACCTGACGGATAAACTTTCTACACTCACCAACTAGTAACCAGTCTTACTTAATGGTATAACAAGCTTTGAATCTCCCGCCAAGGAGCCGACTTTTTGACTTCAATATATGCATTCGACTCCGGGGATGTCGGATGGAAATTGCGTCTAAGCACGTATATTGTGTCTCTTGTTCGGAAACCATTTGTCATTGACATGTTTCAATGACATTGGAGGGAACAGCTGATCCGATCGGCGCAGCTAATTTGACTCCGGCGGTGCCGCGACAATGGCGGGAATTTCGAAATCGCATTTCGCGGAGTTGGAGAGCAAGTGAAGCGCGACCGCGCGAACAGTAAAAAAGTGTGCAGAAAAAATTTAGCACGGGTAAAACTAACATGAATAGAGCAAGGTATTCCAATTAATGATGCATAGATATTTTGTAAAACGATTCGCAATCGGCTTTTGGAGATAAAATCTTTTAAAAACGTCTGGCGTCTACGTTAATCAAGCGTATGTATATTGAAATAAAAATATATGAATTTCATATATTATTAGCGTATTTCTTAACGATATCTCTGTAAAAATCAAACACATGTCGGCTAGCTTCTCTACACTTGTCCATGGAATCGAGAAATTCTTTCTCGGTAAATCGTCCGGTCGTTTGACAACAGACGAGATTTTTTTTTATACTGTCGAACGCGAACGTGAACGAGGCTCTGGCGTTCTGGAGCTGAGATTCGTCCGGATCGAGAAGCAGATCTCCCTTCTCTTCGTCTATCATGCAAGTCACAGCGGCTATGGTGTACTTCATGGAAAGGCTCGAATTTATGAGCGCTATGCAGGCCGCGTTTATCGCACAGGCTAACAGCTGAAAGGATAAAAAAAATAACAAAACTCAGCGGGCTGCATAGATGGTTTTGAAAACGGAAAATATTCTACTCACTCCGCCGGCGTCTTGCATTTCCTGAATGTTTATGGATATAGCTGTGCTCGGATGCAGAGTTGTTATAATGGATGATTCGCAGGTTTCCTTTATGTACAATTCTTTTGTTCTGTCCTCGATGCCTAAAAAACATAAAACAAAGCTTAACTGTAGATGCACTTGCTAACAAAGCTTAACTGTAGCCATAGCTGTAACTGTAAGTATAGCTGAGCAGTAAAGGAACACATTTTTTTTCGTGGAAATAAACAAATAACTAAAATCACAGACCAACCAACTATAACACTTTAGGTTGGATTTGGGTTGTTTTCTAACAATCTACTCCAACTGAACCAGTTGATTGCCGCGCCAAACAGACTGATCCGAACCTTTTGCAGGTTGGGTTCTTGTTGATATTTCAAAACCAACCATAGTACTAACAATTATGTACACTGTAAAAAAAATTCCTTTGAAATTTAATGTACTCGTACTGGAAGTTTTTATGCATAAACTGGCATATTAAATTTCATGTACAATTGTGATGTAAAATTAATGTACAGTATATTTAAAGCTTCAGAAATCTTTAACTTTTAATAATTTACTTTAATTTTACTGTAAAAACACATTAATTCCAATAATTTATTGTAATTTGTCGGTTTTTTAATATTGGCAAAAATCAACCTCCCGAAGGTTGGAATCACCGTCAGCTCGATGCACCAGTCACCCACTTCGTTTCATATTTGTCAAAATGCGAATACATTTTTGAGACGAAATATGAAAGATTTCGGGCAAATGTAAACAAACGAATAAATCACTGACTAGGCGGTCCTTTTATCGGATTGAACACAACTTCGACGCTGGCTTTCTCGTGCATCATTTTTTGCAATCTGGCCTCGACGGGTCCATAAACTCCAGCCATCACGCAGGTGTCGCCTGAAAAGCAGTTAGTCAGTAAAAATAACCAGTTTTCATCGAAATTATAATCAAAAGCGTTCCGTGTCCTCACTAACCTTGCATAAACATTGAAGAACCGTCTGGCATCGAGAGTTGATTTACCTCGCAGTTCATCGGTCGCAAAGCACCCTCCACTTCAGTCATTGTCACTCTTTTGTTTTTGTATCAAAAATATCAACCAAACGACAATAAAAACACGTGCGAGCGAACGATGACCGGCGAGACAGCCTCACTTTGTTGGTTAGGATTTCGTCGATCGCGCATGCGCGCGCACATGCGCGATAGTGCACCGCTCGCGCGATCTTATCGCGAAGCTACGTTGTAAGTAAACCGCAATCGGCGAAATGATTTGTTTCATCTTAAAATCTCGTCCATTGCGTGGACCAAAGAAGTAAGTATAGCAGTCTCGTTATTTAAAAACATGCGACAAGGAAACCTCCTCCAGCTTGCGAGACTTGTCGGGTTCTCGCAGCCTCCTAAGGTCCACCGAGAAAGTGCGCGCGCGCATGCGCTAAAGCGCACTGCTCGCCCAATCTTATCTGCGGAGCTGCATTGTCTCCAAACTGCAATCGAAGAAACGATTTTTTTCATCTTAAAATCTCGTCCATTGCGTGGACCAAAGAAGTAAGTATAGCAATTTCGTTCTTAAGGACACGCTATAAGGAAATCTGCAGCTTTTTCGAGATTTTCCGTCTTCTCGCAGCCTCTTCCAGTCCGCCGAGAATGTACGATGATAAATAAATATATAATGAACTCTCATTGTACCGGAAATAGCGCCCGAAGGTCATCTCGCCTTGGGAGAGATGAGAGCGGCGAGCGAGACAGCCGCGGGGGACGGACTGGCGTAATGAGATTTGCCGTTCGGAGAAGCGAGCAGCCGATATATGGGAAGGGCTTGTCCCGGCCGATCAATACTTCCAAGCTCTCCTCCGATGCTCCAGGCTCCGTACATCTATCCGACTCGTGCTTCGGGCCTCGACGAGGGAGGTTCATCCCCGTTGTACTTACCATGTGCGAATTGTTTTATACAATTTTTTTTAGAATGATCGTGCGCGCAGCTTTGCAATTCGACTATTGACGAATTCGACGTCGGTGCGAAAGACGTACGAGCGTATACAAATATATATATACATATACATATCAGTAACGAAACTCGGTGCCGCTCGCGGAGCTTTTTAGTCGTAGCTAGGTAAATCAACGGCCACGGATAATCGGCAGACCGAGTGCGATGAAGAAACAAAATGTGAGAACTCTCGCTCTTGTCGTGAGCACGTTTACCTATCTGCTGATCGGCGCGGCGGTCTTCGACGCTCTGGAATCCGACACCGAGCGGAAACGGTGGGACTTCCTTTCCGGTAATATTAATAGACCTTAAGCTCCTACAATAAATCGATTTATTTCAATCTTATTGATTTTTCGTTTTATGATACTTTTTTGTTGCAAGATACTTATTATTATTATCATTATTATTATTATTATTATTGTAAAATGTATTATAAAAGTGCATATCCTAGCTTTTAATTGTAATTGTTCAAATTAAGAAAGTAATAATTCCGGGGTTTTGCTAGCTTCACCTTAACATAATTACATTTATTATGTTTTAAAATGTATATAAAAATGTATTATTCTGAGCTCTAAATCAGGATTTACTATAAGGTGGTAGTGAAAGGAGAAATCGTTCGAATAAAATAAATTTAACAAATACTTTATTTTACGGAGAGGTGAGAAGGAACATGATGAAGAAGTACAATATCTCCCAGGAGGACTACAGAATGGTAGAGATAGTTATAATAGAGAACAAGCCCCACAAGGCCGGACCGCAGTGGAAATTCGCCGGTGCGTTTTACTTCGCCACTCTCGTTCTCGCCATGATCGGTAAGAAAAAAAAAAATATACCAATTTCGTGAAGTCATACGTTTAATTAAATTTAAGAAGAAAAAACAACTTTTGTGATATGTTATAGTTAATCAAATAAAAAAAATATATAAATAAAGAAGAAAAATGATTATCTCTTCGTTCGACAGGCTACGGACACTCGACCCCGGTAACCGTATGGGGAAAGGCTTTCTGCATGCTCTACGCGATGGTCGGAATCCCTCTGGGTCTCGTGATGTTCCAGAGCATTGGCGAACGTCTGAACAAAGTTGCTTCGGTAGTTATAAGACGAGCGAAGAGATACATGAACTGCAGCAGAACCGAGGCAACGGAAATGAATCTCATGCTTGCCACTGGTATGCTATCAAGCATTATAATAACAACCGGCGCTGCCGTCTTTTCCCGCTACGAGGGATGGAGCTACTTCGACAGCTTTTATTACTGCTTCGTTACTCTGACGACCATCGGCTTCGGTGATTACGTCGCTCTGCAGGTACACCCTGATGAGCTTCAACAACACCGTTTCATTCTACCTCTTCACATTCTTATCGTCGTTCACAAGACCATACATTATATTTGCGCGTAAATTTTTGTTTATTAGTAATTTTTTTTTATTCACTGGTGAATTTTTTATTAATTCGTAAATTTTGTATCTGTTCATACATTTTTTATTTATTTCATTATTGATTTTTTATCGTTTGATTTTTTAGAGGTAAAAAAAATTTATTGCCAATGCTATACATCTATACAGTTATAAGGTATCGTTTATATCTAATGCCAATTACACGCATTGACAAAAAGCCATTGGCCTAAGTCAACCCTCAAATTTTTTCATTTATTCGTCAATTTTGTATGTGTTTTAAATTTTTATTACTTTCTATATTGGCAAATTTGTTATTTATTTGTAATTTTTTAATACGTAAATTGTTAAATTATTCGTGAAATACTTATTTACAAATGACTTAAAAATATTCCAGAACGATCAAGCATTGTCGACGAAGCCGGGCTACGTGGCTCTGAGTTTGGTTTTCATTCTCTTCGGTCTGGCGGTGGTCGCCGCAAGTATAAACTTGCTCGTTCTGCGTTTCATGACAATGTGAGTCTCCCAACCATATATATATATATATTTAACAAGCCTAATATACCGGTAAAATTGTTATCGCTCCTAAAAAATTTGCAGGAATGCCGAGGAGGTGAGGAGGGACGACAACGAGTTGCAGTCCGCCTCTCACCACGTTCTGACGCTGGACGGCGAAGTCGTCGCGGTAAACGGTAAGCTACTAGCCGGCCACGTGCCGATGTTACACGAGACCGACGATTGTGTGAGCGTTTGCTCGTGCACGTGTCTTGGCACAGCTAATTCCGATCTCCTCCGAGACTCGAGCGGCTACCAGGGCTACAGGCCACCGTCGATCACCGCCAGCCTCCGAGTTAAACGTGCGTCCGTCTGATGGAAGGAGTTTCGTCGCCGTAGTCAGCTGCGTCGGTCATCGAGGACGGACAGCATGAGCAGAGAATTATTCGGCATCGGTCTGCACTGAATCGAGACCTCCGGCGCTTCGACGAATTGTTCCACTAAAAAGAAGAAAATTATACAAGAGAGTATTTTTTATACTGCCGAATTGATTTGATGGACGGAAATTCCGTCGGTGAGGCGACGACGACGACGAAGGAAACGCATAAGTGTTGTTATATATATATATATATATATACACACACCAGTGATCGGATTATATCGTCGAGGAAGACGCATTATTGCCCCACGATAGAGAAATTGCCCCTACGGATTTTTGAGAAAAACGCGACTATGATCGTTATAAACATTATAAATAGCGGATTGTGTATCAACGTGCAGTACCGACATTGTTCTGTGGTACACCATAGGATCGCAATGAACGTAGGTCGTAGAGAATTGTAAATAATATACAACGGTATCGAGACGCGATACTTTTTATACGACGTATATTGAGAAATAAATGAATGTGATGATAAAACGAATCATAAGACTTGATTCAGTCGTTTCGGTCGCTGGCTACATTAGCCGTGAATTCCAAATACATTTGAGACGTATCACGAACGTTCCTTTACTCACTTCCTAAGCTGATTAATTCATGTTTTCATTAATGGCTGCATTCGAGATAGATTCCAGTGAATAATAGGAAACGTCCATTTTTCAATCTCATTTTTAAGCCGGAAGTGACGTGTCGCAGAAGAATGTGAAGGATTTCGTTATTACGTCACTTCCGGCTTAAAAATCTCATTTTTCGACCGGAAGTGACGTCATACCGGAAATACGTCACTTCCGGTTTCAAAATGTTTTTTTTAACGATCCCAACCAAAGTGACTTCATTCCGGAAATACGTCACTTCCGGTTTCAAAATGTTTTTTTAACGATCCCAACCCAAGTAACTTCATACCGGAAGTACGTCACTTCCGGTTTCAAAATATTGTTTTTCGACCGAAAGTGACGACATCCCGGAAATACGTTACTTCCGGTCGAAAAATAAAATTCCCAAACCGGAAGTGGCATATTTTCGGTATGACACCACTTCCGGTTGAAGACCGAGACCTTCAAATCGGATGTGACGTTTTCCCATATGACATTATTTCCGGTTGAAAACTAAGATTTTCTAACCGGTGACTTTAAAGAGAAAATTTCAAAAATGTCTCTGAAATGTATCTCGAATGCAGCTAGTTACAAAAACGGATGAATTAAGGAACACATGGTGACTGTAGTGTAAAAAAAAAAAGAAAAAGTCATTCCCGTTCGTACGAGAGAACGCATGATATATTGCAGATACATCGTTGCAACGATGAAACGAGATTACGTGCCGAGCGTGCACAATTGCGAATTGACGCTAAGGTCCGATCTGGCACTGCCGAGCTTTTTGCCATCGTTCGTCAGATCCGCGAACTGGTTGGAGAAATGGAAGCTCTGGTGTATCATGAGCGAGAAGCATCCCAAGTGCTTGCAGTGGCTCGACAGCAGGGCAGCGGTCACAAAGGAGAGGAAGAGACAGTGTCGTCTGCCCAATTGGTGGATCATTCATCCCTGCAGTCCTGTCAGGTGGGCCTTTTATATTTTCGCCAGAAAAATATAATCGAAGATATAATTTACATTTTTTTCCACTCAAATGATCCTCCGATTATTATTATTATTATTATTATTATTATTATTATTATTATTATTATTATTATTATTATTATTATTATTATTATTATTATTATTATTATTATTTTTATTATTATTAAATTATTCGACAGACTTGTGTGGGAAATCGTAATGATTTTCGTCTACGCCGTGGCGTTCACGACGATCCCTTTTATGATAAGCTTCGTCGTCTTGGACTACGAGGTCGTACGCCTCGACAGAGTGAATCTCGTATTCTATGTACTTTTCTGGCTGGACATTGTCTTTAATTGCATAACTGGCGTCGTGTTAAAGAAGAAAATGAAAATTAATCTCCGGCAGGCGGCGATTTTTAGGTACGATATAATTTATTTGTTTGTGCAACGAAGATTCATCGATCCTCTTTTCAGAAATTACCTCAAAGGATTTCTTCTGATCGACGTGCTAACGTCTCTGCCGTACGACCACATAACCCACGAGTGGAGAAAGACCGCCGGTCGAAATTCCAGTGGACTCGTTGCTATAATAAATCTCATACCTCTGCTTAAGATAACACGATATCCCACATTCCACTCCTACGTCTCTCAACTCTTCGTGGTAATTCGCAGAGCTGGAAAGAGATTCAGCGGTTTCCCATTTTTTAATGGCAAATTACGATACTAGTGCGAGAAAACTTGTTCTGACAAGTGTTGCAATCACGCAAGTTAAAAGAACGTTTTTCGCAAGAATATTATACCAAATTTTATTTCACAAGGTGTAAAAATGAGGATCGTGTCCGCACTGAGTGTAATAATAGTACATTATTACACTCGGTGCGAAAATGGCAGTTTTACGCACGTTTCCCATGCACAAAACCCCAATTTTCACACCTTCTGAAGTAAAATTTGGTACGATAAACGAAAAATTCGTGCGGAAAACTTTTTCTGAACTCGCGTGATTACAAAGTCACACTCGTTAGAAAAAGATTTATCGCACTAGTATCGTAAACGATTAATGTTGGGCGCGGAACGCTTCAGCATCTGCAGATCAACGATTTCACGTATCAAATGTTCAGCACCCTCGTGCTCTCGCTCTACGTTATTCATTGGTTCGCCTGTTTCTGTTACGTTACGCCCGTCGTCGTTATGTACGTCCTGCGAATCACCGTGGATGTAAGATTTATAATTTCCATTCGATTTATTTGGAAAGAAAACAATTCTGTAACAACATCGTATGAGATCCGCAGGAATGCGAAGACTGCTGGGTGACGAGCATAGCGGGCGAGAACATAGCGTCGAGATATCGTCACGCCCTCTTTATTGTTGTGCAGAACTTCGTAGCCAGCGGGTTCGGCGGCATCGAGCCCCGCACCGACGGTCACACGATTGTTTGCACTGTACTCATGATCCTCGGACGAATATTTGAGGGATACATAGTCAGTAAGTGTGTATGGCTTTGGTCGTTAAAGGTTTCGAGCTATATCGTTAATATAATTTTTTTTTACACGCAGTTATGTTTCTGCAAATAAAAGCCGGTAGCCGGGGTGCCGAGTCGAAGTATCAAGAAATAATAAATCAATTGTCGGCTTACACAAGCCAGAAGCAGCTGCCGCCGTACATGAAGGGACGGCTGTTGGCTTACTATCATTACAGATTCAGGGATAGTTACTTTCGCGAGAAGACTATTCTGTCCAGTCTCTCAGGTATTCGCAACATAAACACGTACAGAAGTGCTACTTCTCGGGCCTGCCGACAGTATTATTGCGAATGCGGGTGAGAAGTACGACAGAAGCGTGTGAGAAGTAAAATGCTATGAAGCGCCTCTTAGGCCACTCTCCGCAAGCACGAGAAGTAGCATTTCTCAAAGACCTTTTTCATGCCTGTAAGGCGTGCTCATGCGCCGGAGCTCCCTAATTTGACTTCTCGCACTAGTGCGAGAAGTAAAGCGCCTCTTAGGCCACTCTCCGCAAGCACGAGAAGTAGCACTTCTCAAGGACATTTTCCATGTCTGTAAGACGTGCTCATACGCCGGAGCTCCCTAATTTGACTTCGCGCACTAGTGCGAGAAGCAAAGCGCCTCTTAGGCCACTCTCCGCAAGCACGAGAAGTAGCATTTCTCAAGGACATTTTTCGTGCCTGTAAGGCGTGCTCATGCGACGGAGCTCCCCAATTTGACTTCCCGCACAAGTGCGAGAAGTCAAATTAGCGTGTAAGAAGTAAAACCGGGCCAATGTATGCATGCGCATCGCAATTACAATTAACAGATCGGCTCCACATTAATCACACGACGATCTATTTCGTTTCAATCGTCAGAACAATTGAGACAGGAGATCCTGCTGCACTCATGCAGAAGACTTGTCGAGAACGTCGCCGTTTTCCGGGCCCTGCCGAAGCACATTCTCGGCTCGATAGTTGCCAATCTAAAGTTCGAACTTTACCTGCCCAATGACGTTATTGTTAAGGCTGGAATTCAAGGTGATTGCATGTATTTTCTCGCAAGCGGCACAGTCGCCGTTCTGACTCCCACTGGCAAGGAGGTACTTTTTCACTTAGCACACTTTTACTTTAATGTTTTGAGGTTAAGAGCATGTGAAACCCCATTCCCCACCCATCCCGTGTCCAGTCGGTATCAAAAACTGTAATAAACTTTTTTCACATAGATAAGCTTTTTAATAGAGACTTTACTCCTTTTTTCACGTCTACGATCAAATGAAAAGTGTCATCGAAAGCTGACATGTAATTCGTCTTCGATGAGACTTTTCTTTTCGCCTTCGATATCGCCGTTCCGTGAAAGAATTTATTACAGTTTTTATTACCGAACGTGGTATTTCACCTGCTTTTAAGGGCATGTGTTACAGACTCAGTCGGTAACAAATCGCCATCCCTGTTTTCTCCAAAACGATTTATACGACAAGCAAAAGCAAATTAGGTTTTCATATTTATATCTATTGACTACAAAAACCTAATTTGATTTTGGTCGAAGCATCAACCATCACGGAGAAAATAGGGAAAGCGATTTACTAGCATGACGGAAAATAGGGAAAGCGATTTGTTACCATCGGAGCATCGATACGTGTGGGTCACATGCCCTTAAAGAGTTCACCGCCAATGTTTCTCGATTCCCACTAAACAATCCCAACAGGTTTGTCACTTGGACGACGGTGCGCATTTCGGCGAAGTAGCTCTGCTGGTTCCGGATCAACGAAGAGTCGCCAGCGTACTGGCGATTGAAGTCTGCGAGGTTTACCGACTCGATCGCAAAGATTTTCGAAAGTGCATAGTCCCTCACAGCGACCTCTTTGGCAAGATCGAGCAAATAGCTGCAGAACGAATGGAACGAACGGTTATGATCGAGGAGCGGCACAAGCGTTTCCTGATGAACGCGACTCGCGCTATGAGCATGAGGCGGGGACGAGGTCGTCTGGGAAGATAATTCCTAAAGCGCTTTTCGTACAATTCAAGCATTTATGCATACATATATGTATATATATTAACGCTTTTCGTTCTACAATACTATTTTATTCGACGTGAGAAATAATCGTACAATCCGCGACGATCGTTTGGCCGCGCATGCGCAATAGTTCACGAAACGATCGTCGAAGATCCGTCCAACATATTCGCATATCATCGTATCCACTGTTCTAATATTAAACAATCTCTAGAAGTGTATTTTTTTAAATCCTTAAATATCATATTATTGTCGATAGAATCATTCGTACATCAGCGACGTATTTCGTTCGGCTAATTCGAACTCTTGGAACGCCGGATACAACTCTTCTCAAACTAATTTAAAAATCGTTGATATTACGGATCGAAGTGGTCACGGTACGTTGATACACACCCACCCGGGGTCTTTCTTTTTTTTTGCACGAGGGATAGCCTCGGAAAAGATTTTTTTTTTCGTTTTTGATAATCGATCCTCCGAGAGCTTCCCATGGCCCAGCTCGTATCGCTAAATAAGGCACTGCGTGTTTAACTCTCCGACCGAAGCGTTCGGGGCTCGACCGATATGTGAATCAACCGCTTATCGATCGCGTGGAGACGCGAGTCGTGCTCATCGACAATTTACAATAACGATTTTCTTTTTTCATTTTTACTTTCTTAATACGTACTGGTATAAAATGTGTATTTTTGTTCTTTTTTCCTGTTGCTTTGTGCTTGCTGGACAAAATGCCACACTACACGCCCGGTGGATCTGCTAACTCGAGACGGGATCGGCTCGAATTCTCGAATTGACGCAGCGTCGAATTCAAGAATTCTTTTTTTTTCAAGCTACAAAAAAAATATCGTCTGCTCGGAGTGAACAATTAAAATTGACTCCTCTCCCGCTCTGCGAGAGCCACCGGGCCGCGCACTCACTATAACGCAGACTCGGCGAAAACTCTACTGTTAAAAAATACAACTGTACAGGATGTGTGACTGGTGATGCAATATGATAAGGGGTTTGCAGGACTCGCGCGTCTTCGCGGCGGTTATTTCATCAACGAAATACGTTTACCCGCAGAGTATTATCATGGCCGCTTTTGCTTACTTAAAATTCTATTATGCCTTCTATTAGATATTTATATATAGATTAGATATATATATATATATATATATATGTATCGGAATATTTCATTATACAAGGAGCGTCGATGCTGTCGTTAATACACTCGACATACTATTTATATCATATACAATAAGAGATCTGTGTCTGTGTTGGTGGGCGTGTGTGTATGTGTATGCGAGTATGTCTGTATAATCTGTGTTTATGGCGTCCGCCTTTCTGTACGAGTACGTATAGTGTATTTTTGTAACACGTGCACAAAAAGTCCCACTTTTCGTGCATGAAGTGCGTGGCAAAAGTGGCGGTTTTTAATAAGCCATGCGAGAAAGAAATACATTCCCATTCCCAATTTACGAAAAAAAAGTTGAAATGCAAGAAAATTCTGAAAAATCCAAGGAATTCCATTAAAATAAAAATATAAAAGGGTTTTCTGACTCTTTTTAAACGATTCATTTTTAAAAATTAATTGTTTAAAATAATTTTTGTAATTAATTTTTTTTATAATTGGTAATAACTTTTTAGCATTATCATTATTATGCAAAACTAAGGGTTTTGACATCACTGATACGGCGGATTTTATTAAGGTTTTTTGGTATATCGCGAAGTACTGAAATTTGGATCAAATTACACTTTTGTTTGGGAATGTATGTGTGATACATCCTTAACATACTAGCAACTTTTTGGCACGCTTTCACCACGTTCTGCAGGTATAAAAACTGGAAGTTTTCATGCATTTGTTACCAAAAGTAGTGTACGATGGTTTTACGAAAAAGCGGTCTCCCGACGGCGGTCGGGAAGTTGCAGACACTCGCCTTCAGCTCGTGCCAACGTCGCAACCTTCGGCTAAAGACCGCTTTATCGTACTGGTATCGCAAAGTAGTATTTTAAATCTTTTATATATATATATATTTAAATCGGATAAACGCATTTTTTACTGGACGCGTTTATCGTCCGGATATTTCGTTCTCCACGTGACTTCGGCATATCTCGCATGAAGGTGATATGTCTCACGATTTATTAAACGTGGATATGCGTACGCTCACTGGGAGTCATTTCGTTGATTTCTTTTTCTTTTTTCTCGTTTCTGTTCGACGAGCGATCGTTAATATGTATAGGTACTTAGTATCTACATGTAGTTATAGACGATCTAAGACTTTGGCAGTGAACGAGATTCGATTCGTTCTTTTTTTTCCCGACTTACGGCTTTGAGCGACGGCGCTTCGTTCGTCGCTTGCGACAGGGGAGAGAGAGGTTGACCGGATAACTTCGACTCGACGCAATTTGATTGTGTATTCTTTTTTCTTCTTGTTTTTTTTTCCTTTTCGCTCTTACGTCTGTCCCTTCGGTTCTTTTAGACGAACCAGCGGTCGAGGGAGCTTCTTCTCCTTCGCTTCTTCGCCGTGTCAAGATGGGGCCCTCTCAGAGGAAGCTGGCCGGCCTCCGTGCACGATCTGCAGCAGAACTTCGCGTAGTACTTGTGCTGGCAGTATTTAGCGAACACTATGAGATCGCACTTCGCGAAGAATGTGTTGTCCTGGCAGGCCGGATGGATGTAAAGGCCTGAAAAGAACGGACGACCAAAATGTTAATTCATTATTAAAATATCTATTATTTATTATTAGTAATTTATTATTAAAATATCTATCATTTATGATTGTTAATTTATTATTTAAATATTTCAAAAGATTTTTTTTTATAGTCAACGATCAAAATTTGTCTCACCGTCGACGCGGATGTCCACGCTGGCAGAGCCGCTCGAATCTTCGTTCGCCGCCTCGCAGCGGTACGTGCCGGTGTCGTTGCTCTCTGCGTTCGAAATCACCAGCCGGTTTGATTCTGCAGGAGAAAAAAGATATCTTCATTACCGTCGAAAGGAACAAATTTATCGGAAACTCGGTCGAGTTCACTCACCGGATATCTTGATGCGGTCGTCCGTACGCACGAGCTCGTCGTTCTTGTACCAGAGGACTCTCGGTATCGGATAACCGTCGACGGAACATCCGATACTGATATCGCTTCCTATGGGATGCTCGGTTTTTTCCGTTGTGACGTTCACGCTCACCGGTACTGCGGGACATTTAATTGTACATTAGATTTGGAACGCGGCGAGGGCGGGTCACAGCGTTTAGGCGATGAATCAAAATTTGTGGATTAAAGAGATAAAAAAAAAACATTAAAGCGTGGCATTCGGCATTAGAACTACATGCTCGGGATTTCTGTGGTATCTCGTACACTAAAAATTACATTTAAAAAACACCAGAGCTGGGCACTTAAAGTACCGGGTACTTTTTAGTACGTCTAGTACTTGAAAAAAAAATGTCAAGTACCAAATACAAGTACTTTTTGAGTAGACGCTCTCATCACAGATGGTTATGAGTTGTGTGAGACCCTGTTTCTTAATTAATGTATGATTATCTGCCTAAACGTATTCCTCAAGTAAAATTGTAAAAAAAATACTTATTCAAAATAAGTTTTTTTTTTACAATTTTTTAAAACTTTATTAAAAGAATAAGAAAGGGTTCCTCTTTTTTTAATGGCAAAAAGTGAAGAAGAGATTAAAAATAATCTCCAAACATGGAATTACGAATTCTTAAGGTAGCGATTTTTTACAATAAATTTTTGTGGTAAATTTTGTGTGTTTAAATTTTATGCAATATCAACATTGCTTAATGTTACGAAAAAAACTTCAGTAATTTGCACATGACTTCCGCATCGTCTATCAGGAAGCCAAAATCGTTCAACGAAGTTTCTTATAGAGCGCAAAATTATAATAAGCAAGGAAGGCATGTGAAAATTACTTTGCACCATTTTTCTAAGACTACATAAAACTTACCGCTACGAAGCTAATTGCGAAAAGTACTTGAGAAATACTTCAAGCACTTGTGATACTTTGCACTTCAAGTATTTTTTGTTACTTTGCCCAGCTCTGAAAATACCCCGTAAGTCGATGCTACCGTATTAAAATGTCCCTCAACCTTTTAATTACAATACGTCGAGAGACCAGAAGAGCGCCCGAAAAAAAGCTGCATCAAGCGTAAGAAAAAAAAAGAAACCAGTGCGAGCATCTGCGGCGTTTTTCGATTCAGCATCGAGTCTCACCTTGGAACCGATTAGGACGAGGTGCCTCGGTCATTATGGGAATAACCCTCGGAGGTGTATATGGAGTATAATGAGGTCGATAAGGTGGAGCGGCTGTCGGGTAAATAGGAGCGTAGGTTTGATTAGCCGGAGGCTGAGTTCGGACGGGTCTGTACGGATACTGAGGTCTGTCGGTCGCGGGTCTGTCTGGTCTTTTCGGTGGTTGCACGAGGTACTGGGCGTACTGTTGCTGGTCCGGTCTGATATTGTAAACGGGACCGATCGCCTGCAGCGTCACCGACCACGAGGCCGGTCTCTGAATTCCGTTGTACGCCTGGCACGTGTACACCCCAAGATTCGTTAGTGTTACCGAGCGTATTAGTAGAGTATAGTCCGAGTCCTGCTCGTAATTTTCCGAGGACAGCGGTAGCATGCTATCTCCCCGCCACCATGTTACGAAGGGCCTGGGCCAGCCCATGGCGTAGCAATGGAGCACCGTCGGCGAGTTCATCGTTACCGTGATGTACGAGTTCGGCTCTCCGACGATCGCGGCCGAACGCTGGTGGGGCTCTAAGAATTGTTAATACAAAACTTACACTAGACATACGGGATGCACCGAATTAATACTCATTCCCGATCAAGGAAAAAATTATCTCGCGCTTATCGGTTTCGTCGATTGGTACACGCAAAAACAGATTTGCACATCCGACAAACTTTTTTTGTCCATACACATCAACAATTATTTTCTCGTTCATTTGACGGCAAAATATTTGTAAAACGGACACTTTTTTAAATCAAATGAACGGTCTTTTGTAAAATTGACATTTTTTGTAAAATGGACGTATTTTTGTTGTAAAATTCACGGGGAAATAATTGCGGACGTTTGTGGATAAGGAATGTTCGTACCTATTTTAGTGTGGATTCAAGACTTTTCTTTTTGTGGCGTATCATTTACTCTATTTTTACCAAATTTTCTTTTATGATTTATCTATCGACGTATTGATTACCGTTCGCAGAGAAATGTTTTCCTTTATCTTGTCCATCTGTTAGAACGTTAGATCGTTAGCACATTACACTACCAGGTCATCGAATTTTCTATGGGTAAATACTACCACATACTCAATCGGATTAGTACCAAGAACGACTTTCGAGCCTAGAGAAAAATATCCAATGTTACCTGTGACCTCCAGTTGGTATTCCACTCTCGCGGGTGGAGCCAGACCGTTGTCCGCAGTACATACGTACGTTCCGCGATCGTAACTGTAGAGATTAACGATCTGCAGAGATCCGTCCAGTAATATGCGGCGTCTCTTCTCCGATGGGTTGATCTGAAAGCAAATGAGATGTGAGGAATTATTTTTTTTTTTCGTGATCCTATGTTCCGCACGACCCTGACGTTATCGCATGACATCAAATTTTGTCTTCAGGAAATCTATCAATGCCTTGGCTTTAGGAAGTCTCTATCACGCTTTTAGGAAGAAAAAAAATTGTTCACTTGTAGAATTTTATTCTTCGTGTGAACTAAAAAATGGTTCACTTTTAGAATTTCCTTCTCCATGTGATGTAAGAAATTGTTCACTTGTAGAATTTTTTGGTTCACTTGGAGAATAAAATTGTTTGTGCGATGCAAAACACAGGTGTTGTTGATGACGGATTTAGAGCAATATTTCGAGAGCTTCAAACTCACGACAGTGGTGTCCTTTCTCCAAACGATTGTCGGTCTTGGATTTCCGGTGGCTACACAGGTGAAGGTCACGAAGCCACCTTCCTCCGCGCTGAGATGAGGTTCGTCGGGTTGTTTGATAGCGGCGGGATCAGCGCCGAACGGAGGCGCCGTCACGTTGAAGATCGGCGCCAGAGTCGTCGGCGGTTCCGCGGGCGCAGGTTCGAGACACGAAGTTCCACAGCCGTTGTCGCAACACTTCGTGTCGCCGTTGCAGTCCGCGTCGGTCGAGCATTCCTGCTCGCACCTCGTGCTGTTCGAGACGACCGGACAATTTCCAGGTTTCACGGCTGAAACAAAATAAATCACATGATAAAATCCAGCTCTTGGATACGAATACGCATTTTTCACGCTTGGTCGAAAAAAGTATATTATATATTATATATTATATATTATATATTATATATTATATATTATATATTATATATTATATATTATATATTATATATTATATATTATATATTATATATTATATATTATATATTATATATTATATATTATATATTATATATTATATATTATATATTATATATTATATTATGAAGTCGTTGAGTAGAAAATTGAGCGGAATTACTCGATCTGCAGACGCCTCGGTACTCGGTGCCTTCTCCGGTAGCGACGAGGGTAATCGAGCACCTTGTGCCTTCGGGACAGTAGAGCAGACGGCATGGATCGACGCATCGGCAACGTTGACAATCCTGATCGTCGACGTACGCCTCCTTTCCGTACGGACAACGTATGATGTCGCACTCCTCGTGAGCCTCCGCGCAAGGGTCCTTCGATCCTGTATCCGTTCCCACGTCTATTTCGTTACTCGCTGTTGAGGGCAAATGAGAATGAATTGAAGTCAGCCACAGTCACATCAAGGGCGGGCGTATCGATTTCAGGCAAAAAAAAGTTCATATTTGGCAAAAAAAAATTGTTTTGCCCGAAATCGATGAACTGTTCCCTTAAAATCAATCAAAGAAAGCTCAATGGTTAGTCCATTCACGTGCAAAAATTATCAGCATGCCTGAAGCGACGATTTGTTTTCATCAACTCGTGAGCCTCGACGCATGGGCCCTTCGATCCTGCACACGTTCTCATATCTATTTCATTGCACGCTGTTGAGGGCAGATGAGAAAGAATTAAAGTCAGCTACGGAATCAGATCAAGGGCGGATTCATCGATTACAAACAACAAAATAATATAATTCTTTTGCCTAAAGTCGATGAAACGTCCCCTTAAAAATCAATCAAAGAAAGCTTAATGATTAGTCCATGCACGTGCAAAAATTATCAGCATGCCTCGAGCGACGATTTAAAAAAATCGATCCAACTCGTGAACTTACTCCTGAAGCAGGTATTCAGACAGGACTCGAACGTCTTGAAGTTGTTACGATTGCCACCGCAACCGGTGTAGAGGAACGGCATGCAAGTCTGTCGTTCGTCGTCGTAGTAGAATCTCTTGTAATTTCCAGTTGTGCAGGATCCGATATCCACGGGTTCGCGACAGATTGCTGTACCGCCACCGATTGTTAATTATTATCAAGCACATATCACAATCCTACTACACGCTGTTACATAGCTATAATCCTGTTACGTTTTTTTTTAATACCCAGTGACGATAAATACCGCTGTTATAGCTACCACTGCCCGGCGATGCATACATCACCCAGACAATAATACAATGTTAGGTTTTTTTTATAAATACCGCTACCCTGTGTTGTTCTCATATTTTTGTGACTCATGCATGAGAAGTCCTACTTTTTGCATCTCTCGTGGCGAAAGTGGCGTTTCACACCCTAGTGTACTGTAAATACCCGGAGCAAGCGCGCATCGGTAGAATTTTACTTTACGCACGTTTAAGCGTGTGTAACTACTTTACTCACGCTTGAGCGTGCGTAACTACTTTATGCACGTTTTATCGTGCTTAAAGTACTCGCCGTACTCGTACCACAGGAAGCACTTGCCTTTGGCTCATGCTCCTGTGGTACTTGTGCAGTTGGTGCGACCACTTTACAACCACTGTGTATAATGTTCGCTTTACCGCACGTGTATCGCAAATTACTATTACTACTACCTCATGATGCATTCACAAACCAGAAAATCACAGAATGTTAGATTTTTTTGTCTGTTTTTATAAAGCTATTACCGAGATGAGAAAGAGCCGTGTCGTTTCCAGCGGGAGCCGGTTCCTCGTGGTGGAGACAGACAGATTCGCACTCCGGTACGGTGCTGAATCTATTGGCGTTTCCGTCACATCCTCCGTACACGAATTCTCGGCAAGTTCGGGCGCTCGGGTCGAAGAAGAATTTGGGGAAGTCGCCGCGACAAGGTCCCGTATCGGACGGCAGGTTGCACAAATCTGTCGGCGTAAAAAAAATGCATCAGCACTGATGATTAAAAAACAAACAAAAAAAGCGTGAAAAAAATAGAAAATAATTTTTTTCATGGAATTAAAATTCAATATCGAGAACTTAGGTGTACCTTGACCCTGGAAACGTCCGCAGAGTCTCTCGCACTGTTCCTCAGTCTGGAATCTGTTGGCGTTTCCTTTGCATCCACCGTATATGAAGGCCTGACAGGATTTCGACGAGGGGTCGTAGTAGTAGGCCGTGACGTCGCCGTCGCAGGGACCGGCGTCGACCGGTGCGAGACAGATCGGGCTGGTCGGGAGTACTTGAGTCGGCGCCGGTGATGTCGTGCTGGTCTGGTTGCTCGGCGGCTCCTCCGGTCTGCGTCGGCATTTCGCCTCGCAGGAGTCTCGGTCCTGGAAGCGATTCTTGTTGCCGGCGCAGCCGCTGTACTCGAATTCCTCGCAGGTATCCGTTCGACGCTCGTAATAGTATTGCTTGACGAAACCGTTGCACGGTCCGACGACCTTTGGCATCGCGCATGGATCTGCGAAGAAAAACAATTTGCATTAATCGTTAACCACAGTGCGATGTCTTAGCACAATTATCACAAGATTTTGCGATTCCTGTATTATCTTTGCGATTGATATCTTTACTAATAAAAAGTTGAACATTAAAATTTTTATTTCGCATCCTCACAAAAGGTGAAAATTGACATTTTCATATGGCTTTCTCGTAATGTTTTTTTTATTCGCGAAGCTTTTTCTATGAGAAAACATTTTTTGTATTTTTGGCTTCCTCGTAGAGGAAGCTTCGCGAACAAACGAGCATTATGAAAAAGCCATATGAAAATTTCAATTAGTAACGTTTATGAGAGCCATAGGAAAATTTCAATTCGCAATTTTTTCGACAAAGCGACATGAATATTTTTATTTTCAACTTTTTTCAAAGTCAACGTCGCGTTTGATTCTTATGCAAAACGACTGGCCGGTTCAGTTTCAGCGCGAAACAATAACCCAAAAAGCTGCGCACAAAATTGTAACAAATGTGGGAGCCATGTGTAAGTTACTTTGCAGGTTTTTTCGTTAACATGAAAAATGTCTGTAATTTTTTCATGTACCGTCCCTGAATATTTTTTATACATGCAGTGCAATCTACCTTGAACTTCGCCACACCGATAGTCGCATTCCTCTCTCGTGTCGAATTTGTTGCCGTTACCCTCGCATCCTCCGAAGTGGAATTGTTTGCAAATGCCGTCTCTGCTGTCGTAGAACCACTTGACGGTGTTCTCCGTGCAAGGACCTCTCTCATCCGGAAGGAAGCAGAATTCTGTAAACAAAAAAAAAAGTCAATTGGTATCGCAACAAAAAATGTATAAAAATGAAAAATAATAAATTTTATACACAACGATGTTATTATGTTACACATGCTATATTTTGGTTCATATCTGGATTGTTATCTGAACTGTAAAAATTTTAATTATAAAAGTGTTCGTCCCGTCAATAAAATAAACAAATTAAAATAAATTAATAAATTTAGTCTCAAGCAAAAAAAAATCGTTCGAGGGTTGATCGACTTCGTTACCTCTCCTAAACTCGGTGGCCGGTGGCGGGGGCGTCGATACAGATTTCTCGCATCGTCCAGCGCAGTCCTGCTCGGTCGCGAAGTTGTTGCCGTTGCCGCCGCATCCACCGTAGTAGAATTGCCTGCACCGTTGCTCGTACGAATCGTAGAACCAGCGTTGCTCGTAGTCATGACACTCTCCGAGAAGGGCGGGCAGAAGACAGATGTCTTGTTCTGTTCGCGTCAAGATTCACACGGAAAATATAAGAATTCATAGTTTCATTTTTTTAATTATCGTTAAAGCGGCATTGAAGAATAAAAAAAAAAATATAGCGACTCGCCGAACCGATCGAGCTCGGATCGGAGTCGACGAAGAACCTTACCGATCTTCGGTGGACAATCGGACTCGCATGCGTCCCTAGAGTCATAGTTATTTCTATTGCCTCCACAGCCCGTGTAATAGAAGGGCATGCAACGATTCTCTGATCTATCGAAGAACCATCTTGAGTGCTTCTCCGTGCAGTTACCTTCGTCCCGAGGTTGCGAGCAAGAATCTGTTACCGTCAACCGTAATCGTGCAAAGTTAGAGTTAGAACAAACAAAAATTCACACATGTGCAAGAGGAGAAAAAAAGAATAACACTCGCAATGCCTGTAACTACTTTGCAAGGATGTGCGAGCTCTGTAGACAATTATTTAGATTAACAGTTTGAAGAAGAAACTAGATAGTGCACGATGCGAGATGCGAGAGTGCGGCAGGTGGAGGAAGGGAATGAGCAATGAGAGGCGGAGAATTTGCGGCTACGTTTTACGGACTCCGAAGGCGATATAACTACGAACCCATCACCATCTCCGAGATCTAAGTCCGGAGCGCAAGTGTTTTTTTATGCGTGTCTTCACGAGCGTTTGTGTACATAGACCGTGCCGTCGACGCGGTGCAACCGCACTGAGAAAAAATTGCATAGTTAGCGTGACGATAGTTGCTATCTACTATACAATATAAAAATGTAGTGAAATCCTGAAGATATCTGTATGAGACCAAATTTCATCAAGTTATAATGGTCGTGTTTCACATCGAACAAACTTCGCTCGGGGCAAATTCACTTAACCCTTCGCGGTCACCAGGGGTCAAAATGACCCCAATATATTATATTAATAAAATATATACTTAATATATTTTATTAAAATATATTCAAAATTGCCAGAGTTATCATTTTTTTAGTAAAAAATGTTCTTTTACGCATTGCCCTCTTGCTGATTTTTTTTCGCCATTTTGAAAATTTGATACAAATTTTTTGCCACGATATTCTCATTGTGAAAGGTTCAAACTAATATCCTGAATTTTTATGAGTCGTTCGGAACGATACTGGCAACGCGGCAATCGTTTAAACATGGCTGGGGGCATTGCGACCCCCTGTGACCGGCGCGTTATTTCCAGAACGTGTGACCTCGGAGGGTTAAAGTATAAAATTCTACGAGTGAACAATTTTTTTTCCTTCATATAGCAGTGAATCGATAGAGACTTGCCAATGATGAAATTTGATGTAATGCATATATCTTCAGGGTCATAACATAATCGCCTGAGGGGTCGTCTGTATTCTATGATTAGAACTATAATCGCAAATGACAATAGCAAAGATGATTATAGTTTAACCATTAAATATCTTTCAACGGAAAGTATACGTATGGGCGTTCCCTCAGAGACTTTATTCCGTATAGTAGACGAAACTATATATTTTTCTCCGTGCGGATATCGAATAGCTCGTTCAGCCAGTGCCATTTTTTGTGTAGCCGTAATGTGTTTGTAGCAACGATTCTCCGATCTATTGAAGAATCATCCGGGGTGCTTTGTCGCGCACTTGCAAGCAAATGACTGTTACCGTCAACCGTAATCGTGTAGAGTTAGAGATAGAACAAAAAATTTCACACAGTTGCAAAAAGAGGAAACGAAAAGAATAACTTTCGTAATACATGTAACTACTTTGCGAGGATAGGAGAGCTCGGTAGAAAAGTATTTCGCAGTTTGGAGAAGTTTGGAGAAGAGACGAGATTGCGTGAACATTTTCGGGGCGGCGAATGCGATAACTGTAAACCCATCACCACCTCCAAGATCTAAGCGTCGCGCGCGCGTTTTTTTTTTGCGTGTCTTTGCGAGCGTTGTGTGCATAGATCGTGTCGTGGACACGGTGCAACCGAATATCGAATAGCACCATTGTTACAAAAAAATTGTAAATTTAATGCGCCAGTCTGGAAAATTTAATGCTAAAACTGGTACACCAAATTTAATGTACAATTGTGATGAAAAATTAATGGACTTTTACCGTGAGACTAAAGTAAATTGTTGGTTCTACAGTACTTTTATAGTAAAAACAAAGTAATTTAATAAAAGTAAAGTATTTCTAAAATTTGTAATATACTTCACTTAAATTTTTTATCACAATTGCACATAAAATTTCATATACCAGTTTATGCATACAAATTTTCAGTACCAGTGCATGGAATGTCATACGAATTTTTTTTTTTAAGTCTCGTCCAGCCAGTGTAACTTTTCGTAGCTGTGAAGTGTCGTGTTGTACCTCGGATCGAACAACGCCTCTGGCAGTCCGAACGGCTTCGGAATTTATTGCCGTTGCCTTTGCAACCGCCGTAAACGAATTGTCTACATGCACGACGCGTCGTGTCGTAATACCATCGCAGCGCCGAGCCCGGACACGGTCCGGGATCTCTCGCAAGGGCGCACTCGTTCTGGGCTGTTACTTGTGTTACTGAAAATTCGGGATTGTCACCAAAAAATACCCTCAGATAAATTAATCGTCGACTCGTTATCTTCCCTAATCCTCCCACCCGGACAGATCTCGATCCCGCATCGAAGGCCACAAACTACGTAATACGTTATGTCGGATGCTTCACGTTAGACACTAAGAGTTGCAAGTAAAACGGGCGAGGAGAACACTCGCTTGTATCCTCACCCCGACTATGACCGGGTTGCAGGCACTGCTGATGGCAGGCGACCTCGGTCGGGTAGTTGTTCTCGTTGGCCTTGCATCCACCGTAGTTGAAGGGCTCGCAGGCTTGACGCTCCTTGTTGAAGTACCATCTCGTGAAGTTACCCTCGCAGGGACCGACTTCCTTTGGCTGATCGCAGGGATCTGCAATTCCATTAATATTTGATTTGTAATTTTTGTTATGGTGTACTCCTAATATACAAAATTTCACCCCGCTAGCTCGGACCAATCCCGAGTTATAGCCGTTTTAAACGATGCAAATCTTTCACATATATAAACACACACACATACATCCGGGCGTACGTTCAGACTACTTTAAGTAGTCTGCAATCCAATCTGCTGGGATCTGCAATCCGATTAATATTAGATTTGTTAATTATTCTTTTTTATATTTGTACATAAAAAACGTGCAAAGTCGTTTGCACATGGTTTCCCAATTTATTGCAATTTTGCGCGCAGCTTTCTCCACGAGAAAGTTCACTGATCGATTTATGGCTTCATCGTAAAGGAAGCTGGTGGCAGAAATGTAATACTTTGCACCTTTTTCGTAACATAAAAAAATGTCTACATCTCATAAAATGGAGACGGTCAAAAGTTACCATAAAATTTATTGTAGCACTTCGCAAACTGAAATCTATGGATTTCGCCGTTTTGAGACCATTTTTAATCTATTCTTCAGTGCTGATTACAAAACTACAGCTCATTTTACTATCAGCGTAATATTTCATTCATATATATAGAATAGCTCATCATTTATGCAAGTTAGAACTTCCAGACTTCTTTTCAAAAATTTCAAAAATTGCGTAAAGTCGCTAAGAGAGCCTCAATCTTCATGAAAATTGCACTAAATAAAGAGACGTGACCACTCTACTAGTGTACAAAATTTTACCTGCTATCTCGAACAGTTTCCGAGTTACAGCTGTTTTAAACGATGCAAATCATTCGCATACAAAAATACACACACACACATCCGGCCGCCAGCTAAAAATTGCATTTCTCAACGTTTGAGGCAATTTCGGGTACTCTGACACTAAAATTTAGATTTTTTAAAACCCAAACTTTTGCCTCTATGAAGAAAAAAATCAATTTTTTCCCCACAGCAATCCATCTCTAAATCCAAAGATTTTCCGCAACCATCGGAAAGTCTTCCAGTCGAAGAGAACCAGAAAGAAATCTATCTTACCGACATCAGTGGGAGCAGCGCAGAGTTCCTCGCACTGCTCGCGAGTCTCGAACCTGTTGCCGTTGCCGAGGCACCCCTTATAGATGAACTGTCCGCACTGTTTCCTCTCGCTGTCGTAGTACCAATTCGGATAATATCCCTCACACGGTCCCGCAATTTTCGGCAGATAGCAAGCGTCCTTGCCCTTGGGTTGAACGCAGACGTCCTTGCACTCCTCCTGAGTCTTGAACCTGTTGTCGTTGCCGTCGCATCCTCCGTACCAAAATCGCGAGCAGCCGCCGTATTCAGTGTCAAAGTACCATTTAACAGTGAAATCCCTGCAGGGACCTCGGTCCTTCTCGAGTGCACAGGACGCTCCAGGATTGCTGGGCACTCGAAGGCAACCCTCGAAATTCTCCCCTTGAGCTTCCTCGACTCCATCTGGACAACACCCGAACTTCGAGGCGTCGCACTTGCAGCCTGCGAAGTTGGGCCCCTGCGCTGGTGTTCTCCCATCCGAGCAGCACTTAAACTCAGTATTCTCGCATCCGCAGCCCTGGCCATGCGGTCCCTTGGCGATGGCAACGCCGTCCGGACAGCAACCGAACTGATACGTGTAGCACGGGCAGCCCTCGAAGTTCGGCCCGTTCGCCGGCGTGAATCTGTTTGGACAACACCCGTGAGGAGTGAACTGGCATCCGCAGCCCTCGTTGTTGGGACCTCGCGCTGCCGTCGAGTTGTCGGGACAGCACCGGAAACGCGAGTACTCGCAGCCGCAGCCATATAGATCGGCGCCCCGTGCGGGTAAGACGTTGTCCGGACAGCAGCCGAAGGGCGACGTGAGGCAACAACCCTCCTGGTTGGGTCCGTGAGCGGGGGTCGAATTGTCCTCGCAGCAGCCGTAAGTCGTGTTTTCGCAGAGAGTTCTGCATCCGACGTTGTTCGGCCCCAGCGCAGCGGTCTCGCCGTCCGGACAACAACCGAAATAGGACGCGGTACAGTTGTCCTGATCGATGACTCCGCAGCCCTCGAAGTTCGTGCCGGTCGCTGCGACCCGTCCGTTCGGACAACAGCCGTACGTGGAATTCGTGCAGTCCTCCTCGATCGGCGAGTCCGTGAAGGACGTCGTCGTCGACTCGTACTCGCTAGTCTCCTCGGTCCATGATGTAACGGGCGTCGTTTCTTCCTCCTCGCAGCCTTCGAGATCAGCGCCAGCTGCCGGTTTGATTCCATCCGGACAGCAACCATAAGTAGTCGCGTTGCAGCAACCGAGATTGTCCTTGCCGCTTGCTGGTGTTTCATCGTCGGGACAGCAACCAAACTCGGTCTCGTCGCAGGGTTTCGTGCAGCCCTCGAGGTCGTTGCCCTCGGCGACGGTCACTCCGTCAGGACAGCAGCCAAACAGCGTCTCGTTGCAGTGGGAGAACGGACAGTCCTCGCCCATCGGTCCAGTGGCGGGTGAAACGCCATCCGGGCAGCAGCCGTAGATAGTCTCGGCGCAGGTCTTCGGTGTCGGGCAACCCTTGTCGAACGGACCCTGGGCTGGCGTCACGCCGTCGTAGCAACATCCGAATTCGGAGACCTTGCAGGTCTTCTTCTTCGGGACTTTGCACTTTCTGAGCTTGTGCTCTTTCGTTATCGCGGCGTCGACGGGGCTTATGGTGGTCCAGAAATCGGTTATATGGGACTGTTCGGTCAAATCGCTCCATTCGTCGGACTCGTGCGTTAGTTCAGTAGTTGCCATTGCCGACTCGCTGGTTGGCGAAGTTTCGCCGGAGACCGTTGAGATCTCGGTCGCTGTCGAAGACTCGTACTCGCTCGTCGTTTCTGTTACGGATTCGGTGCTCGATTCTTGGAGTGATTCGGTCGTCGCGCCGGACCCCGTTGTCGCGCCCGATTCGGTTGTTTCGCCGGACTCCGTGGAGCCGGCTGTCGTTGACTCGATGATAAGGCTTGTTGAAGCGCCGGTCGTCGTTTCCTGGGAGGAAAGATCCTCGGTCGAGCCACTTTGCTCAGTCGTCGATGAGTCCGAGGATTCCGTCGATGAGAGGTCGGTCGTCAAATCGTCGGTTATCGACTCGGCGGTTGTCGCGTCGGAAGTCGCGTCGGAACTCGCGTCGGAAGTCGCGTCCGATCCGGAAGTAGTTGTTTCCGATCCCGAGGTCGTCGTTTCCGATTCCGAGGTCGTCGTTTCCGATTCCGAGGTCGTCGCGTCCGATCCGGAGGTCGATTGAGAATCCGACTCCGAAGACTCGGTTACCTTGTCGGGATCGTATTCACTCTGTACCTCGCCCAATGTGAAGCCAGTTTCCGAATAATCTTCCTCGGTGGTGGTGGACAAATCCGAGCTCGTTGTAGTTTCTGAAAATAAAAGGCATGATTAATAACGGAGCAAAGTAATTTGCCCAAATTCAATACCCAAAGGTTTTTGATTGAAATATTATTTTCGTATACAGTTTTAGGACGTAGGCTCAAAATTTGCGAAAGCTACAGATATCACATGCATTAAAAAAAAATGCAACATGTTTTTAACGAAGATAGCTTCCTCTACGAAGCAAAAAAAATTTGATAAAATGATTGCGTTTCGATTCGACGCAATTATTGAGCCCGCAGCTATAAGCGTCGCACTTGTTACTCGTAGCAGACTCACACACTGTATGACTCTTGTAATGTATATATGAACGTAAAAACGGTTTAGCCCATATACTCATATAATAAATAAATAAACAAAATAATCACCTGACGCTTCGGCGATATCGCTGAATTGGCTGGTCGTCGAATCAACGGTCGTCCCATCGGATTCCCCGCTGACGGAGCTCTCGGTGCTCTCGGTGCTCTCCGTTACGTCCGTGGGTGTTGATTCTGTGCTCTCAGTGACGGTCGTTTCGGTCGGTTCAGTCGTATCGGTTGGTTCGCTCGAGTCGCTGCTTGCCGAAGAAGTCGTGAATTCGGTAGTGAACTCCGACGAGGAATAATCGCTCGTTCCCGATTCCGTAGTTCCGGTTTCGCCTTCGGTGGTTGCATCGGTGCTTCCCGACATCTCCGTACTGCCCGACGTCTCCGTACTGCCCGACATCTCCGTACTACCCGACATCTCCGTACTGCTCGAAATTTCCGTGCTGCCCGACATTTCCGTGCTGCCCGGACTTTCCGTGCTGCCCGGACTTTCCGTGCTGCCCGGACTTTCCGTGCTGCCCGAAATTTCCGTACTGCCCGAACTTTCCGTACTAACCGATGAGTCCGTGGACACTTCGAGAGTCGAATCAGAACTATCCACGGATGTAGCTTCAGAAGTTTCGTCGCTCGAATCCGACACATCCGAGACACCGCTCGACCCGGTTAGGGACTCGGTGCTGGCCGCGAGTTCCGTCGTCGCACCTGATTCGTCGACTTCGGTAGCGCCGCTGCTCGAGTCACTCTCACCGGTCGCTTCGCGCGTCGGCGATTCCGTGCCTTCGCTCGTGAACAACGTGTCCATCTCGGTGAACGATTCGTCGGTCGATGCGCCGCTGCCTTCGACACTTGACATGTCGACCGTGGAGAACAAACTGTCGGTGTAAATCGAGCTCAATATATCACCGGTGTAATCGGTATCGCTGCTTCCGTAACCACTGCCGTCACCGCTTCCGGTCACGAGCGGTGTCATATCTCCCCGGCTGTGCGGCGAGTCGCTTTGCATTAGGTCGTCGAAATCGGTGCTGTCGGTATCGAACGGCAAACGAGTCTGGCCCGACGCTGTGGAGTCGCTGTCCTCGCTGCTCAGGCTCGAATCGAACGTCACGAAACCTTCGTCCTCATCCTCGTACTCCTCGCATTCCTCTTCTCCCTCGTCCGTGGGGACTTGCGAACTTCCGGGCTCCACTGGTATCACCTCGTCTGCGAAATACACACTTCAGTTAAGTAATTATGAATAAATAATGAGCATTGGGATGCAAATGTCGATTAAATTAATTTGCGTCGCCAAAACGTGCGGAGACACAGACATTTTTCGGCACCCCTTTTTAAGAAAAAGTCCTTTTTACGAAAAAATTCTTTTTAGGAAAAAGTTAACTAGATTATATCCAATAGGTTGATTCCAATTTTTCTTCGTTCTTATTCATGACGGCAATAATCTCTTTTCCCCACTATTTATTTATTATCTTCCAATGTAATATTATTTATACTGATAAACGCTATTCATGATTACAAGACTCTTCCATTATAATGTTTGTCATTATAATGTTTTACCGTTATGTATATATCGTCTTGCAAAAGGGTCTGCCATTTAATTCATAAATAAATATTACCTTTGCCGCAAGTGAATTCGTTGCAACTCTCGCTCGAGAACATAATCTTGTCGATTTCGCAGTTGAAAAGCGGCACGGTCATGCCGTCCTTCAGGCAGACTACTTTGCGGGACGTGTCACCCCCACCGCAAGGTTTGGAGCACTAAAAAGTTCGAAAAATAGTGTTTATCATATTACTTCCGTGTCACACCGAATGTAAATAAATGTTGTTCAATTTTGGATAAATATGTTTGAACACATTGAAGTTGGGTTGGTCCAATGTTTTTTTTGCTTCCTTTGCAGTGAATATCGCAAAAATGAGTGTTTTTTTTGTATTTTCAAAAAGCCACATTTTTAAAACGCAATTATTTTCTCATACCGACAAAGCTTCTTCCACGAGTAAGTCGAATAAACACAAAAAATGATTTTTCATAGAAGCTTTGTACGCAAAAGCAGCTTAGACGAAGAATCTTCATTTTCACGTTTTTTTACCTTGCTCCAGGGACCGGCGAACCATTCACCCTTGCACTCCTCCACCTCAGCTACGCACTCCTTGGTGTCGTTGAATTTCTTAGCATCGTCGCACTTGCCGTCCGGGACTTTCTTCAAGGTCTCACCGTCCTCGAACGTGGCGCAGAACACCTTGCGCGATTTTTTTCCTTTTCCGCATTTGGCTGAACACTGCAAGATAAATTTGGCGTTCAGTGCATCGGACACGCTTCGAGGATAAAAAGTAATATGTGCGACACCGATACGCATCGACAACGTGGCGTACCTCGCTCCACTGGCTGGCGAACCATTGATAGTCGCAACTCGTCGGGTTTTCGCATTCGCGCGTTAACTCCGGTTTCTTTGCCTCGTCGCACTTCTCGTCGGGATAAGTCTTGCCGTCCAGAGTCGCGCAGTGCGCCGTTCGCGTTTCTTCGGTCAGACCGCATTTGTCTTCGCACTGCAACGAACGAGAGAGAGCGATTAAAAATTTTCGCCAAATTTAACCCTTTGAAGCATACATTTTATTTTTTAATAAGTATGAATTTCGAATAGTACATCGATTAGTTATTAAAGGCTTACGCCACAGTAAAATTTCAATTTATAAAAATGAATTTTCTTTTTCTAATAGTTTATAGTGTCAAGAATATTGTGATAAATTTGTACGTCGAAATTGAACGAATTACAAAAGTTAGAGGCTGTTATGTGGAAAGTGGCCGAGCGCTCGAGTAGCGGCGCGGCCAAACTTTGAATGCGTTTTTCTCGAAACGTGATTTTCAATATCGGTGTCCCTGTGATACACCGTGCTTCAATGGGTTAATCGACGATTATGATGTATGGGACGATCGACTCACGCCACTCCAGTCGGAGACGACCCAGTCGAGACCGGCGCATGGTCTAGTTTCGCAGGCCATTTCTCTTTCGGGCAGAGGTTCCTCCGCGCATGCCGAATCCTCGAGGACTTCGATCTTACCGGTCTCCTCATTTTTCCTGTAGCAAGTCACTCGCCTCGTTTGCTTTCCGGGACCGCAGAGACGATCGCACTGTTAAAAAAAAAATTATATTAATTGTAATTTCAATTTTAAGTCACACAGTGGTCGCTCTAATCACCGATTAATTACGGATTAATCATATGTAGTTGGGCATTGCCCATGTATCATGAAATAAAGAAATAAATAAAATAAAATTCAAATCGGTAATTATCGTTTTTCATTCAATACATATGGCTTAATTGGGTTTTTTAGTGAAAAGTTTCGTCTCGTGTATGGAAATAAAAATAACGTAAACAACTGACCGGTTTCCACGGTCCAATGTGCCACTTTGGACACTCCACGTTCTCGTTACACTTTTCGCTCGTCTCGTTCTTCGGTCCCACGGTCTTGAGGCAAAGAGCGTCGTCGACGATGCTCGGTATTCCACCGGCGAGTATCTGTTCGCATTTGATCTGCCTGGTGCGTTCGCCACCCTCGCCGCACGGTTTGCTGCATGGCCCCCAATCGCTCTCGAACCACTCGGGAGGGCAGGGCTCGTTTCCGCAGCCCTGCGTCGCGTCCGGCTCCAGCTGCGGATCGCACAGTGTCTCATCCGCCGGCGCGTTGTCCCGACGCCTCACGCACTTCACCAGCCTCGATTTGTACCCTGAAAAATAATCGAGTTATGTACAATTGGCCGAATAATTATTCGTAATAAAAATCTACAAGGAAATTAGGATATTATACTGAGCGGGAGGGAAGTGCGCGATTTTAGCCGCGTGCGAAATTCGCATCCCGACCGAAGTGAAGACCGAAATTGCACGAGAAAAATTTACATATTCGCCAAAGACTTTCTCATAATTGGGCCCAGTACGTTATAAATAAAATAAATAAAATAAGTAAAATTAATAAAATTAATAAAATAAATTAAAATAAATACAGATTTTAGCGAAATTTGGGAAAAACCAGCGATTTTTTTAAATCATTTTAATCCTCACCTCCTCCGCAGCTCGTGCTGCACTCGGAAAATTCATCGGTAACCCACGTGTAGCTGTCGGGATCTCCTTGCTGGGAAAATTTCTTCGGTATGCTGTACTCGTAGTGCACACCGACGTTTTTGTCCTGATAGAGCAGCTGTTGGCGAGGAAATTTCATGAAACTCGTTACGAAAATCGAAACGACAAATTCAATCAATTTAATTGTATTCATTGGTAAATTATACTCACGACGACGTAGATGGCTTCGCTGGTGGGCCCGAGCGCCGTGATGGTGTCGGGAGCGGAAAATCCCTGCGGATCCCTCGCGTAATGGAATATCGTACCGGCAAATCTCAGACTCCGCGGAAAATCTATCCTCCAGTTTCCATTGAGATAGTAGTATCCGGTCGTGTTACGAATAGCTGCGATACGATGGGAATTAAATCTCGTAAGTCAAGGCAATTCTTTCTCCAAACTCCGATGAAAATAATAAATAAATAAAATTGTATTTCACGCACCAAGATAATTGTTCGACGGCGAGATCTCCTTGACGACGATGTTCGTCGCGCCCTGAGGAATCAGCAATGTGTCGATGTAGCCTGAAGAAAAAAAATCAAGCGCGTTATGGTCCAAGGAATTCTCGATAGCCAATTCACAACATTCGTTATATGATTTAAATTTTTATGGATCGAAAACTGTTCCATTTATATCAATAAATTCCATTTATATCAATAAATTCTATTCATACCAATAAATTCCATTTATACCAATAGATTCCATTTATATCAATAAATTCATTACTGCTTCTGCTCGCACGTGCTATCGCATAAACACTCAAAGTGTGGTATGTCTCGATGCAGCCTCAAAATTACAAAAAAATTAAAAATCAAACGTGTGATGACCGAATGATTCAATCGATGGCCAATAGGCAATACGTGTTACACGACTCAAGTTTCTACGTATCAAAAACTGTACCATGTTACATATTGTCAATAAATTCCCTACAGCTATTGCTCAAACGTGTTATCGCACGGACGCTCAAAGCTCTCGAATAGATAACTGAAGATATATAATTTTTTTTTCTTCCTCCTCGGTACTGACCGACTTGAAGATCATCGGCATCGAAAATCCCATTGACGGTGTTGCAATCGGATCCATCGCCGCCGCATTCCCGGCAGGCGTCTTCCCTCGCGTCGCTGCCCAGCATCATGTCGCATCCAACCGGCTGAAATAAACGTCGAAAGACGTTGAAGATAAAGGCGGTTTCTTTCTCATACGTAAGAATATACAAGCGTTAAAACCAGGGCGATATCTCACCATGCATCTTCCCTCGACGCAAACGTCGTTCTTCTCGAGATCGCACGGCGTGCCGTCGGTGACGGTGAGCTTGTGCCTGTAGAAGAAACGCTCCCCTCGCGGCATGCAGTTGAGCTCGCACTTGTTCGGTCCGCCGGTGTACGGTATCCAGCTGTGGAAAAATTTCGTTTAATCTTCAGAATGCCATCTCGAACGAAACGCGCAACAGATGTAGATGAGAGAACACGAGTGCCGCACTTACTCGTAGTATATTCCCTCGAATTCGACACCGTTGAATTCGGAGCACTGTTCCGCCCGGAAATCCGCCGAGCCGCTCGGACACTCCTGCAAATAATCCAAAAACAAATACAATAATAGAGTAGAGTTCTACAAATAAACTTCTACGAACTAAGGAATAGAATAATTATAACCAATTACGCACATAACATTTTTTTCCCAATCTCTCCAAGTTAAAAAAAAAATGATGCAGTTGTTCGATTTTAAAGTGAAAGGCGCTGGCGAAGGTAATTTTCGCAAAATCGGAGAATTAAAAATAATAAATTACCGATGAAGATTTTCGATAAAATTGAAATTGCGTTTTTACTCGGTGCGGCATAACGCTTATACACTTATTTTTTATTCTCGCCGAGTTAAAAAAAAACGACGCAGTTGTTCGATTTCGAAGTGAAAGGTGCGGTGAAGGCGATTTTCGTAAAATCGCAGAATTAAAAAATTACCGATAAACATTTTTCGATAACGTTGAAATTACGTTTGTTCCCGATATACGCTTGTACACTTATATTTCAATCTCTCTCCAAGTTAAAATAAAAAACGTCAGAGTAATTCGTTTTCAAAGTGAAAGGTGCGGGCAAAGGTAATTGTCGTAAATTTTCAGAATTAAAAAAAGAAAATAATGCATTACCGAGTAAGATTTTTGCAAGAAACGCTTCTACACTTATTTTTTCAATCTCTCCACGTTAAAAATGACGGAGTCATTCTACTTCGCAGTAAAAAGTGCGCTGAAGGTAATTTTCGTAAAATCGTACAATTGAAAATACGAAATTTCCGTTTTTTGATATTAAAATTTTTCGATAAAATTACATTTAAATTTGTACCCGGTGCGGTAAAAAAAAGCCCCATCGTTGTTCGAACTGCCTATACGCTTTTCAACAACGTGATCAACATTTTCCCCAGCCTTCGCATAAATATTAACCGGAAGGGAGATTCCACCTCCCCGTCGACTATCTCGCCGATTGCGTGCAATGAAAATAGAATGATAATGTTTAGCGGACTCGCCGCTCGAAGATAAACACGGCACGAATTCACGAACTCGATTTCGTATCAATAATGTATCGAAGGACTCTTCTCGACGCAGTTTCCAGGGGTCGAAGTGATACATACGCTCCGGGCAAGATGTACGAGTGGTCAACTACACGGCACGGCCTCGCGTGACCGGGATAAACGCGCACGGGGAAGTCCAAATAGATTTGCAGGGCGCGTGTCCCTCGGCAACTCGGCCCGAAAATTTAGATAGACGGACTAACCGTCGAGGCGGCTACGCTTCGGGTGGCCCGAACGTCGAGGCAATATCGATAAATCGAGCTCCGCGACGAGGCTCCGTCCCAGGACATCTCGCTTGAGTGAAATGAATGAAAAAAAAATCCCAGTGGGACTTCTCGAGAGAACTTCTGCCCTCGCACCCACGCTGCCGTATGGTTTATCAGTACACTACAGTGTAGGAACCGCAACGTCCCGCTCCGGCTTTACTTAATCCTGAATATATATATATATATATATATATATATATATATATATATATATAACTATCGTATACATCCGTACGCAAGTTTGGAACATTTATAGCGGCGTGGGGAGCGACTTCGGGTGGTTTCTGACTGCAGTCGTCGGTCCGGACCTCCGGTGGGCTTTGACTACTACTGTTCTCGGCCTGTTCCCTTGTCCAGGGCTCAAAGGACTTTTCTGGGACCTTTGTACTGTACATAGGAGAGCGGGGCAAAATGGGACGGAAAATCCGGAAGCATCGATGGGGCAAAATGGGACATCCGGAAATTTTTGGAAAATCGCTTTTTGGCTCACTGTTCCGTTTTGCCCCACTGTCACATTTTGGCCTCCTCTCCCCTATATCTATATATATATGTATATAGATTTTTTTTTGAAACGAAAGTGAAGACTCGCTCGTGCAATGTTCTCACGAATATCGCCGACAAGGGGAGACAAGTGTAATTGTATTTATATCGCTTCGATGACGGAGATCGGGTGCGGTAATACGAACAGCTGGACTCTTTGTGCCATCGCGAGTAACTCTCTCGTAGCGAACGAGTGTGTTTAACAAACACGCGTTGTGAAGTACTGGTGTGGAATTTCGGATGAATCGCGGTAGCCTCTGGGATGACGATGCCTTTGAACTCGCTGTCGGGGAATCACGTCATCGTGCGAGATACGCTGGCGCCGGCTCGCTGGTTTCGGGCCTCGATCAACGAATTTCGACTATCTATTCCCGTTCGATTTAAAACTTGTCTAAATTGCAATCGCGGGACTGCGAATAGAGACTAATAAAACAGCCATATCGACTGTTTAAGCCGATCTAGAGAGCGTAACGGTGACGTCGCTGCCGTCGAACGTCGATCCGAGAGGGCGGAATTGTACGATCTACGGAGTCTGCGCATTGATCGCTGCCCCTCACCTGGATGTTGCAGGAGAAAAATCTCTTCTTTGCACCCGTACACCTGTCGTAACCGTTGTCAC
The DNA here is from genome assembly GCA_964017025.1 of Stenichneumon culpator. Lineage (NCBI taxonomy): Eukaryota > Metazoa > Arthropoda > Insecta > Hymenoptera > Ichneumonidae > Stenichneumon > Stenichneumon culpator. Next base: position 10,808,655 of record OZ024776.1, on the reverse strand, counting down.
TGAAACAAACATATTAAACGTTTATTATTACAATATAATTTTTTTTATTTTGCTTCCTCATAGAGGAAACTTTGTTTTGGTGAAATTTTCATATCGCTCTCATATAATGTCCTTTATTCGCGAAGCTTCTTCTATGAGAAAGCCTAAAATACAGAAAAAATTTTCTCGTAGAAGAAGCTTTGTATGAGAAAGCAATATAGAAATTTCAATTTGCAACTTTTTTTTATTACTGAGGAAGAGCGGGGCAAAATAGGACCGCATTGGGTAAAAGATAATCTTCCATTCAATTTTGGATAGGACAGTGGGGCAAAACGAGGCATTCAAAATTTATTATTACAATATAATTTGTTTTTATTTTCATTGACAGGAAAGAGCGGGGCAAAATAGGTCAGTGGGGCGAAAGACAATTTCCCAATCATTTTTGGATGAGATAGTGGCGACAATATCTTTATGGGGCAAAATGGGGCATTCACAAATTACTAGTACAATGTATATTTTTTTATTTTTGTTCTAGCGAAGAGTGGGGCAAAATGGGACAGTGGCGGCAAAAGGCAACTTTCCCATAATTGTTGGACGGGACAGTGGGGCAAAACATGATAGAAAATCCAGATGTATCGATGGGACAAAATGGGTCATCCAAAAATTATTGGAAAAATTTGTTCTGCTCCACTGTCCCGTTTTGCCCTGCTCTCCCGTAAAATATAATTCAAGATTTATTTATTAATATCGATAGTATTAATGATTATCACATTACGTTGATAAATATTGAAATTAATATATATCGAAGTTGTATTATAAAAAAAAAAAATAATAAGAAAATAAAAATCTGCGGATAGATGTTCTTTGTATGTAATTTTTTCTCTTTTGTTACTAGTTGAAGCATAGAGCGCGAGGGACGAGGATGCGGTGGAATGATCGAGAGATCTCTAATCGGGTTTTACAGACCGTTGGCTCGGGTCTCCGGCATTCGCTCGATAACTCACGCTTTTCTCGCTCTCCCATTTCTCTCGACGGCGTGTTCGCTCTTTCCTCGGTGAAGAAAAGACGAACGAATTTATATGCGCCCGAAGGACGGGACGCGAGGAATCGGGAGCGACGCGAGGCGGAGGGAAAGGATGGAGCATTGCACGGCGCGCGGCAACCCGGACCAAAAACTTTTTCGCAAAAAACTCTCGGCTTTCCCGGGTGAGCGCGAACGTAACTCACTTTGCTATAATAATTTGGACTCTTTTCACAAAGTGAACATATATATTTCTAGAACCGCGGGCCTGAGCCCATTGAAATTTGGTTCTTTACCGTGGTAATAATTAAAAAATAAAAAAAAATAAAACTTAAACAAAAAACTGGTTTCTTGTTCTGGCGTTATGCGCGCGAGCGATTTAGGCAGCTTGAGGGGCTTCGAGAATCAGCGATTCTCTGGGCGCGAATGTGATATGCATCAAACGAGTTTGGGGCACGTGAGGCTTTTGATCTCGCAAGATCGCTCGCCGCTAAATAGTTCGTCGTCGCGAGGGGTATAAGCGTGGTAGGTAATAAGTAACAACGCACAATAGGCGGACTACGCGGGTGGCCGTAGCCGTCGCCTACTATATACGTCGGGGAGGGCGAGGCAAAATGAGTCAGTGGGGCAAAATGGACATCGGGCGAAATGAGCAAGTGGGGCAAAACGGATCAGTGGGCGCAATATGGGGCAGTGGGGCAAAATGAGACAATAGGGCAAAATGGGACAGTGGGGCAAAATGGACATCGGGTGAAATGGGCAAGTGGGGCAAAACGGGGCAATGGGGCAAAAATTGGTCAGTGTGGCAAAATGGGACAGTGAGGCGAAATGATACGTTGGGGAAAAATGGATCAGCGGGTGCAAAATGGGGCAGTGGGGCGAAATGAGACAGTAGGGCAAATTGAACCAATGGGGTATAATGGGACGGTGGGGCAAAACGGGACAGTAGGGTGAAACGCAATTTTCCAATAATTTGTGGGATGCTCCATTTTGCCCCTTCGATACATCCGGATTTTCTGGCCGTTTTACCCTACTATCCCGTCCAACAACTATGGGAAACGTGCGTTTCACCCCACTGTCCCATTTTACCCCGCTCTACAAATTAGTAACAATAACTTTGTTCTGTTTAGTTAATATGAGGTTTAATTATGAAAAAAAATTAATTTAATTTCAAGGGTTTGTTATTCAAACACTTAACATTAAATTAACTTACCTCATCGTAATTTATTATTCTTAATTTTTTAATCAGAGCTCGAAATTAAGATCTACTGTATTCTCGTTGTAAAAGAGGAAATCTGTCAAATAAATTAAATTCAATTTTTTATTCTTTTTCATGTGCCCCTCGATGTGAACACGCAAATTGTTTTATATTTGAGAAATGTATTGGAATTATTAATTTAAAAAAGTATATATGATTCGTACATATTTGAGAATATATATTTGCAGAGCTTCAGGCTGAGCCCCTTGAAATTTGGTTCTTTAACGTGGTAATAATAAAATAACAAAAATTAATTTTTCTAAATTAAATTAAGTAAAAAAAAACCAGCTTTCTTGTTCAGGCGTTATGCGCTTATGCAAATTATAATTAAGCACCTTGAGGGGTTTTGCGAATCGGCGACTCTCGGGGCACGGATGCGATATGCATCAAACGAGTTTGGGACATGTGAGGCTTTTGCTCTCGGGAGATCGCTGGACGCTAAATAGTTTGTCGTCGTGAGCGGTACAAGCGTGCAGGTAATAAGTAATGACATGCGATAGGCGGTCGACGCGGGTGGCGCGTAGCCGTCGCACACTGTTCAAATTTATAATTACAGGGCGGCTCACCGAAAAATTCGGACGAGCTTGTAACAGTAACTTTGTTCTATTTGTATTTCATTTTTTTTTCTTCACATGTTTTAGGCTTTAGAAATAAATGTTTTTTTTATTTTAAAAAAATTGTTTCTCTTCTGATAAAAAAATATAATCCGTATAAACTTACTCGACGTCGAGACACTGTCTCGTCTGATGAGCTACGCCGCCGCCGCAGGATCGCGAACAGGAGCTCGGCGGTGACCACGGCCCCCAGCTTCCCCTTTCCGGTTCGTTTGTGTCCGGCACGAAGCTGCTCGGCAAATAACTCTCGGCGTGCTGTCGTCTGTGTCTTCCATGCCTCAATTTTATGTGATGCTGAAAAAAAAAGAAAAACATTTTTTTTTATGAAATAACGTTTATACACAACAGTCCTTCGACAAAATTCTCTTCTATTACAATTATTGCACCGTAGATGATAGGAAAAAAAGTCCACATAGAAAAAAAATGCTCTTCTCCAAACCTCCAAAATATTTTTTCTCGTTAATTTTTTTTATTTATGTTTTGTGCAAGCCGTTCGTGTACGGAAGAGTATCGTACGGGATGATTGAATCAGCGAAAACGACGAAGGCGCCGGGGCAGCTTGCCTCGCGCACAGGGCGATGTTTTACGACTCGGGCAAATGAGTCAGCCCCGGCGATTCGTTATTCTCAATTTCTCACAGCAATCCGAGAAATTCGCGGATCGTTCGCCGCGATTGTATTAGGCCGTACGAGAGATCGCTTGTGGTATCGCTGCGGTCCGAGCGGACGGTCGCATCTTGATTAGTCTCCGGGCGATAAATCAAGCGATTAAGAGATGAGTCCGTTTAACGGTCGGAGCGCGAGGGGGCTGCGGCTCCGTGCAACGCGTAGAGACCGCGGGCGTTCGCGTTTTGTAACAATGGTAAATTTATTCGCGCGATGAACGAATAGCGAATTGACTGGCACGAGCGTCGTGTAATATATATATAGGGCATTCCAGGTCAAGTCAGCATCCCATATCGATTTCGTTCATTTCTTAGTACGTTGTTACCGACCCATAAGGGAGGAATCCGGATGCATCGGTGGGGCAAAATGGGACATCCTAAAATTATTGGAAAATTAAGTTTTCCAAAAAACAACTTTCCAATAACTATGGGGCGTCCCATTTTGCCCCACGATGCGTCCTGATTGTCGGTTCCGTTTTACTCTCCTGTTCCATTTTTGCCCCGCTCTTCCTTAAGGGTCTTCTAATTTCTTTTTAGATTTTTTTAGCACTAGTGACATTTTTAAATCCTCGATAAACCAAGTCCGAAAAGGCCTGTCTTGAAAATCCGAAAAAGTGCACACTGATTCTGTGGTCTAGAATAGGATTTTTAAAGGATAGGGATCTCAATATTTACTATCTTTCGCATATTTTTAGTTTCTTTCATGTCGCAATTGAAATTTATATATTTTTAATCGGTCTTAACTTTCTTAAGTATCAAAGGATTTCAATTTTTCTTAAGTTTATAAAAATTCCAGAAGTTACGAATAAAATTGATCTCATAAAAAAGTAATGAAATACTCTAGATATTGAGATCCCATTATCGGGTGGTGCTTGAAAATCATGTTTTAAATCACACAATCAGTGCGATTTTTTTCTGATTTTTTAAATCGCCTTGTTCGTCATTACACTGAGAAAAAGGATGGTATTTCCTACTATAACGAAAAGTTCCCAGGGGGGACGTCTATATTTGATAGTTTGTAATAGTATATATTCAATTGATTACACTATAATTATAGTTACAACTACAATTTTTGGTCATTGTCGTAACTATAAAATATAGACGTCCCCTCTGGGTACTATTTACTATGTAAGTTTTTCTCAGTGTATTTTTTCAAGGCTTAAAAAATGTCACTCTTGTAAAAAAAAAAAAACAAAAAAAAAATCTTATAAAAATCCCGAGATCCTCACAGGTCGGTAGCAACATACTAAAGAAAAAAAAACAAAAAGCCCATGTCCTTCGGTGAAGGGCATGGGCCGATTTGACGTGGAGTGCCCCATACAAATACATATAAAACTTATACGCGAAGAGAAGACCGAAATTAGGCACTCACCAGCTGCTCGAATTTCGCCTCACAGCCCTCCTCTGTTATTTAACCGCGAAGAAGCTATGACACACCATCCATAATAACAATAATAATAATCGAGTCTCTCGAACGAGGCGTCTCGTGGATGTTGGGTTTCGGGATTAAAGGGCAAAAAAATTCTAATAAATACGGAAGCTCCGTCCAAATGAAATCGAGTCATTCATATCGCCGGTAATTACTCTCGTGTCCGTTGGAGAGATAAAGGTTAAAAAAATAATAAAAAGAGGGGGGGGCGTGTAAGAGGCACTCTGTGATCTCGTCGGCGAGTGGTGGGTCCGATCGTCATAATAATAATCATAGCTCTCGAGGTATTGCCCCGGTTACGTACTCGGGGCACGTGCCCTTGTGTCTTTCTCTCTCGCTGCTTCACGCTGGTTTTGCGCGGCCCAAATTACGCGAACCGCAGCCCGGTGCACGTGCCGCTCTTTTCTCTTTATTTTAGCCGGCGGAAAGTCGGACCTCGCGCAAACCACTGGAATTAGGCGGTCGGCCGGGGAGAGATAAGGAGAGAGACGGAGGAGCGCTTAAGAGACGCGAAAGATCGAAGATCGATCTCTCGATGTGGCACTTCCGGCTATTTTCGCGCCGTTCGATTATCGCTCGGGGAGATTAATGGACGGATCGATTTCATCTCGCACGTTCCCGTCATCGAGGGGCTTACGTCGGTGCGGGCGGACGACTCTGCCAAATAAGAAGCTTGTCGAAAAAATTGTCTAACTTATTCTAACAACCGGAATTTAGATGTAAAAAAATCTTTAACGGAATAAAACAAAATGGAATGAAATAAAATGAAATAAAGTTAAACAAAATTTAACAAAATGAAAATCAACCCTGAATGGACCCTCAAATAATTTTAAAAAACCGAAAAAAATTATCTGTTCAAAAAGCCGGAGACATTATAGGAACATGATTGAATAACTGGGGCTTTAAGCCAAATCCAAAAAAATGACAATTACTAATTTTCAATTGCCCAATGGACCCACAATCACCAGAAATACGTTTATATAATGTCGAAACACCAGCTGTGCAATATGCAAAATACTTACTGACATATATAGATCATAAATTGCATTTTAATCATTACTTGCAGCAATGTAAAAACAAAACTACATAAATAGCCTCACACTTTCTGATACATTTTAAATTATAGCTGACAAAAATAAGTTTTCTTAGGTATAAAAAAAAAACTCCTACACGTTACACTGAAAAAAAAGTTTGTATGAAATTTAATGTACCTGACTGAAAGTTTTTATGCAAATTTCGGTACAATTCTACAACTGTGATAAAAAATAAATGTCGAGTCTATCAAAAACATTGGAAGTACTTAAAAAAAAAATTACTTTAATTTGTACAATTCACTTTAATTTCAATGAAAAAGTATATAAATTTTTCATCACGATTGGACCTCAAATTTTAATGTACCAGTTTTTGCATAAAATCTTAAATGTACAATTTTTTTATTACAGTTCACGTATTGTTAATAAACTGACTACCACTACTAATTACAGGTCTCGCAACAATTATTTCGAGAAGTTCTATTCACAGTCTCGCGTCAGAGAACCGCGTAGCAGGGGGTGGAGGAGGAAGAAGTTCCTTGTGGATGCTGTTCGGTGGTCGCGAGTAGTTCGAGAGCCGTGCGAGGATCAAGCTCGGTTGCGATTTCGGGCGTTTCCACCGTTTGCATCCGCGCGGTATACCGTCCTACCCGTACGCACAGGATTCGCGCTACGCCGTTACAGGTTTAACACGGCGGTGTAAATCCAGGCTACGATAGCTACAGCCAACTCCGGCTCAGCACTGCGGCAGGTAGATAGCGGTAGACTCGAGCATGTACAAGGCTAATTCGCGCTAATGCCAAGTGCGGTTTCCCCCGACGTACGGCAGTGAAGGAAGTGCAACCGGCATGCCCGTCTGGTCCTCTCCCGATGCATCAGCAGCTTTCCCGGCTGGTGACGTGATTCACTCAGGGCCGACGGCAGAGTCACGGCAAACTTGAACGACGCCCGAATCTCGTGTCGCAACTTTAGGTGTGCAACACTCGAGCACCGTCGCCCGGTAATCCGGCGTAAGCCTGTGGACTTCTGACCTTACGACGTTGCGAATAAGGTCGTTGACACACTTTTCGAAATACTCGTGCGGATTAATTGGCAAGGGGAGATTTTTAAATAAAATTACAAAAATCATTTTATTAGGGATGAATGACCTAGGTCGATGACCTGTTGGCAATGGCAATAGCACGGGGAATATATTATGTAAAGACTCTCTTAAATGTATCAGCATCCGTGTCACGTAAAACATTGTCAATAAATACATTTATTGGTACTAATTTTATTAGACTCGGTGAGAAAATGGTTTCGCACGCGAAGCGTGCGAAACCTCCAATTTTCACACCTCGTGAAATAGAATTTTGTCTGATACTTGTGCGAAAAACGTTTTCTGAACTCGTGTGATTGCAACACTCGCCTTCGTCTCGTGCCGCAAACTCACACTCGTCAGATAAAGTTTTTTCGCACGCGTATCGAAATGTACTATTTTGAAACACGTGCACGAAGTGTCCCGCTTTTCGTGCCCGTAAAGTGTGGCGAATGTGACGCTTTCTAGCAGATGCGCGAAAAATGCTGTAGATACTATTTTACACGCTAGTTTCTTTTTCGCACACTGTTTTCACACTCTAGCTACTTTTGCGCACACTTTTTTAACACTCTAGTTACTTTTACGCACACTTTTTTAACACTCTAGCTACTTTTGCGCACACTTTTTTAACACTCTAGCTACTTTTGCGCACACTTTTTTCACACTCTAGCTACTTTTGCGCACACTTTTTTCACACTCTAGCTACTTTACGCACACTTTTTTTAACACTCTAGCTACTTTTGCGCACACTTTTTTCACACTCTAGCTACTTAACGCACACTTTTTTTAACACTCTAGCTACTTTTGCGCACACTTTTTTAACACTCTAGTTACTTTTGCGCACACTTATCTGGCACTCTCGCTATTTTCCCGCACGCACTTTACAGTCCCGAAAAGCGGGGGTTTTCGTGCACTTGTCACAAAAAGTAGTATGCGATACTTGTATGAAAAAGCGGTCTCCCGACGGCGGTTGGGAAGTAGGCAGCACTGGCCTGCTCTCGAGCTGCAAACTCTCGATCCGGTTCGTGCAGCCAACTTCACAACATTCGTCGAAAGAGACCGCTTTTCGTACTAGTATCGCAAAGTACTATTCTTAGATACGAGTTGAAAAAAATACGCGAAGTAAATTGCGCAGTAGATCTTCAATTTTTACCGTTCTGCGCATAACTTCTCCCATTATTTTTTATGGCAGAAGTCGCATCCGTCCATTTTGGTTTCTTCGCATTGGATTTCTTAATTTTAGCGAATCTGAATGCTCGAATCTCGTGTCGCAACTTTACGTGTGCAACGCTCGCGCACCGTCGCCCGGTAATCCGGCATAAGTTTGTGGAATTCCGCGCTTACGACGTTGCGAACAACGTCGTTGACACACTTTTCGAAACACTCCTGTTGATTAATTGCGGAGGGTAGATTAAAAAATTAAATTACAAAAATAATTTTCTTGCATACGAGTCGGAGAAAATACGCGAAGTAAGTTGCGCAGTAATCATTTCTGCGAGTCCAAATGCACTCATTTGCCGTTATGTCTGTCAGGGACGATGGAACGAGTTCTCGTGCCTAAAAAGATCCAAACAACAATACGAGAAAAAAGAAGAAGAGAAAAACCATTCGAACCTAAATACGCCCCGAAAATATCATCTCGTTGGAAGCCTTTCACCGTTAATTTTCGGTGCACACAGACCGAGGGATCCGGGCAAGATTCGAAGTACGTACGAATCGGTGAAAACGCGAAGGCAACCTCCATCATTCTCGATTATCGGCAGGTACTGCGGGAGGGCGTGAGCGCAGAGAGGGCTTTCGTAACTGATGGTACGATACATAATCGGCGTGTAATCTCGGCGCACGAGAAAGACGATACGATCGCACGTTACCGGACGAGAGACTCCTCTCTCGATGGTCGAGACCGATTATTATCTCGTGAGGCGAGAGTTTCGGCCGAGGGCGTATCGCGAGTACGAGCCCCCGAGTACTCTCTTTGATTAAGCTCGTACGCACGTGCTCGTTATACCTACATCGGGGGGTAATCGTCGATGCACCAAAGAAAAAAATAAAACAAAACAAAAAATAAAGAAAACGTCGACCTACAATTGTACGTAATATGGAGGGCTGCGAAACGATGCATTAATTTTGCAAGAATATAAAATACATATCAATAATAAATAAATGATGAACGGATGATGAACGAATGGTGAACGAATGATGAACGAATGATGAACGAATGATGAACGAATGATGAACGAATGATGAACGAATGACGAACGAATGATGAACGAATGATGAACGAATGATGAACGAATGATGAACGAATGAAGAACGAATGATGAACGAATGATGAACGAATGATGAACGAATGATGAACGAATGATGAACGAATGAAGAATGAATGATGAACGAATGATGAACGAATGATGAACGAATGATGAACTAATGATGAACGAATGATGAACGAATGATGAACGAATGATGAACGAATGATGAACGAATGATGAACGAATGATGAACGAATGATGAACGAATGATGAACGAATGATGAACGAATGATGAACGAATGATGAACGAATGATGAACGAATGATGAACGAATGATGAACGAATGATGAACGAATTATGAACGAATGATGAACGAATGATGAACGAATGATGAACGAATGATGAACGAATGATGAACGAATGATGAACGAATGATGAACGAATGATGAACGAATGATGAACGAATGATGAACGAATGATGAACGAATGATGAACGAATGACGAACCAATGACGAACCAATGACGAACCAATGATGAACCAATGACGAACCAATGACGAACCAATGATAAATAAATAATAAGTAAATAATAAATAAGTAAAATTACGAAGATAATAATCCGCTATACTTATATAAGTAACGTAGATAGATTAATCGGTAGGGCATGGTTACGTTCCCTGGCCGCGGAAGAGCGGAATTATCGGGAAGCTGCTGAAGCGAACGAGCGGCGAACAAATCAAATCTGAAACGTCCCGCTCGTCGATTTTCAACGAGCGAGAGGAAACTTCGCTTCGGGGTCTCGGGATGATGTGAAGGGCTAATAATGCTCCGGCCGGGCTGTTAGCCCCGCGCTTGCGACGATAAAGATTCTGATGTACAGTACGTTTATGCTCTCCGGCTCTCGCGTCGGACGATTACGACCGCTGAGAGAAGCGGAGATGTCCCGAGCGTTTTACAACAGCGAACTTATCATACACGAAGAGCTCGCGACACGTTCTCGAGGATCTCGAAGCGCTTCGAGGAGAGACTTAAGGGAGAACGCCGGGAGGGAGATGATAGAGAAAACGGGTGGGGGGGGGGGGGAATTTCCGCTCGTTGAAATTCCACCAGAGCTTCGTGGATCGTCGACGGCCTCTTCGAAATAACGGGAGATTGTTAATGGAAACAGCGCGCAAAAAGTTCAAATCCACAGTGGGGCAAAATGAACCGCTGAGGCAAAACGGACCAAGCCTCTATTCGAGACACCCTTTATGCGTCCCACAAAAGTTTTATTTGTGGTCCATTTTGCCCCAGCTTGTCCACAATTTTCATTGTTTTATTTAATAACACGGAGTCTCGTTAATCGTCGGCGGACTCTTCGAAATAACGGGAGATTGTTAATGGAAACAGCGCGCAAAAAGTTCAAATCCACAGTGGGGCAAAATGAACCGCTGAGGCAAAACGAACCAAGCCTCTATTCGAGACACCCTTTATGCGTCCCACAAAAGTTTTATTTGTGGTCCATTTTGCCCCAGCTTGTCCACAATTTTCATTGTTTTATTTAATAACACGGAGTCTCGTTAATCGTCGGCGGACTCTTCGAAATAACGGGAGATTGTTAATGGAAACAGCGTGCAAAAAGTTCAAATCCACAGTGGGGAAAAATGAACCGCTGAGGCAAAACGAACCAAGCCTCTATTCGAGACACCCTTTTTGCGTCCCACAAAAGTTTTATTTGTGGTCCATTTTGCCCCAGCTTGTCCACAATTTTCATTGTTTTATTTAATAACACGGAGTCTCGTTAATCGTCGGCGGACTCTTCGAAATAATGGGAGATTGTTAATGGAAACGGTGCGCAAAAAATGTATATCCGCCGTGGGGCAAAATGGGCGCTGGGACAAAACGGACCAGTCTTCTGATCCAAACAGCTTTTCGTCTCACAATATTTGTTTTTTTTTATGGTTCATTTTACCCCAGCTTATCCACAATTTTTATTGTTATATTTTAGGCTCGAATAACACGGAGTCTCGTGGATCGTCAACGGACATTTCGAAATAACGCGAGATTGTCAATGGAAACGACACGCAAAAAATACAAATCTGTGCGGGAAGGAGAGAGGGAAGAGTGGGGCAAATTGGACCAGGCCTCTATTCGAGACACCTTTTTGCGTCCCACAAAAGTGTTTTTTTTATGGTCCATTTTGCCCCAGCATGTTAAAAAACTGCCCTTTTTATTTTACTTTTTTTTTCAATGAACTATTTTTGAAAATATGCTAAAATCGACGAAGAAATAATTGCGAAAGTTTGTGGACAAGAAATGTTAAATGTGCGAAGTTCTTGTTAGCGTTAAATTTAACAATGTCCCTACAGTTTCCCGACTTCACGTGAACAATTTCTCCATGTCAATTGCCAAATTACGCGAGTCCTGTCGTGCACGGACCGAGTTTGAAAATTAGCCACAGTTCAGCTTCCGGTCCGAACAAGATCCGGCGCAAAATTCGACCGACGAAGTTTCTTCGTCGTCCGAGCGAGAAAGCGACGGTACTAACGACCACGAGTGCCGGGGTGTTGGAGAATCGTACGAGCCGACCAGAATCAGCCACGTTACGGGGGGGCGCGCGCTATTGCAGAGATCCAAGCTGCACCAGCAGCGGCAGAATCATCAAGGATCTTCCGTGTCCCGACGAGACTAAAAAGCGCTAATACGAGGAGATAGAGCGAGAGATATTATTCTACTCCGTCTCGTTAATGCGGATATCCTTCGCCGCAGGATAGCCGCAAACTCTCTCGAATATAGAACGAGTTTGAGGTAAAAGGAAAATAGTGATCTGCGCATACGCGGTGCAAGATTAATGAAGAGTAGCGGAAGGGTCCGTACGGCTCTCGGATATGTCTGCCTTCGACGTCGCGAGAGATATTATGTTCTAATAATAATAATAATAATAATGTTCCGTACGGCAAGAGATATTATTCTCTTCCATCTCATTAATGCATTAATAAATACCCAATGTTAATAATTATTTAAGAAGTTATTTATCAATAATTAATGAAGAACTTAATTATCAATAATTAATTAATACTCAATCGGATGCGAGTTTTGAGGAAAAAGCAAAACGGTCATATTCTTGCGGTCATGCGCGGTGCGAGATTAATCGAGGAGAGTCGCGAAAGAGTTCTTAAGGCGAGGCATATTAATCTCACCGTCTCATTAATGCATTAATTGAAACCCAGTCTCAATAATTAATGAAGATCTTAATTATCGATAATTACATTTTTTTTCAATAATTTTCAATAAATCAATAATAAAAATACTCAATCGAAGGAGAGTTTGAGATAAAAGCAAGACGTTCATCATCCGGCGCGCATGCGCGTTGCGGGATTAATGGAGAGTAACGAAAGAGTTCGTACGGCGAGGCACACTAATCTCACCGTCTAATTAATGCATTAATTAAAACCCAGTCTTAATAATTAATGAAGATCTTAATTATCGATAATTACATTTCTTTTTTCAATAATTTTCAATAACTCAATAATGAAAATACTCTATCGGTGGCGAGTTTGAGGTAAAACGTTTATCATCCTGCGCGCATGCGCGTTGCGGGATTAATGGAGAGTAACGAAAGGGTTCGTACGGCTCTCGGATGTCCGACGTCGATATCGCGAAGCGATCCAGCAGGCGAAATCCGAGAAGGGCCGCGTACCACCGCGGATGGCTGCGAATCGAGAAGCCCGCAATAAAAGCTAGAGGAATGCCGCTGGTCAGCCGGGCAGGAGCGGCAGGAATCGCCCGGTGGATCATGGGAGGGAGAGGAATCCTCTCGGCGGAGGAGTCGGAACTCCTCTTGTACGGGCCTCCGGGACTCGTTTCGGGGGACTTGTTCGCCGCAGGATCCTTCGATCGTCTCTGTGTGCGCTCGCTCGGCTCTTCGCGTTCCTATCCGCACGCCACTATACCGATGCTCTGCCGGCCGCTGGTGCCGCTTGGAGAACGCTGCGGGCCCTTCAAGGCCGAAACGAGGCTGGTACCTTGGGTCCAGATCGTTTCATATCTGATTCTACTTTTTTTAATAGGATTTTTCTAAGAATAGGGGTCAGTAGATTTGGATCTATAGATCTGGACCCGATGCATTCTACCAACTGGAAATTGATCCGGGAATCCATCGGCTATACAACTGAATCTATAGGTCTATAGGTCAGAATCAGTACGTCTGGATCTATAGATCTGAACCTAGAGATCTGGATTCACAGATCGGGTTTCATAGATCCCGATTCATACATCTGGATCCACAGGTCTGGATCCATAGGTCTGGATGCATAGATCTGGATCCATAGATCTGGATCCATAGATCTGAATCCATAGATCTGGATCTACAGATCTGGATCCATAGATCTGAATCCATAGATCTGGATCTACAGATCTGGATCCAGAGATCTGGATCCGTCGATCTGGATCCGTAGATCTGGATCCGTAGATCTGGATCTACAGATCTAGATCCATAGATCTGGATCTATAAATCCTGGATGTATAGATCTGGATCTATAGGTCCTATTCTATCGATCCAGAATAGAGATACAAACGAGATCTACATGTATCCTATTTAGATCTATAGATCTAAGCGGTAAAGTTTAGATCTATAAAAAGATTTCTCTCGATTTCAATTACATTTTGTTTGCTTCGAGAAGAAAGAAATTATATTTTCGGAAATCAAACTAGTCGACAAAACCAATTTTTTAACGTTCATCCTCTTCAGCCTTGCCCGAACTTTATACCCAACGGACTATTTTTTATCAATTCCAATAATAAAAAATTGGATCTCATTAAATAAGAAAAAAAAAAGTATTGTTACTCACATATTTGCCGGTGACGTCTGCCACCTGTGAAACAGTGACAAATACGAGTAGCACCAACGACCTGAAACAGAAAGTGATGTCGAGCGTGAGTACATCGTGGCTCGTTTCTTGCTCAGCGAGTAGCTGTGTGATGACCTGCGGTGCATGGGAACGATTTCCACACTGCAGACATGAATGTATACCTATATATAACATATATATATATATAGGGTCGAAACCTCCGTAACTCCTCGAGGATACATACGTGTATGTAATACGACAACTGGTTCAGCGAGATTTATCGCAAGGATAACATTGACCCAGGCTCTGTACGATTCCCCGAGTACAAAAAAAAATACGAGCTTCGAGTAGCAGGTAGGTAAAGACATGTAATATGTATAGCACGTGCGTATATATGAAGACGTAAGGGGAGCTGCCCGGGGCAGTTGCGGGTGAACAGACATACAGCTTGTCTTCTCCTTACGGTCGAAACGAGTTTCGTTTCACTGCCCGAAGATAATTCGAGATACCGGTCCACATTAAATGGCGAAGACTCGAACCGCGACTTCTGGAACTCGGATTCCGACCGAACATCGCGACTCCTTACGTCAGCGAAGCGCAGGAAATAGAATATGGCCCAGAAAGTTGAAAAAATATATATTGAAGACATTTTTTATAATTTTATAATTATTTGTTATCATTCTAATAAGTTTTTTCATTGTAATAATAATTTTTACAATTGTTAATAATTTTTATGTTTTTTAATTATTAATAAAATTTGTATGTGTTAGATGTTATATTTGGTTTGATTTTAATGTGAAAATATTTTTGAAGTAAAAAAAATTAGGAAATTTGAAGATCGATGAGCCACGACCTCGAGAATTATGTAATGTGTCTTCTCGTGATTTCGCAGTAGCCATTCGTAGGCCGTCCCGACGAATGCAGTAGCAAAAGTAAAAGTACATTACGACGCGCCGATCTTACTCCCGGCTATGAGCGGAAAGTGAATCTTTAATATCACTGCAATTTACTACCAGGCGCTCTCGGCAGCCTGCGAGGTTCGCGAGGGGTCAAGCTTCGATTACAGGAATCTGCAGCAGGAACTGTGCGCTACCCACCTGGACGCTGCATAAGACACGCGGCCGTGAGGTTGCAACAGCTAACTAAAACATTCGTCAAATCTGTAGAAACTTTTTGACCACCACCGATAAAAACGGCTTTTTGAGGAGACGCGGCTAATTAACTACTATATAACCGTTTTTTTTCATAAACCGTAGTCATTAAAAAAAATGTATGCAAGACAATTGTGCACAAGCATCATATTGCATTGTTATTTAAATAAAGCTAGAAGAAATTTGGAAAAAAAATGATAATAATTCAAACTTTTTACCACGTCATTTTTCTTTACTCAGATTGCACCTAACACTCATACCTACTTGAGTCCTAAAAACTTCAATTTATTATTATTATTATTATTATTATTATTATTATTATTATTACTATTATTGCGACATAGAGGTAAAAAAATTTATATTTTTCCAAGTATGAAAAGAGCCATCAACTATCCAATAACCAGTTTTACTAAAGAAAATTGAAAAAAAATGTTTGTGTACCTTAAAAAAAACAATTAATTTGAAGCCCGGTTGAGCTTTCCCCGTGGTCTCGTCACTAATGGAAAGACAATAATGCTCCGACAATGCAAAACATTCGTCAAATTTCAAACCTTTTTTTTGTCCACCGCCGATAAAAACCGCTCTTTAAAGAGACGCGACTAATTACTACTATATAGTCGTTTTTTCATAAACTGTCGCAATTAAACAGAAAAAAATGTATGTGAGATAAACGCGGGTCTGTCCAGGTCTCCAGGTCAGAAGGACTGCTATAATAATTTTGTTCTATTTTCATACCGCATCATTATTTAAATATCTCGCTAGTCTCGTCGCCAGTGGAAACACAATAATACTCCGGGCAAGACAAAATATTCGATAAACCGCAAAAACTTTTTCACTCCCTAAAAATCCGATAAAAGTGGTTTTTTAAGGAGACATGGCTAATTAGTCGGTTTTCATAATCTTTCGTCATAAAAAAAAAAGTTTGCAAGATTATTAATCAGAATCACAGTTATAATAATTTTACTCAATTTTCGTCATACCGCATCGTTATTTAAAGAAATCTATTTTAAAAATTTGAAAAAAATTATAAGAATTCAATTTTTTGATCACGTAATTTCCCTTTACTCATATTCCACCTAATGTTCGTACCTCCTTAAGCAGTAAAAACGTGACAATTTCTAATAATTAAAGCTCCACTGAAATACAAGTAAATAACAAAAATGTATATCGGTCCGGGTGCGAAAAGAGCTTCAGCCATCAACTATCCAATACATTGTTTCACTATTTTTATTTTTTTATTTTTAATCTCTATGTACCTGAAAAAAAATCAATTTGAAGCTCGGTTGTGCTTTACCGCTGGTCTCGTTGCCAGCGAAAGCACAATAATGCTCCGGACAAGGCAAAAATATTCCGCAATACAGCGGGCATGATTTCCAGCCATTTCATTTTCTCTCAGTCGCCTTTCCCGACTGCTTTCGTTTTCGTCGTCCTCCTTTTTTCATATATCCATGAAAACGACCATAGAAAACAGCGAGACCGTGCGGGAGGAGGTGCAATAACGAGTAGCAGTTATATACGTTCCGCCGGCTGCCGCGGCTATATGCAAATGTTCCCTCGTTGCACGCCGGCGAGACGTACCTAGCGCCCCCTACGTGTATACGTACGAAAAGCGCACATTCGGCGGTTCGCAGTGGGATAACGAGGACCGCCGTGGAGCGACGACGCAGGCGGCAACAGCCGCACCTGGAGGAGCGGAGAGCTGCTTCAGAAACGTTTTCACTATTCCCACGGGAAGCGACATTGCCGGAGTCTTTTTCACTATCCCTCTCGAGTCGAAATTGGGGGTAAAAAAACAAGAAGAAACCACCGCGAACCGGCAGCCTCGTCCCGCAAAGCCCGGAAATGCTTTTTAAATTGTTTTTTTTTTTCATGTCTAGACTCGGCTCGTCTTCCGGAGAAAAACCTGTACAACTCGTGTCATTAACACGATTTCACTGGCGCTGAGCTCGAGACTAAATTCTTATTACGTGGGTACTGAAACGACGTTGTTTATTACCTTTTTTTTTAAGTGTCGTTATGAATTTTGAGGTTAATCTATAGGTCTGGATCAATGGATTTGGATTCATAGATTTTGATCCATAGATCTCAATCCATAGATCTCAAACCATAGATCTCCATCCATAGATCTCAAACCATAGATCTCAATCCATAGATCTCAAACCATAGATCTCAATCCATAGATCTCAATCCATAGATCTCAATCCATAGATCTCAATCGATAGATCTCCATCCATAGACCTCAATCCATAGATCTTAATCCATAGGTCTCACTCCATAGATCTCAATCGATAGATCTCAATCGATAAATCTCAATCGATAGATCTCAATCGATAGATCTCAATCGATATATCTCAATCGATAGATCTCAATCGATAGATCTCAATCGATAGATCTCAATCGATAGATCTCAATCGATAGATCTCAATCGATAGATCTCAATCGATAGATCTCAATCGATAGATCTCAATCGATAGATCTCAATCGATAGATCTCAATCGATAGATCTCAATCGATAGATCTCAATCTATAGGCGGGCGGCAACAACCGCACCGGGAGGAGCGGAGAGCTGCTTCAGAAACGTTTTGACTCTTCCCACCGGGGAAGCGACATTGTCGGAGTCGTTTTCACTATCCCTGTGGAGTCAAAATTGGGGTAAAAAAAGAAACAAGAAGAAACCGCCGAATCAGCAGCCGTGTCCCGCAAAGCCGGGAAATGATGCTTTTTTAAATGTTTTTTTTTTTCATGTCTAGACTCGGTTCCTCTTCCCGAGAAAAACCTGTACAACTCGCGTCATTAACACGCTTTCGCTGCCGCGGTGCTCGAGGCTGAATACTTATTACGTGGGAACAAAGTTACCTATTACCCCTTTTTTTAAGTGTTGTTATTAGTTTGGGGTGACTCTTGTGTGTTGAACTAGATCAAACACACAAGAGTCACCCCAAACTAATAACAGTCAAAAAATATCACTGTTAAATCGGACAGCTCACTCAAAGTCGGTTAGCGTATTTGATGACTTTTTTATGACGCGAAATATGAAAAGGAACAATTGCGGTAGTTGTGCACAAATTACTGGACCTCGCAGAATTTTTAAAAATATGAACAGATATTGTAAATAATTAATATTTACCGAAAAGATATTATAGATAAATGGATCCTACGACCGATTATTAATATATGAATATAATAATATAAATATATAAAAACATTAATACAATTAATATAATTAATTATCAATAGTAAAGAGCAGGAAGGAACGATTGTATAAGATGCCAATAAGAATGTTTTTTGTACCGCTGAAAAATGAACAAAACAAAAAAAGAAAGATTGTCAAGAAAAACATGTTTTTCGAACGCGTAACGGGCGTAACAGGGTGGGTTACTCGTTGCATAATTCAATCTGCCTTTGATTTTGCACGTTGATCTACGCGCTCCAGGATAGAAATTCAGTTGCCTGCAGCAATGCCGGGCGGATAACGCTTCGTTCGATAACATTGTAATTGGTATATCGATTATTATTATTGCCGCCTGAAGCTCGAGATAATAATCGGGCCCGAGCGCGCCAGTTCGCGTTTGCTGGTCCTCTGTAGCTTACGGAAATTTATCCTGTACCGGTACGACAACATAAATAGCAATGCATATCACGTACTACTATTTTTTATCTATTACATTTTTTATATCAGACTTTTTCGATTTCTCGACGATGGACAAATCGATGACCTAAATTTTCTTAAATTCCAGTTCCGGAAGAAAGATTTTTATCACTGAAATTTTATAAATTTTTTCTTTCAATTAAGCGTAAAAATTGAAAAAACTCAATTTATCAAGAGTTAAGATTCTTCATCAATTGTTGAGAAAAATTAAATCAAAAAAGTTTTAGAGAAAATAATATTTTTTTTATTTTCCGACGCTAAAGAGGGTCAGCACTTGAAGGGAGTTGAACACGATTTATTTGGATTTTTTTCGGAACGTACCATTTTTTTTTCATGCACAGCCCTTGCCAGCAAACTCTTTTTTTTTCTCTCAAATTCACGAATCCGCTGTGCACCCGTAGAGTTTGTATACCTGAGCATTTAACGACAATGACGAATGGCCAAAAGAAAACAAGGCGAACAGTCGTAGAATATTCGCGAGTACGGTGCTCGCTACGAGCCGTATTCGATCGTTTGTCCTCCAGTTGAATTCAGCTTCAACGCTCGTTCTCCTCTCTCCTGTGTTTGCCAAAGCAAGCACCAAGTATACCAGAACAATATCGTCTGTGGCTCTCCGAGCGCACAGAGTGTAGTTGCACTTTCCGCGATGAGCTCATCTACTCTCACTCTCGCCGTCGTCGTTTTTTTTTTCAACCCTTATTACCCTGCTTTCCATTGTGGCGAAGAGAAAGAAAAATTTATATATTCTCGTCGAGAGAGGGCTTAAATTTTACGCGAAGACGCCGTTTCCTTTTCCACTCATTGTTAATTTTATTGGAGTACAGAACCGTGTCCTCCAATCACGATGAGACCTTTTTACGAACCGCACTTTGTTATATTTCTAATATAAATAATTAAATAATTAAATTATTAAGTATGATGATTATTATAAAACTAATCATATAGGGCTGAAGGTCTCGGGTCGATGGCCCTTTGCCAATGTGTATAATTATCGGATATAAAACTAGTATAAGAACATAATTGTGTAAATATATAGCATTGGCAATACATTTCTTTGACTACTACTAATCATATAAAATTATGTAATTATTGTATAATTATTTTGAGTATTTGTATATATGAATAGATATTTAATGATTTTAGTAAATACATGTATATCACAAAAAAATTATTAACACATTTTTTCGCGGGGCATAAAAAAGTCTACATGGGGTTTTTATACAGTGTATATATATATATATATATATATATATATTTATGGAATAAAGTTGTACCGATCGAGGCTTATTAAATGGTACTATCTCGTCTTCGATCGAAGGAAGTAAATACGTATAGACAAGAGTTCGATATAATTTGCCGTACGAAAGGTTTCCGAACGGTGGCAGAGACACAAAGATTGCGCGTCGTTAATTTACCGACGAGCGGCCCGAGACGCTGTACTGTACAGTAGATCTCTCGGTATATATATATATATAGAACATGATCGGAAGACGCGCGCGAGACCGAGACCGAGCGGCAACGGGACCGAGACCGGGTCTCGTCCGATCGTCCGTCCGACGATCCGTTCCTTCCTTCCTCGAAACCATTATTCGATCGAACCTCGAACCTCGAGCTCTCCCATCCATGCACGCTTCCAACTTCTCCCTACGAAGCACCCAGAACTGCCCATTCGTTCCAAGCAATTTTTGTTTTTTTTTTAAATATTTTATTATTGTTTTCTTTCTTTCTTTTTTTTATTAATTAATTTTTTGTTATTTTTACTGACCGTCGATTTATCGAGGCAAGCACGGAACTAAAACGTGAGAATAAACGCACTGGCGATTTTTGGCTCGTACGGAGGGCGCGATATATCGCTCGGACCCTACTCGTGTACAAAGTTCCAGGGTGTCTAAACGCTCCGCTGTCTGCTCCGCGCGAGGAATACACGAGCCGTGAGATTGCCCCTTGTCGCATTCACACAGGGCCTCTTTCGCCGGCCCGCCGGACGAGCGCGCTGGCAGTGACGTCGCAAACGAGTTGGCAAACTCCATCCACAACCGGTCCGTACGAGTAATTGTTCTACGGTCAGGGAGCGTGATCTCTATAATTCTTTGGCTAAAATGCGCAAAAAAAGAGATATATTATACACATATATCTATACATGTATTTGTGTTCTCGTGAAACAAATAAACTGCCGATAAACGGTAGCTGCCTTAGCTCTGAGCGGAAGCTATTTAGTAGGTCCGATTTCACAGCGGAAAGATGTTTTTTTTCTAAATCATTTTTATGGATCGAAAACAGCCAAATGATTTTTTTTTCATTTTTTTTTGTTTTGTGCGTACCGTAATAGTAAGGAGGATCTCCAGGGAGAGTGATTTCTAGAATTCTTTGGATAAAATCGAACAGAGATAAAAATAAATATATATATGGGGCATTCCACGTCAAACCAGCAGGTCATGTCCCTCAACGCCGTCGATTTTGATACTTTTCTAGTATGATCTTGTTACCTCGGGATTTTTTTTCAGATTTTTATTACACCAGAAGTGACATTTTTTAATCTTCGAAAAACTAATTCCCAAAACGCTGTTTTAGTAAGAAAACGGGGCCTATCAACGACGATCTTGAAACTTTGATAGCAACGTTGCTAACTTCGCCATGAGAATATAACATATGGGAGTATTTATGATTTTCGAATTCCGTTCCAGTGTGCTATATGGGATTTGGGTTTTTTGTCGAAATTCACTCCCATATGTTATAAATGCCGAAATCTCGAGAATATACAAATAATATTATATTGAATATTATTGATGTACACAAATCATCAAAATAATGGTGCAATAATGACATAATTACTATACGATTAGTAGTAGTAAAAAAAAGAAATAGCATATGGGAGTGATTTAGAATCTTCGAATTCCATTCCCGTGTGCGGCAATCCATTTGGATCGAGGAGTAGAAAAAAAAACCGAGGAATGGTTCGACACGGAATGCCCCAAACACTAGAATCTCGATTTTTGAGCCCTCGCTTTCCGTCACAGTCCCCGCCACGGAGCGAATATCGATCGGCGCAGAAAGTTTATGGGGCATGCTCGACTGTTAGTATGGGCGGGGCATGCGCAACCTCGATTTTTGTAGGTGTTATGCGGTGCCGGTCCCGCCGCCGTGAATGAAGTCGAGGTGGTCCTGGTGTACATGTAAACACCTATCTATCTATATTTTGATATTAATTTTTTATATACATATATGATTGGCATATCTTATAAACATATATGTATATTTTTTGCTGACTTCGCTAAAATAACCGCATTCCTTGCTCGCAACACGGGCGGAAAATAGCCTATTATTGACCAATGATCATCAGTAGCCTGTGCGCATGCGCAGTACTGCTTCATTACTCCCTATGGAGTAATAGAGCTCATTACTCCCTTCCGAAGCTCTATTGCTCCCGGTGAAGTAATGTAATCGTTGGCAAATATGACGATTTCGCGACACAAAAAATGTAGGTATTTTAACGAAGTCGGAAAAAGTATCGTAAGCTATACAGAAGAAAGCGAATTTTCATTTCGAGTAATTTTTTCAGAGAAACTTCACACTCGGCGAAAATCGTGCATTTCCCTCCCTCCTGGCAAAACATTCTTTGTCTTCGCGTCGAATAAATAAACTCTCGATAAACCGTAGCTGCAGTCGGAAGCTTTTTTAGTAAGTTTGTTTTAATAGGGGAAAGATCTTTTTTTTCTGACATATTTTTTCAATCGAGAATAGCCGAATAATTTTTTTTTTTCCACACGTACTATAATAGTACCGTGGAAGAATTTGCAAAAGCACGCCACGATGGTTTACAGGGGGCCACGCGTACGATGGTCCAATTAAGAATACGAGGAAATGCGGGGGATGGAAGATGCTATCGTCGAACATCCGGGAAACAATCTTTTTTTTTCTTTTTTTTTCTTATCACAACGGACACCAGTCACGATGCGCGGACAGTATCAACGCTGGCCCACGCGCAGAGCGCCACTGGAATCTCTACTACGGCACGCATTCGTATTATGCTTCACGAAACCGTGTGAGAGTCTCGAATGAATGAAAACTCAACCGGTGAATGGGCGAGCGCTGTATCGTTAGTTAAATTCTTTTTTTTTTTTTTGCGACCTTAATTTTTTTTTATTGCTCCAACTTAAATTCTTCTTAATAATTTTTTATTGAATTTATAAATATCACAATAAGTTTAAAATTGCGAGAATATTAGTTCTCCCGATAAGTCGTTAGAGTTTTTTTACTCCCACACGGAGTCTGGACGTGACGTTCTTGTCGAAGAATTTCGTGAAGTCAAAAATCTACGGTTCGGCACTCGCCTTATCGCTTCGGCGTTACATTTCTGCGCATGCGCGCGATACAAATAAGGCGTGCGCTGTGCTCAACTGTCTTTATGTAAACTGTATCCCACGTAGGACCACCCGGTTTTTGGATACATGTTTCTTTCTACTGCTGACGGTCCAACACCATCTCGTTTCTCTGCCGTCCTTTTTTATTATTTTTTTATTTTATGTTTTTTTTTGTTTATATAACGGGCTCTCGCCGGAGAGAGCTCTTTAATGATTTCTCGCCCCGTAGTGAATCGCCTCGGAACTTTTGTAGCTTCGCTCGTTCCGCTGTATACGGACTATCATAGCGATTCGTCTCGCGGTTCTTTTTTCTTCATTTCATTGCCTCCACGTGCGTCCCCGCCCGATTCATATACGCTCGGTATAGATACGAGCATTTAATGCAAAACTTAAGGCGCGTGATATAGATACGATCCATTCGCTATTTAATGACTAGTGGAAAGACAACTCTTGTACTCAATCGTAATTTCTTTTTTTTCGCATCAATGCGAAAAAATTGACGCGTTAATGTAACACATTAACGCTGTAATATTAATAGTATTAATATTTTACGATAACGCCGTAATATGAATGGTAATATTCCGGCATTAGCAAAGTAATATCAATATTAATATTTTTTATTAACGCAGTAATACCAATATTAATATTTTACGTTAAGGCAGTAATATTAATATAACAATTTTAACGTATTTCATTACGAATGCATTTACGCACATGGCACCTTTAAAAAAATATTTTTGCGACTACATTAAAAGTAAAAAATTACTGACCGGATAACTATGCATGCACTATGGCCTTTTTTCACCAATTTCGCCCCAATACTTTAATAGCGAAAATTATTTACATCAACTCAGTAATATTAATACAAAAATTTTAACATATTTCGTACGAATGCATTTACTTTTAAATATTTACTTAAAATATTTCCCCGAGTATTTTAACAGTAAAAAATTAACTTTGATTGCCGACCGGATAATTAAGGGTGGCGCATTTTCACCAATTTCGCACTGACCCTTTAATAGCGAAAATGATTTACGCGATCAGCTCATCCTATCGTCTGGAAAATATTTTAATTTTAATTTTTTTTTTTTCATAGCTCAGCATCACCATCAGCATCAGGCCGAATTTCCGGACCATGTTTCCAGTCGTCGAGCTATTTTGCAAGCGTCTACCCTATCCGCCTGTCGACGACAGCAGTCGACTCTGCTCTACACGTACACTATACATATATTGATATTACGAAGCTCTCCCGGTATCGCTATCGTCGTTTATTCGTTAAATAATTGGGTCATGGAACATCCTGCCTGTGTCTGCTGTCGGAATAGCATACGATCTACCCCCCCCCCCCCCCCCTGCCGCCGATCCTTCTTACACGCAGCCTGGCATCGACTCGCCGGCAATATGGCCTGGACAGTTTCTACAGTGTAAACCCAATTTTCTTCCACCCATTAAAAAAAAAATTTACGTATAAATAAATAATAAATAATACAAAAATATATTTAAACAAATTGAAAACAGACATTTTCATATCGTCTTCTCGTAATATTGCTTTCTTCGCAAACTTTCTTCTGCGAGAAAAATATTATGGCTATAAAAATATACATATATATATACATATATATTAATGGACTAATTGATTCGGCCCCGCTGCTCGCTCTTATCAATATAAGAGTCCCTAATCGGGTACTGAGGAACGCGCGGACGGATTTATTCAGGGAGGCACTGCATTCGACAAATAATGCCGCAAACTCGGCGATAGGTCGTTTGTTGAGCAGGGAAAATGGATATCCGGCACTCGGACGCACTGGGCAGCCATATGAGATATTTGTCAGGGCAGCAAAGAAGTGTATACTGAAATTTCAATAGAGAGTTTAGGCTTTATACGGGAGAGGGGTCGGATCACTGGGATAGTTTTAGTCGAATATCATTATATGTTACGTTATTATATGTTTACAGTTCTATATTTGACTTACATTATAGCCAAAGGTTTATATATGAGACTGGATATTAAGCTGTTGAAACAAATTTGTGTTTATATATTTTTTGTAAAGGAGCAATCCGTTTAGAAAAAAAAACCAATCAATCAATCAATATTAAAAAATCGGACCAAGCCGATAGTCGTAGCTAAAGCTTGGAGGGCAGAAGGGGCAAAATGGCCCCTAATCGAGGTCAATGAAAATTGCAGCTTCACTGCATTAAACAGGCGATCGGACGGGTTGCTTTCTATTTATATGTATGACTTACATTATAGCCAAAGGTTTATATATGTGACTGGATATTAAGCTGTTGAAACAAATTTTTGTTTATATATTTTTTGTAAAAGAGCAATCCGTTTAGAAAAAAAAACCAATCAATCAATCAATATTAAAAAATCAGACCAAGCCGATAGTCGTAGCTAAAGCTTGGAGGGCAGAAGGGGCAAAATGGCCCCTAATCGAGGTAAATGAAAATTGGAGCTTCACTGCATTAAACAGGCGATTGAACGGGTTGCAGTTGCTATATATTTATATGTTTATATGTATATATGTGTATATGTGTGTATATGTGTGTATATATATATATGTGTATTTTTTTTCTCGGCCTGTCGCGACGTCGAATATCTCTCGAGGTCGACCGGGCCGTAATCGTCGACCCCGCAATGCAAAAGCGTTACACACGGAGAGAATATGAGTGCAACATATTCCGCAACAGATTAGCCACGCTAGCTGGGCGATTCGATCAGCGGGGCCAGCGATTGGGAGAGGCCCGACTGAGGAGAAAACGCGAATATCAATGAGTTAGCCGCGGGGTGGGATCGACCATTAGCCAAGCTAACTGGCCGAGACACGCGTCTCGGGATTTCCGTTTAAACCGTACCCCACTTCGCCGATTCGCTTGTACACACATGAAGTATGCAAGAAACAAATAAAACGAATAAAAAATATCTATTATTCCTATTCGAAGACGCCGTCGTAAAAAATTAGAAACGTTTTTCTAATTTTTTTTCACTGTACAATAAAAAAGTAAAATCAAGATCGTTGATTTAAAAAACATTTTTTTTTGCGCAAATTTCTTGTCTGAATCTTTTTCTCGTTAGTTTACCGATTCTGTTTTTGTTTTTTACAAACCGTATTTCTTGGGTAATAAAAAAATTGAAAAATTAACGAGAAAAAACATTTTTTGGATCTTCGTCGTCAAGAAACGTTTGGGAAATGCACCCATTTCTGTCGTGCCCTATCGTTGCAAAGCGGATGCTGTGTATGAAGATCATCATGCTGTGTATCAAGGTACATCAATCAAAGCGGGTGCGTGTGTGTGTACGAGAGGTTGGGCGATAATCAGTCATGACCACAGCTTGTATTTATTTTAAACAATAAATAAACTTTACTGATTTAACAAACCTTTCTTGTCCGCAAATTTCTTGTCCTCAATGTTTATCGGGTTTGATTTCGATTTTTTCTTTTACAAACATTAC
Organism: Stenichneumon culpator; assembly: GCA_964017025.1. Classification (NCBI taxonomy): domain Eukaryota; kingdom Metazoa; phylum Arthropoda; class Insecta; order Hymenoptera; family Ichneumonidae; genus Stenichneumon; species Stenichneumon culpator. The sequence goes on along the minus strand of OZ024776.1, from coordinate 10,781,889 downwards.
GTAAAAACATTTGGCTAAAAAAAAAAAATTGAACATTTTACGAGAAGAAACATTTTTTGGAACTTCGCCGTCGAGAAACGTTTGTGAAATGTGCCTATTTCCACTCCGCGCTGTAGATGCAAAGTGGATGCTGGACATCAAGATTGGTACATCAGGCAGTGGTGTGTGTATGTGTGTACGAGAGATTGGTCGACAGTGAGTCGTGACCACAGTTTTTATTTATTTCGCAAATAACTACAGCTTGTTGATTTAACAAACATTTCTTGTCCCCAATTTTCATCTCCACAACCTTAACCTCCCTAATTTTTTTTAACTTGCAGAATTTTATGTTTTTTTTACTTACTGTCTTGCAAAAAATGAAAAATGAAAAATTAAAGAGAAAAATCATTTTTTTGGAACTTCGCCGTCGAGAAACGTTTGTGAAATGTGCCAATTTCCACTCCGCGCTGTAGATGCAAAGTGGATGCTGGACCTCAAGATTGGTACATCAGGCAGTGGTGTCTGTATGTGTATACTCGAGATTGGTCGACAGTCAGTCGTGACCACAGTTTTTATTTATTTCGAAAATAACTACAGCTTGTTGATTTAAGAAACATTTCTTGCCCGCAATTTTCTTCTCCGTAACCGTTACCTCGTTAATTCAACTAATTTTTTTCTAACTTACACAGTTTTTATTTATTTATATAATAAAAAATAACTAAAGCTTGTCTATTTAACAAACGTTTCTTGTCCCCAATTTTCGTTACCGCAACCTTCACCTCGCTAATCTGTTTTTAACTTACAGAATTTTATGTCTTTTCAACTTACTGTCTTGCCAAAAAAAAAAAAAGAAAAACAATCATCTGTTTGAAACTTCGCCGTCGAGAAACGTTTGTGAAACCTGCCCATTTCCACCGTGCGCCATAGATGCAAAGTGGACGCTCTGTATCGAGATTGGTGCACGACGCAGTAGTCCGTGTGTGTACCCGAGATTGGCCGATAGTCAGTCATGACCACAGCTGTGGCCGTGCAGATAACGTAACTCGGCTGCGTTGAATCGCAGGTACGAGCTCGCCGGCTACGCAAAGCTGGGTCTCATTATTCGGATGCTCCGACTCGGTACAGAGCGGTTACTCTCTACGGAGGAACCGGCTCGGGATCGTTCATCTGCCGCGAATCGCGACTCTATTAATCGTCGGCCAATCTGCCTTTCGGAGAGGGGCTTTTTCGGAGAACCCAACGGTCCACTCGCGTGACGGTTGTACGTGACTCTTCCCCCCCCCCTCCCCTCCCCACACTGCCCGGTACGCGCCGTAGCGAGCCAGGTTGGACGGTCGCCGAGCCAAGAGAGATATTAAGATTAGAGTAAAAAATTTGAAACGAGAACACGCGAGGAGATTTGCTACGGTACAGGGGACTCGGTGTTTCGCGCTGTGTTGTGGACGGCGAAGTGGGAGGGTAATGGTATGGTGATGGAGCAGTAATGCTTCGCTAACTCTAATAGCGAGGATTTTTTTTTCTTCTTTTAGATGTTTTTTTCGTTTTTTTTTTTTTCTACTGGGCTGTATATTGTATAAAAGCGAGACGCCTCCTACTGTGCGGTATGTATATACGGTATAGTGAGATTGTTACGGGGTGCAATGACGCGTGGAATTTTGTCGTCGGCCGCGGCGCCGACTATTCAATATCCTCTTCTCTCTTTGTAGTCTCCCGGAATATATATATATATATATGTGTGTGTGCATTGATTGCTAAGAAATGGGAGGGCGTACCGTACGGCATTTAACGTGAAAAACTGTATGAGATAAGCCCTTATGCTTCACAGTAGTCGATATCTATATACGGCTAAATTAGAGTTTGATTTGATTGTTATTGTTATTATTTTTGTTATTAATTATTATTATAGAATTTTATTATTGTTATAGAATAGTGTCGTTTTATTCGGGTTGTCGGGCGAGCCGCTTAAGGACAACGTGTCCAAAACACATAACGGTCACTGACAACAAGATGTCGCAACAGAAAATTGAATAATGAAAGTAACAGATCGTAAACTCAAAAATGAACTGAAGTAACGAAAATGCAAAAGAATGAAAATAAGAATAGCATTAAGTAAGGCGCTAATTAATTCATATAATAATAATTATTATATGAATATGATATACGAATTGTATTATTTTCTGCCTGTTGCTTTATTTTCTACTCATTATCTTGTATTTTTATATTGTTGTTTTTTTCCAACAACGGTTGTAAACTTTTGACTTTGGCAACTTTTGGGCCATGTAGTAGACACTTCAAGAAGTAACCCTTCTTTTCACATTTTTGAAAGCCTAGAAAGCTTTGAAAACCCGACCGTTCCCTAAAAGACCCGGTGTACACATCCCGTCTCTAAAAATATAGTGAACACTCGCAGGGTTAAGATTGGATTAAGGCCAGTGGAAAACTGTGGATCCTCGTCCATCGCATGGACCGCAAAACTCAATTTTCCAATACTTTTTAGATGCCCTATTTTGTCCCAACGATAAAGCCGGATTTTCCAACCCGTTTTGACCCACGTACCACCATCGGCACCATCCCAAAGTTATTGTAGAATTGCGTTTTGTCTCATTATCCCGTTTTAACCCGGTGTGCCATTTTGCCCCGTTCTCCCCTACTCTTTGAGCCGTTTTAATATTCCAACTGGCAAACTGTCGATCCTCATACATCGTAAGTTTTGCAAAAAAAAATGCTAAATACCATAGCTGATTGAAAACAGGACACTTCCGCTACGCGATTCGCAGTACGCGAAAAGCTGTAACGATGCCTAAAAACGAAAGTCCCGGTCTTGCCGCTCCTGCTCCACGTATTCCGCGCGGTTATCGAATTAGCCATGTAAATAAACGTCCGAGTTACACGTTGTGGTTCCTTTGAACTTGTGTGTTACTCACGGCTTTGAGATTTCGAGAACTGCCGTTGGTTCTCTGCCGCGCGTGCGCATATTGCAACCCTGAACCGTGTCCGTGTCTGTGTCTCCATACGCGTACCGGGAAAGCACGCGAACTTCTCCGTTAAATAGCCGCAACAAAGTTCGCCCGGGCCGTTGGCTCACGTTAGGGTTAAAACTCGAGCGTGTATAATGCATACGAAATGTTATAACGTGGAACTCGATCATTAGGCAAGAGAGTTTCTCGACCTCGCATGCGGCCCCGCCTCCCGACTCTTTCTCTGTATCACCAGAGGTTAGATAGTTTCTAACGCGACTCTCTCTCCGGAGATCATTTACTTCGGCCCGGCTCGGCTCTTCGTAACCTCGACTTATCCCTCCGGCCGACTCTCCCGGGACAACATTACGATATTGGCTATCGTAGATATTGCACAATAGCTTGACCATCCTCCATCCAACCGACTCTCCCCTCCGGAGAGCGTCGAAACACTTTTTTCTTACGCACCGAACTTAATACCGAACAAGAAGACGATTTTTTGTTTTTGCAAACGCCTTGACGCCTCATTGTGCGCGCGAAACGGGCGGAGACGCGTCGCCTCGAGCCCCTCGAGCGAAGAAGACGCAGCGACGCCAGCGCCACAGCGGCGCAGCTGGGCGACTCGCCTTTATGGGCAACGTACATCTTTTTCTTCTGGACATAGATCAAACCGACGAGAGAACGACGAAGCCCGATATTGCGCCGTCTCATCGACTTCTCGTTCGAAATAGCCAATATAGTCTGTCATGCTGGATATATCTATGTATCTGTTATATATGGGCCGTTCTATACCATTTCGAACTGGGTCTGACCATTCGCATCTGGGATTGGGCCCGCAATCTTTTACGTGACCGCACTAATTCTCAAAAGCACTCAGATTTTTGAAAACTTGCTTCAATTATTTGTTATTGAAAAAAATGAACTTATTGATCGCCGCCACTTAAAGATCTGAACATTTATTGAAAAATCTTGCGTCATACCATTGTGGCATCACTTTCTATTTTTTCTTCTAATCGCTTTTGAAAAAAATAGTGAAAAAAGTTATAATAAAGAAATCTTTCGATTATGTGTTATCGCTTGACAATTTTTATATACAACACTGTATTTTTGGGATTTTTTCAGATTTTTCTTCCTCATAGAGGAAGTTTAAAATATTTTTAATAAGTTTAAAAAAACACATATGACACAAGATTCTTCACAATTTGTTCAGCTTTGTAAATTGTGGCGACGAATAAGTTCATTTTTTTAATAAAAAATAATTATAAAAGATAGTTCAGACATATAAAAAATGACGGGCCGAATCCAAGAGGTAAAGCGTCGAATCCAGGTCGAAATGGTACGGAATGCCCCATATATACGTAGGTGCTCGCACCTGTGTTATTGCTTGCACTCTCATCGAATGCGCTCAGCGGACACGAAGCATAAGAGTTTCGATTTGCCGCTCGTAAAATAAATCCTTTACAGCTGCATTAAAACTGTTGTTATATCTGTATCTACGGATGACCGAGGCGTTTATCCAAAGTCCGTACGGGATTGCATCGCGTGATGAATTCGAGAGTTTCGAGGATCGCGTTTGGCTGCAGCGATGAGGCTTGCCGGCAATGAAAACGCTGACCCTCCCTCTCGACGATATACACAGTTATACGGAGAGGCTTTCGAGGACGCGGAGATGTGTACAGTATATACATTACGCGCTTTACACTGGACAGTGCATTATGGCGTGGAACACGACGCGAGCGTGAACCTTGTGTACTTTGCACTCGACAGATCCGTTCGTTAGCCCGTGGTCGTTGGCGAAATTCAGAAAAGTTATACCGATATAACGTGGTTCGGCTGACGGCGGAGGGGGTGAGTAATGCGAGTATAAAGGCCGGACGCTCGCGGAGCGCTGCGCACTCTTGCGGCGGAGCCGCGCGGCGACGGTAATGTCTCGACGACAAAATTACGCTTAATCGACCGTCAATTTTGCTTAAAATTAGTCGCATAGTTTGTTATTTTTTGTTTCGTCACAAGCTATTTGTATATTAAAATTATTTCTGTCTTTTTTTTTCGTCCTACGATAAAAAAATACATTCATTGCCGATAGTGATTTACCGGACGGCGATAAATTTATATATCGGTAACAAGTTTCTCGCACAATTATACGAGCCCTAGTCGATAATGCATGCATAAAAGTCGGTCGCTCGCGGGGCGCTGCGCACTCTTGCGGCGGAGCCGGGCAGCAGCGTAATGTCTCTACGATCGACAACAAAATTACGATAAATCGACCGTCAATTTTGCTGAAAATCTGTCGCCCGAGTTGAAAAACAACGGTAATCATTTTTTAAAATCTTTTTTGTTCGTCACGATAAAAATAAATAAATTTGTTGCCGAAAATTATTCAGCATATGACGAGAGAATTTGTGAATATCGGTAACAGGTTTCTCGTAAAATTGTACATGCCCTCGTCGGGCACAGCACAGCACGCACGTTTGTGCGGCGCACACTTTATACGGGGAAATAGAAGTGTACGGCGTACATGGGAAGAGTAAATAACCCGGCGTGTATCGAGTGGAATTGCCTCGGTCGAGTGTGTTAACCTTTTGCCCTTCGCGCGCCAGGCGTACACGTTGGATGTATACACGGTTGAAGCCTCTCCCCCCTCCACGATAGACACACCACTCGTCATCTTCTCTGCGCTGCGCGCTCTAACACGGACCCGACGTTCCGGACTAATACTCGGTCGAGAAACATTTGACTATAAACATGCGAGAAGGTGGAAGAAGACTTTGCGTACAGGCGAGACAGCCGAGCGGAGATGGAGAGCATTCAACGTTACTTGTCTAGCACACGTATATATACATTACGTTATAAAAAAAAAGTGATGTAGTTTATACTATAGGTAAGTATAATGGGAGATGAAGAGACGCGAGTGACTTTCGAGTCGTTCTCACGGACGTAAGAGATGCATGAGTTTCTCGTACGTATATATATATATATATATATATATATATATATATATATATATATATATATATATATATATATATACACATACATATATAGTATAGAGAGGGGTACTGGCCGTAGTCGACGACTCTGGCGAGAGCTACACGAGTACTTCTTCTACGACTATGGGTCTGCACTCGAGTGCTGAACATCCAAGGGTTCAGGTAGCCGAAAAATAAGACTAAGAGGGAAAAGAGCACCGAGTGGAAAAAAAACGATCTCGAGACGAGAGGGAGCGAAGAGTAGGCGACACTGCGAGTTACGAAACTTTTTCTTTCGAGTGCGGTAAATCTTCTTTTTTTTGTTCCTGAATATATATCTATATGTATGGTTCTACTGTATACAGGATGAGTGTGTATACGTACGGCGAGTCCGACGATTAGTCCTGCACGGCCTCGGCGGTGCGGGGAGCTGCGAGAGCCGAACGACGACGTCGACCGTCAGTTGAGTCATCTCTCGAGTGTGGCCCGTCTCCCGAGAGACGCTCCGTATTAAGGATTATCTTGGTCAGCTACACTCGCCACGGGAATACACGGCAAGGAAGAAGCGACCGCGGATGGGGAAAAAAAAAGAAGGGAAAAATAAGAGCCTCGGGGGATCGTTAGAGGACTGGGAAATTGGTCGGGTCGTTTGAAACCGCACTCTCTCTCATCCTCTTAGCGCGGATGGTACAGATTATTTTTCATCTTTTTTTGTTGTGTTTTTTTTCTTTCACTCTGGACTATAACAACGAGGGATCATCGGATAATACCGACACCGGCGCTGTTGGTGGCAACGGTGTCGCGGCGATTAGGGCGGCAAGAGAATCCAAGATTAAGGCCTCTCGCTGACCCGCTCCGCTGGCGAGAGGAACGCGGCTACCGTGCTGCGCGTAATCCTTGAGACAACGGCTTTGGGACGACAGTCATTGGCACTCGAAGGAATTAGAGTTTCGTCGCGGGAGGAATGTTTTTAATTTTTTAAAATTTCTATCATAGTCACCGACAGCGATAGGTGCGCGGTTGGTGCGTGGCTCTGGCGGTCTCCAAAGTCAAGCCGTACGGCTTGTGGTCAGTACTTGGATGGGTGACCGCCTAGCCGTGCGCTGGCTTGCGTATCGAATCGTGGAGCGTCAGGCAATTTTCTCGGAGATTGGTGATTACCCTGTAGGAAAGCCAATCTTTAGGGAAAGAGCCGTCTGTGTATAGCCAGGTTTTCCGCAGTTTCCCTGTGCCATTGTGCGAATGCGGCACAGTCGGCTGCGGACGCAATCCGGGGTGAGGTGGGGTGTGAAAAAGGGGACGGATTCCGTATAGGTGGAACACATATAAAATATATATATATATATATATATATATCTATGATAGTCGGACGCAGTAATTTGTCCGACTAATTAGACTATTAGATATAATTAGTAGATATAAATAATTTATATCTACCTGTAAATAGATAAGTAAATTATTTTTAAAAATATCTCAACGATTCCGGCCACTTTTTTTTTACCCGAGTCTACGATATAAAGTTACTGATTGTTATTAATGCATCGTTCGCCGAACACTTTACAGTTCTACAAACTTTTATATGAATATTTATATATTTTATTTTTTGAATATATATTTTTGTAGATTTATTTTATTGAAAGGATTGTTGGACGGCCAATGACTGTGCCTTTTCACAAGAAAATTCGACCCTTTTCCCATCGAACCCGCGTACACGCAACCAGTTGCAGTGGAAAGGTAACAAAGTATAAATCGTCCGTAGATGGGGATCACGGGCGGTCGTGCTCGAGTCTCTCGACACTCTTGACTCTCGGTTTTTTCGGGTAACTCGATACGACCGTCATCAAGGGAACACGTACGCCCGTATCGCGTGACCAAAATCAGAGGGACGTTAGCTTTATCTTTTTAAGCGCGTAAAATACCCCTTTCTGGCTTCGGCCTCGGCGATACATACGATCATATATATGGAGCTCTGTGCGGGAGCATCCACGCCGTCGGCAAGATTACCGGACGAGATTAAGGGTGACGATAAATAAATGGGACGTGCGATCGTGACGATTGACCGTCGCAAACGATCTTGCCGTCCGACTGTCCAAACCGTAGATATTTCTTCCTAGCGCAAACACACACATACGTATGTGTATACATTTGTGTCTTTCACCATGTTCCAATAACGTTGAACAAACAGAAGTGTGAATGAAAATGGTACCGACGATGTTTGCGAGACAAATAATCGCGCGCTATAATTAATTGAACGCGTCGAATCGATTTCTGTTACCCTGGCCAGTGGAATCGAATGTGTCGGGAGATCGGTGCGATCTACCTTATCGACGCTTCAGTACACCGTAAACATGAATAATTGTAGCTTTGCTTATGCACAAACGGCAAATCTATTATGTGACTCCAGTCGAAAAGGCGACACATTATTATTATTATTATTATTATTATTATTATTATTATTATTATTATTATTATTATTATTATTATTATTATTATTATTATTATTATTATTATTATTATTATTATTATTATTATTATTATTATTATTATTATTATTATTATTATTATTATTATTATTATTATTATTATTATTATTATTATTCAATGTTAGAGGCGCCTGGTCGGCATTTATTCATGGTCAAATTAAGACTTGTGAAAAAGTCCTTTAGGATCGTAGTAAATAGAAAGAAGTACGAGTTCGACTTGAAAGAAAACTGCTCAATTTGTAAGACACGGTAAGTAAATACGGCAGAACATTTTATAATAGAACGCCCAATTCTCGAGCCACTGAGAAAGCATTACTAGCCCGCGTACGCCCGGTAAATAACACAATATCACACTTGCTGCTAAGCTTCATCAAATTAATTGTATTCTCAAAAGTAAATAAACACATGTATACTTTTATGGTTTTTATTTTTTATATGTAAGAGGAATCATTGAGTTGGTCCGCGGTGGAGCGAACGTTGCCTTAGGCCGCGCAACTTAACATACTCTGCATTATTATAATATTTTATATTTTTATATTTTACATAAAAATACGACGATGATTACACTCGTCGAATCAATTTCTCTTACTCTTACAGAGTGCAATCGACTATACCGCGAAATTGGCGAAACATGCATAAGTTCAGCTTCGCTTGCATACAAAGGGCGAATCGACAATGTAAACGAGCCACCCTGGGGCATTGCAACCAGTCGAAAAGCCGACATTTTCCTTTTTATTATTATTCTTATTATTGTTATTTTTTGCATATTTTTATTTTTTTGTATATAAAGGGATCATCGAGTTGGTTCGCGACGGGACTAACGTTAACATGCACTGCACAGGTTAACCATTCCCGCCATTAAGACGTCCCCGTATTATAATATTTTATATTTTTATACTGTATATAATATATGCATAAATATATATACATTTTTTTTTTTTTTTGCAAAGTTCTCGCGAGAAGGATAATAATGGGATAATAATGCGTATATGCAGGGGATCGAGATTATCGCTCTTTGCCGCGTTGGGCCCCGCGAGTGCGTTCATTATAACGTGACCTACGGGTATAGTTGTTAGGGGGTGGGTCGAGCGAGGCGGCGATACGGCACGACGATGCCGAGCGCACGAGCGCTCGCCCGTTCGACGTCGCCTACGAGATTTTTGTTCGACGATAGAGACGTTAGGAGAAGCCTTTTTTTTTATTCTCCTCCGAGAGTTTCAATCGGTATAGCGTGCTCACTGCCCCGGGCAAATGCATCGTCGTTGCCGCCCGGTGTCTTGTGTGCCGTGGCCTATACAGCGGCACTGTCGGTAACGCAGCGGCGCGCATGCGCAGGGGTGGGGGGGAAGACCGCGCGTGGAAATCTGACCTGCGAAGCTCATCCCTGTAGACTTCACCAAGAAGAATCGTCGTACGCAACCTCGTTCTTCTCTCTGAGAGAAAGAACCGGCGAAGCTCGGCTGGGACGATGCTTTTTTATTTTTTAATTGGGACGACGTCGGCGCGTTTATATTGAGGGAACCGACGAACCCGCAATCTCTCTTCTAACCCCCCCCTCTCCTCCCCCTCCCCCGCCCGCCGACCAACTCCGTCGACCCGCTCTCCTCGTTCGTCGCTCGAATTCCATGGGGCTTTGTCCTGTCAGCGTCCGGCTTCTTCTACCGCTATTCTTCTTATTTCGTCTTCGTTAATGTGGGAATATTATTACATGGCATGGAAAAGTCCGCATTAAAAGTTTACGGGTCTTTGAGCACGGTCGGAGGGCCCGCTGGGATAAGATCGTATAAACAAATAATAATGGATTATAACGAAGTTATTTTGAAGGAAGTTGAATGAAATCATTTTTTTTATATTGATTAAAAAAAATACTATTGTATTGCGAACTTTCCAGGGGTCTGTTAGAACTGTGTAAAAAAATATATTTTTTTAATGGGGAATCCACTCACGAGCTTGCGCAGTTTCTGCGGTCCACCTTTTGTTGGACAATTAAGTTTTCCATGTTTAATATTAATAATGATTATTGTATATAGATTATGTATTGTTTGTATTATTTTTATTGATGTAACATGAACGCGGTGAGAACTTTTTTTTTTTTTTTTTTTTGTAATATACGTAAACTACAAAAATATTTCGCCACGCGTGTACGAAACTTGTGAAGACCCGGGTCAAATAGCACATTTTTGCATAACTTCATTTTCTGAAATTTCGAACACCCGTGCGGTGCAATTTTACGGTATACTTTTATTTTTAATGACAAATTTTGTAAATTTCAGGCAAATTTTTATTTGTTGTACTTTTAGCTTGTAAACAAGTGTTGCGCTAGTTACGTATATGTTGTGATTTTTGTACCTCGTGGCACGGTGATCTTAGAGCGCCCCAGAACACGCAATAAACAGATCTATCTATCGATCAAAACATTTGTAGTTTTCCTATCTCATATCTTTATTTTACAAAAAAGTACATTAATGTTCAATTAACACTAACTAATAATAATCAATTAATAAATTTACAATTTACTTTTTCCTAACGCATGCACGTAAAATCTCGCTTTCCGTTCCTGTGAAGTGTGCGCAGAAAGGCACTTTTTCGCATCGCGTGCGGGAAAAATACAACGCATGCGGACAAACCCAATATGGTATTTTTTCCAGCACTAGTGCGGAAAAGTGCCTTTCTACGCACACTTCGCGAGAACGAAAAGCCTGATTTTCGTGAATTCGTTAGGAAAAATTATGTCAACGGCATGGGAGTAGAAAAGGTAGTTCTGACTCGTGTGAATGCAGCCCTCGTCAAGAACTCCCTCTCTACGTCCTTGCTATACAAATAACTATTGTAGTGTACGTAACTCGCGAGTTAACAATTCTACGAGAAGATCGGGGTCAAATAGCACATGGAAGTCTTTTTCAAGTCCCTCAGAAGTCCTCGACCAATGTTACTAAAAAAAACCCCATGCTATATATGAATACCGTCAGTTCGTAAGCTTTCTATAAAACGCTGTATTAATGGAATCCGCGAATAAGACAAATTGTTGGGTATGCGTGCAAAACGAGTCTGTAGGTCGGACGGCGAGCTAATTGGAAAGTGTGGCTCCGGACGACGGGAGACAGCGAGCTGCGTCGTCTGGCTGGAAGGCGAAGCGGGGAACTTCGGCCGTATTCGACCGGCGAGCGCGCGATGCACCGAGAGAATTTCTCGTCGAGTCTCTCGGAGGAATGACGAACTCGCGCCGGGGATCGGGCGGGAGACACGCCGCGCCGTCTGCCTTGACGAGACTGCGGGGCGCGAAGACGCGTATAACACACACGGTTACCGCACGTTGCACTCTTTGCGCCGTGAAAGCCCGAGCGGTGAACTACCCGGGAGAAGGAAGAGCGCACTTGCCGCGGAGAAGGAAAGAGGCTCGCGTGATTCATTGCGGAGCTCTCTTGTGTGCGTCTGGACCGCCCGGCCGGAGGAGACACGAGTAATCGCCGCTGCGAGATCTCCCGAGGTCTCGAGATTTTCCTCGCTCGCTCGAACGCCTTATCGCCCGTCAACTTTCTTCCTCGGGCCACGGCTTTGCCCCAGCACGCGTAACGAGTTCGAGACCGAACATTAATGGTTTTTTTTCACTGACACTCTTTTTTTAATTAGGGGTTTCTTTTATTACTTTTAACTGAGATTCATACAACTTCGCAAATTATTTTTGCTGCTACTTAAGAATTGTGTTTGAGAAGAAAAAAAACACGAGATTTATTGACTGATTGACTCCGGCTTGAGGCTCGATGTAGAAGTTCTCTAGGGGGAAAAATATATTTTTATCGTTTGTTTTAATTAGTTTTAATTCGTCCGTCGTGTTAATTGGTATTCTTCAAGTTATCTGGTTCGCAGCGATCTAAATATAGCGGTCTGAGACGCTGCAAGTTCCGACAGTTAGTGTAAATTGTGGACTCTCCGATTATCCTGGGCTGGAGTTTGGTTGGAACGTGCGGCAAAATATATTTGCACATCACTCGTAGGAATATACACGATTCGGGATGGACCGGTGGCGAGAGATGTTTGACGACGGATCTCAGCGGTGTTTCCATTCCATGATAAACCGTCGTGAATTTCTCTGTAAACAAGATTGTTCCGCGTCTCCGCGTTCGGTACCGTACTCTCGTTAATCCCGTGAGAATTTGCCGAAATAGTATAATACCGAGAAACTTAGTGTCGCCGGAGTTGAGCTCCGTAGCGGAGTGGCTATTAGCCCGGTGGTGTAGTTAGTTAGTTCGGATCGTGGAGACTCGTTACGGACACGATTAATGCGATCCGAACGCATCAGAGTAAGCCGACGCAGCCTGCGAGAGAGTGACCGGGGCAAAACGGTCACCCGGGGCGAGATGGCGATGCCGTATTAGGCACGGGGCGAAACGGACCGCCACAAAAATGTCCGAATAACAAATTGGGTTACAGGAGAGAGCGAGGTAAAATGGATACCGAATAAACTGCAGACTGGGGCAAAATGGCCATTCGGGGCGAGGTGGCGATGGCACTTTAGGCACGGGACAAAATGGACTACCGCAAAAACTTTCGAAAAATTAATCGAGTCACTGGGGAGAGTGGCGTAAATAGGCATGCTGTAAACTGCAGACTGGGGCAAAATGAACCGCCGCAAAATTTTCTGAAAAATTCACTGGTTCACCGGAGAGATTGGGGTAAAGTGGACATGCTGCAGACCGCAGGCTGGGGCAAAATGGAACAGTGGTCCATTTTGCCCAGTCTCTGAATTCTGAAATGAAGAAGTGACTTTTCGGCCAAGGGTCAAGATTGAGTGGTCCATTTTGCCCCAACATTAATTTTTCTCTTTAACATTTCCATCGACAAACAGTTATTCATAGCCCGAAATTCCCTGGAACGATCCTCAGGGAATTTGGTCCTCAACGATCCCATTTTGCCCCATCCTCTCCTGCTCCTACAAAGTGCTACGCATTTCGACTCGGTGTTCCGATGCGTAACGTCCGACTTTCGATAATCCCGATCCCGCCTCCATTTTCGTCGATCCCCCTCGCCCAGCCTTGAGCCTTTCTGCCCACACGAGCCTCGTGAGCTTTAATCGAACGCAATTACGGCATATCTGCCGGGATGCACCGGTAGAAGAGAAACTTAGGATGTTTGTGGGTGCGCATGCGCAGGACCGCCGGCCGGAGGACTATGAAATTTCCCTCTCTGGCTCTATCTCTCTCTCTCTCTGTCTCTCTCTCTCTCTCGCCGAGAGGAATTCAGAGAGTTCAAAGAGTATCCTGCCGGCTCAGCAATTGGAAAACATTGTTCAACCTCCTTAAGTGCCTTTAAACACTGAATCCCACCTGTGTATCTTTACAGGTGAATCTTGGCTCGCATGACTCCCATCCCGTTGCTAATGAACGCGCACGCGCACAAGCACGCCCATTCGCCGCTCGCTGCATCGAGCAGTTTAATCCACATAGTTGTAAGCCCATCGACGTACGTTGGTATAGTCGCGTGCAGAGAATCCACCGGATGAATCCCCGGCACGCAGCCTCTCCGACCACGGACACGGGCCCTCGTTCCGGAGTGCTCCGGCAAATATCGAGACGACAAGTTATTTATCGGAACCACCTGGCTATCGTGCTTTAATACTTCAACGTGTTCACTGAATTACTGATAATGCTGCGTATAGGGAGGGTACACGGCAGCTATGGCTTGCTGCTGTCCTGTGCTTTACTGTTATATATATATACAGATATAACAGTATATGTATATGTATATATGTGTATATGAATGGTGTATGTATATTAGCTGGTACGTGTTTGCCTTGGATATTCCCGAGTAGAGGCGAAGGCAATAAAAATATATATATGTGTGTACATATATATGTGTATACAGTTGGAATTTACATTTGCATCACGCTTCGGGCGCTCGAAATTTCGCAACGCGAAATAATAATTAAAATTCGCGTCTCGGAGATGAGAATGTATTTTGTTTATTTTTTTTTTTACTATTAGCTTTTTCAATGTTTCGCGGAGGGATTTCGGTGCTCGCTGTTTGCGTGAAATATAGCGAGGTAAAAACATGAAAGATAAGGCAGAGAGTTACGAGCAACGAAACTTTGTTTCGAATCACCTTCGACGATTCTCAATTTCTTTTTTATCATTCTGGAATAAAGTTTTTATGAAGAGCTATGGATTCGGGAGAGAAAGTTTTGTCGACCGGGGTTTCGTTGCATTTTATTTTCTGGTTGGGTGCGAAAACTGAAGAACTGAATTTATCGAGAAGTCTCTTCAAAAATCTCGATACGGAAAAGGTTCGAGCAGTCGAGGATCTTTTTTTTTTAAGCTCAATGAGGGTTTGGGTTTTAACCCTTTGAAGCACGGTGTATAACAGGTAAATCTCGTTGAAGCCAGAAAATATGCATTAATAATGAACCAATGTATTTGAATCTTCATGCTTGCAAACAAAAAAAAAATGTATGCTTCAAAGGACTAAAGGGTTAACAGCCCGAAGCTTGTTTCGGGCACTTGTTCGCCCAGAACGATATAAAAATAATCTAGGAATCAAAATTTACCTCACGATTTCGCTTCCGCGTTTATTTATGCAAGGCATAAATTACAGGCAATAATAAAAAAAATGTTTGGCTGTTGTATTTTTTGCGAGGAGCTTTGCCTCCATCGCGTTACAAGCTACGAGACGAAATGCTAAATAGGCCAACAAATAACGAGATATCGTAAAAAAAAAGTGAAAAAAAAAAATATATTACAAATAATTTTATTTCGGATTAACAACCCGGAGTCTGTATCAGGCACATGTTCGCCCAGACCGAAATCGGAATAATCCAGGAATCAAAATTTACCTCACGACTTCGCTTTCGCATTTATGCAACGCATAAATTACAGATAATCATTCTTTTTAAATTGTAGCTTTCGTATTTCTTGCCGGGGGCTTTGCCGCTATCTCGTTAAAGGTACGAGAGGAATGCTGGAGAGAGTAACGAACTACGAGATATCATTTTCGTAAATAAATGTTTATAAAAAAAAAGTTTCGCTATCGTTTTTTTTTGCCAGTAGCTTTGCCGCCATCGCGTTAAAGAATAAATGCTGGACAGAGTAACGAATAATGAGCTATCGTTTTCAAAAAAATAAAAAAATCATTAATTCCTCACTTGTTCCACTGGACCGAACTGAAATGAATCCAGGAATCGAAATTTACCTCACGACTCCGCTGCCGCGTTTATTTATGCAACGCATAAATTACCGATAATAGTAAAAAAAAATTGTAGCTTTCGAATTTCTTGCCGGGAGCTTTGCCGCTATCGCATTAAAGGTACGAGCAGCAATGCTGAAAGGAGTAACGAGATGTCGTTTTCAAAACTGTTTATTTTATTAAATAAAAAAATAAACAAATAAAAAAAATTTAAGTAAGCGCGTCTCGCTACTTCCCGGACCGAAACATCTTTCCGTAGAATTTTGTCCAACCTTTGCTCGTCCTTTGCGCGGGCTCAGAATCTCGGGAGGAGGAGCCCTTAGGGAAGGACGCGAAGGAAAACGTAGGAAAATGTAGCTGCATTATAACGCTATAAACGTTACGGCGGTAACGCTGCGCGCTCCTCTTCGACTGAGTTCCGCACAGCGCACCCACATTACTCGCGGCTAGGAGCCGAAGCTTTGAGAAAAACGCCTGGCGCCAGCGGTCTCAAAGTAAATTGGATTCGTTAGCGAACACTTTTCCTCGGATTTTTCCCTACCCGCATTTTCAACCCGCCGGCGGGTTTTTCTCGGCTCTCCGAGCGAAAAGACGAAAGACGTGCACGTTCGCGCAAAAAAAAAAATCCGCAAATATTCTCGTCTCTCGGCGCTCGGAAGGCCGCGGTTGCTTTACGATTAAAATCGCAACGAATGCACATTATTCGTGCGAGTGAAGTTCTGTTGCCAACATTATATATGTATTTAATTTTTTTTTAAGGAGAACTATATGTGGATTTAGGACATTAAACTACAATGTCGTTGCTGATGATATTTTATGTTAGGGAGAGGGGCGGGGGGGGGGGGGGGGGGCAAAATGGACCGGTGTCTTCAATTTGATAAGATATTTTTTTTCTTATCCACAAATTTCTACGATTTTTTTTTGTTGTATTTTACGGAAGAGTAAAAAAATGATCAATGACACGACAAGTAGAAGGCGAGATATTTAAATTACAAACACGCTTTTCGTCAGCGATCTGAAGGCCACGGTTGCTTGAATATTAAGATCGCGACGATTGAATATTATTCGCATCGAGTGAAATTCCCTTGCTAACATTATGTATATATATTTAATAATTTAAGGAGGACTATCTGAATTTAGAAAATTAAAGTACAAATTCGTTGCTGATAATATTTTATGTAAGGGCGGGAGGGAGGGCAAAATGGACTCGTTTCTTCGATTTGATAAGACATTTTTTTCCCCATCCACAAACTTCCACGATCTCTTTTGTGCATTTCATATAAGAGAAACAAAATAATTAATAAGACGAGAAGCGGAAGGTCGAATTTGTAAATGACAAACTCGCTTTTCGTCAGTGGTCCGATTGTACAGTTATTTTCTATCGTGTGCGCTGACCTACTTAAGGGTGAGTTCTATCTGCGGGCAAAGGGCAATCGAGTAATGCTCGGAGCGATGCTCTCCATCCACCGTTTTATCGCTCGACCTCTCGGGAAATAAAAATAAAAATAAAAAACATGAAAGAGGTTACTTTATATTTAAAAAATCTCTGATCCGCGAGCTACCCAAGCGTAAAAAAAATTTGTATTACATTTTCCGCACGACTGATAACGTGTTTCCCGTTATCTCCGTGATTAATCGAGCCAGTGTTGTCCGAGACTGAAAACACCTAATAATGTCCCAGCCATTAAAAAAAACAAAAATTTATGACACAATTTCCGCACGACTTATGACTTATGACAATCGTTATCATTACGATTATCTGAGTCAGTGTCGGCCAAGACTGAAAACACTTAATAACATTCAATAATAATAATAATAATAATAATAATAATAATAACTTATTGAGAATTCTTAACATAAATACATTAATCTGATATTTACATTTGCACATTTGGTAACAATACGTATAATACCTCTTATACGAGCTAGTGGGGTTAATACTTAAAATACGAAGTATTGCTGTCGCGCTCAATACACATGAAGTGATTGCAAAAGTGCCATAAACACTTATCTTCAATCTTAAATTATATTAATAGAAAAAACTATAATATTTAACGTTTCTTTAGTTTCTTTTATTTTCAAATTCCATAGAATCAAAAAAAAAATTATTATTTTGTTAAGGAAAAAAAAAATTAGAATACATTTTTTTTCATAGAATAAATTAAATTCTTGAGGCAAACGGATATCTGCACCACCGTGGTAGCTAGTTGTATATATGTACATATGTACTCGTATACGTGTCGGGTATAGATGCAGCGGATTTTCGGGAACGAGTCATCCAGCAAGCGAGTCATCTGGTTTTACCGCTCAAGCTCTCGGAAAAAAATAAAGTAAAAAAAATATATAAAAGAGGTTTCCATATTTAAAGATCTCTGATTCGTGACGCAGCCTCGAGTGAAGAAAAAAATTTGTAACACATATTCCGCACCAGTAATAAAACATACCCCGTTATCTTCACTATTATGTGAGCCAGTAATCTCCGAGTGCTTAAAACACCTAATCTCTATCCATAAAAAGAAGATTTACAATTTTAAAAAATGCATAGAATAAATTGAATTCCTGAGGCAAATGGATAAGCTAATTACAATCACCCAATAATCACCAATACATAAAAAAAAATTTAATTGTATCAAATTTTCCGCACGGCTAATAAAATACACCCCGTTATCATCACAATTATTCGAGCCAGTATCGTCCGAGTGCTTAAAACACCTAATAATCTCTATCAAAATTTAATAGAATAATTTGAATTACTGAGGCAAATGGATAATTTAATTATACTAATCGCCCAATAATTTCCAATATATAATCCTTATTTTACACCACGTTATCACCACAATTAGTCAAGCCACATTCGTCCAAGTGCTTAAGGTAGTCCTTGCGGATGGTGTTGATTTCGCATAAGTTTCAGAGAATTGAGAGGGAATTGTAATCACTTCTCGATGGTATAAAAATCTGAAAAAATCAAGCGTATTAAAGATGCTGAAAAGATTAATTTTGCATAATATAAATTCAACAATTTTATTAACAAATTGACGAAAAATTTAATTGTATAACAAATCTCCCGGAAAAATAACTTTTTTAAAAGAAAATTATTTGGTTATTTTTCTGAAAACGTATGAATTTTTTCAGATTGTTAAATTTACTTTGAATTTTCTGACTTTCTACAAGTTTTTCCCATATAAAAAAAAATTGAAAGTGAATTTAAAAATCTAAAAAAATTCACACGTATTCAGAAAAATAAACGAATAATTTTAATTAAAAATAATTTCCGGGAGATATGTTAAACAATTAAATTTGTCATCAATTCGTTAATAACATTATGGAATTATTATTATGCAAAATTAATTTTTTCGGCATCTTTAATACGCTTGATTTTTTTTTTAAAGATTTTCATACCATCGAGATGTGTTTACAATTCCCTCTCAATTCTCTGAAACTTATGCGAAGTCAACACCATTCGCAAGGACTACCTTTAGGGGAAGTGAAACCTTAGGGGACTACCTTTAGGGGAAGTGAACTTTTCTCAAGGGTGCTAATTTTTTTGAGGAAAAAGCAAATTCGAGCCGGATGCACACGGTAATTTCGCATCCGGCCCGAATTAATTTTTTTTCTCAAAAAAATTAACACCATTGAATAAAGTTAATTTGAAAATTCCAACTATCTCTCTCACACTCATGGCTCCGGCACTTCCCCTTAAGGAGGGTCGAGCGTGAGGCTCGGAGCGGCACGCTTGGCTCGCGAGAGCCAAGCGTGCCGAAATAAAGCTGTAAAGTTCCATGTAATTGCTTATTGTTAACTAACAGGGAAAATCAAGTGTCTACATGTTTGTCCAGATCTTCCTGACAATGTTCTTTACAGTTTTCAATCATTTGTTTGCAACATTTCCAAATGAACTACCCTAGAAACATTAAAATGCATCGCTTATTGTCAATCTGCCATAAGAATCAATGTTAAATGGTGCAAATAAAAAAAAAATTCTCGAAAGCGTTGAAGACGAAAGCGTTCAAACTTTGCAGTTACACTTCGACCGTTCATATCAATGCGTAAAAAAAAAAGAATCAGTATATTTTTCTTGATGACTTTGTAACGCTCGACCCTTCTTAAAACACCGATCTCCAATCCACAAAAAAAAGTGTTAACATTTCTTTTCATATAATAAATTGAATTCCTGGTGCAAATGGATATCTCCGTCTCAGCGAGAGGGTGCCAAGGACCGCGGTAGTTAATTTTATATATACGCCCTCGTATATGTGCCGTTTGTAGGTGCAACGGCTTTTCGGTAGGGAGTCATCTGGCTGCCGCAGCTCTCTTTGCTCGCTGTTTCTCTCGACCCGTTCAATTCTAGATTTCCGAGGTACTTCCGGACTTGCACTCTCCGCTGTTCCGGTCAGAGACAAATGGTGCCCGACGCCGTCGTAAGGCGGGACCGTCGCGGGAAAGGAAGGAGCGGGACGGGCAAGTTCTCCCGTGCAGCGAACTCGTTCTCTTCTCTTAACTTCCACCGCGCTTTCCTTCCGCTCGAGAGCTACGAGGACGATAAGAAAGGGGGAGGGATGCGGACTGGTCCGGCCGACGTCGCGCTGGCCGCACCCCGGGGGAACGATTACTTCGACCAGATCCCTCTCGCTATTACTCGGGACAAAAGTCGCATTCATGCCACCCATGCGTGCCTTTTATCGCCTTACGCGGTACGTACGAGAGGAAGTACCGTCGCCTCACCGTTTTATAGCTCCGCGATCCATACCGTTTGTGTATTTATATGTGTGTGTGTGTGTATTTGTGTAAGATCGCGCAGCATCTCGCGATCCTCACAGACGCCTTGAAATCAACGCTTAGCATTTTATTTATTTTGTTATTAGAATTAATAAAAAGTGTACAACGAGATCGACTAATTTGAGGCTTTAATGACCATTCCAAGGCTCCGTTCGCTAACGAGAGACACTTCTTTGTGTCCCGTGGAAATGACAGTGAACTCTTTAGAGGAACATCGTGGTCTTGCAATTATTCTGGTTACTGCGATATAATTTCATAACTTGTTTGGCTGATCCGGTGGCAAGAATGATGTATAAGTATTTTTGTATGTAAGGATACAATCATGTTAGGTCGTCTCGAACTGACGGTGATGAAAACAATGACGATAAACTTTCTTAGGATTGCTATAGATAAATAATTTCTTTTGCTCACAACTAAAAGTACAACAAAACAAATTTATAACCGGCTAAAAATACCTAAATAAATCGTCCAACACTTTCGGCGAAAAAAACCCTACTAAAAAATCATGTTAGAGTATTAATCTGACGATAATAAAAAAAATTATAGATAAAATTATTCATTTCGCTAAAATAAAATGAAAAGTAAAACAAAAAAATGTATAAAGGATTAAGAGACCTCAAAAAACGTCCCACCCTCTTCTGCAAAAAAAGTCCCAGCCTCCTAAAAAAATGATGTTTGGGTCATAAGCTGACGATAATAAAAAAAACACACAAAAACGTGTCCTGACCGTTGCTAAAGATAAAATTATTCACCTCGCTCAAAAATAAAAACAAATAAAAATGTATACTGGCTCAATATACCTAAAAAAAATCTCCCACCCCAAAGAATCCCTAGCCACTATCCAAAAGCTATAAAAAAATATCCTCGACATTTATTCCAAATAATCCCGTGCATCGATGTCGCATACAGTGTCGCGGAATTTGATATTGGATGCGCGGATCTAGTTATAGCGGTGGTTCGAGATTGCGGTCGCGTGCGTTCGGGCTTTCGCCGCTAGGCCATTATCGCCGCATCGCCGACCCCTAATTAATGGCGAACGTTGGACGGATAGATAGATAGGTAGAGTCGTCGGAGTCTGCGAGCGTCACCAGCAGATATCAAAATTTGAGCTATAACTCGGCGATCGGTGGAGATATTCGTGTCTCGCGCACCTGCATCAATTCCGTGTTTCCCCGACGGGCGTCGCTCCTCGTCCTTGTACTCGTCAATCGCATCGATACGCCCCATTGCTCGCGCATTGAGCGCCACGAAGCGTCGAGGGAAATTCGACGATGGACCATCTATCGTCACCGTTCCTGCGGGACGTACGTACACAACCCTCCGTCCTTCGCCCGATCGGACGGATCGGTCGGACGATCGCTGCTGCTAATCGTCCGACTGATCGTCCTGTTAGCACCGCTGATAGATTATATCTCGCGGCTCCTATCTCCACCGGCCAATTAGACACACCCCTCCGGCTCACGTTTCGTCGAACTTCGAGTTACCGCAAAGGAGCGATTAGGGTAGAGATAAATGGACTAAGGTCAACCGTTCCTCCGATCCAGCACCACAACTCGGCATCCAGGGGAAACAGGAAACGATACCGTAATGGGGCAATTTAACGTTATTTCATGCACCTTCGCCAACGTTGATGTTTAGGGTGCTTCGTGTTTGGCATGAAATGAAATAAAATAAAATGAAAGACCGCTGAAGGACTCCGGTCGATGGCCCATTGGCAATGTCATTAAAAGCGGCGTAACAACATTGACATAGTGAAATGTATCGACAAATGTATGGAGCAATGGATATTGTCAATAAATACCCTTTTACTACCACTGCTAAAATGAAAGAGCATCAAAGAGAATGAAACGGAATAAATCGAAATGAAACATAAAAAAAAAGTACAAACTAAAAAAATTGTTCATAAAAAAGTAACTTCAAAAAGGATAAAATAATTCATGTATGTGAGATTAATTAATATTGTCAGTAAATAACAATACTAATAATTAATGATAAAGAATAATTATAAAAATAATTAATCTTAATTTTATCAATTCGCTCATAATCTTCGCTACAGTCGGGAGACGGCTTTCGAGCACAGCTCTATATCCATACAAATAAACTTGGTATTATCATATATTATATAAATCTTTCCTTCGGAAGCCGTCTCCCGACTGTAGCGAAGAATATGAACGAATTGATAAAATTATGATTAATTATTGCTATAATTATTCTTTATTATTAATTATTAGTATTGTTATGTACTGACAATATTAATTAATATCACATACATGAATTATTTCACCCTTTTTGAAGTTACTTTTTTATGAACCATTTTTTTTTGGTTGTACTTTTTTTACAAATATTTTTTTCAATGCGGACCTATGTTTTTGCAGTCGGGAGTTATTAACATTTTTTAATTTGTTAAATTTATTTTATGTTTTTTCCAGAATAATAATAATTATTATTTATTTAAACGATTACGTACTTCGTGCGTTTGACGTTATGGTACACCGAAATCGGGCGGCCAACGAACAATGTGGGGTTCCGAAAATATATCGCAGAAAATGGCGGTCAATTTTCGATATATTCGAGTGACTATTTAATAAATCGCATTTATTTCTACCGATATTGTACAGATTTTAATTTTTCGTTGAAAACATTGATGACGGTGCGTCATAGAATAGCGGTATCAAATTTCGTGAAATAATTTGTAGCCGTCTACAAGAACATCGCGAACAACGAAATCGCTCATCGCGGTGCAACGCATAACTCCCGTCTTTTTGCCCTAGCGGGCAGTCGGGAGTTAAAAATGAAATAAAATGAACCAAAATGAACCACAATGAAACAAAATGGAATAAAATGAAACATAATGAAACAAAATTATACAAAATGAAATAAATTGAAATGACATTAATTTTCGACAGTAATGGAAGAGTTCTGGGGTGACCATGATTCGGTTCAACTGGAGACCTCGGGAGTGAAGTTGATGCGCGGTCCGGCGTGAGCTCTTTCCAGCTTCGTATATCAGCGAAGGCAGCACCGGCTGCAGGTATACAGTGTCCAAGGATCCGCAAGTGGTGCGGGTGGCGTATACGTGACTGGCCGAGCGGGTGAGGATTCCTCGCTGTTTTCCTCGACTCTTATCTCCCACTCTAATCTCGCTCTTTCTTTGCGACCGGTGATTTGTGTTGAGTTAGGACCGGGACGCAAGCGCAGCCGGCCCGGCTCATGACTGTTGCTCGGCGTTGCTCGTTTCCTCCTGATCCTAGCCGGATCCGCTGAGAGCCACCTCGCACGCTCGCGACTCGGGCAATTTGTCGGAGAAACGTGCCCGACTGGCCACCTTATTTATTCTTTTCTTATTTCTTTTGCTTTATTATTTTCTAAAATCGCACGCGCACTACTACTCAGCTAAAAAACCCCATAGAAAAATACAGCTAAAAAACCCCATAGAAAAATAGTACATACGCTAATATATTTTTCATATAGTCAATATATCGCACCGCTA
The DNA here is from genome assembly GCA_964017025.1 of Stenichneumon culpator. Taxonomy (NCBI): domain Eukaryota; kingdom Metazoa; phylum Arthropoda; class Insecta; order Hymenoptera; family Ichneumonidae; genus Stenichneumon; species Stenichneumon culpator. The sequence continues at coordinate 10,758,059 of OZ024776.1, read as the reverse complement.
AAACAACACTGTAACATCTCTTATGGGATTACCATAAAAATTGTTACACTGTTGTTCCAGACGTGCGATACACGCTTAACAAATTATTTAAATAAAATTCACATGTTGTGAGATAAATTCAACCGACTTCCAGGCAAATACTTTCACGCGCATGACACAGTGTATAATACATATAGAGAATATATATGCGGGCGAAAAAATATACAATATACTAAATATATTTTTAATAACCATTATTTACTGTATTAATTAATATTTTACTTAACACTACTTTATTTGTCTACAATGTGTATTTCCCAATAGCGTTTGTCGTTTCGCGCTTACACATGTACATTTTTTGCACTTGCAGGCTGTAACACCCTAATTACAATGAAAGCAACAACAACAACAATAATAATAATAATAATAATTTTTTAAAATATATTTTTGATACAATCTTTTCATAATTCTTATAATTTTTTTTCTATTTCTTTAAAATGTCCATTTTGGAAGACCCGAAGGTACTTCCTGTGCGAAGTGGATGCAAACAGCCGTAAAGCGGCTGCAGCTTGGACCGAGCGGGCCGGAAGTCTCGGTCGGTGTATCAGGGAATATCGAGAGTGGATGGCGGGCTGTTCGGGAGGCGAAGCTGGCCGGGAGGAACACCGGTCGGCGATGAAGACAAGTATGCGATACCTCGGGTCTGCTCCTCATGAATTGATAGTGGCGACGGGTCTTCCCTGGGAGTTTCGTGCCATCAGGCAAATCGGGTCTTCCTCAGGCGCGCCGGGCGAACAGGTATTACGACGTCACCGCAAGTTTGTCCCGAAATGAGTTTCTTACGTAACGAAGAAGAGATCGGAGAGGAGGAGGATCGGCGAGGTAAGCGAGCGAGGACCAGGACAAATTCCGCTCACGTCGATGGATATACCGGGGCATAACGATGCGGAGAGCGGCGGACGAAGGAGCGTGTACATCGTATTGCGCGGCTGCGGGCTGGGGCAGCGCGCCTCGGGGCAAAACGGGCCATTATGAAAAATGTCCCCGGGGACATTTGCCCGACCGAGGGACGCGTTTTGAGACACGAACGACTCGTCGTAAAAATATGCTCTTTAATCATGTTCAATTTGCGGCCACTTTTGCGGTTACGCAGTATATATGTGTATATACATATATATGTATATGTATGAGGTATAAGAAAAAGATCTTTGAAAAAACAAAAAATTCTTTTTCTGTCGACGGTAGTCATTTAAAACCTTTCTTGCACATAAAAAAGATAATAACTTTAACTCTGTACTGTTATCTGTATTGTTGTATCGTTTAGATGTATATTATAGTGTATACCTGTATTATTATAGCAGATCTCTTTATAATACAGAAAGCCGCCGTTGCGACTGTGTTGAAGAATAGAGAAGGTCGGGATGAAGTGAAACACTTTGACAGGGATCGAATGAAACACACTGGCAGCGGTCAAATAAAACAGCGGGGGGGGGGGGGGGATATTCTAAGTTACCTCTAAGGGGAGGGGGGGGGGATATTTTAAAGGTCAACTTTTAAGACGTTATAGTCATCTTAAGATCGCTTTTGAGATCGAACTTAAAAACGAAGTTTGGCCCAATCTTCATTGTGTGCTTAAGATCCGTCTCAAGTTCAGACTTAAGTCCGATCTTAAGGTCGAACTTAAGATAGATCTTAAGCAGCAATGAAGTTTGATCCCGAGGGCGATCTTAAGTTGAAACTAACGTCTTAAAATTCGACCCTAAGTTCTTTAATCTTTAAATCTTTGAAAAAGCTTTAATTTCTTTTTTTGTTGGCTGTAATAGTTTTAACCTTTTGCTAAGTTAGAAATAATTAATTTTAATACTTTACAGTGTCAAAAGTAATAATTTTAATCCTTTGCTACGTTAAAGATAATTCGTTTTAATGCTGTACAGTGTAAAAAATAATAATTTAAAGCTTTTCTTGTATACAAAAAACAATAACTTTAAGGCTTTATCATTGCTAGTATTATTGTTCGTCTCGAGAGAAACGGATGAAAAGGATCGAAGTCCCGGGACATTTCAGGCTCCGAGGAGACAGTTCCGCGTTCGTTCCGTCTCATCGCTAAAACGTTGAAACTACAGAGCGCTCGAAACGCAAATTCGTGGCCGATGGACGAGTATGAGGAAGATGCGGTGCAAACAAGAGAGTGGCGAGTTGGGATGCCACACGAAATTAGCGAGTCCGACTACTCATTCTATGAGTAGTCGGAAGCATAGTTGTACAGTGGTAATATATTTGCGGTTGTTTGCTGTATGCAGCAGCAGTTCGTGCTTTGGACGTTCGAAAGCGGAACTGACGCGGCTATTCACTAAAAAAAAAATTCTTTCAACTCTTCCGCGGAGGGCTCCGCGAAGCCGGTTGTCAGAGGGCACGAGTGATAAGATACGTAATAATTGAGCCCACAGTCCGAACGGGCGGCCCAACCGGAATTCAACGAACTTGCTCTCTGACGCAATCGAAACCACTTTAATTATAATTCATTATTTACTACAAATAAATAATTTATTGTGTATATATATATATATTTATTACATACATAATAAATTATCTATAGATCGACCGATAATTTATTGGCCGCGTCAAATTAATAATGTAAATAATTAAATAATAATTGGATTAATAAATTTATATTCTCAATATTCGATACTACTCTTCAAATCCATGTACTCGCAGTAGTTGCGAATTTATTGGCAATAGATAATTATTGGAACGCTTTTTGATACATAAAAAACTTAAATAACGTATTTACTGCCAGTTGGCCATCGACCGAAGTCCTGCAGCCACGGTTTTTCTTCTTTTTTATAGTAATTCTGAGTAATGATAATTAAAATTAAATCCGTCAGTTTATTTTTTCGTTGATTATGTTTTACAGTTGGTAAGTTGTATGTGTGGAATGTTTAAATGTACATAAGCTAAACATTAAAGGTAACTCCTATTAGTGACAACACAAAATATTCACTGGCTAACCAAAACCTCCCAAATGTGACCAATCATTTATTGTTATTCAACGGATATGAATAGAAGCGTGAATAGATGTCGCTGTTCCTATTAGTGGCGTCCTCAATACAGAGTTGCACCCATTACTGACCATCGATACTTATGTAACGACGAATATTTCTGGCCATTGAAATAGATTCCATCGGGAAGAGTAAGTCATTGGCTAATCAAAAACCCCCAATACGTACAATTCTCCAGTTTTCAATACAAAATGTGAATAGAAGAATGAATATATCTTCGTTCCCATTAGTGGCCAGCCTTCATGCATCGTGTCACAATTTCCTCAATAAGAGAGCATACCGCTTTTTTATTGAGATAGTAACGATATAAGTTAAATAGTAATCCAAGTGAAGAATTCATGAATTCCAATTTGCATATCGTAAACGGCAGCTGGCGCATCGATAAGAATTGTATTACCCACAATGTAATAAACCTGCCACTAATAGGAGCTCTGCCACGAATAGGAGCATTTACCTGATTACGTTTGGTGTGGGTTGTATGCATAATGGCTTGATATTTTCTATTTGGGTCGCAGCGAATCGTTTGCAAAGTTCCCTGCCTCTCGTTCTTATGGGTGTAATTTCCGTAGCTTTATATAGCAGAGTATTGCGAGGGTTGCGAAGCGGATTATCAGGACGACGGATACGTGACGAATGGCACATGTGTTCGCAGTTTTCACTTCCTCGATTGCTGTTTCTTTGCAATTTGTTAAGATAGGATGGTCATGTACTGTTATTATAAATGAATGATTTATCAATAAACTCATACCATCAATAATCGAAACTACTCATCAAATCGACATAATAACATTTCATCTCGAAATTTTTATTTTCAAGTCAATGTTTATTTTTTAATATCTTAGCGGACCGTTCAATTTTGCACTATCCGTGATATTACCTCGAGAAGGAGGAGGGGGGGGGGGGTCAATTTACAGTCAATATGCATAATGTTCATAATAAATTATCGATAGATCGACCTGCAATCTGTCGCACTCGCCAAATTAACAATTTAATTAATTAATTAACAACTTAGCAATAATAAATTGATAATGCACTTAATAAATTAATAGTTTGGTTAATAAATTCATATTCTCAATATTCGATACGACACTTTAAATCCGTATAATAAAATTCCATCTCTACATTTTTTTTTCTTCGGGTCAATCTTTCTTTTTAAATATGATAGCGCAACGTTTAATTTTGCACTATCCGTGATATTACCTCGAGGAGGACAAGAGAGGGGTGCGGGTCAATCTACAGTCAATATGCGTATCGAATGACCGGCAGAGCCGCAGACGAGCCGAGGATTATATCCGAGGAGGACGAGAATATAGGTACGGAACAGGTATCCGTGGAATGTCCGAGGTAGCTGCGGCCACGAGCTACGAGCACGCGCAAGGCTCTTTCATACATCGTCTCGCGCGGAGAGAACCGAGCGCGCGAGAGAGAGAATCGAGAGAAGCGTGAGGTGAATAGGCGAGAGGGAGTCGGAGAGTTTATTCACTCTCGAGGCGCAATGCCGCGCCGTGCGACCGGCTTCGCCTCCCGTAAAACTTTTCCACTTTTACACAGAGCCGTCGCGCTCTCGCCGTCTCGCATGTCAAATAACTCAGAACGACCACATTGGAATTTTGACATAAAACCGATTGCATAATTAACGGCTAATTAAAGGCTAATTAAGTGCCCCAAAAAAAAATTTTCCGCTCCACCCCTAAGGGTAGAAACGTGTGGACTTTCTGACTGCCGATGAAGCTAGGATGACCACAGTCAAAATAAAGGTAACGGTAAGTGCTATACCATTTTAACAGACGGATTATTTAACGGCTATTTAAAGGCTTTCGAATGAGACTAGTTACGATTTAATCGGACCACCCCGTCTCGAGAAACCCACCCCCTCTTCAGCCGATAAAAGTGCAACTCAGGAGAGGGTAGAGCTAGGACATTGCAATTGGTCTTAAAATTCACATTAAATTAACCGCTCGACACATCCGTACTACCTAATTTTTCCGATCCACCCCCTCGCCGGAAACTCACCCCCTCTACAGCCTGTCATAATATAACTCGGAGTAGGGAAGAGTTAGAACATTGCAAATGGCCTTAAAATTCATGTTGAATTAACGGCTCGACATTTACATACTTTCCGATTTTTCCGCTCCACCCCCTCGGCGGAAAGTCACCCCCTTTACGGCCTACAATCGTATAACTCGGGGTAGGGAAGAGTTAGAAAATTGCAAATGGCCTTAAAATTCATGTTGAATTAACGGCTCGACATTTACATATTTTCCGATTTTTCCGATCCACCCCCTCGCCGGAAACTCACCCCCTCTACAGCCTGTCATAGTATAACTCGGAGTAGGGAAGAGTTAGAACATTGCAAATGGCCTTAAAATTCATGTTGAATTAACGGCTCGACATTTACATACTTTCCGATTTTGCCGCTCCACCCCCTCGGCGGAAAGTCACCCCCTTTACGGCCTACAATCGTATAACTCTGGGTAGAGAAGGGCTAGAAAATTGCAAATGGCCTTAAAATTCATGTTGAATTAACGGCTCGACATTTACATACTTTCCGATTTTGCCGCTCCACCCCCTCGGCGGAAAGTCACCCCCTTTACGGCTTACAATCGTATAACTCTGGGTAGAGAAGGGCTAGAAAATTGCAAATTCCCTTAAAATTCATGGTGAATGAACGGCTTGACATCTACATACTTTCCGATTTTGCCGCTCCACCCCCTCGGCGGAGTCACCCCCTTTACGGCCTACAATCGTATAACTCTGGGTAGAGAAGGGCTAGAAAACTGCAAATGGCCTTAAAATTCATGTTGAATTAACGGCTCGACATTTACATATTTTCCGATTTTTCCGATCCACCCCCTCACCGGAAACTCACCCCCTCTACAGCCTGTCATAGTATAACTCGGAGTAGGGAAGAGTTAGAACATTGCAAATGGCCTTAAAATTCATGTTGAATTAACGGCTCGACATTTACATATTTTTCGATTTTGCCGCTCCACCCCCTTGAGGGAAACTCACCCCCTTAACGGCCTACAATCGTATAACTCAGGGTAGGCACGAGTTAAAAAATTGCAAATGGCCTTAAAATTCATGCTGAATTAACGGCTTGACATTTACATATTTTCCGATTTTGCCGCTCCACCCCCCTGCCGGAAACTCACCCCCTCTACAGCCTATCATAGTATAACTCACGGTAGAGAAGGGCTAGAAAACTGCAAATGGCCTTAAAATTCATGTTGAATTAACGGCTCGACATTTACATATTTTCCGATTTTTCCGATCCACCCCCTCACCGGAAACTCACCCCCTCTACAGCCTGTCATAGTATAACTCGGAGTAGGGAAGAGTTAGAACATTGCAAATGGCCTTAAAATTCATGTTGAATTAACGGCTCGACATTTACATATTTTTCGATTTTGCCGCTCCACCCCCTTGAGGGAAACTCACCCCCTTAACGGCCTACAATCGTATAACTCAGGGTAGGCACGAGTTAAAAAATTGCAAATGGCCTTAAAATTCATGCTGAATTAACGGCTTGACATTTACATATTTTCCGATTTTGCCGCTCCACCCCCTTGCCGGAAACTCACTCCCTCTACAGCCTATCATAGTATAACTCACGGTAGAGAAGGGCTAGAAAATTGCAAATGGCCTTAAAATTCATGTTGAATTAACGGCTCGATATTTACATACTTTCCGATTTTGCCGCTACAAACCCTTGACTGATTTCCTGTGGAAATGTCGAGCAGTTAATTCAACATGAATTTGAAGGCCAATTGCAATTTTCCAACTCATGCCTTACCCGAGTTATGCTACGATAGGCTGGAGAGGGGGTGAGTTTCCGCCAAGGGGTTGAAGCGGCAAAATCGGAAAATGTGTAAATGTCGAGCCGTTAAATCAAGATAAATTTTAAGGCCATTTGCAATTTTCTAACTCTTCCCTACCCCGAGTTATACTATGATAGTCTGCAGAGGGGGTGAGTTTCCGGCAAGGGGGTGGAGCGGCAAAATCGGAAAATATGTAAATGTCGAGCCGTTAATTCAACATGAATTTTAAGGCCATTTGCAATGTTCTAACTCTTCCCTACTCCGAGTTATACTATGATAAACTACAGAGGGGGTGAGTTTCCGGCAAAGGGGTTGAGCGGCAAAATCGGAAAATATGTAAATGTCGAGCCGTTAATTCAACATGAATTTTAAGGCCATTTGCAATTTTCTAACTCTTCCCTACCCCGAGTTATACTATGATAGTCTGCAGAGGGGGTGAGTTTCCGGCAAGGGGGTGGAGCGGCAAAATCGGAAAATATGTAAATGTCGAGCCGGTAATTCAACATGAATTTTAAGGCCATTTGCAATGTTCTAACTCTTCCCTACTCCGAGTTATACTATGATAAACTGCAGAGGGGGTGAGTTAACGGCAAAGGGGTTGAGCGGCAAAATCGGAAAATATGTAAATGTCGAGCCGTTAATTCAACATGAATTTTAAGGCCATTTGCAATTTTCTAGCCCTTCTCTACCGTGAGTTATACTATGATAGGCTGCAGAGGGGGTGAGTTTCCGGCAAGGGGGTGGAGCGGCAAAATCGGAAAATATGTAAATGTCGAGCCGTTAATTCAACATGAATTTTAAGGCCATTTGCAATTATCTAACTCTTCCCTACCCCGAGTTATACTATGATAGTCTGCAGAGGGGGTGAGTTTCCGGCAAGGGGGTGGAGCGGCAAAATCGGAAAATATGTAAATGTCGAGTCGTTAATTCAACATGAATTTTAAGGCCATTTGCAATTATCTAACTCTTCCCTACCCCGAGTTATACTATGATAGTCTGCAGAGGGGGTGAGTTTCCGGCAAGGGGGTGGAGCGGCAAAATCGGAAAATATGTAAATGTCGAGCCGTTAATTCAACATGAATTTTAAGGCCATTTGCAATTTTCTAATTCTTCCCTAACCCGAGTTATACTATGATAGTCTGCAGAGGGGGTGAGTTTCCGGCAAGGGGGTGGAGCGGCAAAATCGGAAAATATGTAAATGTCGAGCCGTTAATTCAACATGAATTTTAAGGCCATTTGCAATGTTCTAACTCTTCCCTACTCCGAGTTATACTATGATAAATTGCAGAGGGGGTGAGTTTCCGGCAAAGGGGTTGAGCGGCAAAATCGGAAAATATGTAAATGTCGAGCCGTTAATTCAACATGAATTTTAAGGCCATTTGCAATTTTCTAGCCCTTCTCTACCGTGAGTTATACTATGATAGGCTGTAGAGGGGGTGAGTTTCCGGCAAGGGGGTGGAGCGGCAAAATCGGAAAATATGTAAATGTCGAGCCGTTAATTCAACGTGAATTTTAAGGCCATTTGCAATTATCTAACTCTTCCCTACCCCGAGTTATACTATGATAGTCTGCAGAGGGGGTGAGTTTCCGGCAAGGGGGTGGAGCGGCAAAATCGGAAAATATGTAAATGTCGAGCCGTTAATTCAGCATGAATTTTAAGGCCATTTGCAATTTTTTAACTCGTGCCTACCCTGAGTTATACGATTGTAGGCCGTTAAGGGGGTGAGTTTCCCTCAAGGGGGTGGAGCGGCAAAATCGAAAAATATGTAAATGTCGAGCCGTTAATTCAACATGAATTTTAAGGCCATTTGCAATGTTCTAACTCTTCCCTACTCCGAGTTATACTATGACAGGCTGTAGAGGGGGTGAGTTTCCGGTGAGGGGGTGGATCGGAAAAATCGGAAAATATGTAAATGTCGAGCCGTTAATTCAACATGAATTTTAAGGCCATTTGCAGTTTTCTAGCCCTTCTCTACCCAGAGTTATACGATTGTAGGCCGTAAAGGGGTTGACTTTCCGCCGAGGGGGTGGAGCGGCAAAATCGGAAAGTATGTAAATGTCGAGCCGTTAATTCACCATGAATTTTAAGGCCATTTGCAATTTTCTAGCCCTTCTCCACCGTGAGTTATACTATGATAGGCTGCAGAGGGGGTGAGTTTCCGACAAGGGGGTGGAGCGGCAAAATCGGAAAATATGTAAATGTCGAGCCGTTAATTCAACATGAATTTTAAGGCCATTTGCAATGTTCTAACTCTTCCCTACTCCGAGTTATACTATGATAAACTGCAGAGGGGGTGAGTTTCCGGCAAAGGGGTTGAGCGGCAAAATCGGAAAATATGTAAATGTCGAGCCGTTAATTCAACATGAATTTTAAGGCCATTTGCAATTTTCTAACTCTTCCCTACCCCGAGTTATACTATGATAGGCTGCAGAGGGGGTGAGTTTCCGGCAAGGGGGTGGAGCGGCAAAATCGGAAAATATGTAAATGTCGAGCCGTTAATTCAACATGAATTTTAAGGCCATTCGCAATTTTCTAACTCTTCCCTACCCCGAGTTATACTACGATAGGCTGCAGAGAGGGTGAGTTTCCGGCAAGGGGGTGGAGCGGCAAAATCGGAAAATATGTAAATGTCGAGCCGTTAATTCACCATGAATTTTAAGGCCATTTGCAATTTTCTAGCCCTTCTCTACCCAGAGTTATACGATTGTAGGCCGTAAAGGGGGTGACTTTCCGCCGAGGGGGTGGAGCGGCAAAATCGGAAAGTATGTAAATGGCGAGCCGTTAATTCAACATGAATTTTAAGGCCATTTGCAATTTTCTAACTCTTCCCTACCCCGAGTTATACTATGATAGTCTGCAGAGGGGGTGAGTTTCCGGCAAGGGGGTGGAGCGGCAAAATCGGAAAATATGTAAATGTCGAGCCGTTAATTCAGCATGAATTTTAAGGCCATTTGCAATTTTTTAACTCGTGCCTACCCTGAGTTATACGATTGTAGGCCGTTAAGGGGGTGAGTTTCCCTCAAGGGGGTGGAGCGGCAAAATCGAAAAATATGTAAATGTCGAGCCGTTAATTCAACATGAATTTTAAGGCCATTTGCAATTTTCTAACTCTTCCCTACCCCGAGTTATACTATGATAGGCTGCAGAGGGGGTGAGTTTCCGGCAAGGGGGTGGAGCGGCAAAATCGGAAAATATGTAAATGTCGAGCCGTTAATTCACCATGAATTTTAAGGCCATTTGCAATTTTCTAGCCCTTCTCTACCCAGAGTTATACGATTGTAGGCCGTAAAGGGGGTGACTTTCCGCCGAGGGGGTGGAGCGGCAAAATCGGAAAGTATGTAAATGGCGAGCCGTTAATTCAACATGAATTTTAAGGCCATTTGCAATTTTCTAACTCTTCCCTACCCCGAGTTATACTACGATAGGCTGCAGAGGGGGTGAGTTTCCGGCAAGGGGGTGGAGCGGCAAAATCGGAAAATATGTAAATGTCGAGCCGTTAATTCAACATGAATTTTAAGGCCATTTGCAATTTTCTAACTCTTCCCTACCCAGAGTTATACGATTGTAGGCCGTAAAGGGGGTGACTTTCCGCCGAGGGGGTGGAGCGGCAAAATCGGAAAGTATGTAAATGTCGAGCCGTTAATTCAACATGAATTTTAAGGCCATTTGCAATTTTCTAACTCTTCCCTACCCCGAGTTATACTATGATAGGCTGCAGAGGGGGTGAGTTTCCGGCAAGGGGGTGGAGCGGCAAAATCGGAAAATATGTAAATGTCGAGCCGTTAATTCAACATGAATTTTAAGGCCATTTGCAATTTTTTAACTCGTGCCTACCCTGAGTTATACGATCGTAGGCCGTTAAGGGGGTGAGTTTCCCTCAAGGGGGTGGAGCGGCAAAATCGAAAAATATGTAAATGTCGAGCCGTTAATTCAACATGAATTTTAAGGCCATTTGCAATTTTCTAACTCTTCCCTACCCCGAGTTATACTACGATAGGCTGCAGAGGGGGTGAGTTTCCGGCAAGGGGGTGGAGCGGCAAAATCGGAAAATATGTAAATGTCGAGCCGTTAATTCAACATGAATTTTAAGGCCATTTGCAATGTTCTAACTCTTCCCTACTCCGAGTTATACTATGATAAACTGCAGAGGGGGTGAGTTTCCGGCAAAGGGGTTGAGCGGCAAAATCGGAAAATATGTAAATGTCGAGCCGTTAATTCAACATGAATTTTAAGTCTATTTGCAATTTTCTAGCCCTTCTCTACCCAGAGTTATACGATTGTAGGCCGTAAAGGGGTTGACTTTCCGCCGAGGGGGTGGAGCGGCAAAATCGGAAAGTATGTAAATGTCGAGCCGTTAATTCACTATGAATTTTAAGGCCATTTGCAATTTTCTAGCCCTTCTCTACCGTGAGTTATACTATGATAGGCTGCTGAGGGGGTGAGTTTCCGGCAAGGGGGTGGAGCGGCAAAATCGGAAAATATGTAAATGTCGAGCCGTTAATTCAACATGAATTTTAAGGCCATTTGCAATTTTTTAACTCGTGCCTACCCTGAGTTATACGATCGTAGGCCGTTAAGGGGGTGAGTTTCCCTCAAGGGGGTGGAGCGGCAAAATCGGAAAATATGTAAATGTCGAGCCGTTAATTCAACATGAATTTTAAGGCCATTTGCAATTTTCTAACTCTTCCCTACCCAGAGTTATACGATTGTAGGCCGTAAAGGGGGTGACTTTCCGCCGAGGGGGTGGAGCGGCAAAATCGGAAAGTATGTAAATGTCGAGCCGTTAATTCAACATGAATTTTAAGGCCATTTGCAATTTTCTAACTCTTCCCTACCCCGAGTTATACTATGATAAGCTGCAGAGGGGGTGAGTTTCCGGCAAGGGGGTGGAGCGGCAAAATCGGAAAATATGTAAATGTCGAGCCGTTAATTCAACATGAATTTTAAGGCCATTTGCAATTTTCTAGCCCTTCTCTACCGTGAGTTATACTATGATAGGCTGTAAAGGGGGTGAGTTTCCGGCAAGGGGGTGGAGCGGCAAAATCGGAAAATATGTAAATGTCGAGCCGTTAATTCAACATGAATTTTAAGGCCATTTGCAATTTTCTAGCCCTTCTCTACCGTGAGTTATACTATGATAGGCTGTAGAGGGGGTGAGTTTCCGGCAAGGGGGTGGAGCGGCAAAATCGGAAAGTATGTAAATGTCGAGCCGTTAATTCAACATGAATTTTAAGGCCATTTGCAATGTTCTAACTCTTCCCTACTCCGAGTTATACTATGACAGGCTGTAGAGGGGGTGAGTTTCCGGCGAGGGGGTGGATCGGAAAAATTAGGTAGTACGGATGTGTCGAGCTGTTTATTTAATGTGAATTTTAAGACTAATTGCAATGTCCTAGCTCTACCCTCTCCTGAGTTGCACGATTATCGGCTGAAGAGGGGGTGGGTTTCTCGAGACGGGGTGGTCCGATTAAATCGTAACTAGTCTCATTCGAAAGCCTTTAAATAGCCGTTAAATAATCCGTCTGTTAAAATGGTATAGCACTTACCGTTACCTTTATTTTGACTGTGGTCATCCTAGCTTCATCGGCAGTCAGAAAGTCCACACGTTTCTACCCTTAGGGGTGGAGCGGAAAATTTTTTTTTGGGGCACTTAATTAGCCTTTAATTAGCCGTTAATTATGCAATCGGTTTTATGTCAAAATTTCAATGTGGTCGTTCTGAGTTATTTGACATCCGTCTCGCTCCTTCGCGCGGAAACCCCGAAAATCCCGAATAACCGATGCGGAACACGCCGCCGCTTGTAGCTCACTCGTGCTCGCCGTAAAACGCGCGCCGGCAAATCCCCATCGTCAAACGGCACCGGTCGGTCACCCTAAATACAATGGGATATTTGACGCAAGTGCGGTTAACGCGAAAACAGGTCTCACTGTCCGGAGATCCCTCTCGCAGCGCACAATAGCGACGAACAGGTGATCCGTGGATGTTCGCAAGCGGATCCGTAAACTCTACGGAACGCGAAACGGTAATTTTCAATTGGATTGGAATAGGGGAGACCGGGGCAAAATGGCACAGCGGGCAAAAATGGGAGAGTGAGGGCAAAACTCAATTTTCCAATAATTTTTGGATGCCTCGTTTTGTCCCAATGATAGATCCGAATTTTCTAACCCGTTTTGCCCCACGTACCACCATCGCCACCATCCAAAATTTATTGGAGAATTGCGTTTTGTCTCGTTATCCCGTTTTGCCCCGGTGTGCCATTTTGCCCCGCTCTCCCTTACACTAGAACCTTGATTTTCTTCACAGCGGCGGGCCCGGCTTCGCATTGCACTTAAGAAAATCAAGGTTGCGCATGCAGGTAAAAATTTGGAACTGCGGGTGGGGGAGAAATGGGACAAATTATTATTTTTTAGTGAAGGATTCAAAGAAAGCTCATGAATTTTTTAAGATTTTTTCTAAAGTTTTAAAATTGTGAAATTGGGGAAAGAAACGAACGACCCATCGTTAGCTTTAACGGTTGCTCAAAACATCGTTAGTTGGCGAGGGTTAAAAGTGGGATGCGGAGCCGGTCCTGCCGCTGTGAAAGAAATCGAGGTCCTAGTGTACGAGGAAAGACTCGAGAAGATTAAACTTCGGGAAAGGTTTATGGGGAGAGTTACGTTTCATCGGTAAGTACCGATGAAACGGTACCTTTGTGGTACCTTTAATAGGTAACAGTTCCATTAAGGGAAGGCTAAAGTTTGGAATCCTTTTTTTTCCGAAACGATACTATAAAATCACAAATTTCAGGGCACACTGCGTACTTGATTAAAGCAGTGCGCACTGGAATTGGATTTATATTTTATAAAACCGTTTCGGAGAGAAATGGATTCAAAATATTTTGAGATTATGTTGATCGTTAATCCCACCCTAATTCAATGACTTTGCGCAAAAAAAAAAAAAAATGCTGAAAATGTCTTCAGATTTGTTTTTCTTTGCGGAAATTCATTGATTTTATCCCACTCGCCGCGTACAATAGCGATGAACAGGTGACGCCATGGATCTGTGCAATCGTATCCCTAACGGCAATTTCGGATTGGATTAGAATACGAGAAAAGTACATGGGAAAATCAACCTTTGGGACACTTTCAACGCTTTAAGGCGTAAATTTCAATTTTTTTTACAGGTATGAATTTTCAGATGCATCGGTCAGTTATCAATGGATTTTTTTAAAGGTAAATATCAACTTCTTAAGGGTTGACGAGCTAACGTCCCGGCTTAATGGAGACGATCGCGATCGTTTCAATCATCGGGCAAAACAAACCAGCAGTATTTATAACCAGAAGTCTAGTCTTCATCGTCCTTCTATGATCAAATACGTATTTTTATTTCAACAAAATTGCCGCACAATTTTTTCAAAGTATTGATTAATACGAAAGTGTAAACAAAAGCTAAAACTTGGCTGACTCAGACTCTACAATGTAAACAATGTCAAGGTCCAATGCCGTTCGTGTCCGCGCTCTTCTAACTATTCGCCTCGCGGAACAGGAGACCAGTAGCACGGCGGCGGTGGCGCGCCGAGGGCATCGTGAAAAGTGGAAGAGGTTCTCGGCAGAGAATATACACGTCGCAGCGTGCGGAGAGATTTAACTCGGCAGAGCCGGAGAGCCGGGTCGGTGTGTGAACGAAGAACGGACGGATGGATGGAAAGAGAAAAGCGTGTTGCTCGCTCGGCCAACAATACGCCCGGAAAGTGTCGGGAGAGGAAGGTCGTGCGAGTCCTCGACTAACGAGCGAGAGTGGATGGGCAGAGTGGGGGGCTTGGAGAGGCGTCGCCGCCCTGTGCGGTTTTCCAGAGTGGCCGAAGCGCTCCGGCCTGCCCCGGCCGAACGGGGTGTCGAGAGATTGGCGCCAACTTTGTGATCGGTATTTTTTTTTTGTCAACCGGCTGTCACGTGACCGTTCCAACTTCGAAATTAAGACAGTACCAGTCTCGTCTCGATCAGAAAAAAATTATTTTGTGTTTATTTTATAACATTGTTTCGTTGATGAATTAGTTGATTTATAAAAATTAAGATAGAAATGATTAAGGAAGTTGATCAGATAGCAGAATTCACTTGAAATTAACCCGGGCTGCTAAAAAGTCGACCAAATTTGTGACCGTAAAAAATTGCGGTCAAATCCTAACTAGATAGATCTTCTTTGACGCTCTTTTTTTGTGAATTATGCTTACAAAAAATGACCGTCTCGACCCATCGCTAATCTCGTAAATCAGGGAAAATATTGTATGCATTTTACAACATTGTTTCATTGATGAATTAATTGATTAAAAAAATACGAATGCAACGCATTAGAAAACTTCTTTTGAGATTAACCCAAACTGCGAAAAGGTTGACTAAACTTGTAAACACAGATACGAAGAAACGTCCGTTACGTTATATCTCTAGGGGTGTCGGTGAGAAAAGACCAATCTGTGCAGAAGGCCGGGTAGGCCGGCGCTGCGAGCGTCCCGCTCTTGAAATCTCCGGAAGAAGAAGAAAAGGGAAATAATTTACGGTAGTGTAACGAGGCAAAGAGTAACAGAGAGTGGAACGTTCGAGGCCTTCGAGGCATCGGGGAAACATGAGAGCGAACGGGTAGAAAACGAAGTTGCAACGAAGGGCGCTCCATCGTCGTGTCAGGAGGAGCGAACGGGACGCGAGGACGGAAAAGGTGTGTTTCGCCCGGCGGCCGAGCCGGCTAGGAGGGCGCTGCTGTGCCGCGCACGTACAGCGGGACGTCGAGCGAGCGAGAGAACGGAGAAAGGTAGCGAGATGTATTTGCTTTGCCGTAACCGCAGTGAAATAACAGGCACAACGGGCGCGACAGTGACGAACGAGGAAACGAGGAGAAGAAAACGAACCGACAGTAAAGTGGGAGGCTGCAAAGCCGGCCGGCGATAGACGGAAGAGGAGAGATTAAAAATAATAAAAAAAGGAGAAGCTTAGAATGCGCGAGGGGGCGAGCGAGATTGTGCGATGTGTGTCTGTGAGAGTGTAATACGTGAGAGACCGTGGAAGTGGGACGAGTCGAGGCGGGGGATCGTTGGAACGAGAAGGAGCGAGGAGATGAAAAGGGAAAGAAGAATGAAAAAAGGGGAAAAAATAACAGCAGCGATGCAACAGGTCGGCGAGCTGTACAGCGGCGGGAGCTCAGCTGATGTGGATTTTCGGAACCGACCCGACTAACCTACTCGCATAGGGAATTCGCCGATGAGAGGCGACGATACTTTTTATTTGTTTTTTTTTTTTAATTTCGTTTTGTTTTCTTTACTTTCTAACGTCCATCAGAGGACCTTTGCGAGGGGACTCGGCATACATTATTTATGTCTCCTTTGCCGAACGGCCCCCCAGGCCGAAAGTCCCGAAACTGAAAAAACACTTCTTTTTTGCTGCGCCTTTATATTCGATTGATTTGTGCATACGATACGGAAAATTGAAAATTTAAATTTTGTACTGTAGAAGAAACGATATTCGCTCGTTGGAATTTCGGAGGAAGTTTGCAAACCTTTTTGTTTAATATTGTGAATGACAATTTTGATTCTTGTGAACCGTGTGCGTTAGTGGGCTTGAAGGTTGAAGTGAGGCCAACCAGGAATACTGAGATCTTTGAGGTTTTTACCGTTCTGACTATGCACTGTGAAAAAAATTTGTATGAAATTCAATGTACGGGTACTGGAAAATTGTATGCATAAACTTGTACATTAAATTCCATCTACCATTGTGATGAAAAATGAATGTACAGAATTTAAAAACTCTAGAATTACTTTACTTTTAACAATTTACCTCAATTTTACTGCGAAAGTACTTAAATTCCAATAATTAATTTTAACATCCCTGCAAAAGTACGTTAACTTTTCATCACAATTTTTCATAGTTTGATTTTGTGTTCCTATATGGGTATGGTTTTTACCACGAGCAGGAAACATGTTTTTGCGGCTTATCGACTTCTCTACTGGGCAATGGATTTATCTCATCGTGCCTGTAATTGAACGATTGTTTTTGTTTATATAAATAAATAAATATTTAAAAAATTGAATTTCATCAAATTTCCCATGTAATAGGATGGCATTCAAACGGGTAAATTTTTTTTCCATTTCAAACAAATCCTTTCTCTGGATTGCCTGCATCGCTCGTACAGCGATTGAGGAACCGGGATCGAGTACGAGGGGGCTACCGAATCCAATCATTTTTTTCCCGACTCTTTGATCCGAGAAATTGTTTCTTCACGGCCTAGGACGTGACTCGTCCTTTGGACTCGAGAGGTTTTTTATTCAATATATATATGCATGTATGTATGTGTGTGTGTGTATGCACGGTATACATATGGAGCATTCCACGCCAAGTCGAACGGCCTCAAACCCTGACCCTCTTAGATCGAGCTGAAAGTTCCCGATGTGTAGTATTATATAGTTAGCGAACCTTGAATTTTTTTCAGATTGTCATCGGTGCTCTTTCTCAAGTTAGCAGATAGGCGTGTTAATATTTAAAATGATTATATTTCCGAAACTTTTGGTCGTAAAAAGATGCTATTTTTTATTAATTATCTTTGTAAGCTTTTTCAAAAATTTCCAAGTACGAGAAACTTTGCAAAAACAGACAATTCTTATGTTCAAACATTACTTTCGGCAAACACGGCTCGGTGCATTTTGCCAACAGTGGTTGGCCTGCAGAAATTGGACGTAATCCGAACCCATTTTTAAATTAATACAAGTTGTTTCACACTACTGAATGAACATTTTGTGCAATGTTAAGCAAAATGAACAGTCATACTTGCTGAAAAATTTTAAAATAAGAATTTTCCGTTTTTTTTTAGTTTCTCGTGTTTCGAAAGTTTAAAAAAAAATTTACGAACAGTTTCATTAAAAATAGCATATTTGTTGTCGAAGGAATTTTTTCCCACGACCAAAAGTTTTAGAATTGTAACAATTTCAAACATTAACACGTCCATCTGCTAACTTGAAATCGTGAGCCGATAAAAATCTGAAATAAAAACCATGTACTCACACTATACAATACTACAACGTCACAAACTGTCAGTTCAATCCAAGAGATTCAGGGTTTTGGGTCGTCCGACTTGACATGGAACGCCCCATGCGTATACACACAGTATACACATAGATTATATATATCTGCGGACACCGTGCAAGGTCCGAACTTCTGGCGGCACTTTGACGCCGGTATACAACCGTTAATAGTCGATTTACTCAGGCAACACGGTGCCGTGTATATTAAAGAAAAGTAATATGTACTCGCGCACGCGAAAGCTCCATCAGCGCCGAGTATCTCATCCGGCGCAAGATAGAAACGAAGGAGGGAGCGGTGAGCAAGGGAGTATGAGAATCGAGGCGATGGCCGGGGAAAAGGAATATTACTCGGATGCAAGGACGATGAGAAACGAGGATCGTTTCTGGCCGAACGTTTCATCTTCCACCCGCGGAATTATCCTCGGCGTTTCTTTTTTTTCTTTTATTTATTTTATTTTTTTGCACGATCATATACACATATATATAGATATATATGGATACAGAGATGAAGAAAGGGGAAATCGGGGTGTCGGCACTGCACCGGGAGTGCAAGAGCGTTCCCTCGCGCGGATAAATTACCTCCAGCAGCAATAAACCCACCTCGTCGCGATATTTTATCGGCCCGGCGCGATCTAACGAGGACCGGCAGCGGCGGCAGCACCGTCGACCAACACCATGCCGCGATGTGAGAACGTAACGAATTGTACACATAAAATATATGAATATAAAATATTTATAATAACAATTATCGTTTATTTATAATTATGTTTTTCTAAAATTTAATATTTTCTTAAGAATATTATTAATAAAACATTGAATTTAAATTATTGTATTACTATTTGTTAACGTCGTTATATATATGTATATATATGTATAACGATCGATAAAAAACAGAAGGGGAAAAATACTTACAAAATTTATTTAATTATATATTTGAAAAAAAAATATATTTCATTAAGAATAACACTAATGAATCATTAAATTTACATTATTATATTATTATATTTATATACTATATGTATATATGGATATGTAAATCATCCGAACAAATTTTCTATGGTGGATGTGTGGGATGCGTCCTGCTCGCTGGCAGTCAATATATGTGCAGCAAGAATGAGAGAAGAGAATAAAAGGAGCGAAGTGCGCGGTCCGGAGGCTCGAAGGGAGCGAGACGTATCCGTAGCGGAGGGACCGGCCAGAGTCGGCGCGCACGATTTCGCCATCGCGAATCGCGCACAGGCCCTTTCGATTCGAGGTCACTTCTCGGAGATTCTTTCGGTGCTCACTGGTCAATCTAGCGAAGCGACGATGCAGGGGTGTATACGTGCCGCGTATTTGCTCGCTCGCAAGAGAACCTCGTAATTACCGTAATCAAACAATCCAATGGCTAGGAGAAGTGAGCTCTCACGCTCGACCGTTTATCCCGAAGCTTACGGGACGGCCAACGAGAGACGAGTAAGTCGATTCTATATATATATATACGGCGGCAATCTGGACCACCGATCTACAACTATATCCATTTTCAGTACACGATCGAATCGCTTCCAATCGATCGACTTTGCACGTCCTTTTTATCTTCTCGCGACGTATATAACCGTTATTATATATTATTTATATTAAAATACATCCAGACACTTTTTCTAAATGTGATTTTTCGATGTTTTGGAACATTCTGAACACGTTTTCATTAAAAACTCGAATATTTTTTTTTCACTATAACAAAGCTTCCTCTGTGAGGGGGCAAAAAATCAAATAATTATGTTTATAAGAAAAATATGCAATTTAATTACAGTAGAACCCCAATTAATCGAAAGCCCGGTTAATCCGAACTAGACAGCGGAAGTACATAAATCAATAATGGTTAATGATACAACTTTATTTTGACTAGTTGCAATGACATTTGATACAACTTGCACTTAATTGTTAAATAGTGTGAACTAGAATGTCAAGCGTTGCATTTTTTTTTCATTAATAGTGCGTAAGCTAGTCCTTTTTTGGAAGTACTCAGTGACTTTGGTTTGTACTGAGCATTAAAAAAAACCTCAGAAGCCGCACGGTTGATCCGCTTCCCGGTTAATCGGGGTTCTACTGTGGTGTAATTACAGCACGAGTGTTGATTAAATTGAAGGGGACTAAAATATGATCATGAGAACGACTAAACAAATGGACCTGATTTGAAAATTCGATAAATTAATTTCTATAGCTATATCCGTTTTCAGTGTACGATTGAGTCGGTTCTAACCGATCGCCTTTGCACGTCCTTATTATCGCCTCGCGACGTATATGTACCTTATTGTGCATTTTTCATAATAAAAAAAAAAAACAATAAAAAAATTATTTTTCCAACGAAAATATGTAATTTCTTTCGTATAACTATGTGAGTTATCATTAAATTGGAGGGGACTACAATTTGATTGCGATAACGATTACAATTACAACTGCTTTAAAAATATGAGAAATGAAAAGTTAAGATAATAATCAATTCACGAACGATGGTAGAATGGAGAGTGTTGAAAAAAATGCTTTCGCGGTTTAAGCCGAAGATTAAATTGGGTAACGACGCGAGACGAGGACTGGATGACCTCGGGCGCAAAGTTTACGTGGTAAGTTAGCGCGCGTCTAGAATTTCAATTCCGTTCCAGAAATAGCATTAATTTATGAGAGATTTTTAGCTCTCTCGTACGTGCACCTCTATATGGATTATCGTGAGCACCCCCCCCCCCCCCCGCCGCCCCTACCCCGAGTGACTGAGTCCGCGTTCGTTCTCTCTTCGCTCCTGCTGAGTAAAAAGCCGATGTTGCGTCACTGTATACGAGAACTCACGTTATGCCATAATATTTAGACGTCCGGGAAGTCTCCGGACGGCACTCTCTATATATTAACGTCACAGAGATCGAAGACACTCGCGACACGTTTCCCCTCTTTTTTTTCCACGTGCAGCGGAGTTCGAACTGCAGACAAAATTCGTTCGTTCATTTTTCAATTAAATTATTCAATTAATTTTTTTTTTTACAAACGATAATTAAAATTCATAATTTATCATCCGAAAATTGCCATTATTTATATATCAAAAATCGATCCTCATTTTTTATTTTTATTTTATTTTCAAATTCAGGATACACTTTTACAGAAAACTGAGGTTGAATCAACTGAAGATGCGGGAATGTTCAATAAATATTGTGTTGGTAAACCTAGGAGATTGGTTAGTTCAATCATTTTTTTGATGATTTCTCCAAAAAATTTTTGAGACATTGAAATATTTTGTTCGATCAATTGAATTTTACTTCAACGTCCCTGCCCGAATCTTTAGTTGATTCAACTGCTCTTTTATTAGTGTATAAGTAAATACGGAAATAAATTCAGAATTCATAATCGAAGAAATATTATTTGTTTATTTCTACTTTTAGGTAGAAATAAACAAATTATAAATTCAGTCATTTTTTTCCAAATTCATGATATAAGTAAATAAATCAATATTTATCATAGCATTCACACGAGGATGAAATCGAGAGCCGGAGGCTCGTGAAACCAAGCGCGAGCAAGGCAGTTCGATATCGCACGTGAAAATATGTACAAAAAAATCTATAATTAATAATCGAAAAATGATCATTGTTTATCTCCACCCAAAATCTATCCTCATTGAATTTTTTTTATTCACGGTATAAGTAAATAAATGAATAATTATCGTAGTGTTCATACGCGCGTGAGATCGACAGCCGGAGGCTCGTAAAATCCGACGCGAGCGAGGCAGTTCGATATCGCATGCGAAAAAAAATGTACAAAAAAAAGCTATACGACCACTATGACTGTTGCCAGCGGGTCAACGGGGTTATTTCGATATTTCGAGGAGGCTCGTAAAAGATGGTAGAAATATGTGTAGCACGGGTACGGACCGGACACAACCGAGCATAAAACCGAAGGGTACGGCGAGATTGTCGCTAGACCTCGTCCCAGTGGCCGATCGTCAGTTTTCAGTCCGCAAAAAAAAAAAAAAAAAAAATGTTTATTTCTCAGCGGGTCGGTGAGTACACACACACCGTCCACATGTATTTATAAAGCTCCGCTAACGGTTTCGTTTTCGTTCTTCCAGAAACGATGAACCGATTTTTTTTCTCTCATCCTTTCTTGGATCGAGAAAAAGTGGCCTTCGGAAAAACACCTGAAAAGCTCGGCAACAACCGACGAGTCCTGTATCGCGAAAATGCTCTTCACAGGACCGTAACTCACGCCGCGGACCCAAACGAGATGTCTTTTCCGTTCACTGTATATACATATATATATTAAAAAGATATACCTATGGGGCGTTCCACGTTAAATCAGCAGCCCATTTCCCTCAGCCCCGTCAATTTTATTCATTTTTTAAAAGTATGATGTTGTTACTGACCCTTGAGGGTCTCGGGATTTTTTTCAGGTTTTTTTACGCCAACAGTGAAATTTTTTAATCCTCGAAAAACCAATTCCGAAAATGTCATTTTAAAAAATCTGAAAAATTTCGCACTGTTTCTATGATTTTAAATATGATTCTTAACGAGCACCCGATAGTTGAATTTCCATATTTACTTTTTTTTTTGTTAAAGATATCAATTGTATTCAGGCCTTCCGGTATTTTTATAAAGAAAGTTATGAATGATAAAAAGAAAATTCCATTGGCAACATGAAAGAAACTACAAGCTTGCGAAAAACATTAATTATCGAGACCCCATTGTCGCGTGGTGCTGAAAAATCATATTTAAAATCATAGAATCTGCGTGAATTTTTTCAGATTAAAAAAAAAAGTGTTTTCCGAATTGGTTTTTCAAGGTTTTAAACATGTCACAGGTTGTAAAAAAATCTGAAGAAAAATCTAATGGGTCGGTAACAACATAGTACTAAAAGCTGAACAAAATCGCGATTTGACGTGGAGTGCCCCGTATATAATATATATATATATAAAATAGTTAAAGGCCGTAGATCCAGCACGGACGTAAACCGCGCTACTCTCGCGCGCTCACCGAGAAAATACTCCAAGCTACTGGTGCTGCTAGGGGTGGGTTTATTTCCGAGTTGCGGCCTCACATATCACGATAGGAAGCATCGGACTGTCGGGCTATGTCCCGGCGGATCTTGAAGCTCTCCTTCGGCTCCGCCCCTTCGTCCGGACGACGGGGGAGTGGGTGAGATGATAGATCCACCGAGACGGGAAAGTTCACGCGGTAAACCTTAATACTGAAACGTCTGGATACTTTCCTAGCGTAATGGAAAAGAGCGCAACCATACGTATATATCTATATATACATATGTACTAGACGGGATGTGTCGAAATGTATGCGACGAAACGAGCGTAACAGATGTAACGTTTCAGTTCTCGCGTGTGTAAGTTCGTCGATCGTAGTACTTGCGTTATAGTTGTGTCAAAGGCTGAGGAAGCGAAAGGGCGTAATTACCATCTTGAAGAACATGCAGTTACACCTTTTTAGTTAATAGAAGATTTTTTTACAATAATTCATTATACATCAAATTTTATTGTATTAAGAGAAAAGAGTTTCGGTTTTGCATGTATAAGTTAGTGAGTTGAAGTATTTGCAGTATAATTGTGTCGAAAAAGAATCCAAAAGGCAAAACGACCGTGTTCCAAGATATACACTTACGTCTTTTTGATTATTTTTGAGGATTTTTTAAAACCTTTTTTGAACAATAATTTGTTAAAAGGAACGATTGCATTTACGAGACTGAGTATGAAAATAGGAATATGTCGGTATTTTGGATCCAAGCGGCCACCAGATCAAACGTTTCAGTTCTCTTGGGTGTAAGTTAGGATCTGCATTATACAGTCGAACCCCGGTTAAACGGGATGCTCCGAACCGAAGCGTCCCCGGATAATCGAAATCCCGGTTAATCCGAACTAGACAGCGAAAGTATATAAGTCAATAATGGCTAAATATACAACTTTTTTTTGACTAGTTACAATGACATTTGGTACAACTTGCGCTTAATTGTTAAATAGTGCGAACTAGAATGTGAAGCTTTGGATTTTATTTTCATTAATAGTACTTAAGCTAGTCTTTTGTTGGAAGTACTCAGTGACTTTGGTTTGCTCCGAGCATTAACAAAAAAAATCCTCGGAAGACTCACGGTTAATCCGCTCCCCGGTTAATCCGACCCCGGTTAATCGGGGTTCTACTGTAGTTGCATCGACGGCTGAGAACAGAAAGGGCGTAACTATCGTATTGAAGGACATGCAGTTGCGCATTTTTAATTAATACCGGAAGATTTTTTTATCTTTTTTAAACAATAATTTGTTAAAGTGGACGAGTCTATTAGTCGGGCAGATGAAGAATGAAGGAAAGAGGATTATGTCGGTATTTTGGGTCCAAGCGGCCACCAGATCTAACGTTTCAGTTCTCGCGTGTGTCAGTTATAGCCGGTCTATAGCTGTTAGTATTCGCATGATAATTGTGTCGAAGACTGAAAACCGAAAGGGCGTAACTACCGTAATGAAGGACATACAGTTACGCCTTTTTGATTGTTAGCCGAAAATTTTAAGCTAAGAAAGACACGAATGCATTTATGAGATTGAGGATGCAAAGAGGAGTACGTTGGTATTTTGGAAGCTCGCCACAAGATGTAACGTTTCGGTTCTCACATCTGTAAGTTACTCAGTCGCAGTCAGTTACCACGACGAAAAAAGTCTTCGCTCATAATAAATAAAAAGGCTTAACTGCATATCCTTCAATACGGTAGTCACGCCCTTTCGGTTCTCAGTCCTCGTTGCGACTGTACTAAATGGCATTATAGTTCTATCGACGGCTGAGAACCGAAAGGTCGTAACTACCTGGCAAAGAACACGTAGTTACGCCTTTTTAATTGTAAGATAGATTTTTTTAAAGGTACTTGTTAAGAGAGACGAGTTCCAGCATTTGTGGGGCTGAGAATGGAGGGAGGAGTATGTCGGTATTTCGGATCCAAGTTGGCCACTCTAGGATACGTAGAAGAAACGTATGTGACAAGCCTGCGGGGTGTATGAACCCTTGGATACGCACAGAAATAACAGTTACTCTCCGGAAGCTAAAATAACCCGAGTCCAAGCTACAGACCAGCTTTATACGATGCCTGTATACGAAAACGATCTCTGTAGCTCTCCCGGTCTCTCGGTACAGCTGGATTGTCTAACGCTCGTGACTACACCCGGGGACTGTATATTCACGCTTTCGTATGTATACACGAAGCCATGCGCGCAGCGTCCATCGATGCCTGTGCCTCACCGGCAAACTGCTCGAGAAAAAAAAATTCTAAAGATTATTACAATTTTCTTGTCCGTTAGTCCTTAAAATTCGAGAAGCTGCTGGGCTTGTTGGGTTCCCACGAACCCCACTGACCGAATGAAAAAAAATGTGAAAAATGTATGGATATAGCTGAAAATAATATGTATATATATTTTTAAATATATATATATATATTTTTTTAAATAAATTTCGCTGAATTTTTCTATCTGAAAAAATCGATAATATCTGTGGTATAGTGTTAAACAAAACTGTAATTTAAAGAGCGAGGAGCATTCATGTGAAAAAATATATAAAAACTGACTGAAGTTTGATTAGCAAATGTTTTGTTATCATAACATCTGTTCGATCGACAGCAGCGTTTGTTAACATTGTTAATTTGTTATAATATTGTTTCTATTGTTTCGTCGATCACCGTTCGCAAGTACGAAAATTGAATCGTCCAACGCGGTGTTATCGAGTGTGAGGGAAATAAGACGTTCTTGCTTGGATACCGAGCGCGGCGTACTAATGATATGAGGCAAGGAACGAAGAAACCGTTCGACTCCTGCTCGCAAGACGCTGCCTACTCGCCTCGGACGGAACTCCGAGCAGGCTATAGCTATATGTGTCCCGAGTAAATTAGCATAAAGCATTGTCCTGCTCGTTCCAGTATTCCTCTCGGACTGCAAGAAGGAGCTTCGCGATTCGGGCGAGCACTGTATTACTTTCTTGCCGGGTTCTCCGCAGGTGTCTTTATATACCGCCTCTATATATATGTATATATATCTCCTTGAGATATTTGCTACCTACCTAAATCTCCATTCGGGTTTTTTTTTTCTTTTGTACGTACACGCATACGTTATTTTACCGCTTCCTAAATTTTGAATGTTATTTTATACGCAGGACAAAAAAGTCCGACGCTCATTATGTTGTTTACGTAAAAAAATACAGAACTGTGAGCAATTTACTTTTGGGAATTATTAACCGTTACGAATTAAAGCGAATTAAAGCAATAAAAAATACAATTTTTTCGACGCCAGCATCCAAAAACAAATAAGTAAGAAAACTATAATACGGCATTTACCGTAAATACATCTGTGATAACAAAAATATATTTTCACTGAAAAATTGATATATTGCGATTTTTTTTATTGCATATAGTTTATTTTCCGGGCGTTCTTGCCGTACCCCTTTTCCAACCCCAGCGTTCAAAAAAAATAATAATTAAAAAAAACTGTATATGTCATGTACCGAAAATACATCCGTGATAACAAAAATATTTCGGCGAAAAATGTACATATTTGGAATTTTTTTTGGTACAGTTTATTACAATCGGATTCTTGCCGTCCGGGCTCGTGCGAGACCACGTGACCTCTCCGGGTCGAAGTCAAAGTCGTTCGGTTGATAAATTTCACACGGTCCGCTCGAGTCCGGAAAACTCGCACGGATACCGTGAAGCAATGCGGGTTTTTCCGTTGGGAAGCGATACGCCGGGTACGTAAAGTCGGCCGGGCTTGACACGACGGTTCTCGTGCGCCAGGAGGCGGGCAAAGAGTCCGGGAGGTCGGAGACAAGGCGATGACTCTTTTATTCTCACGTTCCCGCTCGCTGTCCGCAGCCGACACGAGATGCGCGCCGAGGAGCAAGAACACAACAGCCAGCAGCTACCGCCGCGCTACACACTGCGGCACTCGTCCTCTTAGCGCTAGCTCTCGTGTCATCGACGAGCCACGGAACCGGGAACACGTGTCGTACAAGCGGGCCCGGTGAAAAACCCTCGGCGACTTCGCCAACGGTCTCCCCCGCCTTTTCTTCGCACGAGTCAGTGCCGGTAAGAGTCACACGTGCGCGCTCGACCGCCGCACACACGACGCCCCGACGTCAACGAGCGAACAAGATTGAAACCGATCGACAACCTACCGAGGCATGCAGGAATGCACGGAAAAAAAAGAGAAATTGTATCTGTGAATTTAGCCTGCAAATACTGTGTCGGAGATTCCGAGTTACAATCGACAGATTGAAGTCGCGGGATAGTAAAGTGGATTCTCTTTGCTATTATGCAGTTAGTGAAGTATCGATGTTTCCGCCAATTTTTTTTTTTTTTTTTTTTTTTTGAATTTAATAAACGCTAATTAGCATGCTGGGTGTCCGCGATTTTTCCTTTTTTTCTGAATAAGAAAACAGCCGTTTGTGAATTACAGTTTTATTTTATTATTATTTTCATTTATTTTGTCTAGTGAGCTGTTTGTGTACTAGTTCTTTTTTTGTTTCTAATTTTGTGGCGATTATGGAGCCATGTTCCCATGGTTTCGAGACGTGCCGGAATGCATGAAAAAAATGGTATCTGAATTTTGCCTGCAGCTACTGCTTCGGAGATCTCGAGTTATAAATCGACAGATTTTCTGTCGTCGATAAAAGTTGCGAGATAATAAAGAGGATTCTCTTTGCCATTCTGCGGTTAGTGAAGTATCGATGTTTCTCGGAAATTTCTTCGATGTTGATAAACGCTGATTAACATGTGGGTGTCCTCATTTTTTCTTCCTTCTTTAACTTAGCAATATAAGATTTATTACGATAGAATTCCTATCGTTAGGGTCCGATAAGAAATGAAGGTCAAGGAGGATGTGGTTGTCTCGATAGACTCAGATGGTTCTTCTCATTTAAAAATATTCGATTTATAATGATACATTTTCTATCGTTACGTTTCGATAGTAAAATTAAGTACCGATCGGTGAAGGTTGGAATCAATGTGCTCCTTCATCGGTCGGTACTTAATTTTACTATCGAAACGTAACGATAGAAAATGTATCATTATAAATCGAATATTTTTAAATGAGAAAACCCATCTGAGTCTATCGTCAATATTGACGATCGAATACGACACGGTATCGTCAGATATACATTTACAAATGATGTAACCTGAATGTGTTATAAAATATTAGGAATTGGCTTGCGTACGATTCATACCGATAATATATGTATAATGTTTACACTATAGAACAAAGCAAATATCAAAGAAAATTAAAAGTAACGATTCGATTTGTATAAACCGCTCCAACCCTGAACGGATAGAGCAGATAAAACACGATAGAATCCTATTCGAATGCTATTGGTCTGAATCGTTCTCTATAAAAAAAAAACTTATCACGGCATTTGCCGTGAAAACGCGTACGCGCAAGTACCAGCTCAGGCGTAAGTGCGGTACGAGCGCGAAGCGAATTCTCGTTAATTTGGTTTCGTCGATCACCCGCCCGGAGCCGAGACTCGACCGTGTTTATCTCTATGATTTCGTGGAAGGAGCGTGAAAACAGCCAAGGTCACAGGGGTTGTTACGCCGGAGGCGTCCTTCCGTGGCCGGTAGAGGCGAGTCTATCGTCAAACATGTCCGTACAAGGGGAGGCATCGACACTAGTGTCGTACGTGGCCGCAGAGACGTGAGCGAGCTCGCAAAACGATCCGGCGAATTTACGTGCTAAGCTCATTTGGCTAAACGATAGCGACGCGCACGCTTCTACCACCATCACGCGATCTCTTCGGATTCTCGCTGATCACATCTTTTTTTTTTTCTTACTCTGGCAACCGTTTACCGGACGAAAAATTAGAGGCAAGCTGGAAACGCCATAGCGCTGCAGTTTAAGTACGGGTCGAGTCGATGCCCGGCAACTGAATCTCTCACGCGAGGATCATTACCAGATTCAGGAATAATTAACGAGCTGACACGCTTCGAGTATTTGCAAAAAGGTAACAAAAATAAAAATAAATAAATATAATGACCGAAGAAACTCGATTGAACGATCGATGAATTAATGGAATTATTTACGACGCTGAAGATATCTGAATGAGGCTAAATTTCATCAAGTTACAACGGTTGGGTTTAACAACGCACGAACTTTGATCGGGGAAATTCACTTGGACAATAAAATTCTACAAGCGAGCAATTTCTTTTCTTTCTAAAGCTGCGCATCGACGGAGACTTACCAAGGATGAAAATTGATGTCATGCGGATGTTTGAGTGCCATAATTATTATCGAAGACGCATGCGCGTCGCGCATGCGTCTTAATTAAGGCACTAGCGTAAGGATTTGGTACAAATAACAAGCCAACTTTCAACATTTATTTAACATGGATATTAAAAGGACAAGATCGGGTTTTGACATACACATAGTACAAGGAGTTATGAATTAAGGTTTTTTTAAAATTAAAAAACATTAATTAACAACGGATATATTAACAATTAACAACGGACGTTGAATCTCAAAATCGATCCTACGGACTGATTTGAAATTTAGGCAGATTCTTGAGTATTTTCTATCTAATGAAAAACGATCTCTATCGTTTGTTATGAAAAAAATAAGTGAACCTTTTAAAAAAATTATCCAGTCATTAGATAGAAAATGTTATAATCAAGGATTTGTCAAAATTTCAGCAGTATCGGACGAATAGATTTTGAAATACGATGTCCGATGTTAATTGTTAATTAGTTCGTTGTTAATTGATATATTTCAATAAAACAAAGAAAAAAAACTTAAACCTCATTAACAGCTTGTAATAACTGTGTAAAAACCCAACTATATTCTTCTAATAACCACGTAAAAAAAATGTTGAAAAACGACTTGTTTTTTGGACCAAATCCTTATAACAGTGTCTCAATATCGCCGCGAACGGCGGCGGATTTGAACGCCAGCGGAGTGAACATGGCCGCCGCGTCGTGTTTCAAACAACAAAGAAGAGCCGTCGCACGCTTGCGTCAGTTGGAACACGGCGCGGGAATTAGAAGCGTAAAAACCGCCTAAACAGCAACCGAGCTTAACTGCCAGAGGGCAGATGGAAACAACTTGGAAGAAAAATTATTGTACGACTGACCACGTGTTCCGGCCGGTGAGCGACATTCCCCTCAGCGTCGTCGTTCTTGTCCGATGGTCGGTGTCGTCGTTCTCATTCGACCGTCCGGATTATGCGGATGTTATTGCACAGAACACTGTGGATGGGTCACCGGGGTCGCGTGTGTCTCTAATCGGTAACAACGGATCGCGGGAACGTGTGATTTAGATGCCAGTTCAAAAAAAGTAACCGAAGAATAAAATCACGCTCGAACAGCACCTTCGCGTGCGGGTGCTGGTCGGTGACTGTCGATGCTGTGTGCCGATGCTACCGCCGCTCTCGCTGCTCGCTCGGACAGCGAGCGCGCGCGCGCGCGAAAGCACGTTTCTGCTTGTTGTTCGTTGCAACGAATCTGACAAAAAAAATAAATAAAAAATACGCGCGGGAGGAAACGAGAAAGTTTTGCGTCATTCCATGTATGGAATTGGAGATACGTGAACTATGCATAGTTCGCACATCGGGAGTTAATTTATCGAGAAAGCCGGACGACGTAGCGACGCCGAGTAATCTATTGGCCGGAAGCCACTGTCTCGCTGAATATGAATTTGCGTCAAAAGGACGATACATTTTTTTATACACTCTCACGCATTTAGCGGTTGTTCCGCGGAGGGAATTTCGCGGTTTATGTATGCGTCTTATCTTTTTTTGTTTTTTATTCGAGATGAATTATTCTTTCCTGCGCAGTGTGGGTGTCGTTCGGTGATGCGCTGCGCATGAACAAACACTTGAAAAAAGAGAAGCGAAAGTTGTACCGAACGATGTACGGTTTTGGCGGACTTTGGTGATCGCCGCCGGCCGGTCGAGAGTTCGGGACTCACGTAGAAAGAAATACCGAACGTCGTCGGTCTAGCCTAGGCGTACAGGAACTGTGGTCGGCGGCGCCTTTCTCGGCTAGGCCGGCTTAAAAACGATCCGCTAATTGCTCTCTTGCCGCGCGCGAACCCATTCCGGAAACTTTGCTCTCATCCCGTATAGACACGGGAGCGGAGCCCGAGTTCAGGTAGTTCGGCACAGGGGAGATTTCACTGTGGGGTATTAACGAATAGTTCGGTTCCACGAATTAACTCTCGTATACTAGTCCCAGTTAAAAATAAAAAAAACATAATGTAATAGAATTATAACTCACCAAGTAAGTCGATGGCGCATGTTCATGCGGAGTCTCCCCGGCGTTTCCGCCTGGACTCGGGAATCCTTTCGAAACTCCAGAAGTTCGTTGAGTCGGCGTAAAAAACTAATATAGAATTTTTCTTCGTCTCTCGTTATCGCAAATAATTTTTTATTTTCGTAGAACAAATATTACAACGCGGTAGTTATTTTTCGGCGACCGTGTCGCTGTATCTTCGAATCGTGTCGACTAGCATACGCAAGTCGCAGCGGGCTACTTCGACGTTACGAGGAGAAATATATTTTGTGCTGCACCGACGTCGGGAACTCGCGAGTAACTGAGCGAAGGATGCTCGGGGCGTCGAGAGTGAAGCGACCCCCGATGGATACTGCGGCGAGGTGGCGACTCGGTGGCCGAGGACAGAGCAAGCCGGCAGCAGCAGCAGCCACCACCGCGATCCAAGGGCCGGCGTGCAGAGCTCTCCGCGCTCCTCCTCTTACTCCACCGCCGTTGCCCCCCGTATCGCATCCTCACTACATACTCCTCAGGGATAAGGGAGAGAAGGACATATGAATTTCACAGAGATATCACGAGGAGTAGGGGAGGAAAATGATTTGTATCTTTGTATCTTTGTATCTTTGTATCTTTGTATCTTCGTATCTTCGTATCTTCGTATCTTCGTATCTTCGCATCTTCGCATCTTCGCATCTTCGCATCTTCGCATCTTCGCATCTTCGCATATTCGCATATTCGCATATTCGCATCTTCGCATCTTCGCATCTTCGCATCTTTGCATCTTCGCATCTTCGCATCTTCGCATCTTCGCATCTTCGCATCTTCGCATCTTCGCATCTTCGTATCTTCGTATCTTCGTATCTTTGTATCTTTGGTCGATTATTTATTCAAAGGAACAGAATGCCAAGAGGAGGCTGACGACGAGGATGCGGAGAGAGATGGAGGGAGGTCTACCATTCGGTCGAATCGGAGGGGGGATTCCTTACTCATTCATACGCACGCCCCCGTAGATCGACGATTCGACCGCACGAGCGGCAACTCCGTGGAGACGGTACATCATGAATCTCGGCAGCGCATGGACTCGCCTCACTCGTCTTAGCACAGTCACCCAGTCGCACTCAGCACAGTTGCTCTCAGCACAGTCGCGACAGCGACTTTCACGATTTATCTTATTTTTAACTTCTCAAATCTTCGTACACAGCCGGTGGAGACTTCGCGGCCCGCGTTTGTCACGAAGTTTGCCTGTTAATCGTCCTTCCACCGTGCGGAATTTATTTATCCTTTCGCAAAGATAAAGTAAATACAGCTTCTTAAGCAGGGGCTGCGTCTGTCTCTGACTCTGCCTCTGAGAAGGGTGTAACTAACTGTTTTGTAATTGTAAAAAAAATGCTATGAATTGAGAATTTACGACTCAGTGGCAATTTTTGTTCCTACCGGCTGATAAATAAGTTTATATAATACTAGCGGTTATGTTGGCTCGCGCGATTCGCGCGCTCGTATAAACCGCGCAATTGATAGCATTGGGAAATGTATTTCATATGCAATGAAATTTCGGAATTTCAAAATCTATTCCATATGAAGGGCATATGTAGGGCTGAAGGACTCCGGTCGACGGTCCATTGACAATGTCTAGTGAATGTTGTAGTGAATACATAGAGAGATGTAGGCAGCTGTTGGATAAAACTGGACGGTATTGTCAATAAATACACTTTTACTACTACTAATACATTAGATATTGATTATTTTGTTGGCTTGGATGTTTGTCTACCTTCCCCCCAGTTGGGCCTTCCGTTTGTTGAAGCTCCCTCCCGTTTTTTTATAGCATATAGAATAGAGTTCAAAATTCCGAAATTTCAATCTATATGCTATATATTTTAGAAAATTCGGTTTTCATAACATACGGAATTTCCACTTAGTATGAACCATGCGATCTATGCGAGATCGCGAAGCGCGCGAGTCAGCATAACCGCTAGTATAATATAAATAAAAAAGTTGAAAGTTGAAAGTTGAAATTTTTATATCACTTTCTCATAATGGCCCTTCATTCGCAAAGATCCTTCTATGAGAAAGCATTTACTACATTTTTGGCTTCCTCATAGAGGAAGCTTTGCGAATAAAAGGCCATTATGAGAAAGTGATATAAAAATTTCAACTTTCAACTTTTATGAGGAAGCGATATGAAAATTTCAATTTTCAGCTTTTTCAATATCAACGTCGTATTTAACTTTTAAGCAAAACTGTTGGCCAACTCAGGTTTAGCGCGAAAAATACACCAACCTTGCGCTTTTGGTCAAAACGGCTGTCGAATCTGTACTCGAGGCGAAAAAATACATAGAGTAACATAGAGTATTCATCGGGAAGCAAAGAAATCGCTGTTTGAAAATACGCAAAATCACTCACTTTTGCCATTTTAGCTATATAAATGCCCGATAAGCCTTTTCGTTAGTCATCTCTCTGGGACTAAATTTATGTATTTTTTCACGCTGATCACGAATCTAACAGTTATTTTATTCATAAATGAATATTTAATGAGGAAAATTGCGTCTAAAGTAAAGTACTAATTTTTCATGAAATTCGAAAAATTCAAAATGACATAAAATTTAAACGGCTTGATCGATTTTCTTGAAATATTAATGGGATCATCGAGTGACCATATTCCAACTGTGTACGCGTTTTTAGCCCGATAGCTAAAAAATTGCGAGCGCTACGGTGCGGACAGACTTTTTCGAAGAAATTAAAAATGGCGTACAAAAAAAACAACTGAACATTTTTAGATGAAAGTTGGCAGGAACATTGACTATTAACCACACATGCCGTGTGTGAAATTTCAGCTTGATCGGTCGAGGCGTTCTCGAGTTATAGCCGTTTGATTTTTTCACGTCCGATTCACACACACACACACACACACGCACGCACGCACGCATGCACGCACGCACGCACGCATGCACGCACGCACGCACGCATGCACGCACGCACGCACGCACGCACGCACGCACGCACACATCCGGACATTTTTTCTAAATGTGATTTTTCGATGTTTTGGAACATTCTGAACACGTTTTCATTAAAATCTCGAAATTTTTTGTTTTCACCATCACAAAGCTTCCTCTATGAGGAAGCAAAAAACATATAAATTCATTTAATTTTTTGTATTAAGTTATTTTAGTAAATTAAATAAACTAAGTGCAATGAATCGATTGTATCGTAACATTCGGAGCATCAATTGACACTCCATCGTTGCAACCCCCGAAACTCTCGACTGCTATCAGGAGTCATTCGATCAAGTAAATAGTACACCGATTCGACTTCCAGCCACTACTGCCAGCGTTAGAGTTATTGCGAGGGAAGGGGAATCGCAATGGAACGGATCGATGATTCGTAAGTCTCGTCGTTTGGCGTTATATTCCCTTTGTATAATACCAGCATCGCGTTCGAGTTACGCTTATCGCGGACGAAGTGAGAATTTGCACGATGGGTGTAGTTCAGGGTGAAATGGTTGCGGTGAGATTCGTTGGATTGGAGCTGGTTATTCGCTTCGACGCGAAACCGTCGGGATAATCTGAATATCTCTGCCACCATCCCGTTAAACCGAGGAGCAAACTACTCCGTCAGCCGGTTAATTTATTGTTTATTATGGTTTTCTCACAACCGTGCATACACGTACATCTCACATACATACATAGACGTGAAAAGTTAATGAAAGCTGTATTACTTCTACAACCGTGCATCATACCTGGTAATTATTCACAGGATGAACTTGACTTTTCCGTTGTATGAGCTGTTTTCTGAAGAGTTTGGAAAAAATATTCATCAATGTATCCCATTCTCGATAGTAAAGATAATGTGCAGTCTTTAGCCATGTGGACGGAACGGATGTCTACTGTCTACTGCCGACCCCCTCATAGTTTTCTAACTTCCCCACCATCGAAGCACCTTACTGCGGCTGCGCCGTACATAGAGGGAAACATTTTCCCGCCTGTCACTCAACCTTTGCATTTCAAGCTAAGGCCTCAAAATAATTGATGTTTCAAGTGACTGGTGGAAGAATATTTTTTGCAGGAAATATCTACCTATGTTCGATGTTTCAATATTTTTACAGTTCTTTGTAAGGCTTGCTTAGGGAGGTCGTATACGTAACGATAGATACGGAGGACAGAGTCTATATACACCGTCGCATCGCTGTCGCTCAGCTTTGACGCGGGGCAATTTAAACGTCCGTCGACCTGCGATACTTTGATATAATTTTATGAAAATTCATACGGAGAAAATAATCATAAAATACATAGTAAAGGAATTGAGCGGTGTGTTGTGCTGCTTCGGGAGCTGCAGCGGTAGCTCTAACGCCATCGTTGATAACAGTTCGAGTTGCAATGGATTTCTTTGAACACCGGTACTATAGATTAAGTAAAATTTTCATGACGTTCGGCGGAGTTTGGCCGTATCAGAGCACCCATGCCAGATGTTGCATTTACGTTGTTTTTTTTTTAATCGTCATCAGTCAAATCTTACCTCAGATACTAGCTCTTTTGAAATATCGTGACGAACGGGCAGTCGTTATCGACTGCGTTGTAACATTTCTTTTCGAGGCAATTTGCACTATTAAAGGATTTGGTTGTCTGCTGAACTCGCGGAGAATAATGAAGTTGCTGAATCGTATTCGTACGGATTGGCAAGTATGGGCTCGGGATCGAGAAGTTAACATTCTTCACGAATACGCTGAGCAGGGAAGTAAGATGTCGCCTGCGTTTACAGGTTAATCGAGGACGGTAAAGTTTAATTAATAATTTGACAAATGTTTTATATATTTTTCGACATTGCAGCTGGGATATATTCAGTCGCTTTCGTTTATGTTGCCCAACCGACAATACCTAAGATCATCGACATTTTGCTGGAAAACGGTACCACACCTGGACAATTTCCAACTCCCGTCGACTATTATCATCTCGACTCCCAGGAATATTATTTTTACATTATTATGTATACTTATGTATGCCTATGTATGGGTGCGATACCCTTCGTGGCCAGTGAAATTATGTTAATCATGTACGTGCAACACGTCTGCGGCATCTTTGCGGCGTTGGGGTAGGTTACTGATTGATTCATGGTATTTTTTTTTATTTGCATTTTCCCCCGTTCTCAAGCGACATCGCGCCTATACAGGGTCGGCCCGGGTCAGTAGCTAGTCCCCCCTTGCGGCCGCATCTGACTTCCTCCTCTGTATCGCATTTGCATGACCTTTCTGCCATGGGCATAGGGAGAATGCGGAAAACCTATGCCGATACAGCCGGTCTAAGGTTCGATTCCTGGCATCGGACCTTCGTCGCATTTCACCGAGAATGTAAACATGGAGTACTGCTATATACATCCGACACTCACACTTAGAGTAACTACGTGCGAGTGACCGATCTATAGAATATCTGAAGCTTCGTCCCGCCCATATTTTCATTCTCGGCGAAACTACGAAACCGGGAATCGAACCGTCGACCTGCCGATGCTTTGGTCTAGAGGCGAGCATGCTAACCACTGGACCACGGCACCGGTGGTTGACGGTAATAATCAGCATATAAAGTTACAACTGAAATCTTCAGGTGTCGATTACAACGAATGGGGAATAATAACACATTCGTACAATCAGGAGAAGCGTCATATGCCGTGGACAAGAGGGTCATTGCAGACATTGCTTGGTGCATCGACAGACACAATGATGCTATTGAGTAAAATAGTTTAGAAAATGTATTTAGCAAAAGTAAAATGATACAATATTATCGATACATCTATTGTTATCAGTTACGCCAACCTTATAGAGGCAACTTACGCATGGACTACCTTCTATATGATCGGTTGCGGCACGATTATGCTCAACTTAGTAGGGCTTCAGGTAAAAGGTTCGACCAATGATGAACGATTTTCCGAATTCACAGATGAATTGCGTGTAAATTCAGATTCTTCTGGGAACAACCAATCCCGAAACAACCTTAAGATTCATAGGTGTTGCATTGGCTCTAATATTGGACTTATTCGTAGAGTGTTATATTTCTCAACTTCTGACGGATCACAGTGTTAGTCTTCATTTACATATGTGAGTAAATAGTTGAGGATTGGTGGTGTGGCCTGATAACAAAGGAATGTCGCGCATAGATATGACAGCCAGTGGTATGAACTGGCGCCTAAGGCTCAGAGCCTTCTTCAATCGATGATAATGCGTTGTAGAGTATCTTCCAAGTTAACAGCCGGGCATTTTTTTAACTTATCCATGAGAACTTTCGGGCAGGTAAGAACGATCGTTCTTTTATTAGCACATAAAAACTCTGTGACATCTGATCTGTTTTAATAAAAACACAATTAATCATGTATTTTATATTCCAGACAATGAGGACAATGTTATCATACTTCATGGTTTTACGTTCGATCCAGATATAAAGATACAAGGCATTGCATGCAATTTTTCTAACGAGATGACTTCGATACTATCTAATAGAAATACTCCATGTACGAATATCAGAATGGCACAGTTCTGGCCTAGTACTGGTGCCGGAGCTACCAGTACTGGCAGACAATCAAGGCCAAGTACAAATCCAATGTTGAATCAGTACTCCGTCGATATTGAAATGATAACACCTGCCCAATGCTGGCTGTCGGCGTCAAGCCAGTACCGTGTGTCAATGCTACTGTTCAAAAACGATAATAATTACCAGTAAAAATGAATGTTTTTTATCGTCTGCCTGTTTGTTTAATGCATTTCTCTGCTCGTGGTTTACTGTATTGTTATTTTACGGTTATACGCCGGAAATCTCAGAAGGACATTTTTTGACCGGCGATGGAATTCGAACCTGCGATCGTACCATTAATACTCCTAGATCTAACCTACTTAGCTATGCTAATGTGGAAGAACAACGTTTCGAAATACATTTATAAGTATTCTTCAGTCACTGAGTTCTATATAAAATTTATTCGTAATTTATCTTTTTCATACTTTAATATTATTGAGAAAGGTTTGGTTGAACTCTTGCAACCAGTACATGCCCAGTACTACGACGGATATAAAATTTTATCTAAAAAAGGGTTTTATCTAATACGGTCTATTAGTGAATGCCAACTCTTGGTGAAGTTGTTCATCAGCACTAGGCCCTGGTCGTTGAACAAGACTTGGCAAGAAAAGCTGTTCTAGTATTGGGCCGTATTGCCGGAGCGGGACTTTGTCCAGTACTGGCAATCAAGGTTGGCCCATTCTTGGTGAAGTTTTTCATCTGTACGGGGACACAGCCGGCAATTAAGACTCTGATACTGTAACTGTCCCAGTTCTGGGCCATATTAGCAGCTCTGGACTTGGCCCCGTACTGGCAAGCTGCATAGGCCCATTACTGATAATGTTGTTTGCCAATACTGTCCGAGAATTGGTAAACGAGACTTGGCAATCGCGCCTATCCCAGTTCTGGGCCGTTTTTATAACTCCGGCACCGTACAGATATTCGCACATGGGACGCCGTTAATTATATGACACAACGTGAAGTAACATAAACTTTTAGTATAAAACTTCGAGTTGCTACGGGCTAGTCGTTTCGTTCGTAAAAAGAGTCCGATAACTTGTATCTTGACAAAATATTGTAGTGCAGTAATTCTTAAGCGTAAAAATGATGTATTCACTAAAGTGAATAGATAATTTGTACTCTTAAGAATAATCGATAGTCGTTCCGACTGTGGTGTTAAAACACCACCGTCGGTACGACTATCGATTATCAACCCTCGCATAACTTAACCGCTCTGCTCACGTCGCAGGACTCCGCTCCTCCATTTGTGGTCACTCAAGTACAACTGCGTCTTACGCTGGAGGGAAATATTTCGCGTCCAAGTCTCTCAACTGCCTTTTTTACAACCTTGGCTGGCGCGGTTTTCCTGTGGCCAGATTGGGTTGCTCACTGGTGGCGGGGAGGATTCAATCGAATTGTTGCAAGAAGAAGAACCCTCTCATTTCATATTACTGACCGCGTTACAGTTATCGTGACGAACACAGAATCGCAATGGAACAGATCGATGATGCGTAAGTCTCGCCGTTCGGCGTTATATTCCCTTTGTTTAATGAGAGCATCGCGTTCGAGTTACGCTTATCGCGGATTAAGTGAGAATTCGAACGGCGAGTTTGGTTCAGGGTGAAATGCTTGCGGTGAGATTCGGTGGATCGAAGCTGGTTATCCGCGTTTTCGCGAACCCGTCAGGACAATGTGAATAGCCCTGCCAGCATCCCGTTAAACCGAGCTGCGAACTACTCCGACAGCCGGTCAGTTTATTGCTTATTATGGTTTTCTCACGACCACGCGTACACATACATCTCATATACATACATAGACACGAGAAGTTAATGAAAGCTATATTACTTCTGCAAACATGCATCATACCCTGGTGAAAATATTTTTCTGACAATTTGTTTGAAACACTCTAAATAGATCGTTTTATTGATTTTCATCGATTTTCCGAAATTTTTCTCTGACTTTCTCTGCTGTATGTTGAATATCTTTGCCATTTTCTCCGCACAACCTCAAGCAGCCACAATATATCAGAGAAATTCAGAGTATTTTCCGAAAAATGCTGGATCCCTCTGATTTTTTCTCATAAAGTACATTAACAGAAAATACGAGTTGTCTATAAGATTTACTCATTCTATTACTCGGACGAACAGCAGACTTATTCAAAGAAAATGCAATTTGTTTTCTGAAAAATTCCGATTTTCTCAGATAATGTGTGTTTCGAGAATTTCAGACATCTTACGAGTTTTCTCTAAGATCTACTCATTCTGTTACCCGAATGAACAATAGCCTTTTTTAAAAAGAAAATACGATTTATTTTTTGAAAACCTCCGGTTTTCTTGAACAATGTGGGTTTAGAGAACTTCAAAGAAGTTATGAGTTCACTCTAAGATCTGCTCATTCTGGTATTCGTACGAATAGTAAACTAACGTGTTCGTGTTCGTACGAACAGTAAACAGTAAACAGTAAACAATACTTTATTTATACTTTGTGTGAGAAAAATAGACTTTATCAGATAATAGTTTTTGAATATAGAAGAGAAACAGGCCTAGAGTATTAACAAAGTTTTCAGAGAAGTTGGCAGAAAAAATCTGAGATCTTCAGATCAATTAGAAATATTTAGATTCAGAAAAATCTTTGACTTTCTCTGAAAAGTGCGAAAAATGAGAGAAATTCAGAGCACTTTTCAGAGAAAGTTCAGAGAAATATTTTCACAACGGTACTTGGTGATTATGCACTTTTCCGTCGTATGAGCTCTTTTCTGAAGCGTTTGGAAAAAAATACATCATGAATCCCATTCTCGATGATGAAGATAATGTATATACACTCTTTAGCTTTGTGGACGGAACGGATGTCTACTATCTACTGCTGATCCTCTCACAGTTCTACTGGCCTCCCCCATCGAAGCACCTTACTGCGCCTGCGCCGTACGCAGAGGGGAACCATTTCACGCCTGTCACTCAACTGTTGCATTTCAAGCTAGGGCTGAAAATAATTGATGTTCCAAGTGACTGGTAGAAGAATATTTTTTTCAGCAAATATCTACCTATGCTCGACGGTCCAATGTTCTTATAGTTCTTTGTAAGGCTTGCTTAGAAAGGTTGAATATGTAACGACAGATACGCAGGGCAGAGTCTATACACCATCCCATTGGTGTCGCTCAGCTTTGACGCGGGGCAATTTAAACGTCCATCGATTTGCGATACTTTGATATAATTCCGTGAAAATTTATTTCAAGAAAAGAAAAATGAATCGCATGAAAAATCAAGCCAGCTGTATTTTATGCTGCTTCGGGAACAGCATCAGTATCCCTAACGCCACCGTCGATAGTACTTCGAGTCGCGATGGACTTTTTTCAACACCGTTACTATAGATTAAATAAAACTTTCATGACGCTCGGTGGAAATTGGCCGTATCAGACCGCCCTTACCAGATGGGGCATTACTGCTTTTTTAGTTTTCATCTTCACCAGTCAAATCATACCTCAGATACTAGCTCTTTTGAAATATCGTAACGAACGGGCAATCGTTGTCGAATGCATTATAACATTTCTTTTCGAAGCAATTTGCATTACGAAATTGCTTGGTTATCGGTGGCACTCGCGGGATGTAATGAAATTGCTGAATCGAATTCGAACGGATTGGAAATTGTGGGCTCGGGATCAAGAGGTTAACATTATTCACGAATACGCTGAGCGGGGAAGAAAGATGACGCTTGTGTATACAGGTTAATCGAGTACGGTAAGAAGTAGTTATAAAGTTGACAAATCTTTTATAGACTTATCGATATTGTATACAGCCGAGGTATATACAGTCACTTTTGTTTACGTGACCCAACCGACCTTACCGAAGATCATCGACGTTTTGCTAAAAAACGGTACTGCATCCGGAACATTTCCAACTCCCGTCGACTGTTATTATCTCGACATACAGAAATATTACTTTTACATTGTTATGTATACTTATGTATGCCTAAGTGTAGGTTTGATACCCTTTGTGACCAGTGAGAATATGTTAATCGTTTACGTGCAACACATCTGTG
Source organism: Stenichneumon culpator (assembly GCA_964017025.1). Lineage (NCBI taxonomy): Eukaryota > Metazoa > Arthropoda > Insecta > Hymenoptera > Ichneumonidae > Stenichneumon > Stenichneumon culpator. The sequence goes on along the minus strand of OZ024776.1, from coordinate 10,716,354 downwards.
GTGTTTATGCAGCGTTGAGGGGAGTCAATGATTGATTGATCGTAATCATCAGCATAATGCAACTTCAACTGAAATATTCAGGTGTAAATTACAGCGAATCGGGAATAATAAAACATCAGTACAATCATCAGGAACGTCACAGCCCTTGGACAAAAGGGACATAGCAAACCTTGTTTCGTGCATCGACAGACACAATGATGCTATCGAGTAAGATGTTTTAGAGAATTTATCAAATAAAGGTAAAACCGTTCAATAATATTGCCGATAAACTATTATCAGTTGCGCCCACCTCATCGAGGCAACTTATACATGGATTATCTTCTGTATGGTCGGGCTTGGCATGATCATGATTAACTTAGTAGGACTTCAGGTAAAAGGTTCGACCAATGATGAATAATCTTCTGAATTCACAGATAAATTGCATGTAAATTCAGATTCTCTGGGGAAAAAGCAATCCTGAAACAACTATAAGATTCATAGGTATTGCAATGACTACAATATTGCATTTCTACGTGGAGTGCTACGTTTCCCAAATGCTGATAGATCACAGTATCAGTATACACTTATACATGTGAGTACATAATTGGGAATTGGTGGCGTGGCTTCATATAAACGTTCTCTATAACACAGATACGACAGCCGGTGGTACAAGCTGGCGCCGAGGGCTCAGAAGCTCCTACAATTCATGATAATGCGTTGTACGGTGCCTTGCAGGCTAACAGCCGCGACTTTTTCTATCTTGTCCATGAGAAGTTTCGGGCAGGTAAGAACGATCGTCCTTTTATTAACACCTCATACAAATTCTGTGGCTTCCGACAAATTGTTATCGAAGTAAAATGAATCGGTTATGTTTATATTTCAGGTAATAAGATTAGTCATGTCATACTTCACTTTTTTGCGTTCGATGCAGATATAAAGATAGAAGATGTTGCATGTTATTTTCCCAACAAAACGGTAGTTGAAGTATCAAAAACGGATAATATTTTACCTTGGCGATGCTTATCATACGAAAATTCACGAGCATAACTTGATGAACCGATTGCAATCATGTGCAGTTGTAGCTCAACCAATCGGCTGTGCACCTTCGCCGTACCACGTACGTAAATGTTGTATCTCTTCAATGCCAAAAAAATTCATCTGTACGGTGGGCTTCAAAAGGCATAACATAAACGAAAAAAAATATAAAAGTAAAAACTCCCGACTACAAAAAATAAGTTGTAAATGAAAAGTACTTAAAAAAATATATGACAGTTCTTATTTTAGAAATACATGTAAAAAAATTGAGGATAAAAAAGCATTCATTAAAGTTGAAAATTAAAATTTTCATATCGCTTTCTCACAATGTTCCTTTATTCGCGAAGCTACCTGTATGGGGACGCTAAAAATGCAGAAAAGATTTTCTCATAGAAGAAATTTTACAAATAAAGGAGCATCGTGAGAAAGCGATATAAATATTTCAATTTTCGACTTTTATGAGGAAGCATTATGAAAATTTCGATTTTCAACTTTTTTAAAAATAAATTCATCGTACCCTTTGGAACATAATTTGTCGGTCCATGGTTTCAACCCCCGAAACTCTCAAATACGGTCGGGATTTCTTCGATCGAGTAAATAGCATACAGGTTCGACTTCCAGCCACTACTGTCCGCGTTACAGTTTCGATGAAGGGGGAATCGCAATGGAACAGATCGATGATTCGTAAGTCTCTTTGTTCGGCGTTATATTCCCTTTGTATAATACGAGCATCGCGTTCGAGCTACGCTTATCGCCAACGAAGTGAGAATTCGTACGGCGGGTATAGTTCAGGGTGAAATGTTTGCGGCGAGATTCGATGGATTGGAGCTGGTTATACGCTTCGACGCAAAACCGTTGGGATAATCGGAATATCTCTGCCAGCATCCCGTTGAACCGAGGAGCAAACTACTCCGTCAGCCAGTTGGTTTATTGTTTATTACGGTTTTCTCACAACCACCCATGGACATACATCTCACATACATGCATAGACACGGGAAGTGAATGAAAGCTATATTACTTCTACAATCGTGCGTCATACCTGGTGATTATTCATGGGATGAACTTGACTTTTCCGTTGGAAGAGTTGTTTTCTGAAGAGTTTGCAAAAAAATCCATCAATGTTCCCATTCTTGATAGTAAAGATAATGTACAGTCTTTAGCCTTGTGGACGGAACGGATGTCTACTATCTACTGCCGACCGTCTCATAGTTTTCCGGTGCCCTCCCCCCCCCCCCCCATCGAAGCACCTTACTGCGCCTGCGCCATACACAGAGGGGAACAATTTCCCGCCCGTCAGTCAACTGTTGCATTTCAAGCTAGGGCTGAAAATAATGAATGTTTCAAGTAACTGGTAAAAGAATATTTTTTCCAGGAAATATCTACCTATGATGTCTTAACGTTTTAATAGTTGTTTATGAGGCTTGCTTAGGAAGGTCGTATACATAAAGACAGATACGCGGGGCAGAGTCTATACACCATCGCATTGCTGTCGCTCAGCTTTGACGTGGACAATTTGAACATCCGTCGACCTGCGATACTTTGATATAATTCTATGAAAATTCATACGGAGAAAATAATCATGAAATACGTGGTAAAGGAATAGAGCGATGTGTTGCGCGGCTTCGGGAGCAGCAGTAGTAGCCCTAACACCATCGTTGATAACGGTTCGAGTTGCAATGGACTTCTTCGAACACCGTTACTATAGATTAAGTAAAGCTTTGATGTCGCTCGGTGGATATTGGCCGTATCAGAGCACTCGTGCGAAATGCGCTCGTACTGCTGTTTTAATATTTATCCTGATCACTCAAATCGCACCTCAGACATTAGCTCTTGTGAAACATCGTGACGAAGGGACAATTATTGTTGAATGCACTTTAATATTCCTTTTCGAAGCAATTTGCCTTGCGAAAGGGATTGGTTGTCTGTGGAACTCGCAGAAGTTTATGAAATTGCTGAATCGTATTCGTATGGATTGGCAAGTGTGGGCTCAGGATCGGGAAGTTAAAATTCTCCACGAATGCGCTGAGCAGGGAAGAAAGATGTCCGTTGCATTTACTGGTGAATAGAGTATGTTAAGGAGTAGTTAAAAAGTTGACAAAGGTTTTATAGATTTCTTTTCATTGCATACAGTTCTGATATATTCAGTGGGTTTTGTTTATGTGGCCCAACCGGCAATACCGAAGGTCATTGACGTTTTGCTGGAAAACGGTACCGCACAGGGACAATTTTCATCTCCACTCGACTATTATCATCTCGACACGCAGAAATATTATTTTTACATTGTTACATATATTTATATATGCCAATGTATGGGTTTAATACCCTACGTGGCTAGTGAAGTTATGTTATTCATTTACGTGCAACACGTCTGTGGCATTTTTGCGGCATTGGGGTGAGTCAATGATTAATTGATCGCAATAATCAGCATAATACAGTTTGATCTGAAATATTTAGGTGTAAATTGAAACGAATCGGAAATAATAGGACATTAGTACAGTCAGGAGAAATATTATATGCCCTGGACAAAAGGGACATTGCAGACATTGTTTCGTGTATCGACAGACACAATGATGCTATCGAGTAAGCTAGTTTAGAGTATGTATCTAGCAAAACCAAAACTGTTCATTATTGATGAATCCACTATTACCAGCTGCAGCAACCTCATCGAAGCAACTTACAGCTGGACTGTCTTCTACATCCTCGGGTTTGGCATGATTATGCTGAACTTAGTAGGACTTCAGGTAAAAGGTTCGACGAATGATGAATAATCTTCCGGATTCAAAGCTAAATTGCATGTAAATGCAGATTCTTACAGGAACAAGCAATCCCGAGGTAACTATAAGATTCATAGGTCTTGCATTGGCTTCGATATTGCACTTATTCGTAGAGTGCTATATTTCCCAACTTCTGATGGATCACAGTATTGGTATTCACTTGGATATGTGAGTAAATAGTTAAGGATTAGTGGTTTGGCCTCAAAAGAAACGAAGTCTCCCGCGCAGATACGATAGCGAGTGGTACAAAATGGCGTATAAGGCTCAGAAGCTTCTGCAATTGATGATAATGCGTTGTAGCGTATCTTGCAAGTTAACAGCCGGATATTTTTTTAAGTTGTCCATGAGAACTTTCGAGCAGGTAAGAACGATCGTTCTTTTATTTTAACACATAAAAACTCTGTGACTTCCGATAAAATTTAACCGAATCACAACTGATAAATTATTTTATATTCCAGTCAATGAGGACAGTCATATCATACTTCACGGTTATACGTTCCATCCAGATATAAAGATATAAGACATTCCACGTTAATTTTCTAAAGAGATAGCGTGACTTCAATGATCAATAGAAATACGCCGTTAATTATACAACTCAACAACAAGAAACATTTTAGTACAAAACTTCGAGTTTTTCATCTTGAAAAAATATTATAGTGCAGTCTTTTCTAGAGTGAAAATGATGTACACATTTTAATATCACGGTCAGAATGGGTATCGATCATGAACCTGTTATTCTGTGGAGGTTGAAAGAATGCGCTCCTCCGTTGGTGGTTATTCAAGAAAAACTGCGTCTTACACCAAAGGGAAATATTTCGCGTCCGAATCTCTCAACCCTCTCACTTCATACTACTGCCCGCGTTACAGTTATTGCGACGAAGGGGGAATTGCAACAGAACAGATCGATAATTTGTAAGGCTTGCCGTTCGGCGATATATTTCCTTTCCGTCCCTTTCTTTAATCCGAGCTACGCTTATCGCGGAAAAAGGGAGAATTCGAACGGTGGGTATAGTTCAGGGTGAATTGGTTGCGGCGAGATTCGATGGATCGGAGCTGGTTGTCCGCTTCGACGCAGAACCGTTGAAGTGATCTGAATATCTCTGCTAGCATCCCGTTTACCCGAGCTGCAAACGGATCCGCCGGCCGGTTGGTTTATTGTTTATTAAGGTTTTCTCACGAGCAAGCATACTTTTTCCGCCCATACACATACTATATTACCTCTACAACCGTACATCATACCTGATGATTAATCACGGGATGTACGTGACTTTTGCGTCGTATGAGCCTTTTCTGAAGAGTTTGGGAAAAATCCATCAATGTATCCCATTCTCGATAGTAAAGATAATATACAGTCTTGAACCTTGTGGACGAAACGGATGTCTCCTATCTACTGTCGACCCTCTCATAGTTTTCCGGCCTCTTCCCCATCGAAGCACCTTACTGCGGCTGCGCCGTACATAGAGGGGAACAATTTCCCGCCTGTCACTCAACTGTTGCATTTCAAGCTAGGGCTGAAAATAATTGATGCTTCAAGTGACTGGTGGAAGATTTTTTTTTTTTCAGAAAATATCTATCTATTCTCGATGTCTCAATGTTCTTATAGTTCTTTGTAAGCCTTGCTTAGGAAGGTCGTATACATAAAGACAGCTACGCAGGGCAGAGTCTTTACACCGTTCGCATCGCTGTCGGACAACTTTGACGTGGGGTAATTTAAACGTCCATCGATCTGCGATACGTTGATGTAATTCTGTGAAAATTCATGCGGAGAAAATACTGATGAAATACATGGTAAAGCAATCGAGAGGTGTGTTGTCCTGCTTCGAGAGCAGCAGCAGTAGTCCTAACAGTGGCATTGTAAGCACTTCGAATTGCGATGGACTTTTTTCAACACCGTTATTATAAATTAAATAAAATTGTGATGTCTCTCGGTGGATATTGGCCGTATCAGAGTACCCGTGCCAGATACGGCCTTTTTGGTTTTTTTATTTTTAGCCTCACCAGTCAAATCGTATCTCAGACACTAGCTCTTGTGAAATATTGTGACGACCGCGAAATCGTTGTCGACTGCATTTCAACATTCCTTTTCGAAGCAATTTGGGCTACGAAAGGGATTGCTTGTCTGTGGAACTCGCAGAAGATAGCAAAGTTGCTGGATTGCATTCGTATGAATTGGCAAGAGTGGTCTCGGGATCGAGAAGTGAACATTCTTCACGAATATGCTGAGCAGGGAAGAAAGATGTCGCTCGCCTTTACAGGTTAATCGAGTATGGTAAGGATCAGTTAAAAAGTTGACAAATGTTTCATAGATTTATTGACGTTGCATACAGCTGAGATGTATTCAGTCGCTTTCGTTTATGTGGTCCAACCGACAATACCGAAGATCATCGACGTTATGCTGAAAAACGGTACTGCAACCGGAGAATTTCCATCTCCTGTCGACTATTATCACATCGACTCCCAGAAATATTATTTTTACATTATTCTGTATACTTATGTATGCCTATTTATGGGTTTGATAAGTTTTATGGCCAGTGAAATTATGTTAATCACTTACGTGCAACACGTCTGTGGTGTATTTGCGGCGTTGGGGTGAGTCAATGATTGATTGATTGTAATGATCTGTGTAATACGTTTCAACTGAAATCTTCAGGTGTAAATTACAACGAATAGGGAATAATAACACATCAGCACAATTCAGAGGAATGTTATATGACCTCAACAAAAGGGACATGGTAGACCTTGCTTCGTGTATAGATAGACACAATGATGCTATCGAGTAAGATAGTTTAGAGAATGAATCTTGTAAAGATAGACCTGTTCAATATTATTGATAAATGTACTATTATCAGTTGCGCCAACCTCATCGAGGCGACTTACGCATGGACTCTCTTCTATGTGGTCGGATTGGGCATGATTGCGCTTAACTTAGTAGGACTTCAGGTAAAAGATTCGATCAATGATGAATCATCTTTCGAATTCACAAATTAATTGGAGAAGCCTTCAAATGTACGGAGTTCAAGCCGACACACGTGCGAGATAACATATGAATGCTGCATACCATAATTTATGCACATTTGTATATATCAATATGCGATTTTCCGCTGTGATGAACGTACGGCGGTGTTTTATCGGTACATCTCAATTTCCTCACACATAATTATATTGGCATATAAGAAGTAAGGATATCTTAGGCATTACACACAAAAAAGTCATCCCATGCAACTATCGCGTGCACGTGAATGTTTTTTGCGCTCAACATGAGAAGCGGCCTTTAAATTGTCAAAACCTCAACCACACGTGGGTTAAAGTTAACATGTACACTAGGACCTCGATTTTTGTGCCCTCGGTTTCCTGAACAGTCCCCACCACGGAGCGAATATCGATTCGCTCCGTGGTGGGGACACGGAGCGAATCGATAGCTCATAGAAAGCTATGCTCAATGCTCGACAGTTAGTATGGGCGGGGCATGCGCAACCTCGATTTTGTTAAGTGTGACGGGGAGCCGGTCCCATCGCTGTGACCGAAATCGAGGTACTAGTGTATAAACTGTACACATGTATACCATCATTAATTTACAAATGTGCAAAATTATCGTATGCAGAATTCATATGTTATCTCACATGCGTGTCGGTTCGAACTCCATACATTCGAAGGCGCCTCATAAATTGCGTGTAAATTCAGATTGTTCTGGGAAAAAACAATCCCGAAGCAACAGTAAGGTTCGTAGGTGTTGCGTTGGCTGTAATATTGCAATTATACGTAGAGTGCTATATTTCTCAACTTTTGATGGATCACAGTATCAGTATTCACTTATATATGTGAGTAAATAGTTGAGGATTAGTGGCGTTGCCTCATAAAAAAGTATTCTACCGCGCAGATACGCCAGCCAGTGGTACAAGTTGGCGCTTAAGGCTCAGAAGCTCCTACAGTTGATGATAATGCGTTGTAGCGTACCTTGCAAGCTAACAGCCGGGAATTTTTTAATCTTGTCCATGAGAACTTTTGCACAGGTAAAAACTACCGTTCTGTTATTAACACCACATAACAATTCTGTGGCTTCTGATCATTTTTAATCAACAAACAACTAATAGCTTATTTTTTATTCTAGACACTGAGGACAGTCATGTCATACTTCACGGTTTTGCGTTCCATGCAGATATAAAGATACAAGACATTGCATGTTATTTTTCTAAGATGGCACGACTTCGATAATTGAATAGAAATATGCTGTTAATTATATGACAACGTAAAGAAACATTGTTAGCACAATTTTACACATCATTACATTTAACGCTTAACTAATGAATTTTTATTTACAATTTTTCACATTTTAGTTGAAGTATCAAAAAGGAATAATATTTTACCTTGGCAATGCCCATCTGACGAGAATTCGCGAGCATGATTTGACGAACCGGTTGCACTCATGTGCCATTGAAGCTCACCGAGTCGGCCGTGCACTTTCGACGTACCACTGAACTATTCTTTTACAAACTTGTAAAAAATTATAATAATGCAACCATTCTTAAGAGAAAACATTATGAACACACTTTAACATCACGATCGGAACGGGTATCGATTATTAACCCTTTCATAGTTTTACCGCTGCCCCTATATCGAAGGACTCCTGTTAGGCTGTTAGTAGTCATGCAAGTACCGTAATACCAATGACGATCGGCGTTTTTCTGAGAAATGGTACCGCATCCGAAAAATTTCCGTATTGCGTCGATTATCATAATTTAGATTCTCAGAAATATTATTGGTACATCATTACGTACTCTTACGTATACACACATATTACACAAATTAGAACGGGTCGGAAATTATGGCACACCAGTGGAAATAGGAGAAACCCCATATGCACTGGACAAAAGTGACATGGTGTATCTTGCTTGTTGGATCGATAGATATAATGATGCTATCGAGTGTGATGGTTTGGAGAATGCGTATAGCAAAGATAATCCATATTATTGTTTATATAAATCCACTGCCGTCAGATACACCAATCTCATCGAGGCAAACAAAATTGGAGCTGGTTATCGGTTCTACGTGAAACCGTTCTACGCGATACCGTCGGGATAATCCAAATATCTCTGCGAGCATCCCATTATACCTAGCTGCCAACTACTCCACCAGCCGGCAGGTTTATTGTTTAATACAGTTTTCTGATGACCACGCATACTTTGTCCACGCATACATGCACCCATAGACACGAAAAGTTAATGGAAACTATATTACCTCTACATCCGTACATCATACCTGATCATTATTCATGGGATGAACTTAACTGTTACATCGTATGTCCTCTTTTCTGAAGGTTTGGAAAAAAATACATCAATGTATCCCATTCTCAATAGTGAAGATTATGTACACTCTTTAGCATTGTGGACGGAACGGGTGTCTGCTATCTACTGCCGACCCTCTCACAGTTTTACCAGTGGAAGTACATACTGCGCCTGCGCCGTACGCAAAGGGGAAACATTTCACGCCTGCCACTCAACTGTTGCATTTCAAGCTAGGGCTGAATATAATTGATGTTTCAAGGGACTGGTAGAAGAATATTTTTTCCAGCAAATATCTACCTATGCTCGATGTTTCAATATTCTCATAGTTATTTGTACGGTTTGTTTAGGGAGGTCTTCTCCGTAACGACAGGTACGCAGGGCAGAGTATATACACCATGGCATCGCCGTCACTCATCTTTGACGCGGAGCAATTTAAACGTCCATCAAGCTGCCATACTTCGAATGTAGTTCTGTCAAAATTCATTCCGAGGAAAAAAAGAATCCAGCGGTGTATTGTGCTGCTTCGGGAGCAGCAGCAGTAGACCTAACACCATCCTTGATAACACTTCGAGTTTCGATGGATTTCTTTCAACACCGTTACTATAGATTGAATAAAACTTTGATGTCGCTCGTTGGATACTGGCCGTATCAGACCACCCTCACCAGATTGAGCCTTTCTGTTGTTTTATTTTATAGCCTCATCACTCACATCGTACCTCAGATACTAGCTCTTGCAAAATATCATGACGAAGGGGCAATCGTTATCGAATGCATTACAATATTCCTTTTCGACGCAATTTGCGCTACGAAGTGGTTTGGTTGTTTGTGTAACTTGCAGAAGGTTATGATGTTGCTAAATCGTATTCGTACGGATTGGCAAGTGTGGGCTCGGAATCAAGAAGTTAACATTCTTCACGAATACGCTGAGCAGGGAAGAAAGATGTCGTTCGCGTTTACAGGTTTATGGAGTATAGTAAGAAGTAGTTAAAATGTTGACTAACGTTTTATAGATTTATCAACATTGCTTACAGCTGGCACATATTTAGTCGGTTTCGTTTATCTGACTCAACCGATAATACCGAAGATCATCGACGTTTTGCTGAAAAACGGTACTACGCCCGGAAAATTTCCATCTCCTGTCGACTATTATCATCTCGACGCGCAGAAATATTATTTTTACATTGTTTTTAATACTTACGTATGCGTGTCTTTGGGTTCGATAACCTTAGTGGCCAGTGAAATTATGTTAATCATTTGCGTGCAACACGTCTGTGGCACTTTTGCTGCGTTGGGGTGAGTCAATAGATTGTAATAGATCATATTAATAGATCGTAATGATCAACATATTAATATTTCAACTGAAATCTGCAGGTGTAAATTACAACGAATCGGAAATATTGACTCATTAGCACAATCAGGAGGAACGTTTTATGCCCTGGAACGAAGGGACATGGCAAATCTTGCTTCGTGCATCGATAGACACAATGATGCTATCGAGTAAGATAGTTTAGAGAATGTCTAGAGAATCTAACAAAAGTAAAACTGTTCAGTATTATTGTTAAATCCACTATTGTCAGTTTCGCCAACCTCATCAAGGACATTCACACATGGACTATCTTCTATATTGTCGCGTTTACCATGATTATGCTTAACTTGATAGGACTTCAGGTAAAAGGTTGGATCAACGGCGAATAATCTTCTGAATTTATAGATAAACTGCGTGTAAATTCAGATTCTTCTGGGAAAAAGCAGTCCCGAAGAAACGGTGAGATTCGTAGGTGTTGCATTGGCTATAATATTGCTCTTATACGTAGAGTCCTACACTTCCCAACTTTTGATGGATCACAGTATCAATATTCGATTATGTGTGTGAGTAAATAGTTAAGGATTGGTGACGTGGCCTCATTAAAAAAGTATTCTACCGCGTAGATACGGCAGCCAGTGGTATAAGCTGGCGCCTAAGGCTCAGAAGTTTCTACAATTGATGACAATGCGTTGTATAGTGCCTTGCAAGCTTACAGCCGGGAATTTTTTAATCTTGTCCATGAGAACTTTCGCGCAAGTAAGAACGATCGATCTTTCATTAACACCTCGTAAAAATTCTGTGGCATTAGATAAATTTTAATCGAAAAACAATTAGCAGGCAACTTTTATATTCCAGGTAATGAGGACGGCCATGTCATACTTCATGGTTGTGCGTTCCATGCAGATATAAAGATACCAGACACTGCATGTTACTTTTCTAGCAAGATGGCACAACTTCGATAATTAACAGAAATACGCTGTTAATTATATGACTCAACGTGGAGAAATATACACTGTTAATATAATTTTACACCGAATGACATTTAACACTTAAAAAATTACTTTTTTTTTACAATTTTTAACATTCTTTATCATTTTTTTCACCTTTCAGTTGAAGTATCAAAAAGGGATAATATTTTATCTTCCGCGGTCCATTTTATGAGAATTCACCCGCATGACTTGACGACCCAATTACACTCAGTTGTAACTCACCCATTCGGCCGTTGTACTTTCGTCGTACTATTCAGCTCTTCTTTTACGAACTTGTAAACAATTATAATAATGCAGCGATTCTCGAGAGAAAATATTATGTACACTCTCTAACATCACGGTCGGAATGGGTATCTATTATTAATCCTCTACTATGCTACTCCTCTCCCCACATCGAGGGACTGCTCCGCTGTTGGTGGTCGCTCAAGTACAACTGCGCTTTTGACCGAGTGAAAAATTTCACGGCCAATCCTCTCAACCCTCTCACTTCATACTGCTGTTGAAAAATAATTACATTTCAATTGACTGTGGTAGAAGAATATTTTTGCAGCAGGTATCTACGTACATTCAACATCTCAATGACGTCGAAATCGTGACAATTCTTCCTAAGATTGATGGCGGGAAATTGAATAGGTAATAATACAATACACTCCCCAGCACAGCCCGCGATCAGGGCTGGAAAAGCGGGGATGAGGCCGTGCGCGGGCACTCCCACCACTCGCCTCGTAGGAGTACGACTGACTTATGGGCGCGAGGTGGGGGCAGGCTGTTGAGAACGGCAGTGGTGTAGTGGGGGTAGGCTATCGAGCACTGCCGTCAGGGAAGCGGCCATGCGCAGGCAGACCGTGCTCGGGAGTGTTCTGTACGTACGACGGGTCTTTTTTGGTGAACAATTTAAAGTTCGTCGAGATGCGATACTTTGATATAATTCCATGAAAATTGATACGAAGGAAAGAATACAGTAGAACCTCGATTATCCCCCGGGACGGGGTCCAACTCGGATAATCAAAAGTTCGGTTGATCAAAACACACATTTTTTTTTTACGCCGTTATAACACTTATATAAATAACACATATAGAAATGAAATAACAGTTTGTATTAAACATCAAAACATATTTTTAACACATTTCCGACATAGAACTCTTATCTTAAGGGTTCTGTGAAATAGCGTCATCCATTTTTGTTTGCCACTTTAAAAGAACGCTAGCCACGCGCTTCTGAGCAGCGAAATCTTGAAATGGCTTCAGTGTGATCTATGTATGTAAGGCGATTCAAACCATTTGATACTGAAACTAATCTCTATCCGACTCCACTGGGGTGGATAAAACTGTTCGGGAAAGTCAGTGTCCCCGTGGATTGACGCTGGAAGAGAAAAAGGGCGCTTCAACACACTTCAACACGGGCGCGGCCCTATCCGCGGCGAGCAACAATGTATAATGTTTCACGCTAACATTCGGGTAACCGAGTGTTCAAATAAACGGGATCACGGTTTGGATAATTGTGGGTTCGGATGATCGAGGTTCTATTGTAAAATACATGGAAAAGCAAGGCCGTGATGTGTTTCCTTCAATAGGGAACAGCACCAGCAGTTCTACCGCCGTAGTTGACAGTAGTTCGAGTCACGATGGACTTGTTTCAACATTTTTACTATAGATTAAACAAAACTTTAATGATGCTAATTGGACAATGGCCACCTCAGAGCACCGTGTCAGAGGTGGCTTTGTCGCTGATTTACTTTGCGTCCTCACCAGACAAATCGTACCACAGATACTGGTCTTCGTCAAATATCGTGGCGACTGCAGAATCGTTTTCGAATGCGTTATAATATTCCTTTTCGAAGCGGTTTGCACTACGAAGAGGATTGGTTTTCTATGCAACTCGCAGAAGGTAAGTTTTATTTTTGGGAAATTTTAGCACTATAATAATCGAGACGCGGGCGAGCAGATTAATCACCATCATCACTGACAAAGATCTGTTTCATACGCCCAGACAATAAAGTTGCTGAATCGTATTCGTACGTATTGGCAAGTGTGCACGTGCGCCATCGAGAAGTCATCATTCTTCACGAATACGCTGAGCAGGAAAAGAACATGACAATCGAGTATGGGTAAGGGGCAGTTCGGGAGTTTCCAAATGTTTTATAGATTTATCGACATTGCATATAGCCGCAATGTACTCAGCCGCCGACGTTTTTCTGGTCGATCCGGTGATAACAAAGATAATCGACGCATTGCTGTGAAACGGTAATACACCCGGAACATTTCCGTATTCCGTCGACTATCATAATCTCGACTCGCAGAAATATTATTGTTACATCATTATGTACTCTTAGTTATGCGGATTCACTGGTGTGACTATGACAGTGGCCAGTCAGCTAATGTTTATAATTTTCGTGTAACACGTCTGGGGTGTATGCGCGGCGGTGGGGTGAGTCGATGATCGATATATCGTTATAATCGGCACATTATCAAGTTTCAACGGAAACGTTCGGGCACAAATTAGAACGGGTCGGTATTAATGGCAATCTAGTGGAAACATGACATATCGCATATGCACTGGACTAAAGTGACACAGTATACCTTGCTGCGTGTATCGACAGACACAATGACACTATTGAATGACGGTTCGGAAAATGCGTATAGTACAGATAATCAATATTATTGTTAATATAAATTGACTGTCGACAGATACGCCAATCTCATCGAGGCAACTTACTCGTCGAGTTTTTTTATCGTCTCGTTTGGGATGTGTTTTATTAACGCGTTGGGACTTTAGGTAAATCGATTTTGAGAATCGAGAGATAAGGTGGCCGTAAATTCAAGTTCTTCTGAGAATAAATGATCCCAAAGCAACCATAAGATTGATCAGTTATGTATTTGGTGCGATAGTTCATTTCTTCGGGTGGTGCTATACATACCAATTTCTTATGGCTCACAGTATCAGTCTTCACTTGTACATGTAACTAAACTGTCGAGTACTGGTGACTTAAATCGATAAAAAAATATATGAACTTCTTCTGTGCAGACACAACAGCCATTGATACAGAGTCTCGCCCAAGGCTTAGTAACTCCTGCAGTTTATGACGATGCGTTGCTGTGTATCTTGCCAACTAACGGCCGGAAAAATGTTGGTTATGTCCGTCAGAACTGTCGGTCAGAACTATCGTTCTTTCATTAAGGCCTCATAAAATTTTTGTGACATCCGATGAGTTGTCATACGAAATACGATTAATGCATTATTCTCACGTTCCAGGCTAAGACGGCAACCACGTCATACTTCACGGTCATGCGTTCGATGCAGATGTAACGATAGAAGACGTTACATTTTTATTGTTCCAACAAAATGGCACAATCGATATTCGATAATGAACGAAAATACGTCGTAATTGATACGAGCGTTTATATTGTCTGCTAAGCCGGAAAAGAAGGATGAACAAAAAATAAATTATCGGGGTATAAGTTAACAGTGGGTTTACTGTAATTCTGACAATTTTTAAAATACATTTTATTTATTTAAAAAATAATAAATACTCGGCCTGAATTTTGGTAAAAAAATTGGAGTAAGTTTAGATGTTTTTCTGTTGCTCACAAGAGCCCTATGTATTCCTACTTATGTCATGAAAACGGAAAAAGGAGTTTCAATTTTTCTTAAAATGCTTTCCAGAAACGTTAATTAATGTTTTTTTTTAAATATTTGTTCCATTTTCCACCGATTCCCTCCTATCACTCCCTACCCGCACTCAGCTAAACTATCTAACTTCCAGTGCGTCCGTAGCCGACTTAGCTAAACTGTACCGCATTTGCCGAGGACACGGGGAAACTACGGAAAACCCGTACCGATACAGATGGCAGAAACACCAAAGTCTCAGAAGAAAGTGCCTCCCGCTCAACGGTCGATGCGCCAGCTAGCGCACGGCCAAGCGATCACCCATCCAAGGACTGACCGCGAACGAATCATCTTGACTTGGGTCACCACCAGAGCCGGGCGCCAACCGCGCATCCACCGCTGTCGGTTTTTAATTCAATTAATTCCATTTGAGTACTAAATTGTACGTATTCATTTATTTTTACTAACTGATCGTAAAATTTGGAACATAATTTGTCGGTCTATGGTTTCAACCCCGAAACTCTCGACTAGGGTCGGGGTTCCTTCGGTCGACTGCAACTAAACCGATTCGACTGCAAGCCACTACTGCCCGGGTTACAATTACCATGACGAAGGGGGAATGGCAATGGAAAATATCGATGAGGCGTAAATCTCGCCTTTCGGCGTTATATTCCCTTTGTTTGATGCGAGCATCGCATTAGAGCTACGTTTATCGCAGACGAAGTGAGAATTCGAATGGCGAGTATACTTCAGGGTAAAACCGTCGGGGCAATACGAATGTCTCTGTCAGCATCCCGTTAAACCTAGGTGCCAACTATTCTACCAGCCAGCAGGTTTATTCTTTATTACGGTTTTTTCTTGACCGCGCATACAGATACACACATAGACACGAAAAAATAATGAAAACTACATTACCTCTCCATCCATATATCATACCTGATCATTACTGACGAGATGGACTTTCTGAAGAATTTGGCAAAGGTACATCAATGTATCCCATTCTCGATAGTAAAGATAATGTACACTCTTTTGCATTGTGGACGGAACGGATGTCTTCTATCTACTGCCGATCCCCTCATCGTTCTACTGGCCTCCCCCCATCGAAGCACCTTACTGCGCCTGCGCCCTACGCAGAGGGGATCCATTTCACGCCTGTCACTCAACTGTTGCATTTCAAGCTAGGGCTGAAAATAATTGATTTTCCAAGTGACTGGTGGAAGAATATTTTTCCAGCCAATATCTACCTATGCTTTGCTTTGGAAGGCTGAGTATGTAACGAAAGATATGCAGGACAGAGTCTATACACCATCGCACCGCTGTCGGTCAACTTTGACGTGGGGCAATTTGAACATCCATCGACCTGCGATACTTTGATATAATTCTACGAAAATTCGTACGGAAAAAATAGTCATGAAATACATGGTAAAACAATCGAACGGTGTGTTGTGCTGCTTCGGGAAGAGCAGCAGTAGTCGTAACGCCATCGTCGATAGCACTTAGAGCTGCCATGGACTTCTTTCAACACCGTTACTATAGATTAACTAAAACTTTTATGACGCTCGTTGGATATTGGCCGTATCAAAGCACTCTGACCAGATTCAGTCTTTCCGGTGTTTTAATTTTGATCGTCACTTGTCATTTCATATCTCAGATTCTAGCTCTTGTCAAATATCGTAACGAACGGGAAATTATTATCGAATGCATTGTAATCTTCCTTTTCGAAGCATGTTGCGCTACGAGAGGGATTAGTTGTGTGTGGTACCGACAGAAGATAATGAAGTTGCTGAATCGTATTCGTACGGATTGGCAAGTGTGGGCTCGCGATCCAGAAGTTAACATTCTTCACAAATACGCTGAGCAAGGAAGAAAGATGACACTTGCCTGTACAGGTTAATCGAGTATGGTTAGGAGTAGCTTAAAAGTTGACAAACTTTTTATAGATTTATCGACACACAGCTGAGTCATATTCAATCGTTGTCATTTATATGGGCCAACCGACCATACCGAAGATCATCGACGTCTTACTGAAGAACGGAACCGCACCCGGACAGTTTCCATCTCCCGCCGACTATTATTATTTCGACATGCAAAAACATTATTTTTCCATTATTGTGTATACTTTTGTATGTCTATGTATTGGTACAATGGTCATTGTAATCAGTGAAATTCTATTAATTATTGGCGTGCAACACGTCTGTGGTCTTTTTGCGGCGTTGCGGTGAGCCTGTGATTCATTGATCGCAATAATCAGCATAATGAAGTTTCAACTGAAATCTTCAGGTGTAAATTACAACGAATCGGGAATATTAACACATCAGTACAATCAGGAGGAACGTCATATGCCCTGGAAAAAAGGCACATGGTAGACGTTGCTTCGTGCATCGACAGACACAATGATGCTATCGAGTAAGATAGTTTAGAGAATTTGTCTAGTAAAGGTAAAAACTGTTCAACATTATTGATAAATGAACTATCATCAGTTTCGCCAACCTCATCGAGACAACTTACAGGTGGAATATATTCTGTGCCTACGGGTTTGGCGCAATTATGTTTAACTTAATAGGACTTCAGGTAAAAGGTTCAAACCAATGATGAATGATATTCTGAATTCACAGATAAATTGTGTGTATATTCAGATTCTTACGAGAGAAAGCAATCCCGAATCAACGGTAAGATTCATAGGTTTTCAAGCCACTTTAGTATTGTACTTCTACTTAGAGTGCTACATTTCCCAAATCCTGACGGATCACAGCACTAGTATTCAATTATACATGTGAGTAAATAGTTGACCATTGGTGGAGTGGCCTCATAAAAAGTTTTCTACCGCACAGATACAATAGTCAGTGGTACAAGCTGACACCTAAGGTTCAGACCCACCTACAATTGATGATAATGCGTTGTAGCGTATCTAGCAAGCTCACAGCCGGAAATTTTTTAATCTTGTCCATGAGAACTTTCGCGCTGGTAAAACCGATCCCTCTTCTATTAACACCTCATAAAAATTCTGTGACTACCTATAAATTTTAATGAAAACACAATTAATAAGGTATTTTGCATTCCAGGCAATGAGGACAGTAATGTCCTACTTCACGTTTCTGCGTTCGATGCAGATGTGAAGAAACATAAATTGTCAGTATAACTGTTACACATAATTTAACACTTAACACATTTTTCTTTCCTTTTTTTTACATTTTTTCAATTTTTTTTTTACATTTCAGTTGAAGTATCAGAAAGGGATAATGTTTTATGTTAGCTAGGACCATCTTATGAGAATTCACGAGACAATCACTTCTAGAAGCGGTTGCACTCATGTGCAGTTGAAGCTCAGCCAGTCAGCCGTGCAGTTTCGTCGTATCACTGAGCTCTTCTTTTATGAACTTGTAGAAAATTACAATAAAGTAGCCATTCTCGAAAGAAAATATTATATACACACGTTTGCATCACGTTCGGAACGGGTATCGATTATTGATCCTCTCATAGTTCTACCGCTCTCCCCACATCGAAGGAATCCGCTCCTCTGTTGGTGTTCGCTGAAGTACAATCTTACACCGAAGGTAAAAATTACGCCAAGTCTCTCAACCCTCTCACGGTTATTGTATGGGTACGATATGGTAAGGAGTAGTTAAAACGTTGATAAATCTACAGATGTATCGACATTGGTATCATTCGAATTCCTTTAGTAAACATCGGAATCACCAAAAAAACATTCAGGAACGCATATTTCTATGCATTTTTTCACGCCAAGCACAGATCCGCCCAAGTTAAACGCGACGTTGGTGTATTATTTCGGGCTGAACCTGAATCCTCCTGCCGCCTTGCATAAAAGTCAAATACGACGTTAACGTTGGAAAAAATTACAAATTGAAATTTTCATATCGCTTTTTCATAATGTTCCTTTGATCGCGAGGCTTCCTCTATGAGGAAGCCAAGAATACAGAAAATACAGAAACACAAAAATATGAAATTTCTCATAGACGAAGCTTCACGAATAAAGGAACATTATGAGAAAGCTATATGAAAATTCCAATTTTCAACTTTTATGAGGAAGCCATATGAATGTTCCAATTTTCAACTTTTATGAGGAAGCTGTATGAATGCTCCAATGTTCAACTTTTTTATGCTTTTCACAAAATTTAATGAATATTTCTAATTCAATTAATTCCATTCGGATACGTTTAGATCGTCTGCATTCGTTCATTTTTACTCATTGATCAAATGATTTCATTCACAGAAGCCTCGCGACTCGGTGAACTCGGATCTCGATATAGTTCCGGTTAGCGGATGTGAATAGCGGCACGTGCCGCCTTTCACGATCGTCGTTCTCCATCCCGGCAGATAGGAAGCGACGAGACGAGCTAACACGTTCGCGGCACGAGGAGCG
The DNA here is from genome assembly GCA_964017025.1 of Stenichneumon culpator. Classification (NCBI taxonomy): domain Eukaryota; kingdom Metazoa; phylum Arthropoda; class Insecta; order Hymenoptera; family Ichneumonidae; genus Stenichneumon; species Stenichneumon culpator. The sequence goes on along the minus strand of OZ024776.1, from coordinate 10,697,001 downwards.
CGGATCGCCTCTTGTCTCTCATTCGCCGGCGAACATTATTTAGGACACATTCGAACTAACGAACGAAATGTGGAAGTCAGAATGCGATAACCGATAATAAATTGTAACGTAACTGTTGACCCGCTATGTTCGAAAAAAAAAAATCGAATTTTAAATATTTTCTCGTCACCGAGAGTGAATCGGTCCCACAATATCTTGGCGCTTCTTCCGGATGAAAGTAATCGCTCGTACGAAGCCCTCGCTTCGGCGATTAATCTCGTCCTACTCTTTCAGGAAGTGACCGCCCCATATCGCAAAACATTTATACACGATGTAGCCGTGCGTTGCCGACGCGTGTCAATTTTAGCTCGGCGATTAGAGAAAATAGGTATGCTTCACGTGGACATGTATATGTATGGGGTATTCCATACCATTTGGACCTGGATCTAACTATTCACATCTTAGATTGGGCCCACTATTTTAATATGACTGACCTAACTCTCGAAAACACTCGGATTTTTTATCAGATAAAAAAAAATTATTCACAATTATTGATTATTAAAAAAATGAACTTATTTATCGCCACAATTTATAAAATCTGAAAAAAAAAATTCAAAGATGCAGTTTTGCATACAAAAGTGGTCAAGGGATAACCCATGATCGACTGATTTTTCTTCCAACTTCTTTATCACTATTTTTTCGAAAAAATATAATAAAATAGAAGATGACGCCGACACTCCAACTCAAATTTTTTAATGTTTTATATATGACAACATTTTTCAGAGTTTTTTCAAATTCTTAAATAGTGGCGATCAATAAGTTAATTTTTAATCGTAAATAATTATAAAAAATTTGTAAAAATCTAACAAAAAATCTGAGTGATTTTGAGAGTTAGTTCCGTTATATAAAAAATCGCGGCTCAATCCAAGATGTGAAGTGTTGGAGCCAAGTCGAAATGGCATGGAATGCCCCATATAAATAGATATATATATGTCTCTGGTCTCTCAGCTTCGTTAAATTAATTAGGTCGTTCGATAATAATGTGCCCGGTCGTATAATAGTTAGTCGTTCGTTCAGCGCGTTCACGTCATAAATTCGATAGGGAAAAAGCGCCCGGGAGATGACGAGGACGCGGACCTCTTCCTACCGGATGCCAGGCTCTCGAAGCGCCCAGACAAATGAGATATGTTCGAGCGCGAGCGATCAACGAAGACTACGGCCAAGAGAAAAAAAGCGAGTCTAGAGAATCGCCAGCGATTTTCCGACCTGACGAGTCGCCGGAGGAAAAGACCCGTAAGAGACAAGAAGATGGCCTCTGTCTACGACGTCGACGAGGAAGCGACTTCCGGGGACGATCAGAAAATTCCGTCAGTCGAGATCGACTTTCGTCGGGCTAAAAAGTTTCTTCTTAAGCACAGCCCTGAGAGCGGTGACTGCCTGTAAGCATTCTCGCATGATCTGACAACTATAATAGCAACGGATTATTTATTTATTTATTTATTTATCGACGGGATAAATTCTTTTAAAAAAAGCCTGCTTGATTTAACGAGTACAATATGTAAATTATATAATTAACATGAGAAAATATTTTTGGTATCGCTGTGCACTGCACGGTACATATAAAATATTACATCATTATCATATCTAAGTTACATAACGGATCACGCGAAGAGTGCGGTTATTGGTAGTTCGACACTATTCGTCTTGTTGCCCTTTTGGACTCCCCCAAAGAGTCTCCAAAGTTCAGGCCTTCAATGCCATTTTATTTATTTTATTTAGTAGTACTAGTGGATTTATTGGTAATATGCTAGATGGTACAATTTTTGGAACATAGCATGACATAAGGTAGATTGACGTTACAACACATATATATTCTGCCAATTGGCCATCAACCTAAGTCCATTTATTTATTTTATTTATTTTATTTATTTTATTTATTTTATTTATTTTATTTATTTTATTTATTTTATTTATTTTATTTATTTTATTTATTTTATTTATTTTATTTATTTTATTTATTTTATTTATTTTATTTATTTTATTTATTTTATTTATTTTATTTATTTTATTTATTTTATTTATTTTATTTATTTTATTTATTTTATTTATTTATCGCGAAAGATTCTTACAGCTACGATCATCTGACGGAATTGCTGGAGAAGCTGCTGGCCGAGCGTCCGAAAAATGCCGTCGATGTATTCGAGGAGTACAGCAGAAAAATCAAGGACGAAAGATTCAAGAGTAAAGGCGATTATCTTCGGGATCGCTACGTGCCGCCGGCACAGTACGAGGAGGCGAAGAAGTTCATGGAACTCTATCAGGTTATAGGCCCGGGGAGATGTCAGCTGTCGTGAGACTGTCTTGGCTATCGGATTTTTTAATTATATTATTATTTCATTATTATTTTTTTTTGTAGGCTTTGAAGGCCGACGGCGAGGAGGAGGGACCGAATGGACCGGAAGAGGACGAGAAGGACGCCGATCCGAGGCGGAAGCCTCCGGACGTGGTTGAACTGTTCTCTTATCTCGAACAGATCGACGTCGCTCTGCCACGCTCGGAAATCGTTGCTCTCAATTTGTCGATTCGCAAACTCGTGGCTGAGAAGCCTATCGAGAACGTGAGGTACACGATTAAGTACTTCGATTATTTTTAGCTTTTATTTAATTTTTTCCGTTTTTAAGATTTTGGGGAAAAATTATCGGCAAACCGAAGAACTACTATATCGTCGAGGCGGAACTTCTCGCCGAGGAGCTTCTCGCTCGAAGAACGGCGGTAAAAAATTATTATTTTGCTTCCTCGTGGAGGAAGCTAGATTTTTTGTTTAAAAAAATCGAGATTTTAGTGATAGAGTAGTTGAAATAGTCTGAAACGTTGAGAAATGGGATTTTTAACTGGGGACCGCATGTATGTGTGCGTGTGTAAGAAGCTGACTCGCATCGTTTAAAACATCACCCATATAGCACGAAATATTTCTAAAATATATGAAAATAATAAATTTAAATATTTTATAAAAATATTCCAACGAAACGTTTTTTAAATATTTCAAAAAAATACTTAATCTTTCAACACCCAAAATATTTCCGAAATATAGAGATATCTTGAAATATTTTTTATTTAATGTTTCACCGAAATATTTCTACGAAAGTAATTTTGAATTTATTGGAACATTCGTATTTTATGTTCGACACGAGTTACCGAATCAAATATCATCCTAAGAGTAAAATGTGTTATAGTTATGGAATCAGCGGTGAAGAGTAAATTTAATGAGCTGCCTCGAAACGACGAAATCCGAAAATTTCACTTTGCAAATCTGCAAATTTCCTACAATACATTTTGCCGCAAATGTTGACGTTATCAACTTGTTCTTTTTCCTCAACCTTTTTTCTTACATATTCAATTATTCGACATTTCAATCTAGGAGGCGGAAGCTCCCGAAGTTCGCGAGGAAGAGCAGGAAGTTGTCGAACCGGAAGTAGGTCCCGAGGAAAAACCGGAGGAACCGCGCACGAACGAGGCTGGAGAGGAGGTTCCCAAAACCGACGAATCGACGGGTCTGAAGCTGGTCTTTCCTCCGCTCCCGGAGAGTCTCTGGAAGCCTCCAGTCGACGTGCCGGCCGAGGCGATCGGTTCGGGACTCAATGGAAAAATCTACTACGTTTGCAATTCACCGGGTATCGACCAATGGATGGAATTACCGTCGGTAACGCCGCAGCAGATTGTCGGGGCAAGGCAGATCGTTCGCATGTGCACCGGTGACCTGGAGGCGTCGGTGAGTCATCATTTTTTTATTTAATTTTTTTAAATTTAATTCTTCACACTCAAAAGTTGCTCGGGGAGATTTTTCGCTTTCTCTAATTACGAATAGACGTAAACGATTGAGATTAGATTTATAATTTCTGTGAACTCACGCGCACTTCCGATAATGAATTATCGCTAAAGTACTGTAAAATACCGATGCGTCACGCTTTCCATCGGCGCGGAACGTTCGTTAACGCAGATACACACGTTTCCCGCGTTTCCCGGTACGGAAAAGAATTATCTCAGAGCTCAGATAGCGCGAATAAGCGCTTCAACGATCGTCTCGCCGATCGGCTTCTTCACGTTCGGCGAGGGCCTAGACGAAGAGGACGAGGCCGAGGCCGACACAGAAATCGCCGGCGAGGAGGACGAGACGGGTAATAAGTACATTACGATACTAGTGTGAAAAAACTTCATCGGACGAGTGTGAGTTTGCAGCACGAGCCGGAAACGGGTGTTGTAATCACACGAATTAAGGAGGAAGTCTCGTTGCCATCGGCATTAGATAGCAGCTGAATTTTTTATATGCTACAGTTATAGTGCATGCCGCAATATCTGTAAAAGCAGCGGGTCGGTAATCGGACAGTTCGATGAAATAATAATTATTGAAAACCAACTCCATCGCGCAAACCGACTTCATTGCAAATAGGTCGACTTTTTCGATTAGATAGATTTTTTAAAAAAGTACCAACATTTTCGCTGGACCTCAACGATTCGGTACATATCATAAAAAAGCATCGTCACCGAGTATTTCGAGCAGAAATCTTCGATCATCTGAGCTGGGATATCAAGTTGCGTCAGCTCTTCCTGCGTAAAGTCTTGCCTGCCCCGCACGCTGTACACTGCATACGAGAGCGCCGCCTATCCCCTCCCTGCCCCGACGAGACTCCCTCCTTAAGAAAACGTTTTTCGTACATTTTATTTCACACACCGTATATTTTATTTCACAAGGTCTGAAAATCCGGGTTTTACCACGTGATTTAAACTTCTTTTGAGATTTCTTCTAATTTTTTGATTAATTTTTTTGTTCTAACTCAATAATGGATTAGTCCGTAGGACATGAAAAAAATTTGATATCTTCGCAGACTCGGCGGTGATATCGGAGAATCGACACTACGAGCCCCTGCCGTTGAAGGAACTGACAGATCCGTCGATGGCGAATTGGTGCCATCACAGTCCTTACATTCTCGATCAAGGTCGCACAGTCTGGTGGGACCCGAGAAAGGAGACCGCTCGCGGCAACGATGTGAGATCCTGAAACAATTAAAAATTAAATAAGATTTTTGATTGGCCAGATAAAAGATAGTACAAGAAACTACATAGATATTTCTCGTGCACGAACGTTCACAATTTTTTTTCCTGTTCAGTTAAACTTTTTTTTTGAAAATAAAGTTCATCTAAGAAAAGTATATATAAAATTAACAATATAATAAAATTGTGAATTTTCAATGAGCTCCTGAAGGATCTAAAATTTTAATAAGATTATTGATTGCCAAGATAAAAGATAGCACAAGATACCATATAGATTAGTGGTTTTTAACCTTGGGGGTCCACGGGGGGTCCCTCGTGTATTTTGGGCGTCCATGGACCCCAGGTTAAGAACCGCTGATACAGATATTTCTCGTCCACGAACGTTCACCTTTTTTTTCTTTTTAATTAAACTTTTTTCGTCGAAAATAAGGCTCGTCTAAAAAATATACATATATATAAAATCAACGAAAAAATAAAAAATATATATACACAACATCGACAAGAAAAAGAAAATTGTGAGCTTTCGATATATTATAAATATTTAAACTTATTTTGACCTCGTGTGGCGATTTTGTTTTTGTTAAAAATGTTTCATCTGCGAGCTTAACAGCCCCTTTTGTCGGTTCGAGGATGAAACTGACGTGGAGGAGGAAGAGGAAGAGGAAGAGGAGGAGATCGAGCGTGAAAATGCCGAGTTTATCCGGAAAGAAGTTGGGCCGCCGTTGCTAACTCCGTTGTCGGAAGACGCAAGCCTCGGGTCGATCCGAGCATGGACGGCACGAGCCTCCTCGCCAATTAAATCGAATCGTACAGCTATCGCGATCGTTCGCTCAAACATCTGGCCGGGAAGCTTCGCTTTCGCCAGGGGCAAGTGCGTACACTGTATATACACGTTCCTCCAAGTCACAGTGAAGACAAAAAGAAAGAAAAAACTAAATAAAAACAATCGATTTTTACGCAGGATATACGGCAACGTGTACATCGGCATGGGTCAGAAGTTCAGCCCTTATAATTACAATCCACCTGGCATGCCGATGATTCAGGAGCAGTACATTATTGGTCCGGAAGTATTGGAGATGAAAGATCCGAGTATCGAGGCAGAGGAGGCTTACCGAATCGCCCACTTGCCTCCCAGCAAGCCTGGACCGCTCGAGCTCGGTAAGGATAAACAATTTATTCGGGTTTTTGCGTTTCCGACCGAAAGTAACTTGCCGACTATCGCGGACACTTGCACTTGCAATAAAACAATCATAACCTCTGTAACTCAGCCGGTGAGGGAGACGAGTCGGAAGATGAGGACGAAGAGGAGGACGACGACGAGGACGATGAGGATTAGAAAAAAAATTCCTCCGGAAACTCCCTTGAAGACCGTCGATAAGAAAGATTTTTTTAGGTATGAGAATAATGTCGAGCATTATCCGCAGTAGAGGGCGCCACTTACTGACTAACGTAGGATCTTCTACGTTCGGTAAGGTTCGGCTGGATGAGCTTTGCTCCCAGGCTATCGTTTGTATACTTTGTATACTTTTTCAATAAAAAAATAAACAATCTTCTACGTAAACGAAAATATATATAGCAGAAGCATTTATAAAGCTATGGGATTTAATGTTCTTCAACTTCCTCGTCATGATTTATCAAATTCATTAATAATACAATCGTAAACTCTATAACTCAGCTGGTGAGGGAGACGAGTCGGAAGGTGAGGACGAAGACGAGGAGGGCAACGATGACGAGGATTACGAGGATTGGGAAAAAATTCCTCCGGAAAGTTCCTTAAAAACAGTCGATAAAAAAGATTTATTTCAGGCCCGACTATGCAGTCGAGCATTGCCGCAACGGGGGGCACCATGAGCTGTGTAACGCACGGTCTTATAGACACCGACAGCGGTGGATGCGCGGTTGGTGTGCGGCTTCGGTGATCCCCAGAGTCAAGCTGAATCGTTCGCGGTCAGTACTTGGATGGGTGACCGCCTAGACGTGCACTACCTGGCGCATTGGAACCGCTGAGCGGGAGGTCGAATTCTGAGGATTGGTGTTCGTACTCGAAGTAACGAATACGAACATCAAGACTCGGTTGGAATGACCGGCTGTATCGGCGCAGGTTTTCTGCAGTTTCCCTGCGTCCTCGTGCAAATGCGATACAGTATGGGGGGTTTGATAGCGGCTGCAGCCGCTTACTTTACAAGAAAGGAATTGGTTAAAAATTTGATGAGAATAGCGGTCAGATGGCTCGCAGAAAGCTAAAACCTGAACAGGGGAATTACAAGAAAAAAAAAAAATAGGTCTTATAGACAAGTCACAGCACTCGCCGAGCAAAAGCGTTGAAGCCAACATGGCGGCCAGCTCAGGCCTGTATCCATAGTATCTGTTAGAATCTTTTCCGATAAGTAAATGAAGTAAATAAACCGTTATTATTATAATTGTCAAAGTCGTGCGAGAATGCTTACAGGCAGTCACTGTTGTCCGGGCTGTGCTTGGAACAAACTTTTTAGCCCGACGAAAGTCTATTTCGCCGGACAGAATTTTCTGATCTTCCCCGGAAATCGCTTCCTCGTCGACGTTGTAGACAGCGGTCGCCCTTTTGTCTCTTACCAGTCTTTTTTCCGGCAAAGAAAACACCAGTAAGTCGTCGAGCCGGAAAATCGCTGGCGAATCTCAAACTCGCTTCTTTTCTGTCGTCCGTAGCCTTCGTTGATCATTCGCGCTCGAAGATATCGTATGTTAGGTAAAACGGGTAAAACCTATAAAGCTTTTCGATAAAACTGACTCTCCCTCCCCGCCCTGTTTCATAGCACATGGAACGGCATTCGAAAATCCGAATTCCATATGGAGTTTTATTTCCCCATGCTATAAACCATGCGTTTCATGTGAGTGCGCGAGCCAACATAACCGCTAAATATTCTATAAACTCAATTTATCAGCCGGTAGGAACAAAAATCTCTCTTACCCCTGAAGGGAATGTGGTCGCATCACCGAGGATGCGATACGGTTGGCAACAAAGGAGGACCGCGGAGACCTTTGCACGCGGAGACCTTTGCACGTCTTTGGATCGCTGTGGTGGCTGCTGCTGCTTCCGGCTTGCTGTCCTCGGCTACCGAGTCGCCACCTCGCCAGAGTAAGTATCCATCGGGGCTCGCGTCATTCGCGACGTCCCGAACATCCTTCGCTCAGTCACTGGCGAGTTCCCGACGTTGGTGCAGCATATTGACGTAAGTATCCCTGGTGAAGTCCCGCTCAACTCGCTCAAAAATCTTTTTTTTTTAGTACTTGGCGTCGAGACGCTATCGCGCCTCTCGATGACGTACCGCTTACCTCAAATCTTTTTGTTAAGGTGAAGTGAAAGTCACGTGACGGAGCCGGGAGTGTGAGAGAGATAGCGCCATTAGTCTGACGGTGGAGCGAGGGAGAGCGACAGAAATCGTGTTTCACTTGAGCTTAGGTACTTGGCGTCGAGACGCTACTGTGCCTCTTGATGCATAAATTGAATGATGCAAAACTTTATCGCTTCCTCCCGCGCGTATTTTTTTTCGTCAGATTCGTTACAACGAACAACAAGCAGAAACGTGCTTTCGCGTGCGCGCTCTCCCAGCGAGCGGCAAGAGCAGTAGCGTTGACACACAGCATCGGCAGTCACCGACCGGTCCCCGCACGCGAGGTTGCTGCTCAAGCGTGATTTTACTCTTCGGTTACTTTTTTTCCACATCGAAATCGCACGTTCCCGCAATCCGTTGTTATGGATCAGAGAAACACGCGACCCCGATGACCCTTTCACAGTGTCTGTGCAATGATATCCGCATAATCCGGACGCTCGGATGAGAACGACGACTGTGACGATCGGACGAGAAAGACGACGCCGAGGGGAATGCCGCTCACCGGCCGGAACACGTGGTCAGTCGGGCAATAATTTTTCTTCCAAGTTGTTTCCGTCTGTGCTCTAGCAGTTAAGCTCGGACGCTGTTTAGGCGGTTTTTACGCTTCTCATACCCGCGCTGCGTTCCAACTGAGGCAAGCGTGCGACGACTTTTCTTCCTTGTTTGGAACACGACGTGGCGACCGTGTTTATCCCGTTGGCGTTCAAGTCCGCCGCCGGTGGCGGTGATATTAAGACGCTAGTATAAGGATTTGGTCCAAAACACCGGTTCATTGTCAACATTTTTTGACGTCGGTATTAGAACGACAATATCGGGTTTTTACACACAGTTGATACAGGCTGTTAATGAAGTATGGGTTTTTTAAAATAATATATTAAAACATATCAATCAACTAGGGTCATATTAACAATTAACAATTAACATCGGACATTGAATCTCGAAATCTATTCGTTATATTGAGTTAAAATCTGGACAGATTCTTGATTGTAACATTTTTCTATCTAATGAGCCCGATGATTTAAAAAATGTAATTTATTTGTTAATGACAAAGGATTAAGTTCGTCGTTTCATTGGATAGAAAATGTTATAATCAAGTCCAAATTTCAACTCATCAATCAGTCGAACAAATTTTGATATACGATGTCAGTTGTTAATTATTAATAAATCCGTTCTTAATACATATTCTAAAAAAGCCAAACTTTATAGCTTGTACTATCTGTGTGTAAAAACCCGACCTTGTCCTTCTAACAAAATACTGAAAATCGACTTGTTTTTTGGATCAAATTCTTATGCTCGCGTGATGGTGGTAAAAGCGTGCGCGTCGCTATAGTTTAGTCAAATGAGCTTAGCGCGTAGATTCGCTACATCGATTCCGGAGCTCGCTCATCTCGTACGACACTAGTATCGATGCGTTCCCTTGTACGGATATGTTTGACGATAAACTTGCATCTACCGTCTACACAAGTTCGCCTCCGGCGTGACAACCTCTGTGACCTCAGCTATTTTCTCGCTCTTTCCACGAAATCATAGAGATTAACGCCGTCGAGTCTCGTGATCGAAGAAACAAAATTACTTAACGCGAAGGCGCTTTGCACTTGCGCCGTACTTAGGCCCGAACTGATACTTGCAGCGCGTACGCGGATCCTCTACAACGGCGGGCCCTGGTAAAAGTTTTTTTTTTATAGAGAACGATTCAGACAAATAGCATTCGAATAGGATTTTATCGTGTTTCATCTGTTCTATCTGTTCAGGGTTAGAGCAGTTTATACAAATCGAATCTTTACATTTAGTTTTCTTTCGTATTTGTTTTTTTATATCATATAAACATGATACATATGAGGTATTCCATACCAAGTGAGCCACCCTAATTTTGCGTGGTCTCAAAAAATTTTCATACATTTTTTAAAAGTTGTTTATACTGTCAAAAATGTCCATAAATTATTTTAGATTTTTGAACCGTATTGTACACCGAAAATTTAATAGTGCTTTCTTTTTTTAGATTTACTTCGATTTGCTCTATCTTTAAAACTATCTATTGCAAAATAATGTGTATCAATGAAAGTTTAGGTATTTAAGTGTACTTTATGAGAATATTTTTTCATAGCCACTCCGAATAATTTTCAGTCTTTTTTGGGCAAAATAAAGTAGCAATTTTTTTTTCGTTGAAAGAGACCATTTTTTTTTTTTTTCAAAATTTTCCTCAAATTTCGTTATTGTGTTTACAAGTTACATAAAAATTGGCGCGGTGGTAAAGCCATGTCTTCACAAATTTTGGTCGAAAAATGTCAAAAGTACTTCAAATAAAAACAGCTCTCTGCATTTTACAGGGTTGAGACTGTCAATAGTTATTATCTAACGCTAGTAAGTTCATAATATTTTATAACACATTCACGTTACATAATTTATAAATGTCTATCTGATGACGCGGTGTCGTAATCCAGGGTCAATATATGATACAAAATTAATCGTTATCAATCAATGTATTCCTTCATCGGTCGGTACTTAATTTTCTATGGAATCATGACGATAGAAAATGTATCATAACGGATCGGATATTTTCGAATCGCATAGACACCTTATCGTTACAATTATATCCAAACTCATACCCATTCTATAGTTAATTTATCATAAAAACTTATAAAATTGTAAACGTTAATTTAAGATAGCGCTGCGTAAATTTACGAACTAAAATCCGTATTCGAAACGATAAGATTTCTTTATCGTTGTCTATTTTGTACTTTTATCAAGGCCGAGCGTTCCGTGGCTCCATAGTCGATAAAAAAAATTATAAAACTAAAAAAGTAAGGTTTATATTTCATTCATTCCCCCAATCAATTTTTTTTTATTTGCGCTTTTAAATTCCGTTATTGTGGATAGTGTCACAATTTTTACACAATTCAATGGATAGTATACCAATGGATACATATACCTTCATTTATGAAAAATCGATAGTAAACGGAGCATAGCTGTCGTACGGGTGTCTCAACTATCCAAGAAAACATATGAGATCACTTGTCTCATATGTGATCACTCTCTATACACTTAAAAGTATATTCTGGATTTTTTAAAAGAAAAATCAAATACGATGCATCGGCCGGAATAAAATATTCTAGTGTATTTTTCATAGAAATGGACCTCTGTTGTATTTTTAAAAATCTGCAAATTTTTGTTATCAAAAGTTCATTTGAAACTGCAACTTTTATGTGTGTATTCCATCCGGTTTCCCTTCGAAACCGGATGGAATACTTCATATATAGATATACATTTATGTCTATAATGACGAAATGGTTCCCATACACCACAGGTCATCACACAGCTCCTCGCCAAGGAAGAAACGAGATACATTGTACTTTCTGCTTCAGGTCATTGGTGCTACTCGTATTCATCTCTGTGTCCCAGATGGCAGACGTCATCGACAAATATGTGAGTAACGATAGTTATATTTTGTAATTTATTTTTCTCATGTAATGAGATCAATTTTTGTTTCTGTAAATTGACAAAAAAAATTGTTCGCAGTACGTCACTTTTGAAAGTACTGCATTTTTTATTTTTAGAAATTGTAAAACCATTAAACCATCAACTAATAAAAACATTGTGAACGTTTGAGCAAAATAAATTTTTGTTGGATTTAGCATTTTTTAATCTTGTACAGTGCAATGATTATACTAAAAGGAATTTTTTTTAAGGACGTAATTTTTATCATGTATAGTTTTAATTTAATTATGTATGTATTATTTTTTGTTGTGTATAGATATTATTTAATTTCTTTAATTTTTTTAATTTTGTTCAGCCTAACATAAAATTGAGGCATGGAAGATACAGACGACACCCCGCCGAGGATTATGTGCCGAAAAGCTTCGTACTGGACACAAACGAACCGGAAGCGGGAAGCTGGGGACCATGGTCACCGGCGAGTTCTTGTTCGCGATCCTGCGGTGGCGGCGTAGCTCATCAGACGAGACAGTGTTTGGACGTTGAGTAAGTTATAGACGTCGCATTTCGCAAATCGGTACGAGAGATACATTAAAAAACAATTATTACATATATTTATTACTACTATCAATTTAGTATACATTAGGACCTAAGCGACCTAAACTGAAAAGAAAAGATATTATATGAGTGCTATGTAAAGTTTCTTTTTATTAGCATTTATTTCAACATGTAATTTACATAAATGAATGTTAATAAAGAATTCTTGAAAAATTGCGTTTTGCTCCCACTGTCCCATTTTACCCCGCCCTTCTCTAGTAATAAAGAAAAATTCAAAAAATTATGTTGTAATTATACATTTTTAATATGTTTGTTTCAGTGACAGTGGTTACAACACGTGTACTGGTGCCAAGAAGAGATTCTTCTCCTGCAACATCCAGGTGAGGATCATCAATCAATGCGCCGACTTCGTAGATCGTACAATTCGGGCCTCTCGGATCTACGTTCGACCGCAGTGACCTCACCGTTATACTCTCCAGATCGGTTTAAACAGTCGATATGGCTGTTTCATTAGTCTCCATTTTCAGTCCCGCGATTACAATTTAGATACGTTTTAAAACGAACGGGCATAAATCGTCGGAATTCATTGATCGAGCCGGAGAGAGCCCGGAACAACTCCGTCGTTTTCTTAACTTGGAGAGATTGAAAAAAAAAGTTTTATGTGCGTAATTACCTATAACTCTTAGTTACAATTATTCTGTTTGTCTGTTCATAGAAGTTTATTCGTACAAGTCTATTTATTATAGAATTCTATTCTATTGCCCTATTTGTTTTTGAATATTTTACAGGAATGTCCGAGTGGCTCCGCGGATTTCTGGACGGAACAGTGCTCCAAATTCAACGATATCGAATTCGAAGGAATATACTACGAGTAAGTTTGCCACTTCTGCTGCGCGTTTCGTTCGAGTTGGTATTCTGAAATTTAAACGAAATTTTTTCAGTTGGATACCGTACACCGGTGGACCGAACAAGTGCGAGCTCAACTGCATGCCGCGAGGGGAGCATTTCCTCTACAGGCCCGAGTTCATCGTCACCGACGGCACGCCGTGCGATTTCGAGAAGAACGACGTTTGCGTCGAGGGAAAATGCATGGTAAGATATCGTCCTGGTTTTAATGCTTGTATATTCTTACTTATGAGAAATAAACCGCCTTTATCTTCAACGTCTTTTGACGTTTATTTCAGCCGGTTGGATGCGACATGATGCTGGGCAGCGACGCGAGGGAAGACGCCTGCCGGGAATGCGGCGGCGATGGATCCAGTTGCAACACTGTCGATGGGATTTTCGATCTCGATGGTTTTCAAGTTGGTCAGCTAAGAAAATGGAAAAAATATATACATATATCATCGGTTATCTATTCGAACGCTTTGAGCGTTTGTGCGATAAAACATTTGATCAATAGTAGTAGTGAATTTGTTGACAATATATAAAATGGAATTTATTGGTATAAAATATATGCTATATATGTAAGTATATAAGTAAAATATATATTACACATATACCATATGATACAGTATATATATAAAATATATTGGTATAAATGGAATGTATTGGTACAAATGGGATTTATTGATATACTTGGACCTTATCCATATACATGGAACAGCTTTTGATACATAACGAACTTAAATCATGTAACGCATATTGCCTATTGGTCATCGACCGGAAGTCCTTCAGCCATAACACGTTCGATTTTTATTTATTTTTTAGCTGCACGCGACATCGACATATTACTGATTCCTCGGGGCGCGACGAACATCGTCGTCAAGGACCTCTCGCCGTCGAACAATTATCTTGGTGCGTAAATTACAATTTTTTAATCTATTTTTTTCTTTGGATTTTGGAAAATGCGTTGTCTTAAGTTACGGAATTTAATTCCCATCGTATCGCAGCTATTCGTAACGCGGCCGGACATTACTATCTCAATGGGAGCTGGTGGACAGATTTTCCGCTGCGTCTGAGATTCGCCGGTACGATATTCCATTACGCGACGGATCCGCTGGGATCTTCCGCTCCCGACACTATCACGGCGCTCGGACCCATCAGTGAAGACATCTACGTCGTCGTGAGTGTAATTTACCGATGAATAGAATTGAATTGATAGAATTCGTCGTTTCAATTTTCGTAACGAGTTTCATTAATTTTTTTCACCAACAGCTGCTCTATCAGGAAGGAATCATCGGTGTGTACTTCGAGTACAGTATACCGAAGAAGTTTTCCCAGCAAAGAGATCCCGGAAGCTACGGGTGGGTTACCGATGAATTTTCCGAGTGCAGCAAGAGCTGTGGAGGAGGTGCGGGTGAAGATAATAAACAATCAAATAAATACATTTTAAAGCAGTCAGTGCGAAAAGTTTTGTGCACGCTTCGCGTGGACAAAACTTCCGTTTTCTCACCTCGTGAAGTAAAATTTCGTACGATACACGTGCGATAAAACTTCTTCTGACTCGTGTGATTGCAGCACTCGGCGTAGGCTCATGCTGCAAAGTCCCATTCGTCAGAAGAAGTTTAATCGCACTTGTATCGTAAATTACTATTTTTCCTCCGACTTGGCAAAAAAAATAACCACACTCCTTGCATCCAACACGGGTGAAGAATCACCTATTTTTGATCAAGCATCATTATCAACTTCTGTGCATGCTTAGCACGGTTTCATTACTCCCTGTAGGGCTTATTGGCGAATATGACGATTTTGCGACTCAAGGAATATGGTTATTTTAACAAACTCGAAAAAAAGTGTCTTACATAAGAGGGACTTCTCTCCCTTTCCCTCCCTTGTAGCATAGTATATTATGATATTATATGTTTATATAATATATGACATATACAATATACTAATTTCGATTTATATTTTTATTACGAATAATTATTCGGCTAATTGGACATAACTCGATTACTTTGCAGGATACAAATCGAGGCTGGTGAAGTGTGTGAGGCGTCAGGACAACGAGCCGGTGGATGAGACACTGTGCGATCCTCAGTTGGAGCCGGACGCGACGCAGGGCTGCGGAAACAAACCCTGCCCTCCCGCGGGGTTCGAGGATGGTGGACGCACAAGGCAGATTAAATGCGAAGAGATACCAGCCGGTGTGATACCGAGCATGTTCGACGACGCTCTGTGCCTCGAGACCGTGGGACCGAAGAACAACCCGAGCGAAAAGTGGAAGCCGGTCAGCTATGTACGTTATTTTTATTTTCGTATACAGAACGACACTTTTTACGAAAAGATAAAAACTATAATCAAGATTTTTCGAATGAAAAATGATGATTTAATTTAATTTATTTGTTTCATCATGTTTACTATGAAGATTCTTTATAAAAATTGCAGTTTTTCGTCGTTTTAAAGCCACGCACACAGATCATCCAGAGATTTACAGGTTGTCTCTAACTATGATTTTTCGATGTAATGAAACATTCTGAACCCGTGTTCATTCAAATGTCGAAATTTTTCTACTTCATAGAAGAAGCTATGTTGTCGTAAAAAAATAAAATACAAATCGATATTTTAATGTCAGACTGCTTAAAAGAAAATTCGAAATTGTTGCATTTTTTAAAAAATTGTATTTTATGCCCACACGCGTTGCCGGATCAAATATCACTTTAGGAGCAAAATAAGTTGGACATTTATATTCAACGAAAAAAAAATATATTAAACGAAGTTGACAATGGGTGTGAAAATACCGCAAAAAGCTCAAAGAAAAATGCTACAAAAGAATTTTGACATGATGTCTTCGTGTCTTAATGTTTTGCGCATAACTTCCCTTATGCGAAAATTCGTTGACAACATTTTTATTGCCTGGTATAAAAATGTGTTTAGTTTTAGTGTATGTGTGTATACATTGGTAATTTTTAAAGTATAACGTTTTCCTCGTTTTATTGCGAAAATTGTATTGTAATTATAGCTTCCTCATGCTCTAGCCAAAATCGAACAAAAAAATGTCTCATATAGCAAGTCACGCCCAAAACACCAAAACATGAGGAAGTCATCGGCAAATTACCTTGCACGATTTTTTTTTTTTTTTCATGAAAACAAAGCTTTCTCTTTAAGGCAGGAAAAAAGCCAGTTACTTCATGGACCGAGTCGACCGGCGAATACGAGTCGACGGCGTCATCCTCCACGGACTCGCCGATCGACAAGGACTGCGCAAATTTCAACGCCGGATGCAAAACGACCCAGTGCGCGAACACGACTCATGGCTGCTGCGAGGACAATTCCATCCCCGCTCACGGTCCCAACCAGGAGGGTTGTTGCCTGACGTCGGCCTTTGGCTGCTGTCCTGACAACATCTCGCGCGCCCGAGGTGCCGATCTGTACGGCTGCGGCTGCGAGCACTCGCGTTTCCGTTGCTGTCCCGACAACTCTACGGCAGCGCGAGGTCCCAACCACGAGGGCTGCGGATGCCAGTTCACTCCGCACGGATGTTGTCCGAACAGATTCACGCCTGCGAACGGGCCGAACTTCGAGGGCTGCGCGTGCTACACGTATCAGTTCGGTTGCTGTCCGGACGGCGTTACCATTCCCGCGGGGCCGCACGGCCAGGGCTGCGGATGCGAAAACACAGAGTTCAAGTGTTGCTCTGACGGGAGAACACCGGCCCAGGGACCGAACTTAGCAGGTTGCAAGTGCGACGCCTCGAAGTTCGGGTGTTGTCCGGATGGAGTTGAGGAAGCTCAAGGAGAGAACTTCGAGGGTTGCCTTCGAGTGCCGAGCAATCCTGGAGCAACCTGCGTACTCGAGAAGGACCGAGGTTCCTGCAAGGACTTTGTCATTAGATGGTACTTCGACATGAACCACGGCGGCTGCTCGCGCTTCTGGTATAGCGGATGCGACGGCAATGCCAACAGGTTCAAGACCCAGGAGGAGTGCAACGACGTCTGCGTCCAACCCAAGGGCAAGGACGTTTGCTATCTGCCGAAAATCTCGGGGCCCTGCGATGGATATTATCCGAAATGGTTCTATGACAGCGAGAGGAAACAATGCGTGCAGTTCGTCTATGCGGGGTGCCTCGGGAACGGCAACAGGTTCGAGACTCGCGATCAGTGCGAGGAACTCTGCTCCGTTCCTACTGATGTCGGTAAGACAGATTTCTCTTCATTTCTCTTCTACTGGAAGACTACGACAACTGAGGAAAATCTTTGAATCTTGGTATAGATTACCGTGGGAAAAAATTGTTTTTTTCTTGCTTCATAGAGGAAGATGTTTTCCTTTTTTTAAATCGATATTTTAATTTCGGAGTACTTAAAGTGGTCTGAATGTGCGTCCAGATGTACGTGTGTATGTTTATATATGTGAAAAAATTTGCATTGGTTAAAACGGCTATAACTCGGGATTGGTTCGAGCTATCGGGTTGAAATTTCGTACACTAGTAGTAGGGGAGAGCGAGGCAAAACGGGACAATAGGCCAAAACGTAATTTTTTCCCGACTGCGCTAAAATAACCACATTCCGTGCGTGCAATACGGGCGGAAAATAGCGTATTATTGACCGATGATCATTATTAATCAGTGCGCATGCGCAGTAAAATTTCATTACTCCCTAGGGAGTAATAGGGCTCATTACTCCCTCTGCCAGCTCTATTACTCCCGGGGGAGAAATGGTCATTGGCGAATATGACGATTTTGCGACGCAAGAAATGCGGTTATTTTAACGAAGTCGGAAAAAAAATATCGTATGGCACAAGGGAGGAAGTGCCTTTTCACCTCGTGTGAATTTCTGCCCTCGGTTCGCTCGGGCATCAAACTTCACACTCGCTGAAAAGACGCACTTTCCTCCCTTGTGGCATAATATACTATTTCCAATAAAAATTTGGTCGCCCCTTTTTGCCCCATCGATACATCTGGATTTTTGCCCTGTTTTGGCCCACAGTCCCATTCAAAAATGATTGGAAAATTGCTTTCTGCCTCACTGTCCTGTTTTGCCCCGCTGTCCCATTTTGCCCCGCTCTTCCCTACACCATAAAAAAAATTGCGAATAGAATATTAATGGAATTGCAGATCCCTGCGATCAGCCGAAGGAGTTCGGTCCCTGCGAGGGTAACTTCACGAGATGGTACTTCAACAAGGAGCGTCAAGCCTGCGAGTCCTTCAACTACGGTGGATGCAAGGCCAACGAGAACAACTACCCGACCAATGTCGCCTGCCATCAGCAGTGCCTGCGACCCGGTCAATGTCGGGGTGAGGATACAAGCGAGGGTTCTTCTCGCCCGTTTTATTTGCAACTCTGTGTATCTAACGTGCCCCAGCTAGATAAACGTGCTGTAATGGCAAGAAATGACTGCGTAATGGCAGCTGAAACGCGTCAGGCAGCAGCACGTCGTGACAGCACAAGCGAAGTGACATATGACCACATTAAGCTATTTTTTGACGTCGCGTCGTGCCATCTTTTCGTACCATCGCATTGGAGTCACATTGGCATCACGTCTTAGCGATTGTCTCGGCACGCGGTGGTGTCACTGTAACGACATAATTGACACGCACAGAGAATGACGTCGTGAACAGATTATGACATGATGCCACCATAATTACTGCACAACATGTAATCGTGAGTGTGAAGAATGCCCGTCGTGATGACACATTTGTGTCAAATGGGCATCCTGAGTGACAAAATTAACAGCGTCTTTTCCTGGATTATTTTGTGCCTGTCGGTAGAGTAAGTTCGTATACATAATTAAAAGTAAAAAATACTATTTTTTCTGTTTTTGCATTGTCATAAAACGCAATGGCACAATATGCTGTAATTAAGACGTTATAAAGCCATCATATAATGTCCTTTCAGTCTGAAAGATGCTGCCCATTTGACACAAATACGTCGTCACGACGGGCATCCTTCACACTCACGATGACACGTTGTGCAGTAATTATGGTGGCATCATGTCATAATCTGTTCACGACGTCATTCCCTGTGCGTGTCAATTATGCCGTTACAGTGACACCACCGCGTGCCGAGACAGTCGCCAAGACGTGATGCCAATGTGACTCCAATGCGATGGTACGAAGAGATGGCACGACGTGACGTCAAAAATTAGCTTAATGTGGCCATATGTCACTTCGCTTGTGCTGTCACGACGTTTCGCTGCCTGACGCGTTTCTGCTGCCATTGCGCAGTCATTTGTCTATAGGGGGAGGCATCTTACATAACTTATAACGTAGAGTTTGTGGCCTTCGATTCCGACAATTCGTTTACGGCGGATGCAAAGGCAGCAGCAATAAATCCCGAAGCCATACGGACTGCCAGAGGCAATGTTCGATCCGAGGTACAACACGACACTTTACAGCTCCGAAAAATTACACTGGCGGGACGACACTATTATAACCAAAACAAGAATTCGTGTGAATTTTACTGTCCCGGTACTGGAAGTTTTTATGCATAAACTAGTATATTCAATTTTATGTACAATTGCGATGAAAAATTAACGTAGAGTATATTAAACATTTTAAAGATACTTTACCTTTTATAATTTACTTCAATGTCACGATAAAACTATTTTGGAGCCAATAATTTAATTTAAATTCATGGTAAAGTCCATTCATTTTTCATCACTATTGTACATTAAACTTAATGTACCAGTGTTCGCATTAAATCTTCCAGTTCGATGTGTTAATTTACCATTTTTTAAAATAGTGGAGCTATTTTTTTTAAATCCGCTTTGATATCCGGTTGCACCTATGCACATAAACGCTCGAAAGACACGTATTTAAAAAAAACACGCTTGCACGTGGCTTACATCTCGGAGGTGGTGATGGGTTCGCCGTAAATGGTCATGCCATCTCGTTTTTTCTCCAAACTGCTAATCGAAATAATTTTCTACCGAGCTCTCAAATTCTCGCAAAGTAGTTACATGCGTTTGAGTGTTATTCTTTCATTTTTTCCTCTTTTTGCAACTGTGTGAAATTTTTTGTTTTAACACTAACTCAGCACGATTACGGTTGTCGGTAACAGATTTTTGCTCGAAACCTCGGGACGAAGGTAACTGCACGGAGAAGCACTCAAGATGGTTCTTCGATAGATCCGAGAATCGTTGCATGCCCTTCTATTACACGGGCTGTGGAGGAAATAGAAATAACTTTCACTCTAGGGACGCATGCGAGTCCGACTGCCCACCAAAGATCGGTAATGTTTTTCGTCAACTCCGATCCGAGCTCGGTCGGATCGGCTAATCTCTGTTTCTTTTTTAAAATATAATTTCTTCAATGCCGCTTTGAAAGTAATTTTCTTTTAATGATATTGAATTCTTATTTTTTTTGTGTGAATCATGTCGCGAACAGAACAAGACATCTGTCTTGTGCCCGCCCTTCTCGGAGAGTGTCATGACTACGAGCTACGCTGGTTCTACGATTCGTACGAGCAACTGTGCAGGCAATTTTACTACGGTGGATGCGGCGGCAACGGCAACAACTTCGCCACCGAGAAGGATTGCACTGGACGATGCGAGAAGTCTGTATCGACGCCCTCGTCACCGGCCAACGAATTGAGGAGAGGTAAGGGAGTCGATAAACCCTCGAACCATTTTTTTTCCTTCCGCCAAAAACTAAATTTATTGACTCGTTTATTTTTTATTTGTTTATTTAATTGACATCCCGTCAATTAAAGAAATAATTACTTCATTCGCAAAGCTTTCTACATGAGGAAGCAAAAATACAGAAAATACTTTCTCATAGAAGAAGCTTTGCGAATAAAAAAAAATCATACGAAAGCCTTGTGAAAATTTCAATTTACAACTTTTATGAGAAACCGATATAAAATTTTTTATTTGCAACTTTTTTTTTGTGAAGATATAAATCGCAAAGATGATATTGGAATCGCAAAATCTTGAAATAATTACGCCCAACGCAACGCACTGATGTGGTTAATAGTCATTCACGATACTAGTGAGACAAATATTTTCCTGGCGAGTATGAGTTTGCAGCAGGAGCCGATGGCGAATGTTGCAATCACACGAGTTAAGAAAAAAAATTTCGCACGAGTATCATACAAAATTTTACTTCATAAGATGTGAAAATGAGAGTTTGTTCTAACTCTAACCCTGCCCGATTACGGTTGACGGAGAAGAGCTCAAGATGGTTTTTCGATAGATCGAAGAATCGTTGTTGCGATTTTTCGACCAAACTCAAAAAAATCCGTGTTTGTATACAAGATCTGGAGTTTATCGTGTGATTAATTTTTTTCAGCCGTGAAACCTGGAAATTGTCCAGTCGTCTCGAACGGCGAGAGGTGCGAGCAGGAATGCTCGACCGATGGCGACTGCAACGGCGACTCGAACTGTTGTGACAACGGTTGTGGAACTTCGTGTCTTCAAACTGCGCCCGCGGAACCGCCGACAACTCGTTCACCGGAGTTGAACGTGACGGCGCCTCCGTTCGTCGCTATCAAACAACCCGAGGAGTCTCGCGTCAGCGCGGCGGAAGGTGGCTTTGTGACTCTCACTTGTACAGCGACCGGAAATCCAAAACCGACGATCGTTTGGAGAAAGGACACAACTGTCGTGAGTTTGAAGCTTCCAAAATATTGCTCCAAATCCTACGGAGCGATGACCTTGAAGATATATCTGCATGAAACAAAATTTCATCGGGTTATAATGGCTGTGTTTTTTGCAACGCACAAACTTCGCTCGGGGAAGTTCACTTGGAGAATAAAGTTCTACACGTGAGCAATTTTTTTTTCACTCGGAGAATCAAATTCCACAAGTGAGCCATTTTTTTCATTAGTCGAAGAATAAAATTCTACAAGTGAAAAATATTTGTTGTCTTCCTCAAGTCGTGCATTGACAGAGATTTGCTATAGACAAAATTAGAAATTTTTTAAAAAATATTTATTCACGTTTTATTATTTACTTTCAGATCAACCCGTCAGAGCCGAGGCGCCGCATACTGCGGGACGGATCTCTGCAGATCGTTAATCTGTACGATTACGATAGCGGAACGTACGTATGTACTACGGACAACGGTCTGGGTCCACCCGCGAGAATTGAATATCAACTGGAGATCAAAGGTAAAATTAGAAATGTTCATTCAAACTCGAACGTTGTTCTCGGTACTTATCCGATCGAATATGTGGTATCTCCCCATAGAAAATTCGATAGCCCCGACGTAGGGTAATGCGCTAACGGTCTAACGTCCTAACAGATAAACAAGATTAGAGAAACAATATGTCTGCGAACCGTAATCGATGCGCCAGTTGATAAATCGTAAAGAAAATTGGGTAAAAATTGCACAAATTATACCAAATTATATTTTACATGAATTATACCACAGTAAAATAAGGACCAATGTTCTTTATCCGCAAACGCCCACAATTGTGTTCTCGTTCACTTCACAAAAATGTCTGTTGATTTTACAAAATGCTTTGCTGTCAAATTAATAGGAACAGAATTGCGGATTTTTATGGCCAAAAAAAGGTTATTGCATTTACAAATCTTTGCTTGCCGTCTGCGAATCGACAAAACGGATAAGCACAAGATAATTTTTTCCTTGATCGGGAATGAGTTTTAATTCGGTGCATCCGGTATCTTTAGTGAAAGCTTTGTATTAACAATTCTTAGAGCCCCACGAGCGTTCCGCTGCGATCGTCGGGGAGCCGAACACGAACGTCACGGTTACGATGAACTCGTCGGCGGTGCTCCATTGCTACGCCATGGGCTGGCCGAGGCCCTACGTAATGTGGTGGCTGGAAGATAAGATGCTACCGCTGTCCTCGGACAAGTACCAGCAGAACTCTGACCATACTCTACTAATACGCTCGGTAACACCAACGGATCTTGGAGTCTACACGTGCCAGGCGTACAACGGAATTGGGGTAGCGGTCTCGTGGTCGGTAACGCTGCAGGCAATCGGTTCAGGTAGACTCAGTGCTAAATCGACAAACGCGGCAGATGCTCGCACTGGTTTTTTTTTCTCGTCCATTTGATGCAGTTTTTTGGGAGCTCTTCTGGTTTCTCGGCGCATGTATTTAAAAGTCTCAGAGCCACTTCAATGCGGTTGTAGAGCTGGGCAGAGTATCCACTGCAGAGCGGCGTTCAGGAATCTAACCGGGTAACACCGGTCTCTTTCGGATATTCGCCGTAGCGCAGCATTCTCTCACTTTCTATCTTACCAATAGTGAGTTTCTGAACGCGTCTCAGCCGAAGACCCACGTGGAAACAAACGTAAAGCGAATGGTCGCCACGGGAAGAACAAACGAACAAGACAAGAAATCATCGATGACACTAGTGACGAAGAACCTTAAATCTTTAGTCATTGAGACTGGCGATACATGACCAAATATATTATACATTCTTCTTATTTATATATTAATGGATTTCGATAAAAAAATATGATTTAATTTGCTATCGGAGTATATTATTTTACTATTGACCGCATTGAAAACTTTCTTCGGACTTTTTCAATACCAGTCGATTTGCTAGCGATCTTTGAAATTCCGAACGCACTGAACGGTTGCGGTATCTGACGATTTGCCAGCGATGAAATAAAATTCGAAAGCTTCGCAAGCGCTGAAGTTCAAGTACAAAGTACAATGTATCACAAGTACTTGAAGTATCAAGTATCAAGTCTATGAGAAACTTCGTTGGTCGATTTTGACTTCCTGATAGAGGAAACTATGCGCAAAATTGTAATAAATACGGAAGTCATGTGAAAATGAGTGCATCTTTTTATTGTTACTCTGAAAAATGTTTCGCATTGCATAAAATATAAACGATCAAAATTCACCGCAAAATTTAAAGTAAGGAAACTAAAAAAAAATTAATGTAAAGAATCGTGGGCTGAAATTTTCATAAATCACTTTAATTTTTTTTTCTCTTCAATCCACAAATTTTGATTAATCGCCTCCACACTGTGACTCCCCCCCCTGCCCCTCTCCTCGCCGCGTTCCAAATCTAATGTACAATTGTATGACCCGCAGTGCCGATAAGCGTGAAGATCAGAACAAACAAAACCCAGTATTCCACAGGAAGCGATGTCAGAATCGAATGTTCGGTGGACGGTTATCCGATACCGAGAGTTCTCTGGTACAAGAACGACGAGCTCGTGCGTACGGACGATCGCATCAAGATATCCGGTAAGTACACTCGACCGAGTTTCCGATAAATTTGAGTTTCTTTCGACGATAATGAAGATATCTTCTTTTTTTCCCCCCGCAGAGGCGTTCAAAAACTGGCTGTTGATTTCGAATGCAGACAGCAACGACACCGGCACGTACCGCTGCGAAGCGGCGAACGAAGATTCAAGCAACTCCGCCAGTATAGACATCCGCATGGACGGTGAGATAAAATTTAATCGTTGGCCATACAAAGAAAATCTTAAATATTTTAATAATAATATTATTGAATGATACAATTTTAATAATCAATAAATAATGATAGATTATAGATATTTTTATAATAAAATAACATTTTCTTCGTTCGTTCTCTCCAGGTCCCCTCATCCATCCGGATTGCCAGGACAACAAATTCTTCGTGAAGTGCGATATCATAATATCCGCAAAGTACTGCCACCACCAGTACTACAAAAAGTTTTGCTGCAGATCGTGCACGGAGGCCGGGCAGCTTCCTCTGATAGGGCCCCATCTCGACGCGGCGAAGAATCGAAGGAGAAGAACCACCCCCGATCGCTACTTCGTCTGAGAGAACCAAAAAGAAAAACGTGAGAATGTGTGAAAATGGAAAAAAAAGAAACACAAAATACACAATTATATTCCGTCGGGTCGAAGTTTACCAATCAACCTCACAACCTCTTTCCAGTGAACCTCTCTCTCCCCTGTCCTAAGCGACGAACGAAGCGCCGTCGCTCATGGCCAGATGTTGGGGGAGAAAAGGAAAAATAATAGATCTAATTTAGTCCTTAAATCTTAAATCGATTCTTCGTCGCCGAATCGATTAGTAAAAACATCGGTTTAAAAAATAATCGATGTAACGCAGGAAAACATCGATGTTCCAAACATGAATGAACGATGTTCATTCGATGTTCCAAACATCGAATGAACATCGCCCACACCACTAATGCGGAGTCCGCTGGTGGTCCGAAGGGACGCTGGTGAGGGGCATCTGCATAATTTTATGAGTTTGGACCTTTTTTTTGCAGACCCTAAAACAGCCTACGTTCCTTCACTGCATTCCTTTTCTTCGGGTGAAGTGTCTACATCTGGCATCCATCGTTGGGAGTTACCAAAGTTTTGCGCTCTCGATGGTTTTTCCGAATGACCCTCTTCTACAGAAAGTTCGCGTGTGACCATTCCTGCCTAATAATAACTACCTGATTGCGAGAATCGCATGATCTATATTCGAATCGGAGAAAAAGCGCGCCGCGTATAATGCGGCGCTATATCGCGATTACCAACTAGATAGATTTCGAGTAGCGTTAAGTTGGCAATGGAACTAGAATTCCTATATGTTGCACGTAAATACCAGTGAAGAAGTAAATACAGCTTTTTCTTGGTTACCTGCAGTTTCATATTTCAAAAGTTCTTAACAAGAAAATATACTTAGTCGTACAAAATCTCGAAGATATCACTGATGTAACACACGATCTTCAGTACTGGATAATATATATATCAAATGGGTGATGTTGAAAAGCTAATTTCGCTCGCACAAGTTTTCCACCAATTTGGAGGTTAGTTCGTACCAAATAGGCAATTGGATGCAATAATGCGTTCTCGAAAATAGCATTTGCGTGAAAGATTTGTTTTGTTTGCAACGGATTATAAATTTATATGTAGCTACAAGTGTAACAAAGACAAACTTCATTATTGTTTAAAGTTCCGTGAACAGTAATTGCAAGTTTTGCATCATAGAATCACAGCTCTCCCCAGCCTTAATCATAAGGTGATTGCTATTGAGTTAAAAGTTTGGCATTTTTTGCAAAGTCAATTAGTGATACAATTAGTTATACGCCACGAAGTTAATACTACATAGAGCATAGCTAATATTCACGAATATCATTAATGAACGATTTATAAATCTCAATATGAAATAGGCAATTCATGGTAATTGGCCCTCCGAGAGCGTCTGGTCTTCCAAAACCATAATAATACATTTTGCATTTGCAGCATCCAAAACGAACGATGATGTAACTATAATTTGTGCTATCACAAAATCTTCACATCTGGCTCTGGAACAGAAGGTTAGTTCGTTGTTTATTGTACATTATTCTATTAAAGTTTTTTAAAAAATAGGAAATTAAAAAATTTAATATGCATATTTAAGTTGAAGTTAATTGTTCAGCATATTAAACGATAATGGATGTACAACATCTATCTATAGTTATATACTATGTATTATAAACTTTATTATTTTTAATGTTTCGTAACGGTAATTGCAAGTTTTGCATCATAGCTCTCTCAGCCTTGATAATGATTGCTACTAAGTTAAAATTTTGCTGTTTTTTGCAAAATTGATTAGTCATACATTCAGCTATAAGCCATATAGTATTAGCTAATATCTTTAATGAAAGATTTATAAAACACCTCTGGTCTTTAGAACACGTAATAATAAATTTTATATTTTCAGTATTAAAAACGAACGATGTAACTAATTTGGACCACCACGAAATCTCTGCATCCGACTCTCAAACAGAAGGTTTGTTCATTATTTATTGCAAATTATAGTATTAAAGTATACCGCAAAGTCAATATAAATAATTATGCATTTTTTAAATGTAAAAAACGATATATTCAATTTAATATACTAAATTAAGGTAAAATCAATTGCTCAGCGTATTAAACAGCTTCGGGAAAACTAAATTTTATACCCGTATCTTAAATTTAATCTATCAGATTATCCGCAAAAATTAGTACATGCTATATATTAATTTTCATAAACATGCACGACAAATCTTTCTGTAAAAATGATTCTACATTTGCCATGAGTAACCTGACGAAAAAATAATCTTTATTTCGCAGTGTCCAACCCAGTAATGACGTAAAAACGTTGCTTCATGTCTCACAGTCAGACCCAAAAGATATCGTCGTCGCAAAGTATCAATGAAAAAATGCCGTCGCCTCGACCACGGATACTCGGTTCGCCCAGGCTTAAGCATAGAGACGCGGACAACGACAGGAATCCGCAGAGCCCGGGCGCTCAACCATCGAGAAAGACACCGGACGAGCCGGACTGCGAAATTATAAAGATCGAGGATGACGACGAGGATCAAGAACCGTCGAGGGGGTCGAACGGCACGGCGACGATCGACGTGCGCCGAGCGCAACCGCGGCAACGAATGAGTGGCGTAAAAGTCGTCAAGCAATGTCCGATGAGGCTGCAGGAGCAGTTCAACAGTTCGATGACTCAGAGTGTTGTCGCTCCGATTTCGCCCTCCTTGGCGCTGCAATTCGTACCGGACACGTCGATGGGCGGATCGACGCACGCTCGAAACATTTACAGCAGGCAAAACGTCGTGGTGGTTTTACCTGTAAACACCGTGTCGCCGCAAGTCTTCAAAGCTCCGACGCTCTGCACCTTGGAGAGAATAGACAACCCTAAAGAGATCACGCGGATCCAACAAGTCGTTGCGACACAGAGGGGAAGTCCGGGGTCGACGACCAACGACTCCGACGCTCGTACGC
Organism: Stenichneumon culpator; assembly: GCA_964017025.1. NCBI lineage: Eukaryota > Metazoa > Arthropoda > Insecta > Hymenoptera > Ichneumonidae > Stenichneumon > Stenichneumon culpator. Next base: position 10,669,061 of record OZ024776.1, on the reverse strand, counting down.
TGAAAGCTCGAAGCGACTCGAAACAGGAGTTCCACGAGTTGCGCAAGAAGATACTGCAGCAAATATTCGAGAACGACTCCACCGACAAGAAGAGCGTTTCAAACGCGCGTAGCTTGATTCCGTGGAAGAACAAGCGAGAGAGTGCCGGAGTCGGGCCTTTTTTAAATAATAGGGCGAGCTCGCCGGGTAGCGTCGATTCCTTCAACGTTGTCAAGTCGTCAAATTCTGTGCTGAGGGGACGCGGCATTAACGTTGGCTCCATGGACGTTCGGGAGGGCATCGTTTCCCAATCGAAAAAACTAACGAGTACTTTTCGTTCAGTCAGTCGCGCAGGCTCGGGTTTTCTTTTGAGAAGACCTACCGTAAACGCAACATCTTTGAGGGATCGGAGTGGAGCTCCTCGATCAAACACTCCCTCGAGCAGAGTCGTCTCTTCGGACATTCAAGAGTGTTTCGTTTCCGTATCAAGCAATTCGGTTGGAAAATCTTACGTTGCTGGTCGGACGGTTTCGGCTTGTCCTTTGAAGGAACACGCGAGCTCCATGGACAACCAAAACGGCGCGTATTTAAAATCGAAAGAACCCACCGCGGCCAAAAGTTTTTTGGGAAACAACGAGCGTCCGGTTCCTCCGTTGACGATGATCGGCGATAAGACGAGGCTGTACGAAGAACCGAGCGAATCGACTTTCATATCGGCAGAATCATCCGATGACGTTCATTTATTGGAGAATAAAAAACAATCGATCTCCTCGCTCAAAAAACCATTCGAGGGTGTTGATAATTCGAAAAAGAAGAAACTACCGATTTCATCACCGAAAGAACTGATCGTCAGTATAATTCCTCTGGACACTGACAAAGATTCGATATCTTCGGCTCAATCTAAAGAACCGGTCGTCAATGTAATTACTCTGGACACTGAAAAAGATTCGATATCTTTGGCTCAATCGAAAGAACCGATCGTCAATGTAATTACTCTGGACAACGAAAAGGATTCGATTTCTTCGGCTAAGTCGGAAGAACCGATCGTCAATGTAATTCCTTTAGACACTAAAAAAGATTCTACTTCTTCGGCCCGATCGAAAGAACCGATCGTCAAACCAAGTCCCCCGGACACCGAAAAACATTCGATTTCTTCAGCCCCATCGAAAGAATCGATCGAGCCATCTACGGCTTCGCAGATCACCGAATTATCGTTGCAAAAAGAAAAACCGTCCTCGAACCCCGAGCGAGTAGATAAAAACGCAGACGAAGATCGTTCAGCGCCAATAACGGTCGAGAGTTCGAGCTACGAATCGATCGTCGCAAACTCGTGGAAGCCGCAGTGCATAGTTTGCAGGGAAAAATTTTCCGATCGAACCGAACTGCACAGACACGCTACGCTAGCTCATAGTGGTGTGCAGATAGTATTCTGCGATATCTGCAGCGATGCCTTTCTGACCGATCGTGAATTGCAGGCGCACCGTTCAACGTACTGCGATAGTCACCGCATGTCCGAAGCGTCGACGGACGACGAGGCCGAAGTTTCGGCTCCGAATTCAAAAACGGAAGGGTCGATTTCCGACAAACAAGCATCGCCGAAGCGTCAACAACGTCGCGTCCTGAGCGAAGCCTCGCCGGGACACTCGGGCTCCCCGAAGGAAAAAACCCGGGGTCGACCGCCTAAAACAAAAGTCCTCGTCGACAGCGGCACATCGACGAACCCTCCGAAGTCCCGTCCGATCAGTCCCGACTCGAGCGGAGTCAAGAAGAGAAAACCGCACACGAAGAACAAAACGGTCGTCGTGAATTACAGCTACGTGGAGGAGGACGTCATCAGACACAGCGCGACAGCGGCGAAGTTCAAGAGCGCCGAGATAAAAAAGTTGCTCGTAACGGTGACGCGCCTCGAAGGTCCGGTGCTTGAGAAGTACCTGGAGAAACTTTCCACCAGACCAGTGACGGCCTTCGGCGGTGAGAAACCCACGGGGAAGGGAAATAACGGAAGACAGAAAGGCAAACTCAAAATCTCACCGAGGCAACCTAAGAATATCGTCAACGTTCGCCGCGGAAAGAGAAAAAGGTGGCCGTCGATAAAGCTCAGGAGAGGATACGTGCAACTCCGAAAAACTCGTCAAACCACTGCTAACAAGAGATACAACAATAACGACAGCGACAACGAAGAATTATCGAGCAAGAGTTCACGCTCGACGTTGCGCGCTCGGAGTATTTCCGACGAGTTTCCGGCGAGCGACGATGCGAACAGAACCAAAAAATCTACTGGAGTCGAACTTAAGAGTCAAATTTACAGCGACTCGGACGAACCGACGTATTCAGATATCTCGAGCGTTAAATTCGTTTCGAAAACGGATGCAAAGAACATCAAGAAAGAAACTCCGGAACGACGAAAATCGCTCGAGGCAAAATCGGCAGATCGAAATGACGATTCGTCCGACGAAACGGAGGACGCTGCAGGATTCGCCAGCAGCGATGTTATAACGGAAGATCGAAAGATCATCAGAAAATTAACGTCGAGATCTTCGGCCGCGAGCGTCGCAGCACTGACAACAAATACAACGTTGCGCGCATCGAGAAACTCCCGACAGGAAGAGTCGAGTACGATCTCAACTGTGATAATCCGGGACTCACCTGCGCGCGAAGAGAAATCATCGACGCGGAGCGACGCGAGTGCGCGCAAGAAATCGACTCGCGGCTTCGACGACACGGACAACGACGAGGCGGTGAAGAACGGTGAAAACTTCCTTGACGACGGAGGCGAATCCGAACGAGCGAAGCCATCGACGAGATCGAGCGATTCGAGGGAATTGAAAGCTTTGTCCCTTTCGCAGATTCCTCCGCGAAAAACGCATTTGCTTAGCAAACGCAACTTAAAGGTTGCGAAGAAACTTTTACAAGAAAGCCGCGAAGCGAAGCTTCACGATTTATGTCGCATGTGCGAAGAATTTTTGGCGAAGCTCGTGGCCACTCAATTCGGCGGGAAGAAAACCAGAAGAACGTCGCTGGCGTGTCCGTTTTGCGACATGCACTTCATCGCGATGTTTTATCTCAAGAAGCACGTTGCCCGCAAGCATTTGCACTGCAAGGGCGAACCGCAGTGCAGGCGATCGAAGAGCGCCGCGGACCTGAGACTGGGCTGCGAAACTGAGGTGAGGCTCGCTCTCGACTCTCGCGAATGCACGGCGAAATTCAGCGAGGGGAACGATCTCGACGATCATGTAATGGAGCATCACGACAAATCGACCTCTCACAAGGACATCTCGAACAGCGGCACTCCGGATTATCTGAAAGATAAGTCGACCTTGTATTTCGAGACCGACGAACACGCGGAGGACTCTGACGAGGCTTCCTCAAAAGTCCCTCGGAAGGCCCGAAGCGACGAGAAAAGCAGTTCGAGATCGACGAGACGCAGCCGAGTTCCGAAAACTCGGTCCTCGAAGCCGCGAGTGACGAGGAAACGGCAATCGCGTGGAGCGGTCGTCGATCTATCGAAGATCACTGATGGTTCGATGGAGGCTCTTTCGGCCCTTCAGTGCTGGGTCTGCGACTCGAAGTTCGACGACCTTTCGGAGTACAATTCTCACATGCAAGAGGTGCACGACATATCGAAGTCGAAGAAATCGATGAGATCGGTAAAGAGCGACCGAACGGCTTCGCCCAACAACGAGCTCCTCGTAATGGAGCCTTCAAGCTCGGCCGGCGAAGAAGCAACTCCGACGCCCAAGCTCAACGCGAAGGACCAGATAACGGCCGATCGCGAGTATCTCCTGAAGCAACTCTTGTCCGACGACTCGATGGATGGTTTCGAGGAATTCGACGATACCTCGAGGGAAGTCACGGTCGAATTGGTCGGAGCAAATATCGACGGGTCTTCAGGGAAGAAAGTTATAGGTCGTTTGGCAGCGGCTCACACTTGCAAGGTTTGCTCCAAGGAGTTCAACCGAACGCAAGATTTGCTGATGCACAGTCTCAGTCATGAAACCGAGTCCACCGAGGACGAGGCAACGCCTTCCAAATCGGTTCGAACGGAAATCAGCTCGCCGAGATTTTCTCCAGAGTTGTTCGCCGATCCATCGACGAACGATTACGGGATGGACGTAGAATCGGAGCCAGCGAATGAGCGGAAAACCGACAGTTACCAATCCCGTTGCGAGGCGGCGAACGAGGATTGTGAAATCGGCGACGATCTCTTCGCCAGCAACGGTGGACTCGAGGAGAGCAACGATTTCGTAAATACCTACCGACATAATGGAGCGGGCGAAAGAGTTGTCATCGGCGAGAAGCGAAAAGCAGCGACCCCTAAGGAAAAGCTCAAAACCTCAGTCGATCAAAATCCCTCGAATTCCTCGAAGAAGTCCCGTTGCGAAAGGAGCCTTCCGGGCGCGTCGGAAGTGCCCCGATCGAACAACGAAAGGCACTGCACGCTGAAGGAATTTCTCGACACGGAGAAAGGTCTCGCCAATGCGGACGGAACGAACGTCAACGACAGAGTACCAATAGAATGCGGCAAGTGCAACCGGCAATTTCCAACTCAGGCCGCGCTAAACGAACATCTGTTTTTCCTGCATGACGACAGTCTAAGAGCCACCGTGTTGACCGATGTGCTGAAGAAGGAGCCGAAGAGCGCTCGCCGATGGCGTTGCAAGGCGTGCCGGCAGGACTTTAAGTTACTGCAGGGCTACAGTCGACACAGATATATTATGCATGGCGATGAGTCGATGGTTCATGTGTGCGAAAACTGTTGCAAAATTTTGACCAATGTCACGATGGTCAACGTTCACATTTGCACCGACGTCGCATCGTACAATTGTCGAACGTGCGATAAAACCTTTCCCACTGGCATGTCGCTGAGGCTTCACAATACGGAGAAGCACATGGAAACCGGTGAGCCGAATGTATGCAAACCGTGCAACAAGAGATTTCTGACAAAGTCCATGCTGATGAGGCACGAGAATTCGAGACATCGATTCCTGCGACCTTACAGACCGCGCAAGAGAAGTCCTGTGATGATGGCTACGCACGGTGTTGTTGCTGACAAGGAGGAGGAATCATTAGATCAAACACTGGAAGCATCTGAGAATTGTACGCTGTACAGTGACGGCGATGAAGGTGAAGGGATGGATTTCAGTTTCGAGCCTAGAGAGGCTGCGGGTAAAAAATATCAGAGTACATTAGTGAGGAATCCAAAGTTTGCTGCACTGAAGAGTCAAGGCCGAAGGTCCAGAGAGAAGTTTGGAGATCACCACCGTTCTTCGAACGAGGCAAATATTCGAGATTTTGGTCGAAGAGGAACACTCAAAAAATCAAACAACACAACGAACTACATAGACGAGAGCGAGATTTATCAGTGCTCTCTGTGCCAGCTGTATTGTCTGACGAAGATAGCCCTCGATACGCACGTAGAGAAAATTCACTCGGGAATCAGGAAGGTTTGTCAACTCTGTCATAAAATGTACGCGGAGGGAGGGTTGATAAGGCACGTTATAGACGAGCATGTGAGTCCGTGCGAAACGTACAAGGTGAAGAACCATTCGATATGGAACGATAGAAAAGACATCAAGGAGAGGGACACAGAACTTTTCGTAAGAATCCTTGGAATGAAGAGGTTCATGTCGATGTGGGATTATCAAATCTCTGAAGAATCGGCAAAAGGATCTTCAATCAACTGTCCCACGTGCACAATGAATTTTCCAACTACGTCGATGTACAGATTTCACTTCTTGATGCATCACGATTCGATGTGTGTGCTGTGCAACATCGAGTTCAAGAGCGGTGAGGACGCGGCCAAGCACAAGAAGGAAGAACATCGTTCGCCGGCCTGTTACATTTGGTTCGTCGACAGAATCTTGAAGGATGTTACCGCAGTAAAAAACTATCAAAAAGTCATGGAACGGAGCTTCATGGAAATGATTTCTCAAGACAGCGCCGAATCAGACGAGGAGAACACAGATTCTTTTGATGGGCCTTTGGAAACGAAGGAAACGAAATTCACCGGGGGTTGTGTAGAGAATATTATTATGAAGGTGGAGAGCAAGGAGGATACTGAACTCGAAGAGAAACCTTCATTCTTGGAGGATTCAAAGGTGAAACTGGAGAATGCTGAAGAGGAAGAGGAGGACGACCAGAAACTCATTCTCGTTGTGACTGATGAAGATCTCGATAAATACAATATAGGGAAACGATATCCAAACATCTGGGGTCTTGCATCGCAGATAAGTTCGACCTGCGAGAAACTCACACCGAAGGATGTTAAAGAAATGCTGGAAGCGTACTTCGAGAATTGAGACGAGGAACAGCTGCGACGAAAGTGTAGAGCGTAAAAAAAAATTGAATGGTCCGTTTTTTTTTAATTTGTTTTCTTTTCGCGCGAAAGTTTTCTGATTATTATTATATCTATTCGTTCGTCGGCACACCAACAGACGTTAAAGAGATGTTGGAAACGTATTTTGCTAATTGATACGATAAAGAGCAGCGGCGAAAGTGTAGAGTACAACAAGAAATTGAACTGCTAATTTTTTATTTTTATTTTGTTTTCTTGCACGACAGTTTGCTGATTATTATTTTATTTATTTGGACGTTGTTTTTGTTTTCGTTTTTACGCTCGATGCGTAATGTACTTTGAACAAACTGTTGTTATAGCCTGTATATCGAGCAGTGCAAGCGTGAAAATTGTGAACGCGAAATGTAATGCACATTTTTATTTGATCGACATTTTTACATAGTTATATCTTTACACAACAGATTTCGCCGATGCTTCTGTTTAGCTCACTCAACAGTGGTAAACACTTCAGATGTTATTTCCTTTATCCTATATTATAAAACATGTTACTAGATGTTATTTGCTGAAAAAAACTGTAAAGTCGTCGACTTCGTCGTATACTTCGAATAAGTATTGTAAAGCGTGTAAAGAAAGTAATGGATATGACATTTTCACAAAAATAAATAATTTGTTAAGGATTTTGCTATAAAAAAAACTTTGTTATTTATAATCCTTTTTATTCTATTTTAGTCCTGTATGTCACTCTCATAAAATTGTTGTTCATTATAAAATGAGAGAATCAGTACAATCTGTAAAAGGCCATATTTTTATTCAGAATTTTCCGTTTGAAAATCTCAGTTTTCGACCGAAAGTGATGTTATACTGGAGAAAATACGTCACTTCCGGTCAAAATATGAAATTTTCATACGGGCAGTGACGTATTTCTGGCTTGACGTCAGTTCGACACTTATATTACTATAATATGAGATACGTCGACGACGGCGCCGCCAACATCTACTGTCTTTTTGAACATAAAGGGCAGAGTTACGTTCGAATCGATAATATACTAAACTGTCGAAAACCGGTTTACTACATCGAATTCGTCACGGCCATAGTCAACGATCTCCAAAGGCAGCTGAGAATGTAAAAAATTCGACGAAACGTCGATATCGAACCGTTGTAGAATGAAATTAAAGTCTGGAACGCGTTCGATGCGGAAGTCGATTCCGATTCGAACAGACAAATGTTGGAGGATTGGATATTTCCTTGCGGCACCCTCGGCAATAAATCCAGCAAGCTCGTGGACAGCGTAATGATTTACGAGGGTCCCCCAGGCGAGCCTCAGGATTTTGAGCAACGGAGACGTAGGAAGGGAGGAATTGTCAAGCATCTGGACTTCGATGTTTCGACAACCGGTCTGCCAACTGCAGAGGTTTTCGTTATAGGCTCGGTATCAACGAGGGCGTTGCTGATCTGCCACGGGGAAAAGCACTTCCGCTCGAGTTCAATTAAAAGATGGGTAAAGTTTTTATACTCTGTGCCGATTGCGATGTATGTAAAAAATCGGCGTGCCTGGACTGCAGCATATTTTACACGAAACGATTTCGTCCCAAATGGCCCACCGACTGCAAATCCAATTAACCTGTGCAATTGTACGCGAAGTATTTCAACGAAGGACGAAGAAAGTTGACGTTTCGATAAATAATTAACGAAGGAATTGAAGAATGTCGCGGATTTATCTCATCGGCATTTGATAAATACATATTTATCTCCTGCCGCATCTTCGTTTCTTCTTTACTAGGGCAGAATATTCTTAGTAAGCTTATGTACATCGGTACGTTAGACAATGAAAAAAAAAAAATAATAACACAAATGGAATATTGTCTGGCCGAGTCGATGATAAATGAAAAGAAATGGCAAAATTTACTCCAAAAGGAGAATTCAACATTAGAGTCGGCACGTAAATACAACGAACATTACTTACTAATAAAAAAAAATACTTAAGCTAATGCAGCGTTCACGGCGCCGTTTGTTTCTTTTTCTTTGCGGACTTGTTCTGCTTCGGTTTTTTCTTAGCATCGGCCTTCTGTCCTAGAACTTTCCCTTTACCCTTGCCGTGAGGACTCGAGTTCGCCTTTATTCTTTGTTTCTTATCTTCCAAACGCTTTTTTATTCTCATTTTGACCTTACGTTTCTCCGCGTTTGTCTTGTTAGTCTGTAACACATTTTTTTCATATAACAACCGATTTTTTAATTTTTTTGGTGTCGGCTCGAATTTTGGAAAAGTTATCCGGGAATGAATAATACTTATTGCTGATATCACATAAAATTGATATAATGAGAGTTCTCAATACTTACAGCCTCTAAATTTGTGGTTTTTCTCTTTTTGCGCGATGGGCTACCAGCGGTTCCGGAAAGCGATCTCTTTCGGTTTTCCTTCTCAATCTGTCGCTGCTCTTTTCGTGCTACGGTATAGTCGGGCAGGATGCGAATTTCGTGATTTTTTATCGTTGTGCCATTCAGACCCATAGCCATCATAGCTCCTTCGACAGACCCGAAAGTTATGAGGCCACATTCACGGTTCTTGGAGTTTCTCATAATTTTTAGCGAGTTGATTGGTCCACATTGCTTGAACAATTTCCACAGGTCGTTATCTTCGATTGCTGCGGGGAAGAATTACAATTAAAACAATATTTTACGAAGACTCTTAATAGCGATATCGCATTCTAAGAATAATAACGGGAATATGTCCTGTCGACTTGGCATAGAAGATGCTCTTTGATTCTGAAGATTGGGATATACGGTAGAAGCTCGATTATTCGATCTTCGATAAACCGAGCCGCCGCGTTATCCGAGGTACCCAACTGATCAGAGCCCTCCGCGTTAATCGAGGTGTAGGCTCGGTCAATACGGAAATCACCGATAAAATGGATAAAGCAGCAATGTCCGCGCCTATAGTAGTCCTGTCATCCGTGTTATCCGAGATTTCACTTATTCAACGTACTCTCTTCTTACATTATATCAGATAAACGACGTTCTACTGTATCTCTGTATATTACATGACAGTCTCGTCGCCGTCGCCGCCGTGCCAAGAATGAGGGGGGGGGGGGGGGGGCTATTTCAACTGGAGGGGTCGTAAACTCCAATTACTGGACTTATAATAATAAGGTCATAAGTCAATGCAAAAGGGTTACTCAAGCGCTTGTAATTTTAAATCCCACTTAATAGACTTATGCCCTTATTATCCCTAAGTGGCTTAAGTATTTCAAGTGGGGCTTAGAATTGCAAGGGCATATTACGTAGATGACCGGAACAGCTCGGTATAACAAATGACAAACGTACAGATCATCGATTGACCAAATGGCAACAGTCTTAATCGGACTTTCAGAGAGAACACACGTTTGATAATTCGTGCTAGAGACATTAAGCTGCGTTTGTACTTAATAATATCCGCCCACAACCAAATATGCTGGTTATTTATTCTACGAGAACGTAACAATATTTTGAAGGTACTTAAAATAATAAGGGCTTAAGTCCATAAAGGGTCGGGGGACTTCCTGCCCAGGCCCTGATTATTTTAAGTTTTTTGGAGACTTCATGCGAACGCGCGAGCCACCAGCATCACTAATATATATAACAAATACATTTGAAAGGATGATTGCTTACTGAACGGCAAATTTGTCAGGTACACGGTCTTTGTCTTCTCAGTTCTCTTTGGTTTTTTTTTATTTTTCTGGATGCATTGCTCCTTCCTCCATGCTGCGACATCGGGCATGACGCGAATTTCATGATTTTTCATCGTTGTGCGATCCAAATTCAGAGCCGCCACAGCTCCATCAACAGACGCGAAATTTACGTAGCCACGTCCACGTGCCAGGCCGGACTTCCGGCTTCTGAATATATTTAAAGCGTTGATTGGTCCACACTGCTTGAAGAGTTTCCGTATCTCTTTGTCTTGGATTGCTGCGGTGAAGAATTACAAATAAAAGAATATGTTACGAAGATTCTTAATAGTGATATCGCATCCTCAGAATAATAACGTGTGTGGTCTTGTCAAGCAAGATGCATTTTGTAGAGATTGGAATATATAGATGGGGACTTCCACGTCAAGTCGAATCGCCTAAAAACTTTGACCCTCTTACATCAAATTGAAAGTTCGTGATGTTGTAATATCATACAGTGTGAGTACCTGAAATTTTTTTCAGATTTATCGGCTCGCATTTTCAAATTAGAAGATTGCCGTGTTAATATTAAAAATGATTATATCTCAGAAACTTTTAGTCGTACAAAAAATGCTGTGTACAAAAAAGATGCTATTTTCGATTAACTATCTTCGTAAACATTTTCAAAAATTTTCAAGTACAAGAAACTTTTAAAAAAGACAGAAAATGCTTATTTTTTAAAATCTTTCAGTAGGTATAACTCCATGCATTTTGCTTAAAATTTCACAGAATGATCTTTTATTAGTGTGAAATAACATGTATAAATTTAAAAAATGGATTTGGATTGCATTCAATTTTCACAGGTGTCTAACCATTTTTTTACAGGATAATAATATACTCATATCATCATATTTTAAAAAAATGGGTTGCCGCTTTGTCATGAACCTTCAGCTTGGTCTAAGAGTTTTTTGCCGTTCGACTTGACGTGGAATGCCCAACATATATAAGCAATCAATTTAAAAGGATGTTTGCTTACTGGGTGGCAAGTGTGTCAAGAATACGGCCTTCGTCTTGTCGAATATCTCTCTAGGATGAGAAACTTTCACCTTCAATATTTTACCATCCCATTTCATTCTGTTCATCGACAGGGCCTTCATCACAGAACCTTTGTTCTTGTATCTAATCAAATAACTAACGGTTTTGGTTTTCCGACGATTTTTCTTAAGAACAGCAGCTACTTTGCCTGGCAAATTTGGATTTACTGGTACATTGCCCCTCAGCGTCATTGATTCCATTATACCGAACCGCCCAAACTCCTTCCGCAAAGCTGATATATCGGATTCCTTTGGGACATTACTGATCAATAAAGTTCTCTCATGGCATTCTTTTTTTCCTGTGATTGATTCAGTCGCCCTGCAGGCGCTCTGGTTTACAGCATCATTTTCGTAATTTTTCTCGCTTTTAACAATTGCAACGTTTGGTGACAAGTCTTCGTAGTCTTCGTCGTACTCGTCGTCCTCGTCATCCTCATCATCATCATCCGAGTCATTTTCCATTGCCTCAAAGTCTTCATCGTCAGAATCAGAGGCGATATTCCCTCCTAGAAGAGCCGCCAAGCCCGGTGCAGCTTTCTCATCCTCTTTACTCTCCTCCTCCTCATCATCGTCATCGTTGTCGTTGCCGCTGCACGGTTCCTCTTTGACTTCTTGTTTCACATTCTCAAATATCTTTATTCCTTTATTTTCCATCGTATCCTCGGCATCGTCGCTGAATGGTTCCTCTTTGATTGCCTGTTTCAGACTCTCAAACATCTTTATCCTATCATTTTCCACCGCATCCTTGGCAAGGCTGTCTGCATCAACCTCCTCGACCTCTTCCTTTATCGTGATTCTCTCATTGATATCCTTGTCAAACGAGCCAGTATCCTCCGGCGGGACAGTGTCTTTTTCCTCATGAGGTTTGATTTTGACCTGAGGAAATTTCACTCCAGAGGTGGATGCTTCCAGACTAGCGGACAGTTTATTATCACCTTGCCACGATTTTGTTTGCCACTGAAAATGTACTCCGTTTTTCTGATTCTTCGTATTACCATTGCTCTGGTCTTGAGAACCATTTATCAGAGAAATTTTGCCATTGGATTTTTTCGTGAATTTTTGACGTTTCTTCTTGTTTGTAGTGCCATTTTTCACGTTTCTATCACCGTTATCGAAAATACCATGCCCCGTCTTAACTTTTGTCATCATAAGCGATCTATTTTTAGCAGCTCTTGCAGCAAAAGATTTTCAGCAATTTCTGTAAGCATAACTATTTTACACAAATTTTTAGATGATCGATTTTCTTAGACAAAATTGGGGGCCGAGTATTGAGATAAAAAATTAGATATCGTAATTATCATTTGCAAACTACGAATTAATTATTTATTTTATTTTATTTTATTTATTTACGGGTTCTGCCCTTTTAAATGTTTACAGTAGTATTGCCATCATAGTAGTAACATCTCCATATAAAATCTGAATCTGATTATGAGAAACTAAAGAAAGAATAGCGCCGGCGAGCAAATGTTAGGTTAGAGTACCATTTCGAGTTATGAACCGTCGCGAAAATTAGTAGAGAAAAGGCAGTTACTTCACTTATGACCAGTCAATAGGGGCATGTGTATCTTCCAACAAAAGAAAAAAGACAAAGTAGTGCTAAAAATATACAAGTCTCTACAAAAGATTCTTGAGCCTCTTGCGAACAATAGGTTAGTTCCGCAGTTGGATTATCATGAATTACCGCTTAATCGTTATTTCCCTTTGTCTACTCGACGAATCATTGCCAGCTGTATTTATTGAAATACCAAAATTGATATCTATTCATATACTATTATATTTATCTCGATAAGTCGAAACTGGCATTAGATTACAAAGGTATCATTCCCATATAGACAAGCGGCGAGCGCCACGAACGGACGCACTTGGAGGAATATTCGCGACATGTGCAGTGCGTGTCGCAAATATTGGGCCCAACTGCTGCCATTTCGCCGTGCCTGTCTATGTGGGTTGTTATAAATACCGGCAGCCCACCGTTTATCAATAAACCAATTCCAGACATGCTCGGATCCACCAGTGCGAAGGTTTAGAACAGAGCTTCTACCAATCGATTTTCGATCCGGTCGAAGAATGAGATTTTCGGACCCGACGGGACGTATTTCCGGTATAATGTCACTTCCGATCGAAACATCAGATTTTCGGACAGAAAGCGACGTATTTCTGGTATGACGTCACTTCCGATGGAATAATGTTACATAAAAATCCAACAATTTCCCAAACAGGACTGAAATTTTGGTACTCGGTGCCGATTGCGGTATATGCAAAAAATCCACGTGTCTGGGCTGCAGCATATTTTACACGAACCGATTTTGTTTCAAATACGCCACCGACTGTAAATCTAATTCTGCTGTGCACACGGGGATAAGTGCTTTAACGAAGGAGGAAGAACGTTGACGATTCGATAAATCATTAACCAAAGAATTGAACAATGTCTTGAATGTATTTAATCGGCTTTTGTTAAATAGATATTTATCTCCTGCCGCATCTTCGTTAATCTTCGTTAATCTTCGTTAATCTTCGTTAATCTTGGTAGTAAGCTTATATACCTTGTTACGTTTGCTATTAAACAAACAAAAAAATCAAATGCAATATCGAATGGTTGAGTCGATAATAGATAAAAGGAAATCGTGAAGTTTACTCCAAGTAGAGAATTCAATGTGAATCCGATTCTTGGTGAAGCTTAGAAGCGTTAGAGTCAACATTTTTTTGTAAATAAAACGAACATTACTTACTAATAAAAACAGACCCTTAAGCTAAAATTCAGCGCTCATTTTGCTGCAAGTTTCTTGAGTTTGGCGAGAACCTTCACGGCCGTTTGCTTCTTTTTCTTTGCGGACTTGTTCTGCTTCGGTTTTTTCTTAGCATCGACCGCGTTTACACTGTCGTGAATCTGTAACACAATTTTTTCATATTACCATCTATTTTTTTTTCGTATGGACTCTAATTTTGGAAACGTTATTTGGGAATGACATAAAACTTATTGCTGATTTCACAATACAATTGGTATAATGAGTGTTCCCAATACTTACAGCGATTTCGGCAGCTTCTGAATCCCCGATTTTAATCTTTTTTGCCGATGCGCTACCAGTCGTTCCGGAAAGCGACGTTTTCAACTCTCTCTCTTGTCCTATCGCCTTTGATTCACTGCTTCGGGAGTACTCGATGCGGACTTTGCGTTTTCGTATCTTGGTGCCATTCAGACGCACAGCCAGCACAGCTCCGTCGACAGATTCGAAATTTATATAAGCAATTCCGCGTCCAAGACCAGTCTCACAGTCTCTGAGTACTCGTACAGAGTTGATTTGTCCACACTGCTTGAAGAGTTCCCATAGTTCGTTGTCTTCGATTGCTGCGAGGAACAATTACAATTAAAACAATGTATTACGAAGACTCTTAACAGCACTGTAAAAAAAATTCGTATGAAATTTAATGTACTGGCATGCACTGGAAGTTTTTATGCAGTTTTTAACTGCCCATCCAAGATGCACTTTCAATCTACAGATTGAGAATATATATAACAAATAAATTTAAAAGGATGGCTGCTTACTGTACGGCAAGTTTCCCAAAAACACGGCCTTCGTCTTTTCGGGTTGCTTTTTCAGATGTCTACTGTCCACCGTCAAGATATTCCCGTCCCATTTCTTTCCGTTCATCGACAGGGCCTTCTTCGCAGAATCTTCATTCTTGTATGTGATGAAATAACAGACGTTTTTTGCTTCCCAACAATTTTTCTTACGAATAGCAGCTACTTTGTGTGGCCGATTTAGATTTACTGGAACAATTTCTTTGAGCCTCATTGATTCGATTATACCAAACTGTCCAAACTTCTTCTCAAAAGCCAATATATCTGATTCCTTTGGGACATTGCCGATGAATACAGTTCTCTTAGCACGTTGTCTTCTTTCTTTTTTGGCTAATTTAATCGATTTAGGATTGCTCTCCTTCACAGCACCATTTTCTTTCGGGCCGTTATCTTTTTTTTCATTCGTTATCTCGTTTTTAACGACTGTGATTTCTGGCGACGAGTCCTCATAGTCCTCGTTGTTGCTGCTGGATGCTTCCTCTTTGACTTCCTGCTTCAGCCTCTCAAATATCTTTATTCCCTTATTTTCCACCGTATCCTCGGCGTCGCTGTTAGATGGTTCCTCTTTGATTTCTTGTTTCACACTCTCAAACAACTTTATTCCTATATTTTCCACCGCATCCTCGGCATCGTCGCCGAATGGTTCCTCTTTGATTTCCTGTTTCAGACTCTCGAACGTCTTTATTCCTTCATTTTCCACCACATCCTCAACATCACTGCTGGATGGTTCCTCTTTGATTTTATGTTTCAGACTCTCAAACACGTTTATTGATTTATTTTCTATCACGTCTTCGTCGTCCTCCACCTTTATCATGATTTCCTTGTTGACACCCTCGTCGAATGAGTCATTATCATCTGTTTTCTCTTCGAGTTTAATTTTGACCTCAGGCCATTTCACTCCTGAGGTGGATGCTCTTGGACTGGTGGACTGTTTGTTACTGTCTTTCAGTGATTTTGTTTGGAACTCAAAATTTACTCCGTTTTTCTGATTCTTTGCATTACTGTTGCTCTGGGCTTGAGAACCATTTATCAGAGCAATTTTGCCGTTGGGTGTTTTCTTGAATTTATGATGTTTTTTCTTGTTTGTAGTTCCACTCTTCACATTTCTGTAGCCATTATTGGAAATGTCATGCACCGTATTAAATTTCGTCATGATAAACAATGTTTTTTTAGGAGCTCCTGAAGCGACAGATATTCAGCAATTTCTGTAAGCATAAGAATTTGATATAAATTTTTACATAATGTACTTTCTTATATAAAATTGGGATCTGAGTATTGATATATCAAGTTGGGTATCGTAATTATCATTAGCGACCTACAAATTAATAGCAGGGATCTAAAACTATATATATGATGTTATATATTATTTTTGTAAAAAGAAAAAAAAACAAAGCAATGCATAAACTTGACCAGCCACAATAAATATTATTATTATTATTATTATTATATTATAAAAAAACAGTAGCAACAGAAAATTTTTTGATAATCAACACAAGATTGGGGTCTGAGTGTAGACGCAACAAATTGGGTATCATAATTAACGCTTGCAAATTACAAATTAATGACAAGAATTAAGAAGAAGAATAGCGCCGGCGAACAAATGTTAGGTTAGAGTGGCAATTCGAGTTGTTATGAATCAATGTAATAATTTTCGTTTGTAGTTTATGAACAGTCGTAAAAAAAATACTAGAGTTTCTATCTCTGACAAGAACAAAAAAAACAAATGCTAAGAAAAAAGAAAAAAAAAGAACTGCTAAGAATCTCTATAAAATGTTCTCGCTTCCCCGGCGAACGATAGGTTAGTTCACCAGGTGGATTGTCAAGAATTACCATTTAATAGTTATTTCCCTTTATCTATCGTCGGTGAATCGTTGCCAGTCGTATTAATTGAAATACCAATATTTGTATTTATTCATCGACAATCATGTTTATCTGAATAAGTCGAAAACTGGCATCACACACCGACAGCATTGTTATAAAAACCGGAAGCCCACCGATCCTCCATAAACCGATTCTAACATGCTTGGATCTACCAATGGAAGTCCTAGAACTGAGTTTGCACCAATCAACGAAGCGTGTGTAGAAACGGTTTATCGAGAGAAATGGTGGTCTGCCCTCCGAAACAAGGAAGTGACGTTTTCCGGTATGAAATCGTTTCCGCTCAAAAAATGAAAATGAGATTTTCGGACCAGAAGTGACATTACTTCCGATCGAAAAATCTTGCATAAAGATCCAACGCGTTTGCCGAACAGGTATGAAGTTTTGGTACTTGTTGCCGATTCCGGCTTATACAAGAAATCCGTGTGTCTTGGCTGCAACATACTTTACACAAAACGATTTTGTCCCAAATACGCCACTGACTGCAAGTCTAATTTCGCTGTGCATTGCACGCCAAGATAGTGCTTTAACGAAAGACGAAGAAAGTTAACGGTTTAATAAATAATTAACGAAGGAATTGAACAATGTCGTAAATATACGTTTACCTCCTGCCGCATCTTCGTTTCTTTTTTAATACACCGTGGTAAATTAGTTACTGATACAAAATAAAAAAAAATAAATGAAATAAAAAAACACTTGAGCTCTTGCGGCGATCATTTCCCTGCAGGTTTCTTGAGCTTGGTAAGAACCCTCGCGGCCGTTTGATTCTTTTTCCTTTGATGACTTCTTCTGCTTCGGGTTTTTCTTAGCATCGGGCTTTCTGTCCTAGACACTACCCTTTACCCTTTTCCTGAGAATTCGCATCCGGCCTTCCTCTTTGTTTATGACTCCGCAAACGTTCCTTTATTCCCTTTTTGTTCTTACGTCTCCAACCGTTTACACTATTGTCAGTCTGTAACGCAATTTGTTTTTCATATTATAACCCATTTTTCTTTTTTTTTTTGGTGTCGACGCGAATTTTGGAAATATTATCCGGAAATGGAATATTGCTGATTTTTCAATAAAAGTGGTATAATGAATGTTCTTAATACTTACGCCAATTTTGACAGTTTGTGAATCCTCGGTTTTAATCTTTTTTAGTAATGCGTTAAGAGATGTTCCGGAAGACGATCTTTTTAACTTTCCCTTGCCCCTCCATTTTCGCTTGTCTCTTCGTTTCTTCTTCGGTTGGGGAGTGTAGGTCTGGACGTGGAGTCGCGTATTTCCTATCATCGTGCCATTAAGATGCATGGCCAGCACAGCTTCGTTGACAGACTCGAAAATGATATAACCAATTCCGCGTGCCAGGCCGGTCATGCGATCTCTGATTATTCGTACAAACTTGACTCGTCCACACTGCTCGAACAGTTCCCATAATTCATTTTCTTCGATTGCTGCGAGGAAGAATTGCAATTTAAACAATGCGTTACAAAGACTCTTAATAGCACTGTAAAAACAATTTGTATAAAATTTAATGTACTGGAATGGATTAGAAGTTTTTATTCAAAAACTGATATATTGGATTTCATGTACAATTATGATGAAAAATTAATGCTCAGTGTATTAAAAACATTGGAGATATCGTATTTTAAACAATTTATATTCATTTTGATGAAAAAGTATATTAATTTTGATCACAATTGTACGTTGAATTTAGAGTGCCTGTTTTCGCATTAAGGGCATGTGAGACACACGTATCGATGCTCCGATGGTAACAAATAGCTTTCCCTGTTTTCTCCGTGATGGTTGATGCTTCGACCAAAATCAAATTAGGTTTTTGTAGTCAATAGATATAAGTATGAAAACCTAATTTGCTTTTGCTCGTCGTATCAATCGTTTTGGAGAAAACAGGGAAGGTGATTTGGTACCGACTGAGTCTGTAACACATGCCCTTAAAATGTCCAGTCCAGAACATTAAATTTACAATATTTTTTTTTTGCAGTGAGCGATATTGAACATGGCCATGCAACATGTTGCACTTTGATTCTATAGATGGGGACCGTATATAATCAATAAGTGTAAAAGGATGCTTGCTTACTGGGCGGCAAGTTTCCCAAGGACACTGCCTTCTCCTTGTCGGGTTTCTCTTTCCGAAGAACAGTGTTCACCCTCAAGATATTACCGTCCCATTTCTTTCCGTTCATCAACAGGGCCTTTTCCGCGGAATTTTCATCCTTGTAGGTAAGGTAATAACAGTCGGTTTTCCAAGGATCTGTCTTAAGAATAGCAACTACTTTGCGTGTCGGTTTTGGATGTAGCGGTACAATCCCGGTCCGGGCCCGATTTGGATTTACCGGTCCTCTGAACCTTATTGATTCGATTATACCAAACTCTCTGAACTTCTTCCAAAAAGCTGACACATCCGATTTCGGCGAGACATTACTGATGAATACGGTTCTGTTATCTCTTTCTCTTCTTTCTCTATTGGTCAATATAATCGACTCACAGTCGTTCCCGTTCGCGGCTATCTTTTCGTAATCTTCCTCATAGTCCTCGTCGTCCTCATCATCGTTATCGTCCCCGCTGGACGGTTCCTCTTTAACTTCCTGTTTCAAACTATCGATCATGTTTATTCCTTTATCTACCGCATCCTCGGCATCATATCTGTATGGTTCTTCTTTGACTTCCTGTTTCAGACTCTCGATCATGTTTATTCCTTCATTTTCAACCGCACCCTCGGTGGCGTCGCTGGATGGTTCCTCTTTGATTTCCTGTTTCAGACTCTGGAACATCGTTATTCCTTCATTTTCCACCACATCCTCGGCATCACTGTTGGATGGTTCCTCTTTGATTTCCTGTTTCAGCCTCTCAAACATCTTTATTCCTTTATTTTCCATCGTATCCTTGGTGTCGCTGTTCACATGAAACTCCTCGTCGTCCTTGTCTTCCAGTGCGCTCAGCTTATTGTCACCTTTACCTTAATGATTTCCTTGATATCCTTTTTTGATGAGGGGTTATCACACCCAAAGAGCAAAACCTCTTTGGATTGAATCCAAAATGGAAAACGTCTTTGGGTTCGATTTTGAAGAGAGGAAAATTCACTCTGGAGGTGGACGTTCTCGAACTGGTGCACTGTTTGTTACTGCCTTTTAGCAATTTTGGCTGCAACTGAAAATTTATTCTGTTTTTACTTTACGACAAAAAAAAGTAAAGTTACTACTTTACTTTTTTCTATTTACCGTTGCTCTGAGCTTGAGAATGATTTATCAGAGCAATTTTGCCTTTGGGTGTTTTCTTCAATTTCTGATATTTTTTTCTTCTTTGTAGCGTGATTCTTCACATTTCTGTGGCTATTATCGGAAATGCCATGCGCCGTCTTAAATTTTGTCATGAAAAGCAATGTTTTTTTTAGCTGCTCTTGTAGCAAAAGATTTTCTGTGATTTCTGTAAGCATAAATATTTTATAAATTTTAAGATCCTAAATTTTCTCATCCAAAATTGGGAGGTTTGTGGACATAACAATTTAAGTATCATAAATATCATTTGCAAATTATTAATTATATGAAACTAAAAAAAAAAGTAGCGTCACCAAATTTTTAGATAATCTACACAAAATTGGTGTCCGAGGGAAAACTTACCAAATTAGGTATCGTAAATATCGTTTGCAAACTACAAATTAATTACAATAAAAAAAGTGTAGCGCCGGCGAGCACAAGGCTTGCAACTCGGCGCGCAAATGTTAGGTTGGAGTGCCAATTCGAGTTATTATGAATGAATTTAATTATTTTCTTTTGTCGTTTATAAACACCCATGAAAATTACTGGAGAAAATGCCGTTACTTTTCTTGTGACTAGTCAACAATGGCATTTGTGCTTTCCGATAACAAAAAAGACAAGTTCTAAGAATATTCAAGCCTTACAAAAGTTTCCCGAGTTTCTCGCGGATAATAGGACATTCCCCAGTTGGATTATAAAGAATTACCGGTTAATCGTTATTTCCCTTTGTCTACCGTCGACGAATCGTTGCCGGCCATATTAATAATTGAAATACCAATATGTGTACGTATTCATCGACTATTATATTTATCTCGATTATAAGTCGGAAACTGGCATCATCACAAAGCCGATAGCATTGTTACAAGAACTACAGTTTTCCGCAAACACGGAAGTTACGCACTTCCGACATGACATCGCTTCTGGTTGAAAAATGAGATTTTCAAACCGGAAGTTACGTATTTCCTATATGACGTCATTTCCGGTCGAAACATGAGATTCTCACACTGGAAGTGACGTTTTCCCAGTTCATTTGTAGATTTGATATTTAAGATTTCAAACATACGTGCATTTTAATATAAGATGTATACGAGTGAATTTGAACCGATTCAAGCTGGAAACTAAAAGCAATATTTTTCATAGTAGAAAAACCGAAAATTCGGATGACGAGCCTTAAAAAAGAATCGTTCGATTTCTCAATGAATAGTAGGATCAAGAGTATTTATATGTAGTCAATAACAATCCACCAACCAGTGCGCAACGACGAAGCATCGTTGAAGGTCAACGATCTGACCAAAGCAACCTCCGACGACACCGGGTGTTAAAGTCTGCCAATCAATCAACAATAAAGGAATGGCAATTCAAATAAACAACGCGATGGAATAAATCGCAAGTTTCCAATCACGTAAGTTAAGATCCTAGCGTATGCCTTTATTTTTATTCTTACTCTTAACAATAGAAAAATACCGACTAGAGAGGTTAGGAAATCGAACACTGGATGCAGGATAGTTTTTCTCGTTCTCTTATCAGGAATTCCCCAGCCGATAATGCGTCGAGCTTGGAGCCTTGTCTCGTGATACGAATCGTCAGAAAAAAAAACAACGTCGTTACCGCAAGATTAAAATGGCAATCATGCCGTGTCTAACGTTGCTCCGATTCGCTACGAAAACGCTTCTCTCGTCCCGAGTACAGAACTTAAGGCGTGTGAGGAGAGACTCGATAAGACACAACTCGACGAGGCCGAGCTCGAGAGTCTTGGAGCATCTGGAGAACAGAAGTCTGATCAAGGTCGTCGGTCTCGAGGCGTCCAATTTCTTGCAAGGTTTGATAACAAACGACATGAGACACTTCGATGACGGCGCCGCCAACATTCACACTCTCTTCTTGAACATAAAGGGCAGAGTTATGTGCGAATCGATAATATACAAAACTCTCGAAAAAGCGATTTACTACGTCGAATGCGACACGGCGATGGTCGACGATCTCCAGAGGCATCTGAAAATGTACAAGATTCGACGAAGCATCGATATCGAGCCGTTGCGGAATGAAATGAAAGTCTGGAGCACGTTCGACGCGGAAGTCAGCTCGGAGGACGATAAGGATTCACATTCGAACAGGCGAATGTTGGAGGGGCGGATATTTCCTTGCGGCACGCTCGGCAATAAATCCAGCAAGCTCGTGGACAACATTATGATTTACGAGGATCCGAGAATCCCCCAGACGAGTCTCAGGATTTTGAGCAACGGGGATGTTGGGAGGGAGGAAATTGTGAAGCATCTGGACTTCGATGTTTCGACGACCGGAAGTCTGCCGAACTACAGAAGTTTTCGTTATCGGCTCGGCATCGGCGAGGGCGTCGCTGATTTGCCGCCGGGAAAAGCACTTCCGCTCGAGATCAATTGCGATTATCTGCACGGCGTTAGTTTCCACAAGGGCTGCTACATCGGGCAGGAGCTCACGGCTCGGACTCATCACACGGGCGTCGTAAGGAAACGACTGATGCCCTTGATCATCGAAGATTGCGCTGATAAAAAATTCAATTACGACGAGACGATTGTCGACGAGACAGGAAAGGCGGTTGGGAAGTTTCGCGGCAGAGAGGGCATCTTCGGGCTTGGTTTGATGAGGATCGCCGAAGCTCTGAACGCCAAAACACTCAAAATTTCGGACTGTCGAGTCACGGTTTCGAAACCTCAGTGGTGGCCGAAAGAGGCTCAAAAAGACAAACTGACCGCCGATAGCGGCAAATGCGATACTACGGCGTGAAAAAGGTGCAAAATCACTTTGCACGATTGTACTGTACAGAGAATTAAAACGTTTCTGGGTTAACTGTAAAATAAATTTTCTATAAGTTATCCAACACTTTAACTTTACTTTATTTTTAGTTTTATGGAAAATCGTCTTCTGTATTCTGAAAACCATCGATTAGTTTGATGAAGACTTTAACAATACATTGATAAATCGTAACATACATTTTTCACAAATCAGCCAATTTCCCGAAATTCATCATTCACAATTGTACTGCATAGATAATTAAAAAGCAACTTGATTGACTGCAAAATAAATGTTCTATAAATTATCCGGCACATTAATTTTATCATTATTTTTTTGTTTGTAAAACTGTCTTATGTAGTCTGAAAATGATCAATTCATTTAATGCAGAGTTGAGCAACAACTTGACGAATTGTAATATACATCTTTTGTTTATACATTTTTCGAAAATCGGTCAATTTCTCGAAATTCATCGTCGCCACTTTTATTGCCCCCCAGGATGGAAGGTACGGCCAGTGCGTCCAGCGATGTTTCCATCGTCGCTCGAAACGAGGATTCCGTCGTTCCGATAGTCGAAGATGTAAAGAAACGAGATCCCGGCGGCACTTTCAAGTGCGCTTACTGTCCACTGGAGGAACATTTCGATTTCAAGGGTGCGAAGCCGCCTTTCGCTCGGCAGATTAAATTCTCCGAGAATTGTTACATGATGAAAGATCCAATGAGTTTGCCGAACAGGGGTGAAGTTTTGGTACTCGGTGCCGATTGCTGTATGTGCAAGAAATCGGTGTGTCTAGGCTGCAGCATATTTTACGCGAAACGATTTTGTCCCAAATGCGCCACCGACTGCAAATCCAATTTACCCGTGCAATTGCACGCGAAGATAAGTGCTTTAACGAAGGACGAAGAAAGTTGACGATTCAATAAATAATTAACAAAGGAATTGAACAATTTCTTGAATTTATCTAATCGGCTTTTGTTAAATACACGTTTACCTCCTGCCGCATCTTCGTTTCATTTTTTAATATGCCGTAGTAATCTTAGTAGTAAGCTTATGTACATCGTTACGCTTGATAATGAAAAAAAAAAGAAATGGAATATCGAATGGTCGAGTCGATGATAGATAAAAAGGAATCGCTAAGTTTACTCCAAGCAGAGAATTCAATAGGAATCCGAGCCTTGGTGTAAACTTAGAAACGTTAAAGTCGACACGTAAATAAAACGAACATTACTTACTAATAAAAAAAGATACTTAAGCTAACGCAGCGATCATTTCGCTGCAGGTTTCTTCGGCTTGGCGAGAAGCTTCGCGGCCATCTGCTTCTTCTTCTTTGCGAACTTGTCCTGCTTCGGTTTTTTCTTAGCATCGGCCTTCTGTCCTTGGTACTTCCCTTCCCCCTTGCCTTCGGGACTCGAATTCGACTTCACTCTCTGTTTCTCACCTTGCGAACGTTTCTTCTTTCCCTTTTCGACCTTGCGCCGCTCCGCGTTTACGCTGTTGTGAGTCTGTAACACAAATTTATTTTTTTTTGTTCAAATTAAGTACAAAAGATTTTTTTTTCGTTTTTTACTTTATTTTAGGAGTTATCCGGGAATGGATAAAACCTATTGCTGAACGTTCCCAATACTTACAGCGACTTCGACAGTCTCTGAATCTCCGGTTTTAATCTTTTTTGGTGATGCGCCAACAGCGGTTCCGGAAAACGACCTTTTCAATTCTCTCTTTTCCTTTCGCCTCTTACTCTCTGCCTCGGATGTGACGGGCTTGATGCGGAGTTGACGATTACGTATCGTCGTGCCATTCAGATCCATAGCTAGAACAGCTCCGTCGACAGCCTCAAAATTTATATAACCAATTCCGCGTCCCAGGCCGGTCTTGCGGTCTCTGATTATTCGTACAGAGTTAATTTTTCCGCACTGCTTGAAGAGTTGCCACAGCTCGTTGTCTTCGATTGCTACGGGAAGAATTACAATTAAAACCATGTATTACGAAGACTTAAAAGCACGATAAAAAAAAATTCGTGTGAAATTTAATGCACCGTACCGGAAGTTTTTGCGCAGAAACTGGTATGTTAAATTACATGTAGAATCGTGATGAAGACGTAATGTTCAGTGAATTAAGAACATTGGGAATACATTATTCATTTCATCACAATTGTACGTTAAATTTATTGTACCAGTTTTTGTATAAAAGCGTCTAGCCCGGCACATTATTTTTTTTTTATAATTTTTTTTTTACAGTGATCGACTAAATATAACAAATAAATTTAAAAGGACGATCGCTTACTGAACGGCAAGTTTCCCAGGAACACAGCCTTCGCCTTGTCGGGTTTTTCTTTCGAATTAGTATAGTCCACCCTCAAGATATTACCGTCCCATTTCTTTCCGTTCATCGACAGGGCCTTCTTCACGGAATCTTCGTCTTTGTATGTGATGAAATAACAGACGGTTGTAATTTTCGGATGATTTTTCTTAGTAATAGCCGCTACTTTGTACGTCATCTTTGGATTTTCCGGTACGATTCCTCGGAGTCTCATTGATTCGATTATACCAAACTCCCTGAACTTCTTCTGCAAACTCGACCTATCCGTTTCCGTCGAGACATTACCGATGAATATAGTTCTCTTATCGCGTTCCTCTTTTTCCTCTTTCGTCAGTTCCTTGAACTTTGGGCTCTCGTCCGCGGCATCTTTTTCCTCGCTTTTAACGACCTTTGCCTTCTTCGAGGGTGACGGAAGTACAGCGGCATCTTCTTCTTCTTCGCCTTCCTCCTCCTCGTCCTCATCCTCTTCCTCGCTTATCTCCTCGTCATCCTCAGAGTCTTCCTCGCCTTCGAAGTCCTCATCGTCGTCGTCGTCGGCTATGCTTTTGCCGAGTAGCGCCGTGAGGTCCGGCGACGAGTCTGCATCGTCCTCGTCATCCTCTTCGTCCTCCTCGTCCTCATCGTCGTCCTCGTCATCGTCGTTCGATGAGTCCACGGCGGACGCGTTCACCGACTGATTAACTTCGGCATCCTCTTCGTCGGAGTCGGAAACTTCCTCGTCATCGTCCGAGGTATTTTCCGCCGCCTCGAATTCTTCGTCGTCAGACTCGTCGGCGATACTCGCTCCGAGAAGAGCGGCCAAGCCCGGTGCAGCTTTCTCATCTTCCTCGTCCTCTTCGCTCTCCTCCTCCTCCTCCTCCTCATCTTCGTCATCATCGTCGGACGGTTCCGCTTCGGCTTCCTGTTTCAGACCCTTGAACATCTTCACTCCTTTATTTTCCACCGCAGCCTCATCGTCGCTGTCCGCATCGAACTCCTCGTCGTCCTCGTCCGTTTCGTCGGCCAAACTCTTGCCCAATATAGTCTTTATGGTTCCCTCGCTGGAAGATTCCTCGGAGGAGCCATCATCGTCGACTTCGTCTTCGGGTGCGCTCACCTCTTCCTTTATCGTGATTCCCTCATTGATATCCTCGTCGGACGAGTCGGTATCATCTTTTTCCTCTGTGGGATCGACTTTCACCTGAGGAAATTTCACTCCCGAGGTGGACGCTCGCGGACTGGCGGACTGTTTGTTACCGCCTTTCGGCGACTTCTTTTGCGACTGCAGACTCACTCCGTTTTTCTGACTCTTCGGATGACCGTTGCTCTGGGATTGAGAACCATTTATCAGAGCAACTTTGCCTTTGGGTGTTTTCTTGAATTTCTGATGTTTCTTCTTGTTTATCGCGCCATTCTTCACGATTTTGTGGCTGACCTTGGAAACTCCATGCACCGCCTTAACTTTCGTCATGATCAGCGATGTTTTTTAGCAGCTCTTGTAGCGAAAGATTTTCAGCTATTTCTGCAAAACAAATATTTTATATAAATTTTTGAATAATTTATTTTTTTTTACAGAAAAGTGACGACCTTGTCTTTAAAAAAACAATTCAGATATAATTATTGTTCGCAAACTGCAAATTAATCACAAGAAACTAAAAACAAACGTAGCATCGGTAAATTTTTTGATAATTTTTTTTTTTGACAAAATTGGCTCCTGTTTGTTGACGCAACGAATTAAGTATCGTAATTATCGTTCGCTGGCTACAAATTAATTATAACTAAAAAAAAACAGCTTATCGTTGAGCGTGAGTCTCGCAGCTCAACGAGCAAATGTTAGGTTAGAGTGCGAATTCGCGTTATTATGAATGAATGTATTTCCTTTCGTTTGTCGTTTATGAACGGTCGCAAAAAAAATTAACCGTAGCAAAGGCAAAGTCGCTTCCTCTGTGACCAGTCATTAATGGCGTTCGACTCTTCCGTTAAAAAAGAAAAACAAGTGCCAATAATATTAAAGTCTCTAACAAAAAATTGTCGCGTCTCTCGGGAACAATAGGTTAGTTCCCAGTTGGATTAGCAAGAATGACCGTTTAACCGTTATTTCCCTTTGTGTACCGGCGACGATCCTTGCTAGCCGTATTAGCTCAAATGCCAATATTTATATCTATTCATCGACTATTATATTCATCCCGACAAGTCGTCGAAATTGGCATCATCACAAAGCAGACAACATTGTTGAAAAAACCGCAGTTTCCCGTAGATTTAAGTTTCGAACGATCATCGGTCAAGGTAAATTTGCGCCTGCATTCGTTCAATAGCAAACAAAGAAAAAAAAACAGCTGCCGGTCTATCAAAGCCCTTACAGAAGATCTTCGCATAAACAGGAGCTCGGCCCACGTGGATTATTATTATTTAATCATTATATTACCCTTCATCGTTGATAATCTTTTCGCGTTCGACTTAGCGAAACGATGGTAATTCGTCGGTGAGAATAATGAATCGTCGACCACTCACCTCGATAAATTCTTCGCGAACAATGAAACACGAAAGGTTCGTTAATCCGCACCGGCTTGTTGGTGTAACAGACGATCTCTTCTGTCCTCTGCACCGGTTCAGCGCGAAATGCTTGCGAGCGGTAAACGGAAGTGGACGGCTATAATATTTTGTCAACTAAATCTGCATCTCTTCGTGCCTGCCCGCGCGTTGCATAGACTCGTGACTTAGTATCTCGTGTCTTCAATTCGGTAATTTTTTATTTAAATCAATAAATCAGCTTTCGAGGCTGTTTGATCAAATTTTATTAAAGATAAATCTCTTATTCAGTCATTCATTGATCAGTGCAGTCGGCGTCCTGCGGCCGCACTTTCGAGAGGCAGGAGAGAGCGCTGCAGTCACGACGGCAGTGCCGGCAACTTCGTTGGCGCGGGAATCTTTCGACCCGGGAATATTTGAAACGTATGTGAAAATAACACCGTTTATTAATTTTCCATTTGTTAATTATTTACAACTATCACAAATACGAGTGTAACAAAGAAAAATGAATAGATCATCATATCGAATCCTCGATGGAAATGTTTTTGCCAGCGATACAACGATGTTTCAATGTTATAAATGCCCGTGCACATGCGGCATTGTGCCGGCACGCTATGTCGAATTTCACGGCGCGCTCTTGTTTGCGCGAACCATCATCCGACGGAATTGACGGAATGGACGAATGGATCGATCATATAAATCCGTCATTATAACGTATCATTTCCACTGCCGGGTGGGAATTCCCATTTGGAGGCGCAATAGTGGTGGGGACGCATCCGACACTGGCAAATCATGCCGCAAGTCAACAATCCGCCACTGACCTTTAACATAGCTCTCAGAATGCCAGACTGTATACAGGCGCCCATGCACACGCGCGCCGTCTGTTTTGCCGGTACGTTTTGAGACTTTCGAGCGCCGTCCGTCTTTCCACGTGCCCGGCTGGCACGAAATCTTGGTTGCATGAGATCAAAAATATTTTTCCTCCCAAAACTCCGAGCAATTCTAAGCACAGACGAGCCAGCTCTAGTCAACCAATTGAAACAAACTCTAACCACGTAAGTTGTCCATTAACGTATACGAAAATTTTTAGTATTTTTATTATCACTATGTATATGTGTATCTATGTATACGTATGTATAGATATGAATACATATGTATAGATATGTATACTCAGTTAGAGGAGTGACGACACGGAATCTCCTCGGTACTAGCACGGGAAGGCTCGCCGTGCCGGTACAATGCAGACATGTATGTCCGCATATGACGATACTGTGACGGTACGGCGTTTTGATACTAGAATTCTGCTTGCACAGTTCCAGCTCGGCGTGAAGCTCCACAGCGGACTGGAACTGTACAAGCAGCAGTCCAGTGTCAAAACGCCGTGCCGTCACAGTATCGTCACATGCGGACATAGGGGAGAGCGGGGCAAAATGGGCTAGCGGGGCAAAACGGGACAGTGGGGCAAAACGCAATTTTCCAATAATTTTTAGATGGCACTGTGAGGCAAAACTGGACAGAAAATCCAGATGTATCGATGGGGCAAAATGGATCGTCAAAATTTTTATTGGAAAATTGCGTTTTCCCCACTGTCCCGTTTTACCCCGCTCTCTCCTATATGTGGCATGTCGAAAATTACGGCATGCTTTTCTTGCTGGGTATATATATATATATCTATGGAATGTCATATAAAATTCTAAAGACTATTTAGATGTGTAAAAGTCCACTGCCCGTTGATTAATAAATAAATATCGGGTTCTCATTCTCGTTAATTACTCAATTTCAGTTTTCACAATGGAAGGATTGAAAATCGACGAGACTCCGCAGTTCCGTACGTTTCTGAAACAGCACCAAGGTCAGCTGGAGCATTCGGCCGTTCCGAACATATTTTGGGAGTCGCTGTGGAAAAAGTTGAGGCACGAGACCTTTGACGCTGGCCTCGTCTTCCAGTTAGCCAAGATGGATTACGGAGAAGAGGAAAGAGGACCCAAAGATCCAGTCTGGAAAGTGTTTGTCTCGGCTGACAATGGACTATCGGTGCAAGATCCAAACAACATCTTCCTGATCGATCATGCCTGGAAGTACGACTCGAGTACGGCCAGGTTGAACTTGTCCGAGGTGCCAGGCCTGCTGGAGCGCATGTGCGACCTCATGGGCTTCGACAATGCCAGGCCCGAGGACGAGAAAGTCGAGTTCGTTCTCTCCGAAATGTGGAGATACAACCAGGCCTACGCTCTGAGCCAAGGCCTCATTGAGGACAGAATGCCCGTATGGTACATAATGGACGAGCTCGGAGCCGCCGTCAATCACAGCGACGAGCCGAATTTTCGGGCCGTGCCTTTTCTCTACATAACCGCGGGCGTAACTTACACCCTTCTGTTTCCAGTAAAGAACGTGGAAAACGGCGAGGAAGTGACGCGGGACTTCGTCGAGGGTCAGACGAACGAAGCCGATAAGAGACGAGCCTTGCTCCTGCCGTGGAGCGAGGACGATTTTTCGGATGAAGATTTCGCCCAGGTCGAGCCGGAGGAGGAGTACTTTCTCTCCGGCAATAGGTCGGAGAGTTTGCCGGCTGATATCGATGTTCAAACGGTCGAGCGGTCGGGCAAGCTCAAGGTCTTCTCGGAGTACAGATACGTTAACGAATTTCTGACTGACCCGGCTTTCGAACTCGTGGACGAGCCTTCTGGGGCTGATATTCTGTGGATGCTCGACCACTTCAAGGACTACAAAGAACTCAGCGTCGATTGGCCGAAGGCATTCGTCAATCAATTCCCGTTCGAGAACGTCCTGACAATAAAGGATTTGCTCGCGGTTGTTTGCCGACGAAAAGCCGGGGACCAGAAGTACGATCCGGAGACCCTGGAGACTTATCCGTCGTGGCTTCCGACCACGTACAATCTCAGCACGGAGCTCGTTAAATTCGTGGCTTACTTTCTGCATCGCGAATCGCGCGGTCTCGACAATCACTGGATCTGCAAACCGTGGAATCTCGCGCGTGGATTGGACACGCATGTGACGAAGAATTTGAACCACATATTGCGCCTGCCGAGCACCGGTCCGAAGATCGCGCAGAAATACATAGCCGAGCCGGTGCTGTACTCCAGGCCCGGCATCGGCAAAGTCAAGTTCGACGTTAGATACGTTATACTGCTGAAATCCGTCGAGCCACTCGAGGCCTTCGCCTATACGAATTTTTTTCTCAGATTCGCCAACAAGGCGTTCGCCCTCAACAACTTGGACGTTTACGAGCAACACTTCACCGTAATGAATTACGCGGACAGCTCACGCCTCTGTCACGTGAAATGCGCCGATTTCATAGTCGAGTGGAACGATATGTACAAGGATTTCGACTGGAAGAGCAAAGTTGAACCGAAGATATTCGAGATGCTGGGACAAGTTCTGGAAGCAGCGACTGCGGCAAAGCCACCGAGGGGAATAGCGAAGAGTCCTCAGAGCCGAGCAGTCTACGCCGTCGATTTGATGCTCGAATGGAGAGATGACGAGATGCAACCGGTAATTCTCGAAGTGAATTTTTCGCCGGACAACAAGAGGGCTTGCGAGTATTATCCTGACTTTTACAACGATATATTCAGGTGTCTGTTCCTGAATATCACCAATGCGGATGTGTTTCACAAATTGTGTAGCGATAGCTAAATAAGTACCTCGAAAATTATACAATTTTCACATTGATTTCCTGCAATGGACTTATCTTTGCAAAACTCCCGCACGTAAGCGACCTTCAAAAATTTTTTGGCTTCATGTAAATTCGCTGTAAAAAATCGTATTATATTTCACGTAGCGGCACGGAAAGTTTTTATACATAAAATTGCTATATTAAATTTCATGTACGATTGTAATGAAAAACTAACGTACAGTATATAAAAAACTAAAAAAATAATTTGCTTTAATTTGACTACAAAAGTTCATTAATCTTTCATCACAATTGTACATTAAATTGAATGTACCAGTTTCTGCATTAAAACTTTACAATTTTTTAACAGTGTTTCCAATTCCATTATCTTATCGTTATTCGTATTTCTATGTTGTTACCCGCGCGAATTAGTGTGGGATAACGCCGCGGGCGGCGCTGGCGTGCCGGCGATCGACGACGCCACCAACGACGGACGACGGCGTGGCTGGTTCAGTTGTAAATCCGAGGCAAAGGAAAGGAACATCCTCGGTTCCAAAAACAGGTCGCCTCGCAACGTATTTGTTGCGTTCGCCGTTTTAATATAACCACCGTACATTTGGCCGATCACGGCTATGAAATTATGCTGTGAGTGAAGAAGAAATCGCTGCATCCGAGGTAGGCACATTTTTACGCGTTCTCAACGCCAAGGTAAAATTCCACGCGGCCTCCCCCTCCCCCCGTCCCCCTTAATAACCGCTGCTGGAACGACATATTATTCTAACGCTCCGATACACAACCTCCCGTGTTTCGTACTTTATACGATCATTCTCCCGATCTTCAAACAGCATTAATGTATTTATTTAATTTAGCCGCCTCCGTCGCTCTGCTGACGACTTTTATTTTTGTAATTGAATCCCGTTGGCCCGAAACTTATCGCCCGCGGTAAAAATGCCCCATTTTGTATTTTCTCCGATCAACGATTTCAACAGTTTTGCGATTTATTTAGCCTCGTATCCGAGCATCCGACGCCGATTTTCGACGTTTGCTTTGGACGAACTTTAATATTAAGCTCTTGAGATTTTCGACGCAACAGTCTCGTTTTGTTTTGTTTATAGCCTTTGTTTAATTAATTAAACTTTATTATCGCCATGGAATTTCTTGGAAATTAATATATGTGTATTCACGTTACATCAATGCTATAATGAGGATACTTGGTACGGAATAGTTTTAATGAAACTACTTTTTAAGAAAGTTTTTAAAAATAGTTATTTGGTTTCAGGTGATCAATAAACTCCACTGAAGATGTCGATTCCACCTTACCTGCTGGGGCCGAACCCCTGGGCCACGATGATGGCCCAGCAGCAGGCCCATGCCCAATTGGCCGCAGCCCAGGCTCACGCACAAGCAGCCGCTCATGCGCAGGCTGCTCATCATGCGCACATGCACGCCATGGCAGGTCCACCTTTACCACAGCTGCCCAAACAGCCGGAGGAACTTTCCGAAACACAGCTACAAGAGAAAGGTAAAAAATCAGATTTTGCACCCAACATCTAATACTTTATTTGAGACATTAAATATTTTTTATTTATTATAATAGAGATATAGATATAGGTATATCTATAATATAATAATATAGTATAATATAATAGCTATAATATAGTAATATAATAATAATTATTATTATTATTTTTTTTTGCAATTGAGAAGCCCTTTGCACAATGGAACCAATATATTTTTTACTCTACAAAGAAAATGTTGAAAATTTCTACATATTGAACATATAAGATGTTCACCTTTTAATTAATATCTTATATAGATTGTAGAAAGTTGTTTGTCCCATTTTTCAAGAATCCAGAGGTTTCCTCGATTATTCCACGTCTCCCTAGGAGACTCCCGCCCCAAGTTTTGATTATTCTAAGTCCCCCTAAGGGGACCGCTTCCAGGCTCCGATTATTCTAAGATCTCATTTTCCGACCGACATTAAACCGTAACTTCCGGTTTCAAGTGATGTATTTCCGGTTCTGGTTTTGACAGATTTTGAACGTTTCTTTTAATTATGTTCGGAGAAGGCTAATGTTACCTTTTCTTCAAAATGTTCCAGCACAACAGTGGCAGCAATTGCAGAACAAACGTTTCGCGGAGAAGCGAAAATTTGGCTTCGTCGACGCTCAGAAGGAGGACATGCCGCCGGAGCATATACGGAAAATCATTCGTGACCACGGTGACATGAGCAGCCGAAAATATAGACACGACAAGCGAGTTTACCTTGGGTAAGCTTGTTCGTCCAAAAGTCCCCCAAGTCCACAATTGAATGAAAATGTACTCGCAAATCGCAAATCACCGATAATTGGGCCTAGTCTTTTACGGCTTTAATATTTCATTTCAGTGCTTTGAAGTACATGCCCCATGCGGTAATGAAGCTGCTGGAGAATATGCCGATGCCCTGGGAACAGATTCGCGACGTCAAAGTCCTGTACCACATTACCGGCGCGATAACTTTCGTCAACGAGATTCCGTGGGTGATCGAACCGGTGTACATCGCCCAGTGGGGAACGATGTGGATTATGATGAGAAGAGAAAAGCGCGATCGACGACATTTCAAAAGAATGAGGTTCCCGCCTTTCGACGATGAAGAACCGCCGCTCGATTACGCCGACAACGTTCTCGACGTTGAGCCTCTCGAGGCCATCCAAATCGAGCTCGACTCAGAGGAGGACCAGTCCATCGCCACGTGGTTCTACGAGCACAAACCTCTCGTGGGAACAAAGTAAGTTTCGAAAAACACTTGCGTCCACGTTTCCCAGAATCCTAGCGTCCTTATCGTGAAGAAATTCGCCTAATGTCTACCTCTCGTATAGTCCGAGATCTTTACGATAACAACGCTCAAGGAAAATTTTTGGATGAATAGTCATTTGAGAACGAAAAAAAAAAAAAAATTAAAAATTTTTCTGACGCGATTCAATATGATGAAGAGCGTAGGGGTCCTGAAATCAACCGTACATGTGGGTTGTCGGCTGGAGTGCGTCCATTGGCTTGTCCCAGACAAGGCCGACGGCGTATTTCGGTTGGAACAAACGCTAATCTGAAATCTTCAAAAAATGACGAAAACAAAAAAAAAAATTGAAACGGTCACTCCAACGATTTTTAAAGCGTCGAAATGTACCTTTTTCCAGACACGTAAATGGATCGACTTACCGCCGATGGAACTTGTCGCTTCCGCAGATGGCCACACTCTATCGACTCGCCAATCAGCTTCTTACCGATCTCGTCGACCAGAATTTCTTCTATCTGTTTGATCCGAAGTCCTTTTTCACGGCGAAGGCATTGAACATGGCCATACCCGGCGGTCCGAAGTTCGAGCCTCTCGTCAAGGACTCAAACGCCGCTGACGAGGATTGGAACGAATTCAACGATATCAACAAAATTATTATCCGCCAGCCGATAAGAACGGAGTACAGAATTGCGTTTCCGTATCTGTACAACAACATGCCGCACTTCGTTCATCTCTCTTGGTGAGTCGATCGAACGTTCTCGCTAATGGCAGAAGCCACGCTCAGTTTTGAGACTCGTCTTTCAGTCTCGATGGTCTCACTAGCAGCGTGGTAGATCATACGATATTTGTTATTCGTGTCCTTCGTCGAGACGAGAGGGACACCGCTGACAATATCGACAATTCATACAATCTAATGAATATTCGTTGCGCTATGTTGCTCAAACTTTTGACATTTAAAGTCGTCAACTCAGTATAATTTTTTCGCAGGTATCATGCTCCGAACGTCGTTTACATAAAAACGGAGGATCCCGATCTACCGGCGTTCTACTTCGATCCCCTCATCAACCCCATATCGCACAGAAATTCGCTCAAGGTGAGTCGCGCCTCTCGCACAGTCCGACACTTTTACAAGGAAAATGCTTAGCTGAATAATTATTTGAGAAAAGCAAAAACAAATTATTTAACATTTTTTTGACACGGTTTTTTATGACGAAGAGCTTTATGGGTCAAACTCCCGTATAGTCTAACATCTCTGCGAAAACAATGCTCAAGGAAAATGCTTGAATTGATAGTTATCTGTGAAAAAAAATCTGACGATTCTTTATGATGAAGAGCGTAGGGGTCCTGAAATCAACCGTACATGTGGGTTGTCGGCCGAGGTGCGCCCGCCGGCTTGTCCTCGACAAGGCTGACGGTGTATCTTGGTCGGATCAAACGCTAATCTGAAAGCACAGACGAAAACGAATATCGAAAATCGCGCAAAGTAGTATTAACGATTTTTTTCGTCGAGTAATTTTTCTCCCATAATTTGCATTTGGACAAACATTTTTTTTTTCCCAAGACGATGGAGCCTCAGATCGAGGAGGACGAGGACTTCGTGCTTCCGGAAGACGTGCAACCCTTTCTCCAGGAGACTCCGCTCTACACAGACAACACTGCGAACGGCATAGCTCTGCTCTGGGCGCCTCGTCCTTACAACACTCGATCGGGCCGCACGAGACGAGCGATAGACATTCCGCTGGTGAAATCCTGGTATCGAGAGCACTGTCCACCCGGTCAGCCGGTCAAAGTCCGCGTCAGTTATCAGAAGCTTCTTAAATACTACGTGCTCAACGCCTTGAAGCACCGAAAACCGAAGCCCCAAAAGAAGCGCTACCTCTTCAGATCCTTCAAGTCCACAAAGTTTTTCCAGACGACGACAATCGACTGGGTCGAGGCGGGTCTTCAGGTCTGTCGCCAGGGTTACAACATGCTGAATCTGCTGATCCATCGCAAAAACTTGAATTACCTCCATCTCGACTACAACTTCAATCTCAAACCAGTAAAGACTCTAACGACGAAGGAGCGTAAGAAGTCTCGTTTCGGTAACGCCTTTCATCTCTGCCGCGAGATTCTTCGTCTGACGAAGCTGATAATCGACTCTCACGTGCAGTATCGCCTGAACAACGTCGACGCCTTTCAGCTCGCCGACGGTCTCCAGTACATATTCGCCCACGTCGGTCAACTCACCGGAATGTATCGTTACAAGTACAAGCTCATGAGGCAAATAAGAATGTGCAAAGATCTGAAGCATCTGATTTACTATCGTTTCAACACGGGACCGGTCGGCAAGGGTCCGGGCTGCGGATTCTGGGCGCCGGGCTGGCGAGTCTGGTTGTTCTTCATGCGCGGCATAACGCCCCTGCTCGAAAGATGGCTGGGCAATCTCTTGTCTCGACAGTTCGAGGGCCGACACTCCAAGGGCGTTGCGAAGACGGTGACGAAGCAGCGCGTCGAGTCCCACTTCGACCTCGAGCTCCGCGCTTCGGTGATGCACGACATCGTCGACATGATGCCCGAGGGAATAAAGCAGAACAAAGCTCGAACGATACTGCAGCATCTCAGCGAGGCTTGGCGATGCTGGAAGGCCAATATCCCATGGAAAGTTCCGGGACTGCCGATACCGATCGAGAATATGATCCTCCGTTACGTGAAGATGAAGTCCGACTGGTGGACCAACACGGCTCACTACAATCGCGAGAGAATTCGTCGAGGCGCGACGGTCGACAAGACCGTCTGCAAGAAGAATCTCGGACGTCTGACGAGGTTGTACCTCAAGGCCGAGCAGGAGCGACAGCACAACTACCTCAAGGACGGACCTTACATCTCGCCGGAGGAGGCCGTCGCGATCTACACGACGACCGTTCACTGGCTCGAGTCTCGGAGATTCGCGCCGATACCCTTCCCGCCTCTCTCGTACAAGCACGACACGAAACTCCTGATTCTCGCGCTCGAGAGGCTCAAGGAGGCCTACAGCGTCAAGTCTCGATTGAATCAGAGTCAGCGCGAGGAGTTGGGACTGATCGAGCAGGCCTACGACAATCCCCACGAGGCTCTCTCCAGGATAAAGCGTCATCTGCTGACGCAGCGAGCGTTCAAGGAAGTCGGTATAGAGTTCATGGATCTGTACAGTCATCTTATACCGGTCTACGACGTCGAGCCTCTGGAGAAGATCACCGACGCCTATCTCGACCAGTATCTCTGGTACGAGGCCGACAAGCGAAGGCTCTTCCCGGCATGGGTGAAGCCCTCTGACTCCGAGCCGCCGCCCCTTCTCGTCTACAAGTGGTGCCAGGGCGTCAACAATCTCCAGGAGGTCTGGGACGTCGGCGAGGGCGAGTGCGACGTTCTTCTTGAATCGAAGTTCGAGAAACTCTACGAGAAGATCGATCTCACGATCCTCAATCGTCTTCTGCGTTTGATCGTCGATCACAACATAGCCGATTACATGACCGCGAAAAACAATGTCGTCATAAATTACAAGGACATGAATCACACCAACAGCTACGGCATAATTAGGGGTCTGCAGTTCGCCTCTTTCATAGCTCAGTACTACGGGCTCGTTCTCGATCTGCTGGTTCTTGGTCTTCAGCGAGCCAGCGAGATGGCCGGTCCGCCGCAGATGCCGAACGATTTCCTGACCTTCCAGGACGTCGCGTCCGAGACCGCTCATCCGATTCGTCTCTACTGCAGATACGTGGACAGAATCCATCTGTTCCTGCGTTTCACGGCAGAGGAGGCTCGCGATTTGATACAGCGTTATTTAACCGAGCATCCCGATCCCAACAACGAGAACATCGTCGGTTACAACAACAAGAAATGCTGGCCGCGCGACGCTCGAATGAGGCTGATGAAGCACGACGTCAATCTCGGTCGGGCTGTTTTCTGGGACATAAAGAATCGTCTGCCGCGCTCCGCGACGACGATCCAGTGGGAGAACAGCTTCGTCAGCGTCTACAGCAAGGACAATCCCAATCTGCTGTTCAACATGAGCGGCTTCGAGTGCCGAATTCTGCCGAAGTGCCGAACGACCCACGAGGAATTCACGCACAGGGACGGCGTGTGGAATCTGCAGAACGAGATTACGAAGGAGCGAACGGCCCAGTGCTTCCTGCGTGTCGACGACGAGAGCCTTCAGAGATTCCACAACAGAGTCCGGCAGATCCTCATGGCCTCGGGATCGACGACCTTCACGAAGATCGTCAACAAATGGAACACCGCGCTCATCGGTCTGATGACTTATTTCCGCGAGGCCGTTGTCAATACCCAGGAACTTCTCGACCTGCTCGTGAAGTGCGAGAACAAAATACAGACTCGAATAAAGATCGGTCTCAACTCGAAAATGCCCTCGAGATTTCCGCCCGTGGTGTTCTACACGCCGAAGGAGTTGGGAGGTTTGGGAATGTTGTCGATGGGACACGTACTGATTCCCCAGTCCGATCTCAGATGGTCGAAGCAGACCGACGTCGGAATTACCCACTTCCGCTCCGGTATGAGCCACGACGAGGATCAGCTCATACCGAATCTCTATCGCTACATACAACCTTGGGAATCGGAGTTCATAGACTCGCAGCGCGTGTGGGCCGAGTACGCACTCAAGAGGCAGGAGGCCAACGCACAGAATCGTCGTCTCACGCTCGAGGATCTCGAGGACAGCTGGGATCGAGGAATTCCTCGTATAAACACCCTCTTCCAGAAAGATCGCCACACCCTCGCGTACGACAAGGGCTGGCGCATCAGGACGGAGTTCAAGCAGTACCAGGTCATTATGTTCTCTGCTATTTTTTTCTATCTATTATATTCTTTTATATATTATCTATTCTATTTATTATATAATATATATCTATTATATTTTTTTATATCTATTATATTCTCTCCTACTTCCTAGTTTTGTCATATTTTTTGTTATTTTCTAGTTTTTATATTCGTTGCAATATATTGCAACGAATATCGTATGCGGTATAGGATAGACGATTATCCTCGGTAAGCGGTAATGAAGAACCGCTCGGACAGCGGGCCATTTGACGGACAAACAAACGATCGACTTCACAGCGATCGTAGACACGGTGGCCGCGGTCAGAGAAAACCGGGAAAAGTCAGGGGAAAAAATCTTGGTCAGGGAATCAGGGAAAAGTACGGAAATTTCAAAATTGGTCAGGGAAAAAGTAAATTGTCGCCGAACCTTCTATAAATAAATAAGAAGTACATAAAAGGGAGACGTAAAAAAAAATTGGGAACATTTTGAGAAAAAAAAATATAATTAAATATAAATACAATAATTAGGCATTATTATTTTAAAAAAAATAGAATTCGTTAGAAGTTTGGTCTGGGAAAAGTCAGGGAATTTTTTTCCGGAGAAAAAACGGCCACCATGGTAGATTTTACAGTCAGTCTTTTTCGGGACTTTAACACGAACAGACGTTTGACGTTTGCGGACGGTCACAAAAGCATAACTCGATCTAATAAATAGCACCATTAGCATTCTTTTCGTAATCGGTCGTCTCTTGGTTTCCGCAAAACGCCACAATATTTTCTGTTATTTTTGTTTCTTTTCTAATAACTTTATTATTTTCTACTTATGGTATTGTGGCTGCATATGGTATGTGTTACTGTATCTTGATGAACAGCTCCGGCCTCAGAACAAGAAATAAACGAATCTTTCTATCTATCAGGTTCTCAAGCAAAATCCTTTCTGGTGGACGCACCAGCGCCACGACGGTAAACTCTGGAATCTCAACAACTATCGTACCGATATGATTCAAGCGCTTGGCGGAGTGGAGGGAATTCTGGAGCACACTCTTTTCAAGGGCACGTACTTCCCGACCTGGGAGGGTCTCTTCTGGGAGAAGGCTTCGGGTTTCGAGGAGTCGATGAAGTACAAGAAACTCACCAACGCCCAGAGATCCGGTCTCAATCAGATACCGAATCGTCGTTTCACACTGTGGTGGTCGCCGACGATAAACCGAGCCAACGTCTACGTCGGTTTCCAAGTGCAGCTCGATCTCACCGGAATATTCATGCACGGCAAAATACCGACCCTGAAGATCTCCCTCATCCAGATATTCCGAGCTCACTTGTGGCAAAAAGTTCACGAGTCCATAGTCATGGATCTCTGTCAGGTGTTTGATCAGGAATTGGATGCGTTGGAGATCGAGACCGTTCAGAAGGAGACCATACATCCGAGAAAATCCTACAAGATGAATTCGTCCTGCGCCGATATATTGCTCTTCTCGGCTTATAAGTGGAACGTCTCGAGACCGTCGTTACTCGCGGACTCCAAAGACCTCATGGACAACACTACGACCCAGAAATACTGGATAGACGTTCAGCTCAGATGGGGCGATTACGATTCTCACGACATCGAACGTTACGCGAGAGCGAAATTCCTCGACTACACGACCGACAACATGTCGATCTATCCTTCACCGACCGGATTGCTGATCGCCATAGATCTCGCTTACAATCTTCACAGCGCCTACGGTAACTGGTTCCCGGGTTGCAAACCTCTCATACAGCAAGCGATGGCCAAGATAATGAAAGCTAATCCGGCTCTGTACGTTCTTCGCGAGAGGATAAGGAAGGCTCTTCAACTCTACTCGTCCGAGCCCACCGAGCCGTATCTCTCCTCTCAGAACTACGGCGAACTCTTCTCCAACCAGATAATCTGGTTCGTTGACGACACGAACGTATACCGAGTCACGATCCACAAGACCTTCGAGGGCAACCTGACCACGAAGCCGATAAACGGCGCGATCTTCATCTTCAATCCTCGCACCGGTCAGCTTTTCCTTAAGATAATTCACACCTCGGTCTGGGCCGGACAGAAGCGTCTCGGGCAGTTGGCCAAATGGAAGACCGCCGAGGAAGTCGCCGCATTGATTCGTTCGTTGCCGGTCGAGGAACAACCAAAACAGATCATCGTCACGAGAAAAGGAATGTTGGATCCGCTCGAGGTCCACTTGCTGGATTTCCCTAACATCGTTATAAAGGGCTCCGAGCTCCAGCTACCTTTCCAGGCTTGTCTCAAGGTCGAAAAGTTCGGCGATCTCATTCTCAAAGCCACCGAACCGCAGATGGTTCTGTTCAATCTTTACGACGATTGGCTGAAGACCATCTCGTCGTACACGGCGTTCTCGCGTTTGATTCTCATACTGCGGGCTCTTCACGTTAACACCGAACGCACAAAGGTCGTTCTCAAACCCGACAGAACTACCATCACCGAGCCCCATCACATATGGCCGACCCTCACCGACGACGAGTGGATAAAGGTCGAGGTTCAGCTCAAAGACTTGATTCTCGCCGACTATGGAAAGAAGAACAACGTCAATGTCGCGTCTCTAACACAATCGGAAATTCGCGATATCATCCTGGGTATGGAGATAAGCGCACCGTCCGCCCAACGACAACAGATCGCCGAGATCGAAAAACAGACCAAGGAACAGTCGCAGCTCACCGCCACCACAACGAGAACGGTCAACAAGCACGGCGACGAGATTATAACGGCTACGACTTCCAACTACGAGACTCAGACTTTCAGCTCGAAAACTGAATGGCGAGTGAGAGCCATATCGGCGACTAATCTTCATCTGAGAACGAATCACATCTACGTTTCATCGGACGACATCAAGGAGACTGGCTACACATATATTCTGCCGAAAAATGTGCTCAAGAAGTTCGTCACGATATCGGATCTTCGGGCACAGGTGAGGAACATTTTTGTTTTTTTTTAAGGTCCTCTTCTATATATTCTGGAGCTGGGAAGTAATTGAACTACACAATTACTTTTTAGTACTTCAAGTACTTTTTTAACGATTTCAAGTACCAAGTACAAAACGAAAAGGGACCCTTTTAATTTTTAATGCATTTTGAAGTCAGTTTTTTTTATCAAAAGAGAAGAAAAGAATAGATTAAAAAATAGCCTCAAAACGACGAATTACGATAATTTTAATTAGCTATGCACCTTTTTTTAAACCGAGATAACGTTTATCGTTATAAAGCCAATTGCGACAAGTACTTGAGAAATACTCGAAATACTTGAAATACTTGAAGTATTTTTTGGTACTTTACCAAGCTCTGATATATTAATACCTATCGGTAGCAAGTTGTAATTTTCCAATTACTTTGCACGACAAATTTTATCGCCCCTGTCTCCTTTGCTTTTACACAGATCGCCGGATATTTGTACGGCATAAGTCCACCGGACAATCCCCAGGTGAAAGAAATCAGATGTATAG
Source organism: Stenichneumon culpator (assembly GCA_964017025.1). Classification (NCBI taxonomy): domain Eukaryota; kingdom Metazoa; phylum Arthropoda; class Insecta; order Hymenoptera; family Ichneumonidae; genus Stenichneumon; species Stenichneumon culpator. The sequence continues at coordinate 10,627,066 of OZ024776.1, read as the reverse complement.
TCATGGCACCTCAGTGGGGAACCCATCAGACGGTTCATCTACCCGGCTCGTTGCCGAATCACCAGTACCTGAAAGAGATGGAACCCCTCGGCTGGATCCACACGCAGCCGAACGAATTACCTCAACTATCGCCCCAGGTACATGAAAACTTGATCAGTGATCGACCGACGAGAATGCCGGAATTTACATTTGATTTTATGTTCGCAGGACATTTCGACACACGCGAGAATCATGGCGGAAAATACCGTCTGGGACGGCGAAAAGACGATAGTGATAACTTGCAGTTTCACGCCGGGCTCGTGTTCTCTCACCGCGTACAAACTCACACCTAGGTCAGTCATTGAGAAACGTGTAAACGATCTGTAAAAAAAATACCGACTTTAGAATTATCATCTTTATGTAATGCTTTTGTTTTTCTGTTTTACAGTGGGTTTGAATGGGGAAAACAAAACACCGACAAGGGCAACAATCCCAAAGGATATTTACCGAGTCACTACGAAAAAGTGCAGATGCTTTTATCGGATCGCTTCCTCGGTTTCTTTATGGTTCCGAGTCAAGGATCTTGGAATTACAACTTCATGGGTAAGTTCTTGCAATCGACTCTGTATACTCGGCAATCGATACGGTAGACGCCTGGCAATAATTTTTGTTTCTATCGCTGTTTTATCCCGCAGTCAGGATTATAGAATTTTTTAAATCACGCAATGTTCAGAGATTAACTGTATAGAATATTCGTAATTTTCATACCAAACTCAATATTAGGATTTTCTTTTTCACATACAAAAAAATAATTATTTCTTAAATTATTTAAAATTTTGAAAATATTAATGAATTATACGTTATCAGGTGTGAGACACGACCCGACTATGAAGTACGAGCTCCAACTGGCGAATCCAAAGGAATTCTATCACGAGGTTCATCGTCCCGCGCATTTCCTCAATTTTTCGAGTCTCGAGGACGCGGACGGTGTCGGCGCCGATCGAGAGGATATGTGCGCGTAAACCCGTACGTTTCATTTCTGACAATCAGTTTGTATAAACTTCAACTGGATGAAGAATTATTGATGTTCACGACATTCTTTTATATCGAGTACAAAGATTAGCGTACGGAGAGAGTCCCGGAATCGTGAAAAGACGCATCCCAGTTCTTGGATAATTAATAGATTTGATACACAGAATAACCCAAACGACGGTCAAACGAGACGTACATTTTTCGAGAGTTGTAAATAGTTCCTCTTCAGTAATTATATTTATCACATAGTCATGAAATTTTACATGGTTGGAACGGTGCTAACTACACCGTATAGCGTTAAATAAAACGATAAACAATACATCGGTTTTGTAACTACCCGCTGTGTCGTCTTAAACAATATTACAGAAAAGACTGAGAAAAGATCGATCGAGGAGATGAATGTTCACAAAGCCATTACACGACGGCCACCGTTCAGGGAAAACTTGGAAATACTGGAAACGCCTCGTTAATCCGAGTTTCGATTAACCGCGGCACGTGCCTCACCGGAGCATTCCTAATCGGCTCGGATAAGCCGGACAATGCAACGATGCTTACTCGCCGGTTTCATTCGTAGACTGCGCTACGCGACGATAATGCAGTCAAGTAACGCGAGCAATCGTGTATTGCGCGCACGACTCGCAAAGGCCGAACTCACACTCGCCCGATGAATAATAACGGACTCTCACAACTTGACACCCCACCGGGCTAGACTCGACCATTTAATGGAATAACAAACGAGGAAGCAATTAGAGATAGTTTCATAATACTCCGTTTCCGACGCTCCTGTTTCTAAATTAGATACACAATACTGATATTGCTCTGCATCGCCGCCTGAGCAATGTTTACCCGTGCGAAAAGCATGAATGCTTTATGCGGTGAAAACCCACATTCTCGTTTATCACGTACGGTTTAAAGGGTAATTGGCTATTGCGCACTCGAGCGAAGGAGATCTTGCGTACGTGATTCTCCCTGTTATTTCCGCGAGCGTAAGTTTTTTTTATCACGGGCTATGGGAATTGAATAGCTGGGGCTTTGCGATCCTACACTTGCGCAACCTAATCTCGTTGGCGAGGCGGTAAGCTGACGTGCTAAAGAATTTCGTACAGCGTCATTAACGTCGTTGAAAGTGAGGAAGATGCGCGTTCCGCTAGTTATACGTATAGCATAATACTTAAAGCTCGTGTACGGATCCTAAAGCCTTAATGAGAGTTCATCCAGTTGGCCATACTCCGAAGCCGCGTAACGGTGCGCTATAGGATGGAAAACTTGCATCAGGTTGCATAAGCGTGTGCTTAACGACCGACTAAATCCTACGTCAGAACTTTGAGTAGCCGGCTCTAACGATCGGCGTTACACTTCCCTCCCGGACTTTTAATTAAGTGTACGTATAGTGCTCCAGGGGAAAAAAATTACCATTTATCCCGAATACGGCCCGGGAAGAGAGGAGGAAGAAAAAAAGGCGTTACATGCCTGTCTATGATATATGAGTGTCAGGAAAAGTTTGTCGGGCACACCGGCAATTAGTGAGTTGTAGCCGACCCCCTCACTGAATTTCGTAGCGTGGAAATAACCGAGTGAGAGTAAGTTTCCTTTTTTTTGTGGATAATATATTCAGCTCGTTTACGGGCTCGAAGACGCATGAAGGTTGCACCTTGGCTCGTTTCGAATACAGTATAAGATTGGTAGCGGGATTAACCCTGTAACGGTCGCTCGGAACATTGGCATTCTTTTACTTGTAATAGCCATGTGTTTACAGAAACGAAAACATCGTTTTCGTGCATTAACCCCGCCGGAGTCTACCTGGAGTGCAATCCACGATTTTTTTTCCGAATACTATTTTTCTCAAGCAAAAAAAAATTTTAGTTTGAGTCAATGAAATAAAAACATTTTCTTAAAATATAAAATAACTAGTTGGTTGTTGTGGCTCGGGCGCTTCGCGCCTTCGCTATGGGCTATAGAATTAGGAACCGGAAATTTAGATTACAGTAGAACCTCGATTATCGGAACCAATTGGGACCGGAGCTCGTTCGGATTAACGAAAATTCGGATAACAGAACAGTGAATCTGTGTTAAGCGATGTAGCGCGATACATATCGAAAAATTTAATGTACCCATGTATTTTTAATAATTATGATATATATTTGAGGAATATCGTGATACATGCATTTTTGATATCCATCGGTAACTTCAAACCTTCATCACGAAATCCACTATTTTCGTTTGGCGCGAGAGAGTTGTAAGTTTTTTCGCAGCAAATTTTTTTTTTATGTCAGAGTTCTTTGATTTGTCAGGATTATACGAATGTATGTACGCTAACAATGTGGTGGTCTTCCTTTATCGAGTTTCAAAAATGAGTATTTGCTCGGCTGATAAACTAACAAATACTGCGCATACGACCGCAACATGCATGCACGGTAGTGCTGTGCAAGTCCTATGCGAGCTCGAGCGTTCTTGAATTGGCTTGTTGTTTGTAGCGCGCAACAATGCACTGGCGCGCAACAATGTAATGATACGAGAATTTCGCGCAATAGTTCGCATAGTAGAAACTTCATCCGAACCAGTGGCGGTTCCGATAACAGAGGTTTCGGAAAATGGGTATTCGGATAATCGAGGTTCTACTATACTGTGAATATGTAACTTCCGGTTTAAAAACCTCATTTTTAAACCGGAAGTGACGTTATATCGAAGATACGTAACTTTCGGTTTGAAAATCTAATTCTTCAACCGGAAGTGACGTATTTCCAGTCCACTGGATGCTTAAAAATCGGAACGATGCAGCCAACAGCTCTTCAACACATATATAAAAGATATACACCGTAGAATAAAATCCAGTCGTGGAATAATAAATTTGATGTAAAAATGAAATTCATATTTAATTTTCCTAAGCAAAAGCAATGGCGCGCCGCATGCACGAGCCACAATAGCCGCAACACAGCGTTCTTATTTGTGGGAATAGTGCGAAAACTTTTATTCAGCGAGGTGAAAAACAGTCCGTGACGTTGGTCAACCGAAAACCAGTCGCGACGCGGTCACAACGATTCTCTTTGTTTTATTCATTTGTTATACGCGCTCGAGTTCTTTACCTATATCAACCACACGGAAAAACACATCTCTGTGTATAGCAGCGACAGCGGTGAAATTAACGCATCCGGTGCCAGGGTGAATAAATAATTGGCCGCAACAATTATTTCTTCATTTTACGTGGAGCGCACATTATAGGAAGTAGCGGGGCTACTGCAGCAGCGACGCCCCCGCCTCATCGAACAATTGTTCGCGACAACAACGCTCGCCACGGGTCAGCGCATCGTTTTGTTAATTATCACCGTTCGCATCTCGCCCACGGCGTTTCCTTTCCGACAAAAAAAGGGTGCGTCCAGGAAACTCATCGTTCCGAACGAGTACCGGTTATAGCCGACGTCCAACCACAGCAACAATAGTACTTTTTTTCTAAATAATTAATTATAATTTTTTTATTTCAATGAAATTTAACCTACGCTACGGACGTTGTGTGAAAGGGTTAAATTAAGAATTTAGGAGGCTGGAGCTTAGTTCGAATGGATAAGAGACAAGTAAATTTTAGTTGAAGAAGTTAATAATTTAAAAAAAATAATAATTGCATAACGATGCGGTAAACCGAAAACATTTTTTTCTAAATAATGAATTATTATTTCTTTTTTACGTCATTTAATGCACGCTACGGACTTTCCCCGAAATTGTCATATTAAGAATTTGGGAGGTTGAAGTCTTCGGTCGAATCGATAGTTGACAAGTAAATTCTACTTGCAAAAATTAGCAATAAAAAAGCAATAAATAACTGCATCACCCTGCGGTAAGCCGAAAACACGAGACTTTTCCGTTTATTTCCGACAATCGTGAATATGCGTGTGGCTCCGTTTTGTCGGCTAGCTCGTTTTGCACGTCACATTACGTGTCAGCGGTATTCGCGTAACGGCAGCATTCGTTTCCGAACATTATAAGTGCACTGAGGTCTCCCCCCAAAGCCAGTCACTCGGCATTCGTGTATCGTCGTTGGGCACGAATTATAGAAGGTGCATTTCAAAATGAGGTATTCCCGACAACCGTCCTGTCGTTTACCTTTCTCTCGTCTCGTTAGGTGTTTCGTGCATCCCGCAAACTCCGCGTAATCACGCCAATTAGGGAAACGAGTTCTGCGTATACCCCAATCGTACGGCGTCAATAACGAGCTCGCTCGATTCTTTTCCGAGACACACGAAGGCTCGCGCCGGTGTTTCCCTCCCCCTCGACAAAGTCCACTTCCTCGAGTTTTATTAATTTTTTTCCTCTCTTTGCTTCTTTTTTTTTTCTTGTGCAGGCACTTGCAGATCCGGCGTCTTCATAGTGGCGCGTCTTTGCCAAAAAAACAATTCCTGTTTTCGTTTAATTGCAGTGAATTCGAATCAAGACGATGCGACCAGGACGTCTCTTCTGGCACCTCAACGATGCAGTTAATATAATAGACGCCGCAAGCTTTAGAAACAGAATTGAAATTGTTTACAAAGAATTTGAAAAATCTTTATAAAGGAGAAAAATTTGCTTGAAATATTTTGATCCGGTGAACACCACATGTGGTGTTCCAGGGTTAATATACATTCGTTTGCGGTGGTCCACGCGCTCCGCAAAGCACGAGATTAAGGTCTCAGAGCGAAATCCAGTAGCGATAAGTTCTCACAAAGATAAATTCGCGCGGGAAGTGTGCCGGGAAGCGAAAGAGTTAACCAGGTAAAAGATAGGGAATACCTTAATGATATAGTAAATATAACCGAAGCTACACGCTTCAGAGACTGAATTAAAATTCTTAAAAAAGATTTTGAAAATTCTTAAAGAAGAATTAAAAAATTCTCAAAAAATAATTGATAAATTATTTTTCATCACTCGGTGCGGAAATGGCCACTTTTCCGCCGCTTCGCGCGCGTAAAACCGCCGTTTTTCGCACCTTGTGATGAATAATTTCGTACACCCCTCGTGCGAAACACTTTTTCTAACTCATGTGATTACAGCATTCGCCTTTGGCTCGTGCTGCAAACTCACACTCGTTAGAAAAACGTTTTTCGCCCTCGTAGAGTAATGTACTATTAAAAGCATTGGATAATTCTTTATGAAGAAGAAACATGTTTTTGCAACGTTTCGGGTCCACAACAGCCATATGTGGTGTTCCAGTGTTTATACACATATGTTTGCGGTGGTCTCCGCACTCTTCAAAGAGCGAGATTAAGGTTTCAGAACGAAATCCAATAGCGATAAGTTCTCAAAAAGAAGTTCGCCCGGAAAATCTCCTTTTTGTCGCCGTGAGATGCGTGGCGGGAAACTAAGGAGTGAACCAGGCGAGAGATACAGAATAAATTAACGATATAGTAAACATGATAGAGTCCACAAGGTTTAGAGACTGAATTAAAATTCTTAAAAAATAATTCAAAAATTCTTTACAAAGAAGAAGAATTTTCTTCAAACGTTTCGAATCCACGAATGCCATGCGTGGTCTTCCAGGGTTAATATACATTCGTTTGCGGTGGTCCCCGCACTCCTAAAAGCGCGAGATTAAGGTCTCTGAGCGAAATAATATAGTAAACAATATAGTAAATAATATAGTAAATAATATAGTAAATAATATATTAAATAATATAGTAAACAATATAGTAAGTAGTCCAAGCCACAAGCCTTAGAGACTGAATTAAAATTCTTTAAAAGTAATTCGAAAATTCTTTACAAATGAGAAAGATTTTCATGAACCGTTTCGAGTCAACGAGTGGCATATGTGGAGTTCCGGGGTTAACATACATTCGTTTGCGGTGGTCGCCGCACTCCTCAAAGCGCGAGATTAAGGTCTCAGAACGGAATCCAGTAGCGATAAGTTCTCAAAAAGAGGTTCGCCCGAGAGGTGTGCCGGGAAGCGAAAGAGTGAACCAGGCGAGAGATAGGGGAGAGTTAACTCGCACGATGAAAATGAAGTGAGAGAACTTTTTGCGGCATATCTTTTTTTTTCTTTTTTTTTTAGCTTCTGAAAGAGACGCAGCGGGAGTATTAAAGCTGTACATCGGAGCGCCGAGGGAAAAAGCACCCGTGCAGGATCTCGTGCCCGCGGCCAGTCTCGTTGAGTGAATTGCCGGTGATGGTGGTATTCGTAACTTTTTTTTCATTTTTTTTAGCTCTGCCTCGTCGAGCGGCCCTGCTCGAATGTGCTCTCGCTCGTTTCGCTTACCTCGTCAAAATTGCGACGCCCAGCGACAAAGTTTGTCGAGGACACGTGTGAATGTCGAGCGCTTCGCAATTAGGATGCGTAGTAGGAAATTTCGCGAGGGACAAATAAACCGGCATGGTAAATGTTTATATCAAACTTCCCGGAACGAGAATGAGATTACAGGGTGGAACTGCGTATTCGCCCGTAGGTGCTGACCCAGAGTACGAAACGGGAAAGCCGCGCGCAGCACCGTGCGAGCGGAGTCCCATTATAACTCGCGAGCTTCGCGCGAGCTTATTTTCCGTTCATAAGTGGAATTATCTTTTCATACACAAACCGTGCATAAATTTATTCGCGCAGTGAAATAATGTCGCCTAATGCACCGTAACTACCGAGTTACATGGAAAGGCGTCTGTTTGATTTTCTGAGCGGACATTATTAATGGTAATCTCAGTTAATCATCATTAGATTATAATTAGGTGTGTATGTAGATTAAAAGTGGCGAATACGGTGGTCCGATTTGGGGCGATATTCGTAAGGCGATGTAACAGCGCGCTCTCGCAGCCCGTGGGGCAACATAAACCCATTTTGGATAAATCCATTTTGGTACTGTGCATACATTTATTCAGGCAATAAAATGACTCGCGAGCTTTGAGCTTATTTTTCGGTCATAAGTAGGATTATCTTTTCATACACAAACCGTGCATAAATCTATTCGCACCGTGAAATAATGTTTAATGTATACTGTAACTACTGAACTACATGGAAACGCGCGTGAGTCATTTTTGGAGCGGATATTATTAATGGAGGTCTCAGTTAGTTACCGTTACATTATATTTAGGTGTATGTATTTAGGCTACAAGTGGTGAATTGCGGTGGTGTGATTTAAGCCGGTATTCTTCAGGGGATGTAATAGTCCGTTTTCCCCCCGCCTCTGGGGCAACCTGTGGATAAACCCACTTTGGTACCGTGCATAAATTTATTCGCGCAATGCAATAATGCCGCTTAATGCCCTGTAATTATCGAATTACATGGAAATGCACCTGTTTGATTTTTGGAGCGTATACTATTAATGGCAGTCTCCGTTAATTACCGTCACATTATATTTAAGTGTCTATATAGAGTAAAAGTGGCGAATGCGATGGTCCAATTTGAGCCGGTATTCTTAAGGGATGTGACAGCCCTTTCTCACGGCCTGTTGGGCTACATGTGGATGAACCCATTTCGGTATTGTGTTATTTGCCGTACCATTTTGATACCCGACCATACATTGATTCACGTAATAAAAAATGTCGTTTAATGCACTATAACTGCCGAGCTAAATGGATATGCACCTGTCTGATTTTTGGAGCGGATATTACTAATGGCAATCTCGGTTAATTATCGATAAATTATATTTAGGTACGTTTATATATAGATTAAAAGTGTCAAACACGATGGTCCGATTTAGGCCAGTATTCTTAAGACTATGCGACACCCCGTTTTCTCGTCCGTCGGGCAACATGCAGATGAACCCATTTTGGTACCGCGCTATTTTTACCCTATTCACGATAGTTGCCTCGCTCGACACGCACTTTAATTGTCAATCAATTCACAGCGCCAAAGGCCAATTTTTGTAATTGACGTATTTTCAACGAAATTACTTAATTTAATTGACGCATTGTCAATTAAATTACTAAAATCGCGAGACGCGGAAGCTCCCATCGCGATTCTCTGCGAGATCGCGAGCCGACGTATCGTTACGGTAACTTTGATCCTGCAATATGCCGCTATCAAAAGTACCGGCTAATTGGATCGCCTCAGTTCATAACAGCGCTCCTTCTTCGAAACTTCGTTCCCGTATCCGATACTTTCGACGCGTCGCGCTTGCGCCTCGCTGGGACAGACCGAGAACCGCGATAAACTATATCCGATGCGATATGCGAAGTATGCAAACGAGTTACACGCTACGGCAAGCCGGAGCGTGTAACTCGGCACGTCTTCTTAAAAAGCGCGAGTGGAGGGAATGGCAATGCCGCACAGTGCATTAGACTCGATACGGCGCAAAACAAGTATCTCATCCCGGAAACTCTCTCTTCTCTCGAGACTATCAGATAAGTTTCGCCTTTCCATGATGCGCGCCTAGAAGCATTAGTAATTCTAGTTTGCCGGATAATTAAAGCTCCGAAAACAGATGACGAGGCTATGCACTTAAGGTATAAATAACGCGGCTCCCAAAACTCATTTTGCAAGTAAATGAGACGACGGTGGACGAGTTTGTAAGTATGTACGTCATACCGCTGCGAAAAGGCGTCTTCCGGCGCAATTATTTCGTCCGTTTTTTTTTTCTTTCTTTTTTGTTTCTTTATCTTGGCAGACTGACAGCAGACGCTTGGTTCTCCACCCTTATAAATCTTTTAACGACCAACTCCCCCGGCGAGCAAAAAGAACGGCGGCCGTTCGTAGGGTTTGTAAGGCGCGGATGACGGTCGAGACCGTGAAAGGGCGGGAGGGTGCATATATCCACTTTCATTAATTTCCTAGCGAGATCACTTGCGTAAGAATATCTTTCTCGTTTCCAAGTACCGCGGAAAAAGTGCCATCAGTGCAACAATATAACATGGGCATTGCTGGTACCGGAAGGCTAGAGAAGTTTGCCCACCGGAAGTGACACCATACCGGAAATACGTCACATCCGGTTAAAAAACAGTACATTTCGATATGAGTGCGAAAATAGTACTTTGCGATACTAGTACGGAAAAGCGGTCTTTCGATGAAGGTTGTGAAGTTGACTGCACGAGTTGGATCGAGAACTACAACGGCACGAGGCGAAACTGAGTGACGTTTGTAGATAAAGAGGAGGCGAGTGCTGCCTACTTCCAAACCACCGTCGGGCGACCGCTTTTTCGTACAAGTATGGCATACCAGTTTTTGGAACAAGAGCACGAAAATTCCCGCTTTTCGTGCTTGTAAAGTGCGTGCGGGAAAATAGCTAGAGTGGCAGATAAGTGTGCGCGGAAGTAACTAGAGTGTTAAAAAAGTGTGAAAGAGCCACTTTCGCCACACGTTACAGGCACGAAAAGTGGGACTTTTCGTGCACGTGTAACAGAAAACTTTTTCTGATGAGTGTGACTTCAGCACGAGCCGAAGGCGAGTGTTGCAATCACATGAGTTCAGAAAACGTTCTTCGCACGAGTATCGAACAAAATTTTATTTTACGAGGTGTGAAAATGGGGTTTTTTCGCATGCGAGACGTACGCAAAAATCTCCATTTTCCCAACGAGTGAAATAAATGACATTTCTAAGTCTCTGTGTCAAGACCGCGGAAATTCTGCAGGGTGCATATATCAATTTCATTAATTTAAGTTAAGGATCTTATGTATCTTGATGCACAGTGTTCTTAGGGTGCTTAGGCCTCAGACACGAAATAAACGAATCTATCTATCTATCTAATTTCCTAGCGGGATCACTTGCGTAAGAATATCTTTCTCGTTTCCAAGTACCGCGGAAAAAGTGCCATCAGTGCAACAATATAACATGGGCATTGCTGGTACCGGAAGGCTAGAGAAGTTTGCCCGCCGGAAGTAACACCATATCGGAAATACGTCACATCCGGTTAAAAAACAGTACATTTCGATATGAGTGCGAATATAGTGCTTTGCGATACTAGTACGGAAAAGCGGTCTTTCGATGAAGGTTGTGAAGTTGACTGCACGAGCCGGATCGAGAACTACAACGGCACGAGGCGAAACCGAGTGACGTTTGTAGCTCGAGTATATTGATGCACGGTGTTCTTAAGGTGCTTAGGCCTCAAACACGAAATAAACGAATCTATCTATCTATCTAATTTCCTAAGGGGTTCACTTGCGTAAGAATATCTTTCTCGTTTCCACGTACCACGGAAAAAGAGCTATTAGTGCAACGGTATAATATATCTATTGCTATTATGGAAAGGTACAGAAGTTTGCACACCGGAAGTGACACCATACCGGAGTACGTCACATTCTGTTGAAAAAAAATGAGATTTCTATGTCTCTGTGTCAAGACCGTGCAAGTGCTGCAGGGTGCGTGTATCAACGTTCATTAAATTCCTAACGGGATTACTAACCGCAAGGCTATTCTTCTCGTTTCTTCACGCCACGGAAAAAAGAACTATCAGTGCAACGGTATAATACGCGCATTGCTGCTGGAATGACACGTAAGTTTGCCAGCACTAAGTAACGCTACATCGGAAATACGTCACATCCGGTTAAAAAAAATGGGATTTCTATGTCTGTGTAGCGACCTGTGTGTCGAAGGAACAGTCATTTTTGCCACGAGATGCGCGGAGTCGTTGTATAATCAACTTGTTTTTCTTGTAACTGTGAGAAAGGCACAAATCACGTTTTAATTAGAATCAGTTAAGCCTCGAGAGCGCTTGACGGTATAAGCGTGGAAGTTCTCGGAGAATCTGGTCACATCATAAAGTAAAACTCGTGCGTGAAGCTCAGTTCTAGTCTCCGGAGGATTGGAATCTCGTCGGAAAATTTAAAGCAAAAGTGTTGAGGCGAAGAAGTTCGCTGCTGTTTTCAGTGTCAGTGTCACAGTATTTTATTTTCGCTCCAAAGAGGCTCCATCAAAATGACAACGGTGTATATGAAGTTACCCGGCGGACGTTACACCTTTTTATTATTTATTGCAGTAATACTTATTCTATATGGAACTATGGATTCGTCCGTAGATTGCCTATTGTGGAATCATCTTTACTGCCCGCGAGGAATGACGCCCGATTTGCTATTACCCATATGCATTCCGAAAAAGTAAGAATAAAAGACAACTATCTATATGAAAAAATATTATAAACAAATCTGTTAAAACTCCCACAAATTTTGACGCGCTTTAAATGGTTTTTTCACCCAGTTGGACTGGAATCGTAACCCCGTCAGGCGGGGGAAACATAGTCGGAGCACCTTGCCCGGATGGGACGAAGGCGGACGAACACGGAAATTGTCGTCAACATTTGTAAGCATCAACAATAAAAGTCCTTTTAATTACTATACCTGCGACTTTAATCGACATAAACTATCTGCCTAAGTTCACTGAAACTGTCCTAAAGAAAAAAAAATGTTAAAATAATATCGCTCCATCGTCGAACTTATGATTTAAAACGACATTATTAATAAACCGAAATTTCCAAGGTAACAAGAGTAACTTTTCTTTTTGTTGCAGAGAATAATCAGAATCTAGTCAATTAACGTCATCGGGAACGTTCAATGCAATCAGTCCAGTATAATTATGTGACGCAACAATAATAATAGTAGCAGTTATTTTGTGTAAATGTGTCCTTATTTATTTATTTTTCGTATATATTGTGTATTTATTTATATAAATACGGACAATCGCCCAATTACAGGTACGATGAGATAAACTCATCGCACAATATCCAAGTTGTTGATAAGCCGCAAGAACATGGTTACTGCTCGTGGCATAAACCTCACCCGTAAAGGAAGCAAAAGGAAAAAATTAAAAATAAAATAGGCGAAATTGAAAAGAAACAAATTATTCGTATTCGTAACCAATTTAATGCAAAACAAGGTTTAATGTATGCAGTAGACAATACTCTCGAATGCAAAGTACCAATATCATCACGTGCAAACGAGCCATCAAGTCCTGGTCGAAGGAGAAAGCTTATTAATGCAGCATCTGCCTATAATCCGGGTTATCTTATCCAATCTAAGATCGCATACTTTCCCGTTTACGTTTACGATATAATATGTGTATTGCTGGTACAGTAGAACCTGGATTATCCGAACCCGTCGGGACCGATTTTTATTCGGGAAATAAAAAATTCAAATAATGGAAAAGCTATTTTTTTAATATCATTATAACACTGAGAAAAAAATCGATTAAGTCAATAAAATGAGCGCTTACGGGTGTCAAAACAAATTTTTAGTTGATCGAACGAAATAATTGTCGCAGTAAGTAAAGAAACATTTGATTCAACGTCCTATTAATTCAATCAACGAGGTATTCCTTTCGATCAGCCAAACATTTGTTTCACCACCCGTAAGCGCATATTTTGTTGACCCAATTGATGTTTTTTCTCTGTGGGGACACATATATAAATAAGACACATATAAATGAAATAACAGTATATATTACACTTCAAAACATATTTTTAACAGTATTTCAACATCGAAGTATTGTTTCAAGGGTTTTGTGAAATAGAGTCGTCCATTTTTTAATTGTCAAATGCTAGTTATGCGCTTTTGAGTAGCGAAATCTCCAAACCGCTTCAGGATGAACTACGTATCGAAGGCGATTTAAACGGTTTAGTATTTTAACTAAGCTGTCATGTGGAGCTCTGCTGGGGTGGATGAAATTGCTCGGGAAGGTCAGTGTGCAGGTGGATTGACACGGGAAAAGAAAAACTGCGCTTCAATACGCTTGAACACCGTCGAGGATTCCGCCGCGGTGAGCAACAATATACAATATTTCGAGGTAAAGTTCGGATAACCGAGCGTTCGGATAAACGGAGTCATCGTCCGGATAGTTGAGGGTCCGCGATGATCGAGGTTCGGATCATCGAGTACTGGGAGGCTACAGAAGTTTGCCTACCAGTAGCGACGTAATAGCGGTAATACGTCACATACGGTTGAGAAAATAAGTCACGTACGTCACATACGTTTGAGTAAATACGTCACGTACGTCACATACGGTTGAGAAAATACGTCACGTATGTCACATACGGGTGAGATGCGCCGAGTCATATAATCAACTGCTTTTTTCCTTAAGTGCACAACAAAGGCAATACGATTTTTACTAGAATCAATTAAACCTCGAGTGCGATTGACGGTATAAGTGTCGAAGTTCTCGGAGAATCTTGACAGATCCTAAGCTGAAACTGGTGCGTGAAGCTAAGTTCTAGTCTCCGGAGGACTGGAAAATCTAAAGGAAAAGTATCAAGACGAAGAAATTTGCTGCTGTTTTCAGTGCCAATATTACATAACTTTAGTTTTCCTTCAAAGAGGCTCGGTCAAAATTAAATCGGTCTATATGGAGTTACCCGGCGGACGTTGCAACTTCTTATTATTTATTGCAATAATACAAATTCTATACGGAACTATGGATACATCTGTAGATTGTGTATGGGGAGGTGAACTGCACTGCCCGGACGGGCTGCCCGATGTGTTACTACCATTCTGCCTTCCGCACAAGTAAGAGTAAAAAAACAACTATGTGTCTACCTATATGAAAGTATATTATAAAAAAATCTATTCAAGCCCCCAAATATTCATGCGCTGGAAATGGTTTGTTTCAGTACAACTTGGGAATATAGATCGGGAGACGGGTACCCAAGCATAGTCGAAGCACCTTGCCCGAGTGGGACGAGAGCGGACGAAAACAGAAATTGTCGTCAACATTTGTAAGCATCAGGAACCATACTTCTTTTAACTACTAACTGCGATTACTTGACCGACAAAACTATCTGCCTAAGTTATCTCAAACTGTCGCAAAAAAAGTCAGTGAATAGCACATTTAGTAATTAATAAACCGTATGAAGTTTCCATAATTACAAGAGCAACATTTTTTTTGTTGCAGAGACTAATATCCCTCCGGGCCTAGTCAATAAACGTCATCCGGAACGTTTAATGCAATGAATTCAGTGTAATTATGTGACTCAATAATAATAATAGTAGCGGTGATTTTATGTAAATGGGTTCTTATTCGAAAATACCTTGTATCCAGTTGAAAAATAAAATGAGATTTCTATGCCTGTCCGTCAATAGATGCGTCTCGATGGAACAATAATGTTTGTCACGAGATGCGCAGACTCGTATAATCGACTGGTTTTTCTCGTAATTGTGAGAAATATTACAAATCACGTTCGACTCAGAATGAGTCAAGCGTCGAGTGGGCTTGACGGTATAAGTGTGGAAGTTCTCGGAGAATCTGGTCAGATATAAATTCATACTCGTGGGTGAAGCATGTTCTACTCTCCGGAAAATTGGAATTTCGTCGGAAGATCTCAAGAAAAGTGTTGCAAGTCAGATTTTACTTAGAATCAGTCAAGTCTCGAGTCGGCTTGACGGTATAAGTGTGGATATTCTCGATGAATCTTGACAGATCATAAAGTCATACTCGTGGGTGAAGTTAAGTTTTCGTCTCCGGAGGATTTGAACCTGGCTGGAAAATCTGAAGGAAGAGTGTTAAAACGAAGGAGTTTCTTGCTGTTTTCAATGCCAATATCACAGAACTTTATTCTGGCTTCGAAGAGGCTCAGTGAAAATTAACTCAATGTACATCAAGTTACTCGGCGGACGTTACACCTTTTTATTATTTATTGCAATAATACAGATTTTGTACGAAACCATGGATACGTCTGTAGATTGCATAAAGTGGGATCGTCTTTTCTGCCCGCGAGGGACGGCGCCCGATGTGTTGTTACCCATATGCATTCCGGCGAAGTAAGAATAAAAAACCGTTTGTGACAACTATTATGAAAATAATCTGTTAAAGTCTCCATACGTGTTCATGCGTTGGAAATGGTCTTTTCAGTCATAGTTGGGTACCCGGGTCAGGCGGTGGATCAGGCATAGTCGAAGGACCTTGCCCGAGCGGGACGCGGGCGGACGAAAACGGAAATTGTCGTCAACGTTTGTGAGCATCAGAAACCATACTCTTTTTAATTAGGGTAAAAGTGGTGAATATGGCCCACCTCGATTAACACGTAAATCAATGATATATGGACCGGTCCATATTCCCCACTTTTACCCTACTATAACTGCGACTTTGAGCGATAAAACTACCTGCCTGAGTTCTTTGAAATTATCGAAATACAGTAGAACCTTGATTATCCGGACAACCATTATCCGAAACCTCTATTATCCGAACCGCCACTGGTTCGGATAAAGTTTCTACTATCCGAACTATTGCGCGAAATTCTCGTATCGTTACATTGTTGCGCACCAGTGCATTGTTGCACGCTACAAACAAGAAGCCAATTCAAGAACGCTCGAGCTCGCATAGGACTTACACGGCACTACCGTGCATGCATGTCGCGGTCGTATGCGCAGTATTTGTTAGTTTATCAGTCGAGCAAATACTCACTTTCGAAACTCGATAAAGGAAGACCACCACATTGTTAGCGTACATACATTCGTACAGACTTGACAAATCAAAGAACTCTGACATAAAAAAATGTTACTGCAGAAGAACTTACAACCCTCTCGCGCCAAACGAAAATAGTAGATTTCGTGATGAAGGTTTGAAGTTACCGTTGGATATCAAAAATGCATGTATCACGATATTCCTCAAATATATATCATAATTATTAAAAATACATGGGTACTCTAAATTTTTCGATATGTATCGTGCTATATCGCTTAACACAGATTCACTGTTCTGTTATCCGAATTTTCGGTAATCCGAACGAGCTCCGGTCCCAATTGGTTCGGAAAATCGAGGTTCTACTGTAAAAAGAAAACAATTAGGAAAAAAAGTAACTCCAACGTCGGAATTATTATCTGAATTGACATTCCAATCCTTTTTGCAGTAGTGACTAGTACATTTAGTATTATATTTGTTCCATTTTTTCACCGTATACTCTGTCGGGTTTTTTACGAAACCCCAGCCCGATTCCCCCCTATCACTTCCTACCAGCACTCAGCTAAGCTACCTAACTTCCAGTGCGTCCGTAGCCGACTTAGCTAGACTGTACCGCATTTGCCGAGAACACGGGGAAACTATGGAAAACCTGTGCCGATACAGACGGCCTTATTCGACTGAGATACTGGTATTTTTGCACTTGAGTAAAGTGCAGAAACACCAAAGTCTCAGAAAAAAGCGCCTCCCGCTCAACGGTCGATGCGCCGGCTAGTGCACGGCTAAGCGGTCACCCATCCAAGTACTGACCGCGAACAAATCAGCTTGACTTGGGGGACCACCAGGGCCGTGCGTCAACCGCGCATCCACCGCTATCGGTGCTAGTATATTTAGTCATTCACAAAACCCTATGAAATTTCCAAGGTTACAAGAGCAAATTTTTTTTTGTTGCAGAGATTAATGTTCTTCGGAGCTTGGTCAATCAACATCATCGGGAATGTTAATTATGTGCCGCAACAATAATAATAGTAGCAGTTCGAATATAAACGGACTCGAAGAAATCGTCATTTTTGACAGAAGATGCGCCGAGTCGTATAATAAGCTCGTTTTTCTTGTAACTGCGAAGAAAGCAATAAGATTTTAATCAGAATCAGTTAATCCTCAAGTGTGCTTGACGATATAAGTGTGTAAGTTCTTGGAGAATCTGGACAGATCATAAGTAAATCTCGTGCGCGAAGCCAAGTTCTAGTCTCTGATGAATTGACATCTCGTTGGAAAATCTAAAGCAAGATTGTTGAGGCGATGAAGTTCGCTGCTGCTTTCGGTACCAATATCACAGTATTTTATTTTGGCTCCAAGGAGTCTCCGTCAAAATTACGTCGATGTATATGAAGTTACCCGGGTGACGTTACACCTTTTTATTACTCATTGCAATAATACAAATTCTATACGGAACTATGGATACATCTGTCGATTGTGTATGGTGAAGCAATCTGACCTGTCCGGAAGGCAAGGTAGCCGGTTTTTTAACACCGCCGATATGCATTCCGATCATGTAAGCATAAGAAAACAACTGTGTCTATGAAAAAAATCGGTGAAATCTATCTATGAAACAATCTGTTAAAACCCCCACAAATTTTCACTCGCTGAAAATGATTTTTTTCAGTATGACTTCGGAATATGAGTCGGACGAAGCGTATAAAAGCATAGTCGAAGGACTTGCCCGAGCGGGACGCAGGCGGACGAAAACAGAAATTATCGTCAACATTTGTAAGCATCAGAGACCATACTCCTTTTAATAGCTGTAATTGCGACGTTGATCGGTAAAACTATCTACCTGAGTTATCTGAAACGGCGGCAAAAAAAACATTGGCAAATAGAAGTAGCTCCGTCGTCGGAATTATAATTGAAACGACATTTCAATCCTTTTTGTAGCAGTGCCTAGCACATTTAGTAATTAATAAACCATATTAAGGTTACAAAACAACGATTTTTTTTTGTTGCAGAGACTAATATTCTTCGGAAAGTATTCAATAAACGTCATCGGGAACGTTTGATCTAATGAGCTCAGTGTAACTATGTGACGCATCACCAATAATAGTAGCAGTTCGAATACACACGGACTCGAAGGAATAATCATTTTTGACACAAGATGCACCGAGTCGTTATATAACAAACTCGTTTTTCCTGTAACTACGAAGAAGGCAAGAAGATTTCAATCGGAATTAGTTAAACCTCGAGTGCGCTTGACGGTATAAGTGTGGAAGTTCGCGGCGAATCTTGCCAGATTGTAAAGTCAAGCGCGTGCATGAAGCTAAGTTCTCGTTTCCGGAGGATTGGAAAATCTGAAGGAATAGTATTAAGACGAAGATTTTCACTGTCGTTTTCGGTGCCAATATCACATAACTTTATTTTCCCTTCAAAGAGGCTCGAAATTAAATCGGTGTATATGGAGTTACCCGGCAGACGTTGCAACTTTTTATTATTTATTGCAATAATACAGATTCTATACGGAACTATGGATACATATGTAGATTGTATAATATGGTATTGTCCGAGCGGGCTGACGCTCGTTGATAAGTATCCGTATCGACCAGTATGCGTTCCGAACAAGTAAGAACAAAAAAAAACTATGTGTCTACCTACATGAAAAAATATTACGAAAAAAATCGGTTGAAGTCCCCACAAATTTTCACGCGCAGGAAGTGGGTTTCATTAGGAAGCCTGCACAATCCGAGCAAGGAGGTGGATAGTACCCAAGCATGGTCGCAGCACCTTGCCTGTTAAAAATCTGTTCAAGTCCCCACAAATTTTCACGCGGTGAAATTTTTTTTTTTTTTTCAGAGTAACTGAAAAACCCGGACAATTTGCTGGAGGAGCCATAGTCGACGCACCTTGCCCGAGCGGGACGCAGGCGGACGAAAACGGAAATTGTCGTCAACGTTTGTAAGCATCAGAGAACATACTTCTTTTAATATCTGTAACTGCGACGTTGATCGATAAAACTATCTCCCTGAGTTATTTGAAACGGTGGGAAAAAAAAAATTGGATATAGAAGTTGCTCCACGATTTGAAACAACATTTCAATCCTTTTTGTAGCAGCGCCTAGCACGTTTAGTAATTAATAAACCGTATGAAGTTTCCAAGATTACAAAGCAACCATTTTTTTGCGGCAGAGACTAATATTCTTCGGAACCTAATCAATAAACGTCATCGGGAACGTTCGATATAATAACCTCAGTGTAATTATGTGACGCAACACTAATAATCGTAGCAGTTCGAATACACACGGATTCAAAGGAATAATCGTTTTTGACACAAGATGCGCTGAGTCGTTATATAACAAACTTGTTTTTCCTGTAACTACGAGGAAGGCAAGAAGATTTTCATCGGAATTAGTTAAAGCTCGAAGGCGCTTGACGGTATAAGTGTGGAAATTCGCAGCGAATCTTGTCAGATCGTAAATTCAAGCTCGTGCATGAAGCTAAGTTGTAGTTTCTGGAAAATCGGAAAAACAGAAAGAAAAGTGTTAAGACGAAGAAGTTCGCTCCTGTTTTCAGTGCCAATATCAGAGAATTTTTTTTCCCTTCTCAGTCAAAATGAAATCGGTGTATGTGAAGTTATCCGATGGACGTTACACCTTTATATTATGCATTGCAATAATACAGATTCTATACGGAACTATGGATACATATGTAGATTGTATAGTGTGGTACTGCCCGCGTGGGCTGACGCTCGTTGATAAATATCCGTATCGACCAGTATGCATTCCGAACAAGTAAGAACAAAAAAAAAAAACTATGTGTCTACCTACATGAAAAAATATTTTGGAAAAAATCTGTTGGAGTCCCCACAAATTTTCACGCGCTGGAAGTGTGTTTTTTTTTTTTTTAGGAGGCCTGCACAACCCCAGCAAGGAAGTGGAAAGGGAGACGGGTACCCAAGCATACTTGCAGCACCTTGCCCGGGCGAGACGCGGGTGAACGAATATGGAAATTGTCGTCAAATTTTGTTAGCATCAAAACCATACTCCCTTTGATATTTAATAACTATAACTGGGACTTTGACCGATAAAACTATCTAATTAGATAGATTTAAACTAAAGTTTAGACAAACGTCTGAATTGTCTAAAACTAACGAAAGAAAATGGTTAAACAAGGTCGCTTCATCGTCGGAATTATGACTTGAAACGACATGTCAATCCTTTTAGCAGCAGGATTTAGTTATCCTTTTAACTAGCACATTTAGTTATTAATCAACCGTATAAATTGTTCACGGTAAAAAAAGCAACTTTTTATTTTGTTGCAGGTGGTGATTCTGTGTAAGACAGTTCTTATTAATGCAGCATCAACATGATCGCATCTCTCCCGTTTACGTTTAAGATATAATGCGTGTACTGGAAAGCTACAGCTTGTACTGGAAGGTTACAAAAGTATACCCACCGCAATTGACGCTGTAACGTCTCACGTAGATATCATTTCTCAAAAAAAAAGATACGATGATATAATTTGTTAGATTATTATACCTCAAGCCATATTGATCCAACGACAACGATGGATTATACTGGTGTAACAGGGCAAAGCGATAGCCAGTAAACACAGAAGGTGACCCGTATTACGATGAATATCCATGACGCGCCATGACGCGTGACTCGTACTCTTCTCACCTCTACGACGCGGCTAGTTTAGCTTTCGGTACGACGATAGAGATACCGAAACTCCCACCCTCAGCTTAAGGTGGGGCTAAACATGAACATGACTTGAAAATATTTTGAAACCATTTTTGTCCGAAACGGTTTAATGAAATAAAAAAAAAGTTGAAAATTGAATTTTTCATAGCGCTTCCTCATAAAGTTGAAAATTGAAATTTTCATATCGCTTTCTCATAAAAGTTGGCAATTGAAATTGTCATATCGTTTTCTCCTGATGTAGCTTTATTCGCGAAGCTTCTTCTATGAGGAAGCATTTTCTGTATTATTTGGCTTCCTCATAGAGGAAGCTTCGCAAATAAAGGAACATTATGAGAAAACGATATGACAATTTCAATTGCCAATTTTTATGAGAAAGCGATATGAAAATTTCAATTTTCAACTTTATGAGGAAGCGCTATGAAAATTTAAATTTTCAACTTTTTTCAACATCAACGTCTTGTTAAAGTTTCATGCAAAACGGCTGGCCGATTCAGGTTCAGCGCGTAAAAATACTCTATCGTCACGCTTTGCTTTGTCGGATCTGCGCTTGGCGCGAAAAAATACATGGAAGTAAGCGCTCCTAATTTTTTTTTGCACTTTCGATTTTTACATTGAGAGAAGGATCTAGTAAAAATTACCAATCAACTAAGAAAAATTACCATAGGACATAGTAGTACGGCGCCAGGGCGCCACTTATGGCAGAAAGTCTCAGAATTTCCAAGAATTTTTACCATAATGTCTAAGAAAAATTCTTATAAATCCGGTACTTCCTACTATAGGTGTCGCCCTAACGCTCTACTACTATATGCTATGGTAATATCTCTCAAGTGATATAGTAGTTTTTACTAGATCCTTCTCTCAGTGTACTCAAGAAATCCAAGTGATACCTCTTTATATAACTTTTTCAACCCCATCAAATCCATCGTCTTGTGTATATCTTGGTGTTTGTTACAATAGGCACCTGGGTTTTTCCGCGATGCCATCGGAAAGCAAAGAATTTGATGTTTAAAAATACCCAAAATCACTAATTTCTGCAATTTTTGCTATAAAAATGCCCGATAAACTTTTTCGCTAGTTGTCGCTCCGAGACTTTAATTCCATGTATTTTTTCACTCGGATCACGAATTTGAAACTTTTTTTATTCATAGATGAATATTTAATACGGAAAAATGCGTCTAAAAAAAAAAAATGCATGCAATTCAAAAAATTCAAAATGACATCAGATTGAAAAGGTTCGATCGATTATTTCCAAATTCAATACCGATCGTTGGTGGATAACAGTCCATTTATGTGCATGTTTTTAGCCCGATATGTCAAAAATTGTGGGCGCTAGAGCGCGCACGGACATATTCAAAAAAATTCAAAACCGCGTAAAATCTGAATGACTGCATAGATTTGGCCAAAAATTGGATGGAATAATGAGGATTGACCCCTCAACATGTGTGATAAATTTCACCTCGATATCTCAAGCCGTTTTGAAATTATGAACGTTAAATGATTTGCACACACATACATACATACATACATACATACATACATACATACATACTTACATACATACATACATACATACATACATACATACATACATACATACATACATACATACATACATACATACATCCAGACATTTTTTCTAAATGTGTTTTTTTATGTTTTGGAACATTCTGATTCTGGTTTACATAAAAATCCCGAAAACTAATTTTTTTCACGAAAACAAAGCTTCCTCTATGAGGAGGCAAAATGAATTGCGGTACGCACTGCGTACTTGCTTAACGCAGTGCGCGCCGCAATTCGTCTTTCATTTTTGGGCTAAAATGGATTTCAAATTTTTACTCTGTCTCTCTCGCACACATACGAGTTTAGCCGTGCTTTAACTTCCTGGGATCCCCAGGAAGGTTTCGGGGAAATACGAATAAACCTTCGCCATTACATGGTCACCCTTAGTTAGGATTTAGTATATAAAATGAGTAAAATGCCGCGAGGCTGCGTTAGTTAACATTCGACCGCTGTACGCATAACGAAAGGCTGCGCAATCGTACTACGAAGACAGTCCAACTGGAAGTCAGAGTTCATAGCGTGTACGGGCTTTCCGTGAAGACTGCGTCTTTACGTGCACTTTATAAAGTCTCTGTGTGTTTTACATCTACGGCTAAATATTCAAGTATTACGCGTATTATATGTGCAATCAATTGTATTGTGTCATCAAGTTTCAATTTTGTGGACAAATAAACTATGTGAATATTTGAATACTTATTTGACAATTTGTGATAATTTAACCGTGACTAATTAATTTGCATACCTACGTCGAGTATCGATAACATCGATCATCCATAAACTCATAAAATACTACAGTGTAAAGGACGAGGCTTCCGCTCACGGTGTAAAGGGTTGTCCTGCCTTGACCCGAAAAGAGAAGCCGACGGTGTTACGCTCTCCCTTACACTCTCACGGGTTGGAGTGGACTTAACAACAACGTACCGAAAATACGTCACAATCAGTTGAAAAAAGTGAGGTTTCTATGCCTCTTTCTCAAGTCTGGCGTCCCGAGGATACAGTCGTTTTTGCCACGAGATGCGTAGACTCGTTATATAATCGACGTGTTTTTCTTGTAACTGTGAGAAAGGCATAAATGACTTTTTAATTAGAATTAGCCAAGCCTCGAGTGTGCTTGACGGTATAGGTGTGGAAGTTCTCGGAGAATCTTCACAGATTATAAAGTCATCTCTCGCGTGAAGCTAAGTTCTAGTCTCCGGGGGACTGCAACCTCGCTGGAAAATCTGAATGAAAAGTGTTGAGACGACGAAGTTCGCTGCGGTTTTCAGTACCAATATTACAAGAATTTTATATCCCCTCAAAGCAGCTTCGTTGAAATTTTATCGATGTATACGAAGGTACATGCCGGAGGTTATAACTCTTTATTATTTATTGGAATAATACAGATTCTATATGGAACTATGGATACATCTGTAGATTGTATATCGTGGCATAATCTCTACTGCCCACGAGGGACACAACCCGATATCTTACTACCAATATGCATTCCGAACAAGTAAGAATAAAAAACAACTATGCGTCTACCTATAAGAAAAAATCTGTGAAAAATCACAAATTTTGACACGCTGTAAACGGTTTTTTTTCAGTATTACTGGGGTAGCTCCGTGGGGCTCTGGAGGCATAGTCGAAGCACCGTGTCCGAGCGGGACGCAGGCGGACGAAAACGGAAATTGTCGTCAACGTTTGTGAGCATCTGAAAACATACTCCTTTTAATTACCGTTAATTAATTACAGTAACTGTGAGTGTGACTGATAACATTCCGTGCTTGAGTTCACTGAAAATATATATATTTTTTTAATGGTAAAAAAAGCTGCTTCATCGTCGTAATTATTATTTGAATCAACATTCCAATCTTTTTTGAGGCAGTGACTAGCACATTTAGTGGTAATTAATAAACCGTATGAATTTTCCAAGATTACAAGAGCAATATTTATTTTGTTGCAGAAACTAATATCTTTTGAAACCCAATCAATAACCATCATTGGGAACGTTCAATGCAACAGGTTCAGTGTAATTATATGACACAGCAATAATAATAGTAGCGGTTATTTTGTGTAAAAGGATTCTTATTAATGCATCATCTGCGTATATCCGCGATATCCCACCTGTTCGATGATCGCGTAGATTCTTGCTTTCGTTTGCGATATAGTATATATATTGCTGGTACAGGAATTCTACCAAAGTTTGCCCACCGGATGTCACGCCATATCGAAAGTACGTCCTGTCGGGTTGAAAAAAAGAGATTTTTATGCCTCTGTATCGAGACCTGTATCTCGAAGGAATAATCGTCTTTGGCACGAGATGCGCAGAGTCATTGTAGAATTAACTTCATTTTCTTGTGACTGCGAGAAAGCAATAACGTTTCAATTAGAATCAGTTAAGTCTCGAGTTCGCTTGACGGTATAAGTGTGGAAGTTCTCGGGGAATATTGACAGATCATAACGGCCTACTCGTGCGTCAATCTAAGTTCTAGTCTCCGAAGGATTGGAAACTCTTAAGGAAAAGTGTCGTATGAGTTCATAGCGTTTTTTAGCGTCAATATCACAAAACTTTATTTTTCGTTCGACGAGGCTCCGTCGAAATGACATCAGCCGTATTATTATTTATTGCAATAATACAAATTGTATACGGAACTATGCATACATCTAAAAATTGTGCAGTGTGGGATCATCAGCACTGTCCGCAAGGGAGGAAGCCCGATATGTTACAACCAATATGCAGTCCGAACAAGTAAGAATAAAGAACAGCTATGTATCTACCTACAGGAAAAAATATGACAAAAATTGTTTAAAGTCCCCACAAATTTTCACGCGCTGGAAATGTTTCTTTCAGTATTACTGTAGTAACCGGGTGGGGCATAGTCGAAGCACCTTGCCCGAGCGGGACGCGGGCGGACGAAAACGGAAAATGTCGTCAACGTTTGTGAGCATGCGAAACAATACTCTTTTTAATTACAGTAACTGCGACTTTGACGGATAAAACTATCTGCTTGAGTACTTGGAAATTATCGAAATAAAAAAAAAAACCAATTGGTAAAAAAACGTTACTCCATCGTGGGAATTATGTTCGAAAATAGCCATTCCAATACTTTATGCAGTGACTAGCACATTTAATAATTAATAAACCGTATGAAGTTACCAAAGTTACAAGAGCAAAATTTTTTTTTGTAAAACATGCACGGAACGTCCTGCTTTTCGTGCCTGTAAAGCGCGTTTCACACTTATCTCTACTTTTGCGCACACTTATTGTGACAGTGTAGTCCCTGTCCTGAACGCTTTCGCCAAGCTTTACAGGGACGAAAAGCGGGAATTTTCGTGCATTTGTTACAAAATATATTTTTTATTGCTGCAGAGACTAATATCCTTCGGAGCCTAGTCAATAAACGTCATCGGGAACGTTCAATGCAATAAGTCCAGTGTAACCATGTGACGCAAAAATAATAACAGTAGTTTTCATTCTGTATAAACTAATTCTATTAATGCAGCATCTACATGATTTCATACCTTCCGGTTAGGTTTACGATATAATTTGTGTATTGCTGGTACTGGAGACTAAAAAAGTTTCCTTGCCGGCCATCATACCGGAAATTCATCACGTCTGGTTGTAAAATAAAATAAGATTTCTACGTCTCTGTGTCGTGAGCTGCGTCTTGACGGATCATTTGTGCCGCACGATGCGGAAACTCGTTATATAATCGACTGGTTTTTCTTGTAACTCTCGGAAAGACCCAAATCACGTTTTACTTAGAATCAGTCGAGCCTCGAGTGAGCTTGACGGTATAAGTGTGAGAGTTCTCGAAGAATCTTTTCAGATCATACTTGTCATACTCGTGAGTGAAACCAAGTTCTTGTCTCTGGAGAATCGGAATCTCCTCAGGAAATCTGAAGCGAAACTGTCAAGACTAAGACGTTCGCTCCTGTTTTCAGTGCCGATATCACAGAACGTTATTTTCCCTTCAAAGAGGACCGGTCGAAATTAAATCAGTGTACATGAAGTTACCCGGCGGACGTTACACCTTTTTAATATTTATTGCAATAATACAGATTCTATACGGAACTATGGATAAGTCTGTAGATTGCGTACCGTGGGATGGTCTTGTCTGCCCGTCAGGGACGGTGCCCGATGCGTCGCAACCAAAATGCGTTCCGAAGAAGTGAGAATAAAAAAATTACTATGTGTATACATTTATGAAAAAATATGATGAAAAAATTCTGTTAAAGTCCCTACAAATTTCCATGCGGTGAAAATATTTTTTTTTCAGCAATACTGCAACATCCATGCTAGGTAATCAAGTAGCCATAATCGATGCACCATGCCCGAAAGGGACACAGGCGAACGACCTGGGAAATTGTCGTCAACGTTTGTAAGCATCAGAAATCATACTCTTATTAAATACTGTAACTTTGACGTTGATCGATAAAATGATCTGCCTGAGTGGTCTAAAACTGTGCTAAAAAAAAAATATTCGTAATAAAAAGAAGTCGCTCCATCATCGGAATTATGATTTGAAACGACATTTATACTTTTTGCGGCAGTGACTAGCACATTTAGTAATTGATAAACCGTATGAAGTTTCCAAGGTTACATGAGCAACTTTCTTTTTTTTTTTTGCAGAGACTAATATTGTTCGAAGCCTGATCAATAAACGTCATCGAGGACGTTCAATGCAACAAGTCCAGTGCAATTACGTGACGCAACGATAATAATAGTAACGGTGATTTTGTGTAAACGTTCTTGTTAATGCAGCATTGTGTTCTTATTAATGCAGCATCGTCATGATCGCAATTTTCCCGTTAATCTTGACGATATAACATGTGTATTGCTGGTGCTGGAAGGCCATATCGAAAATACATCACATCAGGTTGAAAAACAATGAGATTTCTATATACCTCTTTGTCGAGATCTGCGTCTCGAAGACGCCACGAGTCGTTTTTGCCACGAGATGCGCAGACCTGTTGTGTAATCGCATTGTTTTTCGTGTAATGATGAGAAAGGCATTGATTGCGTTTTAATTAGAATCAATCGAGTCTCGAGTGCGCTCAACGGTATAAGTGCGGATGTTCTCGTAGAATCTTGACAAATCATAAAGTTATTCTCGTGCGTTAAGCTAAGTTCTAATGTTCGGAGGATTGGAACCTCGTCCGAAAATCTGAAGGAAAAGTGTTGAGACGGCGAAGTTCGCTGCTGTTTTTAGTGCCAATATCACAGACTTTTATTTTCCCTTTGAAGAGGCTTAATAAAAATGAAATCAGTGTATATGAAGATACCCGGCGGACGTTACACTTTTTTATTATTATTTATTGCAATAATACAGATTCTACACGTAACTATGGATACGTCTGTAGACTGCATAAGGTGGAATCGTCTGTACTGCCTGAGATTTTTCCTTTTCAGGAAAACTGGAAAACCCGCGTCAGGCGGTAGAGGAGGCATAGTCGAAGCACCTTGCCCGAGCGGAACGCAGGCGGACGAAAACAGACATTGTCGTCAACGTTTGTAAGCATAAGAGACCGTACTGCTTTTAATTACTGTAACTGCGATGTTGACCAACAAAACTATCTGCCTGAGTTATCTGAAATGGTGGCAAAAAAAATAGTGGTAAAAAGAAGTCGCTCCATCGTCGGAGTTATGATTTGAAACAACATTTCAATCCTCTTTGTGGCAGTGATTATCACTCTTAGTTATTAATAAACTGTATGAAATTTTCAAGGTTACACTAGCAATTTTTCTTTTTGTTGCAGAGACTAATATCCTTCGGGGATTCCGCAGAAAAACCCCACAGCGAAAGCAGAAATAAAAGCTGTAAATGCGTTTTTTTCTGCCCGCTATCCTGCGGAACCTACTCAATAAAGGTCATCGGGAACGTTCAATAGAATAAGTCCAGTGTAATTATCTATGTAACGTAACAATAATAATAGTAGCGTTTATTTTATGTAAAAGAGTTCTTATGAATGAATCATCTGCCTATATCCGAGATATCTCACCTATACTAAGATAGCGTACTTTCCCGTTTACTGGAAGGCTACAAACGTTTGCCTACTGGAAATGACGTTGCACCCAGTTGAAAAAAAAAATGTGATTTCCATGTCTCTATATCGAAACCAGTGTCTCAAAGGAATAGGCGTCTTTGCCACGAGATGCGCAGAGTCATTGTACAATCAACTCGTCTTTCTTGCGACGGTGAGAAAGGCAATAACATTTCAATTAGCACGATTGGCGGTACTGGTGTGGATGTTGTCGGGGAATCCTGATCTCGGGGAATAACAAATCATAAAGTCATACTCGTACGTGAAGCAAGTTCTGGTCTCCGAAGGATTGGAAAAATCTTCGGAAAATCTCAAGGAAGTGTTACAAGTCACCTTTTACTTAGAATCAGTCAAGCTTCGAGCGGGCTTGCCGGTATAAGTGTGGAAGTTCTTGGAGAATCTTGCAGATCACAAAGTCATACTCGTGCGCGAAGTTAAGTTCTAGTCTCGTCGGAAAATCTGCGGGAAAAGTGTTGAGGCGAAGAAGTTCATTGCTGTTTTCAGTGCCAATATCACAGAACTTCATTTTTCCTTTAATAAGGCTGCGTCAAAATTAAGTCGGTGTATATGGAGTTACCTGACGGACGATACACCTTTTTATTATTTATTGCAATAATACAAATTTTATACGGAACTATGGATACGTCTGTAGATTGCCTATTGCGGGATCATCCGCATTACCCGGGAGGGACGAAGCCCCCTATGTTACCACCAATAGGCATTCCATCGCCAATACAACCACCAGGCATACCACCAATCGGCATTCCGGGCAAGTAAGAATAAAAAACAATCATGTCTACCTACATGAAATAATATTATTTTTTACATTTTTATTTCTATTTATATAAATTACCACGCGCTGAAAAATTTTTTTTCAGTATTAATGGTGCAACCCGGTCAAAGAATGGACCGGAAGGTATAATCAGAGCACCGTGCCCGAGCGGAACGCAAGCGAACGGAGACGGAAATTGTCGTCAACGTTTGTGAGTATAAAAAATCATGCCCTCTTTAACATTTACTTTCTGTAACTGCGACTTTGACTAAAAAAAGGATCTGCCTAGGTTATCTGAAACTATCGAAAAAAGGTTGCTCCATCGTCAGAATTATGATTTGAAACATTTCAATCCTTTTTGTAGCAGTGAAGAGCACATTTAGTTATTGATAAACGGTATACAATTTCTAAGGTAATAAGAGCGACTTTTTTTTTGCAGAGACTGATATCCTCCTGATTCTACTCAATAAACATCATCGGGACCGTTCAACGCAATAAATTCAGTGTAATCATACAACGCATTAATAATAATAATAGCGGTTATTTTGTATAAATGGGTTCTTATTAATGCAGCATCTGCCTATATCCGGGATATCTCATCCGATCTACTATCTCAAATCATAGTTTCCTGTTCAAGTATACAATGCCTTTTTTGCCCCTTTACTGTGCAACATTATTCATATCGTTTTCACCGCCGATCGACTTTTAATTTCTGTCCGGAGAACGCGCAACTTTTGCGTCTACGTTTATAACGCTGCCCCCTTAAAGTGCAACATTTTTCACATTGTTTTCGCCGTCGATCGACTTATCTTCTGTCCAGACAACGCGCGACTTTCCCGTTTACGTTTACGTTTACATTTATATTTATAATGCCTTTTTTGCCCCCTTAATGTGCAACATTTTTCATATCGTTTTCGCCGTCGATCGACTTTTAATTTCTGTCCGCAGAACGCGCCACTTTCGCGTGTACGTTTATAACGCTGCCCCCTTAAAGTGCTACATTTTTAACATTGTTTTCGACGTCGATCGACTTATCTTCTGTCCAGAAAACGCGCTACTTACCCGTTTATGTTTACGTTTACATTTATAATGCTTTTTTGCCCCTTTAATGTGCAACATTATTCATATCGTTTTCACCGCTGATGGACTTTTAATTTCTGTCCGCATAACGCGCCACTTTCGCGTCTACGTTTATAACGCTGCCCCCTTAAAGTGCAACATTTTTCACATCGTTTTCACCGTCGATCGACTTGTATTTTCCGTCCGGGGTACGTGCCACTTTCGCAGAAAATCCGTGCACGGTCCCCGACGTTTATGAAAGGGCCCACGCTGCTGCGTCTTCAGATTCTCACCCACGGCGAAGCGCGCGAGGGCGGTGGTTACTTACTCTCGTTACCATCAAGCCCGGCTCTCTTCGCCGCGTGAGACTGGCTGCCGCGTGAAGCACGAGCTTCATTACGCCTTCATAAATCACTGCGTGTACCTTCTCTCACCTGACACCCTTTACTCGACGTTCGTTATTAATTACTGCCATTTTCCCCCGTTCCCAATAAAAACAAACTCAACCTCCGGACCGGTCCCGTCGAACCCACTG
The DNA here is from genome assembly GCA_964017025.1 of Stenichneumon culpator. Taxonomy (NCBI): domain Eukaryota; kingdom Metazoa; phylum Arthropoda; class Insecta; order Hymenoptera; family Ichneumonidae; genus Stenichneumon; species Stenichneumon culpator. The sequence goes on along the minus strand of OZ024776.1, from coordinate 10,596,156 downwards.
CATGTGTCCCGGCGACCACCGTGTGCATGCATAAGTTATCGGCGCCTCTGGTACAAGAGTCAGAGTGCACTCTCAGTCGTGATGGGTTTCTATCCGTTCTCCCGGCGTGGCCCGTACGGATTTATCGTAAAAAAGCAGGCACTGTTGATCTCGTCATCATCAACGGACCGGCCAACCAGGGTGGGACAGCCCCGTTGTATGGCTATGGTAATATGGACTCGATGTTCGGTACCGAAAAAGCCCGGCGAGTCAGGCGAAAGCCGATAAGCCGATATTTGATTAACCGGGACATTCACTGCATCGCGTCGGTGAGCTTGTAAAGTTTGCAAAATCAGACCCCATTATATATTATCCACACGGCACGAGACGCGTGAGCGAAATACACACGGCGAGATCATCGAGTCGTTTGCAATCGTTGATGACAAAATATTGCAGCGGATTCTGGATCGAACCATCGAGTTCCATAAATTTTGCAAAAATATGTCATTAATTTGCAATGGATTTTTTTTTAATTTTGGAAATTGGACCAGATTTTGTGCCGATTAAATCCACGTTGAGAATTTTTTTTTATGAACTCAATAGTTTCGACATCTTGCTCCGCTATGTTGTCTTGGTGAAATTTCGGCGATAGTGCATCATACGGCGACGTGTAAGTTTATTTCGGACATTGTACGAAAATAAGTAAGTCTAGCCGAAGGACTCCGGTCGATGGTTCATTGGCATTTTTGTTATTTTCCTGGATTGTATGCTCTACAATATGTATGAAAAAGTTGTTATGTATTGTCGATATTTATAACCAAATGCCAATAAATACACGTTCTAGTACTATTGGTGAGTAAGTAATTTGCAATGGGATTTTAAAAAAAATTTGTACACTGAGAAAATTTTACTAAATTCAAATAATTCGAACTCTTGCTCCACCCTATAATCGTGACGAATTTTCGTCTATACTGCGTTGTATAGAGTATTGTCCTGTACCGAGAGAAAACATGCAGAACATTGCAATAATACGATATACTATATATATATGTCCATTGAATAATTTTCCTGTTTGAAATTCGATAATGCTTTCCGGTAATTATGCCGACTCGGTGAATAGCGTTTATTCCCTTGTGCTGCGCGTCCCTCGCCCACACCCTATCATGACTGAATTAAAACAGTATAGGGCGAGAATGTACGGTTGCTCTTAATGATTGGCACGTGTAGCTTCGCCCCCTCCCCGCGTATCACTCCCGCAACGTTCTCAAATATTCCCCAGTAATTTATTCACGGTATTGTACCAGAAACCGATGAAATTGAATATTTACTCTCCTCACACACGGGCGAAATATTATATAATGATTTCTGAATCAACCGGCGAACAACTGACGCCTATTCGCAAACATGTTTCATACGTTATATTACGCTCGCACCGCGCTCAATTCCAATTATGCGACCATTGTTTTCTTGACATTATGTTAATTGTTAATTCGCTCGTTACTAAAATTTGTTAACCTCGGGTGGACGGTGACACTAACTATTTACCTGTCATTATAAATGTCGTTTTTGTTTTTCTTCGGCAACTGTCGATATATCGGAAATACGGCACTTCCGGTTTGGAAATCTCATTTTTGAGTGGAAGTGAATTTTTTCCGCTATGCCGTCACGTCCTGTCGAAAAATAAGATGTTCAGACCGGACGTGACGTATTTTCTCTAAATATCTGGAAATATAAATTTTCGGTGTCTAAATTCCATAATTCATAGCCAGAGCGTGAAGCGCCCGAGGTGGGAACAATTTGCGGGTATTTAAATATGGAAGCCCAGCGTAATTGTGCTTTTCAGCGATAGCATAAAAAATGCCACGCCGAACAAATTGAGGTTCTCGATGAAGCGATCTAATTATTGGGAAGTAAAATGTTTGCGCTATTAGCCAAATAATCAATAATTCAGAAAACAAGCTTTTGTGCTCACGACAGAAATAATTTTCTGCGTGTTGGAAAACACCTCATTTCCCTTTTAAAGTGAAATTTCTATTTTCGCTTTCGACACGCAAATATTTATTATGCGCATACCGTAGCGACGGATAGCATTCTCGGGCAATTGGGCTCGCCATTTGACTGTGGACGTCGATGATTAGAAGAAAAAAAAAAAAAATTAGATCCACGAAGCGACGGAGGGTCGCGAGCTCGCGCTTCCTCATAATCGTCCGATCTTGTTACACGACCTCGCCGCTGCTCATCCTTTACAATTTTTATTAATATCGATTACGAAATGGCTGTCGAGTCACGCATAACTCTCCCGCTTATTACCGTTATACCAACGTACTCGTCGTTTATCCCTTCGTGCTGAGGAGCGGAGCTCTTATTATTATTTTCCACCCTCCCTGTTGTGCGCTCGCCGAGCGACGCCTTTAATTCTCCGGCGAGAATTCTCCCCCGGGGAAACTCGGGAAGGAAATTCCCGTTCGATCGGGTCGTTGGACGATCGAATGCCGGATCGGCAAAGAACAATTCGTAGCTCAATTTTTCATCCCGTTGACAACGCAAGACTAATAATGATACTACGGCGGATCCCGCCCGAGCCCGCAATTAAATCGAGCTGGGAGCGATGACGAAACGGGTTTCTCTTAAGGGGCCTCCGGTCTTCGCTTCGTTCCGCTCTCCCAATTAGTCTGGCTCGTGGTACACACCGCTCCGGTAAAACCTTCGCGTCCCCGTTTCGCTTCCTCATTGCGGAAGCTTTATGGTCGTGAAATTGCAACGGGATTAGGTTCGCGGAGATTCGGCCAGCAGGACACTTCTGCAGTACACGTAGATGCTGAAGAATGAATAAAAAAATTCATTGTGAAATTCTGAATGAATAAAAAAAAATTTAGTTCTGTGATTCTTAATGAATAAAATAAATTTTATTCTGAGATTCTGTCGGAAAAAAATTCTTTCTGACATTTTTCCGATAGTGAACAATCATCACTTCAAATATTATACGTGAAGAAGTGAAGTTTCACGAGTTTCGTATATTATTTTGCTTTAACGGGTCGAAATCTTAGCTTTACATGATAATAAATTATAACTAAAATAATTTATAATAATACATTATAAATTATAAAAAATTTAATAGCATTGAATTTCATGGAAATTATCATGAGGGAGAGTGTTGTTTCCGACTAAGTATACGAATAAGTTTTCTCATAGGGGAAGGTTACTCGTAACGCGAACGTAAAAACATGGTAATTCATAAAATTGCGTGTAATTCGTGCGATGTTTATTCTGCAAAAATCAAACATTTTCGCACTACCGTAGATGCTGAATAACGAATTAAAAAAAAGTAATCCCGAAATATTTACGGCTCGTGAAAAATCATCAATTCGAATATCACAGTTGAAAAAGCGAATCCTCAGGAGGTTCGTATATTATCTTGCTTTAACGGCTCGAAATGTTAGCTTTAAATTTCACGGAAATTCCGCATTGGGATGAACGTTGTTTCCGACGAAGTTTTCTCATAGAGGAAGCTTACTTGTAACGCGAACATAAAAACATGGTAATTCATAAAATTACGTGTATTTCGTACGATGTTTATTCCGCAAAAATCCGACCTTCCTCCCTTCGGGGCTATTCCGGCCGGCTAATTAGTTTCGCCCGTTGCTTGTACCGCTGCGGAAAAACTTTTTTATTTATTTTTTTTTTTCCCACGTCCAAGCATAGTTTTCATTTATGATGTTGCCTCGCGGTTTTTGTTCTCTCGCTGTGGCCAGAGCCGGCCTCTGCTCACCTGATTCGTTGCGAAGGGTCGAAAGGCCTCCGTGGCCTTATGATGGATGGCCGTGCCCATCACCGCAGCCACCCTCGCTTCTTCCGCAGCCGCAACTTCCGCGAGTGCGCGTAATGCTGTCTCGTCACATTTTTTTTCCATTGAATGTATCAAGGGCGGCGCGAGGGACTCGAGGGGTGGAACGGGAGCATCGGTGAATTGAATTCCGCCGAACAATGGGACTAAAAATTAAATGGGTTTTCAGGCATTGAACGGAGCGTGTTAACAGCGAACAGCCAGTAATTATAACAGAGTTGTTGAAATTGAATAGTAAATCGTTTATTAGTACGAAGTTGTGATAGTGTGTGTGTTTCGAGTTAGGCTTAGGTGACATTCTTTTTTTTTTTTTAGGTTTTTTTTCGTGATTAAAGTGAACCCGTGATACCGTTAGGCGACACCGAGCGTGATTCGGAGGTTTCATCCGTTTTCGCTTCAATTTTTTTTTCTTTTTTTTTTTTTACTTCTCCTTCAATTTATATTTCGACCAATATTTTTTGGTTTTGTCGTTTATTTTTCATCAAAGGTGATCTAGAAGATAGATGTTTAGAACTAGTTACCCTGTTCTGCGAGCTGGCGTTCTTCCCCACCATCATTCACGCGTCTCTCTTCGTCACTCGACACGGAATCTCTGTATCGATTTCTATGATATATACGTATATATATATATTTTAAATGTATTTGCCGTTAATATTTTGAAAATATGATTCTATAAAATATTTTACTTCGAGTTCGACTTTCGACTATTAATGTTAAACGAACAAAAAAATGTGTCATTTAATGGGGTTTAATGAAAATAAAAAAGTATCGCTGATCGTGGTTTAGCAGTTTTCAAATCGTCTTAATATTGCTTTTTTGTAACCAATTGCAACGATGTCATCCCGGAGTCTCGGAGTTTGTCGCGGTGTCTCGAGAGAGGCGCGATGGCAGGGAAGAACTTCCGTGCAAGCTAACTTTCGAGAGTGCTACTTGTTATCGAGGCACTCTATAGTGCCCATGCGCTATTGTGTCGTTGGCTATCGCTAAGATTGGCGCTAAATTAGAAGGACCATCGAGGACCCCGAGCGATTCTCGATTCAATAAATAAATCATTTTCACCTAGAAGTCCGGTGTACGGAAACTTAAGAGACTATAATATAAAAGACTATGTCCTCGTCCGTTGTCGTCTCTGCGTCCCTCGGCCGAACGGCGAAGGAACACGAGGGAGCAGAGAGAACGAGACGATAAAAAAAAAAATCAAACGATTTTTTTTTCGCTTCTTACAAAGCTAATGTCGCGACTTCACAGACAATTTTTTTTATATCTCGCTATGCATATCGATACAATATAACAATTTACAAATCGGCCTCGTTCCACTGGAAATTCGTAAATTTCCGAAACTTTTATTAAATAATAATAACAATGATATTTTAAAAAATCAAATAAATTAAATCGCTCGCTTTAAATAGCTACAATATATATATATATATATGTAATAAAAAACGTTTCGTGCTCGCGTTCTGACTAATATGGACGCAAAAATGGTACCAAAGCGTTTTTACTTTCGGCATTCATCGATTACTCGCGATCTACGCTCGCGCAACGCGAATTAACCGAACTCTCAAATTTTCGTTCTTTTATTTTTTTCCCCTTTCCTGCACTCTTTGATTGTATGCATTGCTCCATTATTGATTATTATTTATTCTTTTTTTGTTCTTTTTTCTTGTCTTTTACTCTTACGATCGCGAGTTACTCGCTTCGTACTTTTATTCCTCGCGGTAAGTACAACGGCGCTGTCACTCTTGCATTCAGATTTAATCAGTCTGCCTTCGGTCACGCTCCCTCGGCTTTTACTTCAGCCTCGGCGAAGATAAACTAATCATCTTGTTTATCGTACACGTATACATTATACGTGTATGTATATATTAAAAAAATAAAAACCATTTTCCTCGAACCCAAAAGGAAATTATTTCTTCTGTGAATATTTTTAAATAATAAAATTAATTAACATAATAAAATAGCCTGACAGGAAGGCAGAACGATTATCGCACGCACATTTCCGCTTCCAATGTTACAAGCACACACGTCCCGCATTCGGATACGTTACATTGTTGTTCTTTTTTCGTTTGTTTTTCTTCTTTTTTGTGTTTGTTCGTTTTTAATATAAAACCATATTTACAACAGACTGTTTCGCTTTCTCGTGAGGTATTGGCCCTAATCGCGGCTAAGAAAGTGTACAATATCGAAGCGCACAAGCCGGAAGTGCAGTCTACGCTGTACGTGTCACTGTGATTCCCCATTCGATCGTGAGTCCCAGCACGTTGGCGTCGAGAGTACTTCCGACATACACTTCCAACGGGAAAACTAAGCTGCTCTAGGTCATAAAGATGACCTCTTGCTTTCTTTCCAGCTTTTTTTCCTTTCATTCCGTTACGAGAAAAAAACAACTAATCGAGCAATGAAAATACCCGTGGGTTTCTCCCTGTCGTCAAGAAGTAACGAATCTGCCCGATATGATAAACCAAAACGAAAAAATGGAAAACGGCGAAATGCGAAATGGATAGAATAAAAATACGATCAAATGGATTAATTGTCGCCGAACTTAATTTTCGTTGCGCGATTAGTTGTTTCCCCCCTGTATTCTCTCCTCAACAATCGTTATCGTGGATAATCCCTCAAACTGTAAAATACACTTTACGTAATAATAATTTTTTTTTTTGAAATCATATATATTAAATTCAATGTTCTGTTCTCTTCGATAACGATATGGTACAGCTATGCTACACTCCGAGGGACAAAAAAAAAGCATTCGTCGAAGTGGTCTCCACTTTTTTTTCAAATATGTACAAATATGTGTTTTCCTCCCTCGCACCGTTATTCTCGATACATATCTACTATTTTATAATATTTCGTGTATATCAATGAAATATGGCAGGTGTCTGTACAAATTAGTACGAACTCATCGTTACCGTGGCGAATCTCGTCTCGCCGATTTCCCGACTTTAGTTCCTCGATTTCACCGAATTTATGGAGATGCATAAGAATTTTCCGGAGACCCCGAGAACCGACCGAGGTCGTTCGCGCGAGTTGCCACTCGCAGCTCGGACTCGAGAAGAGCGCGTTGCCGCCGTCAAAGTTGATCGCCGTACGATTGCATCCTCGTTCTCGTTGCTCTCGTTGCTCGACGGGAAGCGTCAAAGGAAGCCTCGCTTCTCGCGGACGTGGCTGGCAGTGCTTCTTCCACCGTTCGTCAAACTCGAGGACTCGCACGACAAAACTGTTTTTTTTTTCACCTATCGCGAAACATTTGCATTACTTCCGGTCGGAAGGTGCTCTTCAGCGTCGTCGAAGCGAGTATTTTCCGCGCCAATGGACCGCCGAGTACCCGAGTACTCATCCTTTGGTGCGAGCCTGAGTCTCGTTTGGAATCATAAGATTAATTTGTTAAATAGTCTTTGATTATTTACTAAACTACTATTAAGAAAAAAAAAAAAAAAACAGAGATCGCTCTCTCGATCGCGCCGACTCTTCGTCCGAGGCGTGTCGAATAAAAAATAAAAATAAATAAAAATAATAAATCGAAAACAACATTAAAGAATTTGCGCCTTCGAGTTTCGTGGAAAACTGCTCTATCGTGGCCTTTAGGACACGATGTAATCGGTGGAATGATGCGAGTGATGGGAGTTACGGTGGTTGTCCTTTCGGTAGTTGGTTCGCGTTATGCTGCCGCGGGTGCCGTTCGTTCCCGTCGTGCCCGTCGTGTGATGACTGTAACCGCTGTCGCTGCCGAAGCTGCTGTCCGGTTGTCCCTGGTAGAGCCTGCCGGAGGATATCTGGTCCGGGTCCCGGGGCGTGTAGTATATCGGCTGGGCGTATTTTTCCTCGTTGTAGAGCCTGTCGGTCGGATGTGAATACGTGTCCGAGTACTCGCTGCCAACCTGGGTGTAAACCGGCGCCGGATTTTCCTGATCCTGGTGAAGGCCGTAGTACTCGCCCGGGGCGTACTGCGGGTACTTGGCGTAACGCTCCGCCGTACCCTTGCGGGACTTCTCCTTGTTGTTGCTTCTGTTTTGACTCGAATAGTGCTGCAGAGGTCCGAGAACCGGGACGCTCTCGTACGGATTCTCCTCCAGACGACGGGCTCGGGCCGCGGGCATCGGCGGCACGAAGTACGGCAGCCTGTGAGCCACCGACGGGACGGACTTTTGTCGTTGACTCGTTATCGTTCTTACACCGGCCACACCTACGGGAAACAGAAAAAATTCGAAGGGAATGTGAGTAAGCGTGGGATTAACTTTACGCAAAGTTTATTTTTCTTTTTTTAACTTAAGGGAATATGAAAGCGATGCATGAGCATGAGGAACACGAGACTATAGCGAATAGGTCGATACTGATTATGTATTTTTTTTATGTACAAAAGAATGTGAGTAACGGTGAGATTACTTTTAGGTAAAAAAAAAAATAAATAAAAAATTAAGGAAATGTAGGAGGAATGCAGGAGCATGTCACTATAGCGAATAGGTTCGATGCTGATTGCGTATTTTTAAAAATTGTAGAAGAGATTAATTTTATGTTGAAAAAACAAAAAAAAAATGAAATGTAGAAGGGAACGCGAGTAAAATCGTAGAAGGGATTAATCTTACGTTAAAAAAATGCAAGAGATTATCGTGAATAGGTCGATGCTGATTATGCGTTAAAAAAAATTGTGGAAGCGTACGTGAGGAACTGTGGGATTGACTTTACGTAAAAAAAATCTTAAGGAGATATGAGAACGATTCATGAGCTGAGACTATCGTGAATAGGTCGATGCTGATTAAGAATTTACAAAAAAAATTTAGTTACCTGCGACACTTGGATAAAGTTGAAGGAGGGCATCCCGGAGCATTCCCTCGTGAAACTCGCCGACGTCGTTGGTCTTGTCCCTCCGACGCCTGTCTAGACTCCTCGGGCTCTTGTCCCGTCTTTCGCGGGACGGCCTGGAGGCAGCGGGGCACGTGCCCCATCCGGGACCCGTCGTGGTCAACATCCTAGCCTCCGAAGGCTCGCCAACCGAGAGCTCGTCCTCGGCGAACTCGTCCTCGCTCACTGGCTTCGACGTCGACAGCCGGTGATGATGATGATAATGATGATGATGGTGAAGTCGATTTCTCGCGTTCAGCTCGCTCTCCTCGTCCGTTTCCGGATTGTCTCCTGTACGAATTCACAAAAATGTTGACGTTAAAAACAAAAATTATAATCTCTACGTTTTAATTAAACGAACATATTTTTTTTTAATTCTTATAAAATCTCTTTGAAAATGACTGATAAAAACTGATGTATGCAGCTGGTGTACATATTTGTTCGCTCAATTATTAAAAATGTGAGGTATTGTGTTAATAGTTATAATTACAAAGATAACTTCTGTAGTATATAATTAGTGGTTGGCTCCAATGATTAATTACTTAAGTTTAATTAAGATTTAATTAATTTAGTATATTTTTTAAAACTCTTGAATCATTTTTTTGAAAATTGCTGATAAAAATTGATGTATACAGCTGGTGTATACATTTTCTAACCCAAGTATTAAAAATGTTCGATTTGCGTTAATAATTGTAATTACAATGACAATTATAATTTCGTTGGGATATAATTAGTGGTTGGATTCAATGACTAATTAATGAAGTTTAATTAAGTTTTAATTAATTGAGCGTATTTTTTTTCAAATCTTGTATCATCGCTTTGAAAATTGCTGATAAAAACTGGTATATGCAGCTGCTGTACATACTGTTTCTCCCAAGCATTGAAAATGTGAGGTATCGTGTTAATAATTACAATTCTAATACCAATTATAATTTCTATGGGATATAAATAGCGGTTGGGTTCAACGATTAATTGCACGGTTAACCATATCAACAAAGCTCAAATATTAGAACGTTAACTAACGGACAATAAAGCGTGAAACCGTTGTGATCACGTATTATATAATTAATCGGTGTAATCTCGTTCGCCGGATCGTACGAGAAATCGTAGTAACACGTACGTGCGTATAGGTGTACATCGTATATTCGATTAACGCGTTCGTGTCAAACGTCGAAAGCCTCATCTCCATGCTAATTAGCCGGGGGTCTGCGGACTGGGCTAATGGGAAGTATGAGTCAGGGGTCGTGTCACGCTTATCTTCGGCCCGAGGCTTGTAACGAGGACATAGCCGGAGGGAGTGAACGCGAGCGCAGAGCTCATCTCTCTCGAGGCAAGAGGAATCGATAGACGGCGTAGAACTATGTCGCTGGATCGAAAATGTGGGGAATCAGCAAGCCGAGATTCCGGAAGGATGGATAAAGGGAAACACGAAAGAAAAACTATAAATAAATGAAAGCGAAATGCCAAGATGATAAGCGTCTCGAGGTGAAGCTTTGTGGAGTTAGATTGGAAGTGGCTCGTTGATTGCCTAAATGGTCAAAAGTGTCGTAGGACCTTATTGTAAGAAAATAATAATAACAATAATAATTATTATTATTTTTTAGGTCGATCGCAGAATGGCTTCATTTGTCTTTTGCTGACCATCCCGGAATTCCATATTTGTTCTTATATTCGTTCCCACTCCGTACAATTGTATATAGGGCGTATGGAACTTTGACGCTGGATCGAAAATACGGAGAATTAGCAAGCCGAGATTCCGGAAAGGATGGATAAAGAAAGCATGAAAAAAAAATGTTAATGAGCAATGCCAAGACAATCTCGAAGTGAACCTCGGTGGATGGAGATGAAAAAAGGCCCGTTGATTAACCAGATACTGATTAGATGGTTAAAAGTGTCATAGGGCCTTTTTCTAAGAAAAGAAAGACGAAATATATGATCTTTTTTTGAGTTTCTACCACATGATGGCTTGATTTGTCTTTTACTGACCATCCCGTATTTCCACATTTTCCCCATATTCTTTCTCAATCCGCCAACTATATAAACACTTTTCCAAGTCGTCCTGCTTGACGGCAGCAGAGAAGAAAAAAAAAGTTTCAACTTAGTCTCCAATTTTTCTTGGCGTGGTATTCAAAATATTTGCTCTCGGGTTCAACGATCGTAATCCAGCGTGCGCAGAAATGCGCCTGTATAGCGTATGAAATCGATAGATGTGTATAACGTGGGTGCTGGAACGTGAATGAGAAAAAGAGGACTAAAAAGGAGAAGAAAAAAAAAAGAAACCTCGTGGAATGAAGGTGGAATGAGAGTCTCGGAAGCGGCAGGAGAACGCTGGCGTCTTGGCCGATAGAACGCAACCCGCTGGTTTACAAGGAAAAGGTATGGGCAAAGTTCGCAACCGCCTTGGCCGTCTGTATATGCCATAGCGATTTGCGTTTGTATCGCACACCAACGGGTGGAACGGCATCGGAGAACTTGAGAAACAGGAAGTGCACGGTGTGTGTGCGCGCTGTAGCGTTGCTTATCCTGTGTGTAGAATCTGACAAGCACGTGGTTAGTAAGACGGCGGAGGGTTCACCGGTTCACAACTCGCGCGTTAGTCCAGCGGCACAACTGACAGCAAGACGGACGGACAGACGCATTCGCAGCGACGCGCCTACCTATTTGGCCCCACCGGGTCGAAGAGGGAAAAGGGTTGGAAGTAGCGGAACACAGTGAATACGTGTCCCGAAGACTTCTCGCTTTGCGGCCGCGGTATCAACATCCTCAGACGCGACTTTCATCATCTAGAACGATGCAACATAACGGACAGGGCCTGTCATTCGTGCTACAATAAGTACGAATTGACGTCATACCGGAAATACGTCGCTTTCGGTTTAAAAATCTCATTTTCCGACCGGATGTGACGTCATACCGGAAACACGTCACTTTCGGTTTTCAAAATCTCATTTTCCGACCGGAAGTGACGTCATACCGAAAATACGGCACTTCCGATCGAAAATAGTAATTTGCGATACAAGTGCGATTAAACTTCTTCTGACGAGTGCTGCAACCACACGAGTCAGAAGTTTTACCGATCGTGTATCGTACGAAATTTTCACACTGAGTGCTAAGCTAAACGCGATTTTCAAACCGGATATGACGTCATACCGGAAATACGTCACTTTCGGTTTAAAAATCTCATTTTTGGACCGGAAGTGACGTTATTCCGGAAATATGTCACTTTTGATCGAAAAATGGGATTTTCAAACCGGAAGTGACGTATCTCCAATAAGACATCACTTCCAATGGAAAAATGAGATTTTTCAACCGGAAGTGATGTCATAAAAAAGTGTCTATAATTTATCTAGAATGCAAGCCACGAGAGAAACGAATGAATTAAGGAACATAGGATGTATAGTTTAGAAACAATGGCGATATAAATAAATAAAAAAAAGAAAATAAATGGCACTACGACGAACGCGAACTCGCGATGCCGAGGTTACCTGTCGCAAGCTTTGGTACGCCTAATAATATAACTTTTATACAAGAAATGAAGTGTGAACGGCTTATCTTCGTTTGCACACTTGCTTAAGCTATTCGATAAAAGCTAAATTGGGTCTGGAGCTGCCTTACAGCACAATCTATGTATAGTATGTGATACATTCTGTATCCATATCTGCGGATACATTATGTTTCACAACACTAATCAACCCTTGGCGGAAATGAGTTCTGTCTGAAATGAATTTGGGGCAAATTTATCAAAGAGACTCTACTGATTAAATTGGTAAAAGGATCGAAAGTTTTCGACACTTACCGTTGCTCAGTTCCTCGTACACGGGATTGTAGAGGTCCTGCGACGTGTACGGATCCGGTCCAGGACTGCTGCACACGAAGACACCTCGGCCACCCTCCTTCACGTCGAGCATCTGCCAGATACAAGAAAAAAAAATTATAAAAATGTATATATATTTTTTAAATGCAAATATATCGTTGGTAAATAATTTAGGGTTTCGCCTATTAGCCGAAGGGTAGTCTGAAGGATCGTCCATAATCATATAACAATTGTATTCTATCGACGAATTGTTGACTCGATATTCCCAGTGTATAAATCGACACGAATGATGAACAATGAATGGCAACTGTTAGATATCCAGAATGTCAGATATAAGAAAAAAATATAGATGTAGGGGAAACTGGGTCAAAACGGGGACGTTAAGCAATAAAACCTGCTACAATGATACCGAAAGCATAGATCCATTGTTTTTCACACCAAAATTGCATTGGCACTGGTTTTGCAAGGATATAAAAAAACCATCTGCGGGGAAACGGGGTTATGTCCCCATTTTGCCCCAGTACCCCGTTTTGCCCCGGTTTCGCCTATATATATATATATATATATATGTGGCAATACAATTGTATTCTACGGGCGAATCCTTGACTCGATATTCACAGTGTACATATCGACAAGAATGATGATTAATGAAAGACAACTGTTAGAGGTAATAGAGACGTAGAGACCCTGTCCGGCAGTCGGGCAAAACGGTGATCGAGTTTGATCGAATTCACGAGAATCCTGATAGCGCAGGATCCGTACAGGTGTTACGTTTCTCGTATCAGTTGGAACTGACGCGGACCCGTTAGTCCCGGTGCCTTCGGTGACGCTTTGTAATGGCATCGGTGCATCCCCTCGCGATCGATGGACCCGTCGCACCTCGCATTGAGAGTGCGGCTCAGAAGCGGGCTTGTCAGCCATATCGCGTGAACGTAAACTAATCAATTATGCACTGCTCTACCGAGCGATAGGAATTCCATAACATTGGGTATCCGAATTGCATCAACGAGCTCGACATCTCACGTCGATATCTACCGCCGGTTTACATCAAATTTAGGCTTCCGAGTGGTGTTAAGGCGGACGCGCTACCAAACTACCTGGTGAGCACGCGTTGCTTGGGATACCAGTTTTTTTTTTTTTTTTTTTTTTTTTTTTTTTTTTTTTATATAAAATAATAAAAAAATATATGTATCGCGTCGCGAGTAGTTTTATTTAACAAAATTAGTGACTTTATCTTCCAGGTGGTGTTAAGGCGGACACGCTACCAAAATATATGGTGAGCACGCGTTGCTTGGAATATCTGATTTTTTTCTATTTTTTATTTTATAATATAATAAAAAAATGATAGGATCGACCAATGTTGCGCGTACTTTTGTTCAACAAAATTTGTATTTACGGTCACGCGAGAATTAAATCATCGCCGTAATTTACATACCGAATGGGACCGCCCGACGAGAGAAATTTATCAGTCATTTTATGGGCTGCGCTCGATTTCGCCCGTTTGCGGGAAAAATAAAACAATCCAGCTTAAAAAAAAAGAAAAAAAAAATACTAAATGGAAAATTAATACCGATGGAGTTTTCGCGCGAAGATAAATTTATTTCAGCACGCTTGGGCGATCCCTGTTGTTCGACCTGAATCGAATGAGGGATGAAATTGGACTCTCCACTTCACAATAATTTTATACCTTGCGGAACCGAGCGAGCGGGTTATATATTTTGCTCCCGGAAGGACTAGCGAATGAGCGAGCGAGAGCTCGAAGCTGCGGCAGTATCAGCAGGGGAAGCGCCATAAATTCTCGGGGTTCTCAAAAGTTTTCCCGGGAGCGGAGAGAAGGTTTACTGTCGAAAGTTACGTGGAGAGCTGCCGAATCGGGAGCGCGTTCTCTCGTTAAGCGCGGCATCGGTGGCTCACGGGCGCGGTTTCCTTCGGCCTGCCGAGACGGTACAGCGGCCCGATGGGCGGTCGTGGCTACGGACCTCTTTGAAATCCGGTGATGCGAGAGAAAGAGACTCTAGAAGTGAGCACACCGAGAGCCCGGAGAATTACCGGAGACGAGCCGAGGGAGAGAGGCGAACCGCCCGGCCCGAGGATCTCCGAGGACGAAGAGCCGAACGAAAGAAAACCAAGTTCCACCGATTTTCTCGCTCTTCCCATTCTGTAGCGCTCTTTTTTTCTTTTTTTTTCCTTAGAAAAAATCAATACCTATTTAACCGTATCGGAGCGTGCAAGGGTATAAGTGATTTAGACCGGTCGTCATGCTCCTTACTCATTGCCGGGCTCAATCGTTGAGTTCCACTTTTTTTACCCCCGGTCAGATGTAAATTCGTAAGGCGTGAACTGCAAACGGGCACGTGTATGCGCGGAACCGACAAATAAGGACGGATATAAATTTTCTCAACTCCGAATGTCGAAGCCCAGAGAATTGCCGGGGACGAGACGAAGGAGAGAAACCCGGCCCGAAGATCGCCGAGAACGAAGAGCGAACCAAGGAAACCCAGTTTTACCGATTTTCTCGCTTTCCCCATCCTGCCAGGGGCTTTTTTCCTTATAAAAAATCAACACCTATTTAAAGGGCTGCTGGACCTTCCTGTTTTACCAGCGGAACGAGGCGATTTCGTAGAATCGACTTTACATCATTGCTACGCATATACTTCAAACTTTACGGGACTGTAATACTAGCCATAAACGCTTTGCCGTGCAACTGAATTTCCATTGAAAATCTCAAAGAAATAAAGAAAATCGAATATGATAGATCGTCGCGAAAACCAATATGGCCGCTCAACAGCATCACAAATAAAAGCATACTTTAGATGTATACTAAATTGAAAATAAGCAATCGTCTAGTTCCATCGGTAGAAAAGGTAGGTACGGAGTTAAAAACGGGTCGAGCGTTTATGTCATTATCATAGTCGTGAACAATTTGAAACAAATGCGTAGCATATTAATGATTCTAAAGTGAAACTAAGAAAACGCCTCGTTTCGTCAATAAAAAGATAATTAAGGCGTTAAAAGCGGGTCCAGCGTTTATGTCAATACTATAGTTATAAATGAATTGAAACATATGCGTAGCATATTGATAATTCTAAACTGAAACTAAGTAATCGCCTAGTTCCATCAGGAAAAAAAGTATGTACGAAGTTAAAAACAGGTACAGCGTTCATGTCAATATTATCGTCCTGAACAATTCGAAGCAAATGCGTAGCATATTAATGATTTTGAAGTGAAAGTAAGAAAACGCCTCGTTTCGTCAGTAACAAAGTTAAGTATGGGGTTGAAAACAGGTCCAGCGTTTATGTCAATATTATATTCCTGAACAATTTGAAGCAAATGCGTAGCATTTTAATGATTCTAAAGTGAAACTAAGAAAACGCCTCGTTTCGTCAGTAACAAAGTTAAGTATGGAGTTGAAAACAGGTCCAGCGTTTATGTCAATATTATATTCCTGAAGGATTTGAAGCAAATGCGTAGCATATTAATGATTCTAAAGTGAAACTAAGAAAACGCCTCGTTTCGTCAGTAAAAAAGGTAAGTAACGAGTTAAAAACAGGTCCAGCCTTTATGTAAATACTATAGTTCTAAACGAATTGAAACATATGCATAGCATATTAATCATTCTAAACTGAAACTAACTAATCGTCTAGTACCATCAATAAAAAAGGTATGTACGATGTTAAAAACGGGTCCAGCGTTCATGTCAATATTATAGTCCTGAACAATTTGAAGCAAATACGTAGCATATTAATAATCTAATCTGAAACTAAGAATTCGCCTAATTCCGTCGGTAAAAAACGTAGGAAAGGAGTTAAAAACGGGTCCAGCCTCCCCTCAACCGAATCGTACCGGAGGGTAAAAGTGATTTACACCGGTCGTCATGCTCCTTAATCGTTGCCAAGCTCAATCATCAGGTTTCACCTTTTTTTTTACCTTCGGCCAGATGTAAATTTGTAACGTGAGAACTACAACCGGGCGCGCGTCCGTGCGGAGCCGACAAATAAGGACCGATATAAATTTCCTCATCTCCGAATGTCCGCGGTGAAAGCCGGGGTATAACGGGGAGAGAACGTGAACTGATGGGAAGCAATATGCCTAGTAGCAGCGCGGTAATAGCGCGAAGCACGAGGCCTAATGGCTCTTTCGTAACGAGAGGCTATAGCCACGCGGGAGCGGGAGAGAGAGAGAGAGTCGAGACACATAGGCGGTTCTGTTCGTCGGTCCGTTCATCCGTTAGCGCCGTCGGAGGGTGCGGACATCGTCGGCAGCCTCCAACTCGACGACCTGCACCGAGCCGTACGGTGCTTTGCAATTTGCAGCTACGCCAGGCGGCTCCTATTCAAGAGCGATATCGGAATTCCTGCACCAGGACCTCCCGTCTCGTCCTTCTTCTTCGGCTTATCGGACCATGAATTCGCTTCCGTTGTTTCAAGCTCATCGAGTTACCGTCGACCAATTTTTAATCCCTTTCACGGCGCGAAGGCGCTGACCGATCATTGGAATTGAATAATCTATCCACTTGGTGGACCACTTGGCGATGAATTTATTGAAATAACATTTTTTCCAAATCTGACCGTGAAATTGGAAGAACTTTTTTTTTGCTCGTTTCAATTACATCGATAGAAATGTTATCAAGCCGACTGAGCACCCGAGCCCCGAGGGTGTCGCTGCACGTGGTCCCTGGGACGTTCACCTCACGTATATATGACATCGAAATTGCGAGAGCTACTTCTTGAGCTTATCGGACCGTGAATTCGCTTCCGTTGTTCGAAGCTTATTGAGTTAACGTCGATCAATTTTTAATCCTTTTCGCGGCGCAAAGACTCTGCTATACGCGATTACCGTTCATTGAAATTGCATGATCCATAAAAAAAATTCCGAATCCATCAGTAAAATTGCAAGATTTCTTTTTTTTCATCGTTTCAAAGATAACGTTAAAAATGTTATCGAATCGAGGGAGCAGACGAGCCTCGAGTGTGCCGCCGCACGTAGTCACTGGGACATCGACCTAGCTAAGCGATGACTGATCATTGAAATTGCATTATCCTTAGGTGGACCACTTATCGATGAAGTTATTGAAATAAGAATTTCCAAATCTGACTGGAAAATTGGAAGATTTTTTTTTTTTTATTAAGCTTATTTTGCTACCGTCGATCAATTTTGAATCCTTTTCACGGCGCAGACTCTGCTATACGCGATCACCGATCATTGAAATTGCATTATCCATCAGTGGACCACTCATCGATGAAGTTATTGAAATAAGAATTTCCATATCTGACTGGAAAATCGGAAGACTTTTTTTTATTAAGCTTACTTTGCTACCGTCGATAAATTTTGAATCCTTTTCACAGCGCAGACTCTGCTATACGCGATCACCGATCATTGAAATTGCGTAATCCATCAGTGGACCACTTATCGATAAAGTTATTGAAATAAGAATTTCCAAATCTGACTGGAAAATTGGAAGACTTTTTTTTATTAAGCTTATTTTGCTACCGTCGATATTTTTTGAATCCTTTTCACGGCGCAAAGACTCTGCTATACGCGATGACCGATCATTGAAACTACATGATCCATCGGTGGACCACTTGTCGATGAAGTTATTGAAAAAAAGTCCAAATTTGGCCGTAAAATTAGAAGCCATTTTCTTCGATTTGTTCAAAGACGACGATAAAAATGTTATCGAGTCAGGCGAGCAGACCAGTCCCGAGTCTGCCGCACATGGTCACTGGGCTATCGACCTTACGTATATATATGACACCGAGATTGCAGGAACCGTGTTAATTGTTAGTTACCGATGCGATTGCATCCGGCTTAAGTTCCCGACGTTATCGTTTCCCCAGCTTCGAGGGCGTCCTCGCGCCTCTCTTCCTCTCGGTCTCCCAGAACGATCCGATAATCGCTACAACAGGTGGATATTCACGGCACACTGTTATCGGGACACGGAGAGATGCTCCGTACCCTGCAAAATCCGATCAATCGATTCTACGTGCTCGCGCTACCTCACGCCTCCCGTCCACCCCGCCTATCTCTCGTCCCTTAGAGATTCCCGAATCGGATCTGTCGAGGCGCGGTTCATTGCAGCAACGAGAGATTGCGATAATCGTCGATATATCGTTAACCACCCCCTCGCCACGCTCTGAACCACTTCCAAGCAAAGTTTTTGAACACAGAAGTGGTTATTCCGGATTGTGTCCACGAGTTTTTGACCTCTTTTTTTTTTTTTTTTTTTTGTCAATTTGTTTTCGGGAGCGTTGTTTGGTGCGCGAGCTCGATCATCTACGTTTCGGATCTTACGTGCAATTTTCCCGACTTTCACAAAAACCGTATTCATCATCGTTATTGTAAATCTAAAAATTAAAAGTAAAAAGAATAGAAAAAAATTTCAAGTCTCTGATTTTCGAACGATCGCGAGATGCACTATCATTACTCGAGGACCTGGATGTAGGATGGGCGTGTGGACCGGGTCAATAACCACTCCTCCGTCAAAACGATGTTGTTTTTTTTCAGCAAAGTAATTTTTATTTTTCTCAAACTTCCAAACTCTCGTTCTCATAAGTTCTTGGCTCATTTAAAGACGTGTTTTTTTCTTCTTTTTTTTTTGATATAGTACACTTCTTAACGCACTCATTCTCAAAATTCTTCACGCTCTTCACTCACTCACTCTCGTAATAATTCTACAATCTCTTTTTCTTTCGCTCTCTCTCTCTCTCTCTCTCTCAGTAATATTTAACTACAATCTCGTCGCTATTTACACAAGACAAAATTATACACGAGAATATTCTTCACGACGAGTTTCGAGAAACGTTGATAAATAATAAAAATCGATATATATATATTTATATATATAACGTCTAATTTACAAGTTTTGGAAATCCTCGGGACATGGATTACACCTGAATACTGAGGCATCTAGTACTTCATACGCGTGCTTCTACAAATTATCAATTATTTACAATAAGATTTTTTATTTTTATTTTTTTCTTAATTCTCTTTTTTTCTTCATTTAATATAATATTCTATTTACAACCTTGGAGTGTTTCTTTCGTCTATCTCATCACTTGCGTATTCGTCAGCCGAGTCGCCGTGTCAGCGCGATCATTGCAGATCCGTCGGGCCCGAGTGAGATGGTTATCGATTTATTGCGATTGGGATCGATCAAACATTGGGCCGATGCGCGATTATCGCGTGGACACGGCGAAGCGAGCGACAAAAAAAAACATAATATAATGATAGAAGAAGAAAATAAATACTGACTAGTTTTAGCCGGTTAACGTCGCACTGATGGATAGTTTTGGCGCGGATTAAACGCGGACCGGAAAAGGGGCTGTTTTCACGCCTCGAGGAATGTGACCCTGTTCAGGATCTCCTATGCTATAGGTTTTAGCGGTAGTATTTTTAGCAATCGAATTGACCGAGACTATCGCACAGGTCGCCCAGCGACCTCGTCCAAAGTATACCACAGATAATATGTATATATATATATATTTAAATGTCTATATTTAGTAGGCTCTTTTGCCGGATATGTGAGTCTCGAATCTGTCGCGCGGGGTCGCAGGAGTAACTAGTTTAATTCTAGTCGTCAACAGGATCGGGCATTATTCGAAACTATTATAGAATTATTCGAAATAATTTCTTTTCTTACGTTAATCATAACTCGGGGCAAACATTTCTCGCTTTAGACGTCACTTTCGTCGCCGTGACAGAAATTATCCGGAGTACCGCAAACTCCAATTTTGGTTTGTTGAAAAAAAGTAATCGTGGAGTTGCAAACAATACTCAATTTTTTTGCTGCATGGTAAATCGAACTTAACACATCGACGCTTGCATAAGTTTGCATGACATTTCTTCGGAACATCCGAGGTTTAAAAAAAAAGATCAAACGTATCGTCTGACAACGAACGATAATCGTGCAAAATTCATGCCAGCCCCAAAGTTACGGACTCGACATACAAAACGCTTTGACGAACGATGCGAATCACGAAAGACCCGAGCGACCCGATCGGTAAGAAGAATGGCTCACTCCGTCAGGAACGGCGCATCGAGATCGAATGAATTAATGGTCTCGGCTAATTTGAGTCTAATCGGGATGATCGACGAGCCGATAACGTCACGTGTCACGTGGCCCGCGATAAGCGTCCTCGGGTCTCGTCAGAAGATGCTGTATCTGTTGCATAGTGCAAAGCGGACAGACCTCTTCGTCGGTACCGTCGTTCGGGACCCTCCTGGCCGATCCGGGCACCCTTCTGTACGTCGGATCGATGTAAGAGTATCCCTCCGAGTCGAGCGAATCGGACCTGGAGTTGGCGAGCAGGGATCTGCCGCCGTTACCGCGGCCGAACCGATCTCTGCTCGCGCCCGCGTCAACGATTCGGCCAACAGCGGGCCGCTGAAGGCCCTCGTCGAAGTCGATGTACGAGTAGCCCTCGGAATCGACCGAGGGTCTTCTCGCCGGTCCTTCGACCGGCAATCTCCGAACCGGTGAGTTCAGGGAGTTCGGGCCGAGCTCGCGAACCGGCATGATCGGCGTGCCGATCCTGGGTCTGTGGGTCGGAGTGATCGGGACTCCGGATTCGCGGGGACGAGCGCTGATCGGTAAGTTAGCGATCGGCGAATCGCGATAGTCTCTCGGTGTCCTCGAGGATTCAAGCTCCGGCGGATTATTGTTAACGTTGTTGGTGTTGTTGTTATTGCTACTTTTGTTAATGTTATCGAGGGGTTCGTTCGGGGGTGTCGAGGGGTTGTCGGGCGGAAGCGGCGGGCGCGAGTCGCTGCTGGATCGCGGGTCCGATAATGCCGGAGGACGATCGGCGGGGCAGTAATTGTGGCTAGTGATCAGGGCGTTCTGGCTGGCCAGGAGGAGATGGTTGTTGCGCAAGAGACGGGGACTTGCGAGGAGGCCGTTACGGGGCACGTGGGTCGCGATCGACTGGGGCACACCCTGGGACTTGGCGAGTAGCGCTCGGGGCGTCCGGTAACCCCCGAGCACGGCCCTCGACGGCTTGTCGGCGACTCGAAGTATCGCTCTTGGATCCCGGTAGTCGAGATAGTCGAGGTGATGAGGAGCCGGGACGCGCTCCCTTTTTCTCTCTTGCCCCGCGGGGTTTGTACCTCGTACCTCGATCGTTGGCTGACCCGGATGACTCGTTAGATGATTCTGGAGCTGCGGCAGCCCGCCGCCCTCCGGTAGGTCCTCGTAAAGCACCGCGCTACCAGCGCTACCGGAACCCGGAAGTGGCTGACCGTCCGGAAGGACTCTTCCCCTGCCGGCCGCCGCTCCAGCACCGGCCGCGCTCTTGCAAGGCAACAGATTCTGGACTTTCCTTTTGTGTCTGCAACAAGTTAGAAAAAAAAACAAAATGTTTTGTTAATTTATTGTTATTCGGACAGAGACTGAGGATTGCATGTAAATTATATATAACTTTCTATTATTGACAATAATTAAAATCAAGGAATCCGAGTAGGAATGTATAGTAGACTGAACGTAGATTTTCAAAAAATTCAGTCCGTAAATTATTACACATAAATATAAACAATATACAAATTTCAATTATTACAATTACCGAATTTGCGCAGAAATTTGTAGTATAGTGAACGCAGATGTTTTTTTTTCTCTGTCGCTGTAAAACAATGGCGTGTACGGTTCAGACCAGAACCATCGGGCTTACAGACAATCGATATCCCGTTACATTTTCCCTGCAGTAATAAAGCCCTTCGGCAAACGAATAGGAGGGCATCGCTGCACCGAGCAACGTTTTTATTATATTTCGTTTTTCCTTCGTACACCGGTTTCCAATTCGACTTTTCCGACCTTTTCCAACGCATATATCGATCGGTGATATTAACGTTTGTGATGTGTAATATGTGAATTCAATTATCGTAATAATTA
The DNA here is from genome assembly GCA_964017025.1 of Stenichneumon culpator. NCBI lineage: Eukaryota > Metazoa > Arthropoda > Insecta > Hymenoptera > Ichneumonidae > Stenichneumon > Stenichneumon culpator. Next base: position 10,573,800 of record OZ024776.1, on the reverse strand, counting down.
AAATTAATGTATTTGAGCAGGAATTTAGAGTGCACTCAGTACAGATTTCTTTTCCTGTCGCTGACTGCCGGTGTAGAACGATGACATGTGCGTTTCGGACCGGAACCATCGGACTTACAGATAATCGATTTCCCAACAATTTGGAGTTGTCCCATTTTACCCCATCGATACATCCGGATGTTCTCTGTCGTTTTGCCCCACAGTTCCTTTTTGCCCCGCTCTCCCCTATCCAATAGCGATATTAACGTATGTGATATCTAATATACAAAATTCAATTATTCCAATAATTACAATCACGGAATTTGAGCACGAATTTTTACTACTAATTGCAGGTGGTTTTTTCCTTTGCCGATTGTCGATGTAAAACAATGACGTGTGCATTTCGGATCAGAACCATCGGGCTTACAGATAATCGATTTCCCAACAATTTTTAGTTGTCCCATTTTACCCCATCGATACATCCGGATGTTCTCTCCCGTTTTGCCCCACAGTTCCATTTTGCCCCGCCCTCCCCTATCCAATAGCTATATTAACGTATGTGATATCTAATATACAAAGTTCAATTATTCCAATAATTAAAATTACGGAATATGAGCGTCAATTTTTAGTGCTGAATGGAGATGGTTTTTTTCTTTTGCTGATCGTCGATGTAAAACAATGACGTGTGCGTTTCGGACCAGAACCATCGGGCTTACAGCTAATCGATTTCCCGTTACATTCGATGCCCTACAGTAATACAGCCCTCCAGCGAATGAATAGGAGGGCATCACTGCACGGAGCAACGTTTCCATTATATCTCGCTCTCCGTTCGAACCCCCTGTTACGACCTCGACTTTTCCGACCTTTTCCAACGATCCTCGCGCACACTCGGACAACCACCGGCGAGCCACGCCCGATGTGAAACTCTATTTCCACTACCAGCATTTTAGCTTCATTTAACATGAAATTCATTTGGTTCACTCAAACCTAGGGAAAATTTACTGTGGAACCGGATAGGGAGGTTGGCGGCTAAGGTTGCAGAGCAGTGACTAATCGCAAAAGAGCTTTGCGCTAGGTCGCGAGAACTGCTGGCGAGGAACGATAACGCCAACGAAAATACCTGTCATTTTTCTTGGCCCCCAAGCAGCTTCGCGGAATTAAAGCTTTCGCGACGTTGAGCGCGGCTCGCGCCACGGCGAATCTCCCGTTGCTTTCGTATTCCTGATCCCTAGCCTTCGTCTCTTTCCCGCTAAACCCTCCTCGGCCCGCTACTGTCTGGGAAATTATCCCTTTTCTCGCAGTGCATTTCGAGCGTCCGGTGACGAGGTCTAATCTCCGCGGGAATATCACCTTGATTTCCTTCGGCAAGAATTTCCATTCCAGGAATCGAGCGAACAAAGTGTTACATCCCGCACGATGTATAAGACGTTGAACTGTCATTCCGGAAGAGGGACATTCTTTTTTCTATGAGATCTTTCAATCTGTCTCATCAAAAATGTAATCACCGGAGCAAAAGGGACCCTCAATTGGAGATGAGTTGAAAAAAATTGATAAGAATGGTCCGTTTTGTCCCCACGGCTCATCTCGACCCCCTCTTCTGGCAACACGTTGACTTCGAACATTTCCGGATTTCCCAGCCGGATCAAACTACTTCCAGGTTGCATATATCAAACGCATCGCGGCACCGCCGTCGGGGCCGCTTGTGTAGGCGTTAGCGGGGGGATAAACTATACCTACGAAACGTATACACGTAATGTAACAACCGGGCTCTCGTGCTCGGAGGACGACCGCGAATCGTGAAAGTGGATTTACCCTTCAAGTTTTAATTGTCTAATTAACTACGGTGGTTCGATAATATTTGCCTGTGTAATTAAAGCCGAGGCTTCCCGCTAGCGGGGAGGTCTGGCTTCGGCGGCGCAGACTTCTGCAGAGCTCCTTGCAAACTTGGCCGCTCTCCGCCAAGAGTGTGTGTGTGTGTGTGTGCAGTGGAATGTACACGAAACAGACTGGCGGTATTACATCTACACCGATGAAGAAAATCGTTATGGATCTCGTCGGGTAAAATTACTGGAAATAATAGCGTACGGAATGCCGGGCATGAAAGGAGTAAGGGCAGATTGTTGGGGGAAACACCATGTTTGCGTACGCTGCGGCTTTATCAACGTAATCAGGACGACGTTTGGCAATATCGGCGGTTTCACGCAAGATCCTGCAGCGCCAACCAACGCTTCGCAAGCTTCGCAGGGTGGAGAAAACGCCTTTTCCGTCGTAAGCGCGAACCGCTGCGTCTGACGCGGTATCTCACCCGGTACAGTGTTTTTCAGATAAAACGCACACATATCGTGGTCCTGCAACGCGTTTAGCACCTGTGAAAACCGCCTATTCGGACGAATACCAGGTGCGAGTGGGAACAGATAGCTGGTGGAAGGCAAAACGGTTGTACGAAAACAGTCGTATGGGATTGTGTATTAAATTGGATATGGGTGGAATTTAGGGAATAGTACGAGAAAGAATATTGGGTGAAGTATAATCTGAATATGCGTTTTGTTCAGTTCCCAGATTCATCCCATACACTTTTCCAGACTCTTTCCCAGTCATGTTTGTGTAATCAATCCCATACTCTTTTCCAGATTCTTTCCCATCAACAACATACAGTAGGACATCTTTCGAGGCTGTGCACGATGACCGACAAAGAGTCTGGAAAAGCGTATGGGGTTGATTGCACGAACATTTTCGAGGTCGTACGTGATGGCTGACGAAGAGTCTGGAAAAGCGTATGAGATTAATCTGGGAACTAAACAAAACCCATCTTCAGATTATACTCCACCCAACATTCTTTTCCAGATTCTTTCCCATCAACAACCTACAATAGGACATTTTTCGAGGCTGTGCGCGATGACCGACAAAGAGTCTGGAAAAGCGTATGGGGTTGATTGCACGAACATTTTCGAGGTCGTACGTGATGGCTGACGAAGAGTCTGGAAAAGCGTATGGGATTAATCTGGGAACTAAACAAAACCCATCTTCAGATTATACTCCACCCAACATTCTTTTCCAGATTCTCTCCCATCAACAACCTACAATAGGACATTTTTCGGGGCTGTGCGCGATGACCGACAAAGAGTCTGGAAAAGCGTATGGGGTTGATTGCACGAACATTTCCTAGATATTACGTGATGGCTGACGAAGAGTCTGGAAAAGCGTATGGGATTAATCTGGAAACTAAACAAAACCCATCTTCAGATTATACTCCACCCAACATTCTTTTCCAGATTCTCTCCCATCAACAACCTACAATAGGACATTTTTCGAGGCTGTGCGCGATGACCGACAAAGAGTCTGGAAAAGCGTATGGGGTTGATTGCACGAACATTTCCTAGATATTACGTGATGGCTGACGAAGAGTCTGGAAAAGCGTATGGGATTAATCTGGGAACTAAACAAAACCCATCTTCAGATTATACTCTACCCAATATTCTTTCCCGTACTATTCCTCATACTCAATCTAACACACTGTCCCATACGACTTTTTTCTGCGCAGGTAACCGCTACCTTGCTGCAGCAGAAGAATTTTCCCTCAACAGAGAGGGTACACGGCGTGATGTGCCCGAAACAGACTGTCAGTTTACAACTAACCGATGGAGAAGATCGTTATGGATCTCGTCCAGTGAAATGCCTCTTCATTGCGAACAATACCGTGCGGAATCCCCGAGCATGAAACGAGTGATCAGCGTACGTTGTGGCTTTATCAGCGTAATCAGGACGACTTTCGATAAGATCGGCGGTTTCACGCAGGATCCAGCAGCGCCAACCGACGCTTTGCAGGAGCATGTAAGTTGGAGAAAACGGCTTTGCCGTTGCAAACGCGCGCCGCTGCGTTTGATGCGGTATCTCACCCAGAACAATGTTTCTCAGACAAAACAAACACACACATCTTGGTCCTGCAAAGCGTCTCGCACCTGTGAAAGCCGCCTGTTCGCGCGATTACCAGGTGCGCGTGGGAACCAGTGGCTGGCGGAAGGCAAAGGGGTTGTAGCGGCAGAGAGAGTACCTCGTAACCGCAACGCTGGTGCAGCGGAAGCTGAAGCTGGCTTCGGTGTCTCCCGCATTTTCGTACAACAGAGAGGGCACACGACGGGTTGTGTTATAACGGGGGCGCGAAAACCTGCGGGATGAGAGTGCAGCTCGTAAATGCGTTGAAGCGATGGCAACTCGTAGGGGAGGCTGGGGGGGGGGGGGGGGGGGCAAAGAGGATCGTGGGTGTTAATGGTATTACGTTCGTTCAAAGGGTTGCCGGGCGTTTCTGTACCACGGACATATATACACAACGTTCCTTCAATCCCGTAAGCGCCCTGCGCTCGCAATCCGGTAGTTCATCCCACGGATCTACGGATAGATAGGGAAATCTCTATAGAACGCTCCTTTAGACTATTGTTCGGCTGTAAGGAATGTCGTAAATGTAAATTTTCTTCCATTACGAAATGGGTGTGAAATACCATTGCTTTTTTGCGGAAAAGTAGAGAAGAAAATCGTGAATCGGTAGGCGTGTATGTGTAAAAAAGGGGGAATATTGAAATATTGAAGCAGCGTCAATAAAGACTTGATAAGTGCAACGAATATAACTGTGTTACTATAGATAAAGAAATCTCTATAGAACGTTCCTGTACACTATTGTTGGCTGCGAGGGATGTCCTAGATGTAAATTTTCTTCCATTACGAAATAGGTGAAATACTGTTACTTTTTTACGGAAAAATAAAGAAAGAGATCGTGAATGAGCGCGCGTATATGTGGAGAAAAAAAGGAAGCGAAAATATTGGAGTGTCGAAATATCGTCAATAGAGACCTGATAAGAGCAACGAATACAACTGCGTTCCCATCGCCGCTGTGTACGAGCTATAACGTCGTCTAGCTCGTCGAATCGCAATACGGGATGGTTTCTAGTACCAGCATTTAACGGAAGTCTGAAGAGTACTCTATACATATGTTCCGAACGCTTCGCTTTTTACGACTATTGTAGAACGGCAGGATAGCCGGACAATGAAGGCCTGCGGAGTTTCTCGAAAGAGAGGAGGAAGACGTAGACACATTCTTTCGCTTTTTTTCTCTCCCTCCCTCTCCCGCCTGATTCTCTTGTCGCAGGACAGAATATCGTAATGATTTTTCATTAAGACGAGGGTGACCCGCACCCTCGAAGCGGTCCCTCCCGTCGCTTTTTTCCCACCCCGCCGTCCGAAGAATGTCCGGGTCTGGCGAGTGGGAACTAACTACCTCGGGGTGTCTCCGCCACTTCGCTAATGGATTTCATTTAGTCATGCCCTTTATTATTGCAGATCGCCGGTAAGGGAGAGAGGATTGCAGCGAGGACAGAGGAGCAAAGAGGCTCGGGGACGTCTCCGAGAAATGAGTCAGACGAGGCGGACGCGAGTCTGCACAGTTCCCGAAGAGTTTTATCGGATCCCCGGGACGTTGGCCTATGCGGAACATAAACTGCGAAGGGAAGCATTCAATCGAGGCTTTCAAAGTACCGATAATTAATTCAATGCTCGGCGTTCGATTCACTGATTCGCCGTTACTTAATGCACGCGCAAGCGGACACCGATGTAAAATTTTCCTGGATGCTCTCGAAGTGCACCGGTACAGGAAAAGGTAAAGACTCCGACCGAGAAACTCGAACAATTGGGAATTGTGCAATTTTTTTAATGATTGTGTGGAACGAGCTGTTAGTAACGATAAACACTTTTTCCAACTTTAGGACAACAATGTCGATCGACTTTTTGCTCAAAAGCATTTCATTTCACTACAGTGATTCAGTGTGAAAAGCATCTTGCAATGTCACTTGGTTGAGTGGACGGCCAATGAGTGGAAGTATTTTATCTGAGAATTTGGCAAAACTGAAAGCGTGTCTCATCCCTTTTATCTCTACCGCGATCCCAGTCGCACTTCACCGTGGTGTAGAGCAGACTTAAACCTTCTTCGGCAACTTGGAATTGTCAGGTACGTAACTACTATCACTCCCATTAAAACAGTTTCTGTCGAAGTCCATCAGTACACAAAAAGCTACGTCCTCCGATCGAGAAACTCGAACAATCGAGAATTGTACAACTTTTTGTTTGTTTTTTAAACGATTTTACGGAACGGGCCGTTATTAACGATAAACGCTTTTTCCAACTTTAGCGCAACAATTTCAATCGACATTTGGTTGAAATTTTAATTTAGCATTTTAGTTCACTACAATCATTGAGTGTAAAAAGCATTTTAAAAAGTCACAGCTTCGAGCAAACGGCAATGAGTGGAAGTAATTTATTTGAGAATTAGGCAAAACTAAAAGCGTTTCTCACCCTTCTATCCCTACCGCGTACCTAATCCCGCTTCGCTAGGGACTTCACTAGGGACTAGCGCCGACTTAAACCTTCTCCGGCAACTTGGAATTGTCAGGCGCGTAACTATTTCCACTCCCATTAAAATACAGTTTCTGGCTGCGAAACAGACAATTACAGTATAGAGTTCGACTCCCTCGGAGTTACAGGATATTCCTAGATGTTTTTTTGTTTTTGTTTTTTTAACGATTTTATTAACAGTTAACGCTTTTTCCGACGTTGGGGCAACAATTTCGATCACCTTTTGGTTGAAAAGCATTTTACAATATTACAAGATCTTGTAAACGGCCAATGGGTGCGAGTAATTTATTTGAGAAGTTGTTAAAACTAAAAGCCTGTCTAGCCCTTCTATCCATATCGAGTTCCCATCCCGCTTCACCAGAGACTGGCGCCGACTTAAACCTTCTTCGGCAACTTGGAATTGTCAGGTACGTAAGTATTCCCACTTCCATTAAAATACAGTTTCTGGCTGCGAAACAGACAATTACAGGAGCGAGTTTGGTTCCCTCGTTGCTACAGGATATTCCTAGATGTTTTTTTGTTTTTGTTTTTTTTAACGATTTTATTAACAGTTAACGCTTTTTCCTGCGTTGGGACAACAATTTCGATCACCTTTTGGTTGAAAAGCATTTTAGTCCACTACAATAATTCAGTGTCAAAAGCTTTTTACAATATCGCAAAATCTTGTAAAAGGCCAATGGGTGCGAGTAATTTATTTGAGTATTTGTCAAAACTAAAAGCCTGTCTAGCCCTTCTATCCGTACCGAGTTCCCACCCGCTTCACCAGAGACTGGCGCCGACTTAAACCTTCTTCGGCAACTTGGAATTGTCAGGTACGTAACTATTCCCACTCCCATTAAAATACAGTTTCTGGCTGCGAAACAGACAATTACAGGAGGGAGTTTGGCTCCCTCGGAGTTACGGGATACAGATGTTATGAGCTGAATTGCGAGGCTGGTGGGGATGTTCGTTTTACAGGCACGTTCCCCGTTTCCCCCGCGTTCGCTCCCAGCGCGCGGAAATTCTCCCGTGGCGCGTTGGTATAATACGCCGCGGAGTTAGACGGCGCAAAGCCAAAGCCCGAAATAGTTGGAGTACCCGCGGATTTTGAAGTTTAGCCGAACGGTCGCAGCACCGAGCGGCGTCGGGTCGGTAAGAGGAGGAGATAGAGAGAGCTCCGTATCCGCGTGACAACAAATTTTGCATATCAATGCGAGAGAGAAAACAAGGCGACCCACTTGACTCGATAAACGACGCGAACCAACCAACCCCCTTCCGCTATCCCCGTTTCCCTTAAACCTCGGCAATTTCGACGATACGAAGTAGCCCGGCGAGTGACAAAGTACACGAATCCACACCCTACAGCGATGCGTACACACTATCCGGAGTTTGTCAGGCTTGTCTCCTCACCGTCGCTATTATTGCGCAGCATCGCGGTGTGAGCGCGCTTCCACAGCGTTAAGTCTTCGGCCGACGGTTTACTCTATCAACCCTCCGGCGATCCTCCGCCCTCCCTTCCTCCGGCTTCGGTTATAGGGGGGAGTTTTGGCATCGGGCGTACACGGGAGACTACCGCGAATGGGCGGTGTCGGGCGAAACCAAATCTCCGGCTATCCTGTATGCTAACTCTCCTCGTCGCTTCCTGGGCTATTGTTTTCGAAGTCCCGCTATCTCTCAACCCCTTCGCACCCTCCGCAACCCTCCCGGTGCCTCTTGCTTTGGGTCGGAGGGGGGCGAACGGACACGCTGCTTATCGGTGCGGTACCGCGGCTCTTCGGCCGAGGAAGGCATTAATTCGCCGCGTCGCGTCGCCTCGTCGTTGTCGTCGTGGTGGTAAACGACTGGCTCTCCGTACCCGGTGCAACGGGCATACATGTGGGCCTCCGTGGTCCGGATGTATAGCGCATACCCGGTGCACGACACTCGGTCGGACACGACACGTACTCGAGCAGGACTCCGCCGGCAATTATCGACGGCTCGATCGAGGCCCTCGGTCACGCTACGTGATTTAAGATCGCTTCGTAGATCAGTTAGCGTTACTGTATGTAGGCGCCGTATATCGTACGGAGGATACACGGACTGTATGTACCGCGCACGGAATGGCGATTGTATCGGGTGTGTATATATGTATATGTTGGAGGGAAGTTTTCGTACGCTATCGCCCTAGGCGGATCAAATAAATTGATCATCGACGAGATCGCGATTTTATCTGCGGGCCGCCTGTAAGCGATGTATATTCGTCATTAATCGTCCGATCTTCGGTAAGCCTCGGTGACAAAGGATCGGGTCGATTGATAAATAAATCATTTTTAGTCTCGTGGAACAAAAAGTATAAGCGATTTTTTTTTTTTTATATGTTAAGTATAGTTTTCAAGAAAAACTTTGGATAGAGTTGATAGTCGAGTTTGAACTTTTCGTACTTTATTAGATAAAGTGATCATCGACGAGATCGCGATCCTATCTGCGCGCCGCCTGTAAGCGATGTATATTCGTCATTAATCGTCCGATCTTCGGTAAGCCTCGGTGACGAAGAATCAGGTAATTTTTATTCTCGTGGAACAAAAAGTATACGCGAAAATATATTTTTTCGTATATTAAGTATAGTTTTCAAGAAAAACTTTGGATAGAATTGATAATTGAGTTTGAACTTTTCGTGCGTTATTAATGAATTGATGATCAACGAGATCGCGATTCTAACGGCGCGCCGCCTGTAAGCGACGTATATTCGTCATGAATCGTCCGATCTTCGGTAAGCCTAGGTGACAAAGGCTCGAGTCAATTGACAACCAAATCATTTTTATCCTCATGCAAAAAAAAAGTGTGCGCGAAAATATATTTTTTCGTATATTGGCTATACTTTTAAAGAAACAATTTCAGATAGAATTGATAGTTAAGTTTGAAGAGGTAACGCAGTATAATTTGCATAAAAGTTAAAGTTGGCTCGAAGTTTGTGTACCGTCACGTACGCCTTGGAGTTACAGACTGCGGGGCCGGGCACGAGTTTCCGTCTTCAGATAAATATATATATACATACACATATATATGCATTATCCATGTACATATATATATAGAAACTATACAATATCCTCCTACTGGATTAAACAATATAATAACTCGGTCGCACCGTCGGAGATAGGAGAGGAGGTTCGACCCCGCGGTGGCTCCGTCGGCGGGGAGTTCGACTCCCGTCTCGGTTCGCCCAGAAATTCCTTGACGCTATCCCAACTTCTCGGGATATTTGAGTTTGGATAGTTAGGGTCGCGCGCGGAGGGACCCCGCGTACGAACTAACGAGCAAATATCATTAACGGCCTCGAAATATCGGGGAAGGGGTGAGCCCGATGGGGGTGAGGAAGGGTTGCTCGCCGCGGTGGCGGCGGCGAGCGCAGTGAAGAGCGCTAAAGGGAATATAGACTGCCGCGTTGAGCCTCCCGCTCCGAGCAAGACGAGGACCCGGATGATCCCACCGGCGTCTTGTTGGCCTCAACTTTTTAATAGGTCCGCGGACTTTCGCGATGTTTGACGAGGTAGCGCGTTACGGGCACACGAAAATTTTCACGATAAAGCCGAACGCGCTAAAAGGGGAGGCGGACGTAGATGAGGAAGATGAGGAAGAAGCGGAAGAAGGAAAAAGAAGGGAGGTAGAAGAAGGGCGGTTCGGTGTAGAAGAAGACGTAAGCGTAAGAGCGTTATGAAAAGGGGCGACCCGGAGGGAAAGGACAGTTCACCGTAGCAAGTTGGCTCGGGAGCGGAGGGAGAGGACTGCGCATGTACGTGCCTCGGCACACCCGTTGATTGAAACACCACCACGTGGATATTTAAATCGCTGCAAAAGTTTCCGAATAAATTTGTATGCTAAGGCACTTCGGGTCTGGCGTGTGAGCGCGGCTTGCGCGCTTCTCTCTCTCTCTCTCACTCTGGTTGGAAAATTTCACGACTTTGTGGGATTTTTTATTTTTTTCTTCTTCTTTTTTTAATCCCCATTTGCCTAATGAGCTCGTGCAGCGTGGCTAAAAGAGGCGAGAACGAAAAAAAGAAAATACACTGTCGAACTGTCTGTGTACAAATCGGGAATGATTGAATCTGTTTCGCGGCTTCGGTCGGACAATACGTGTTTGTTTGGGTATCGGGGATTAGTTCGAGCCGACAGGTGATACACGCAAACTTCGCGGTGCCAGGCAACGGCATGATAGCTGTACCTAGATAACTGACACTTATTAGCGCGGTCATCTACGGATATGAATAATAAATGCGAAATATATTTTCGAAATATATTCTATTCGGCGAAGATATGTTTTGTAAATATATTCTATTCGGCGAAAATATATTTTGGAAATATATTGTATTCGGCGAAGATATATTTTGGACATATATTGTATTCGACGAAGATATATTTTGGACATATATTGTATTCGGCGAAGATATATTTTGGAAATATATTCTATTCGGCGAAAATATATTTTGGAAATATATTTTATTCGGCGAAGATATATTTTGGAAATATATTGTATTCGGCGAAGATATATTTTCGAAATATATTCAATTCGGCGAAAATATATATTCGAAATATATTCCATTCCGCGAAAATATATATTCGAAATATATTCTATTTAGCAAAAAAAAAAAAAAAATTCAAAGTATATTCTATTCGGCGAAAACATATTTTTGAAGTATATTCTATTCGGCGAAAATATGGTGTCGAAATATATTCTATTCGGCGAAGATATGTTTTCGAAATATATTCTATTCGGCGAAAATATATTTGATATATCACCGACATATGCGACGTAAAATTGTTCCGATGTGAGTTCGCGGTCCGGAAACGGATGGAACAGCTACATATCGTCGATTCCTGAAGATGCCAATGAAACTATTTGAACCCTCCACAGTAGCGAGAATTGTCGCCAGACTTCTGTACACGAGGGGGTCGATGGCTGATGCACTCGTGAGAAGCCATGTACGGCTAAATCCTACATACGATGTAGTAAAGCACTATACACATACAACCATATATATATATGGCTGTAATGGTACACAGTAGTTGAGACGGACCCGGCAATGTCTAGCACGGGAACGTACGGGTGTACACACAGTCGCGAACTGAACAAAGCCCGACAATGACGACGACAACGACGACGACGAGGGCGTGAGAGGCCTCCGAGTGCAACGTGTATGTGTAACTGCACGAGAAACAGTCGGTTGTCGCCTCTGACTTTCCGGGTTAGACGAGGTCGAGAGGCCGGTAGACGAGAGGAAAGAACAAAATTACGGTACAGTAAAGTAACACGAAACAGACACCGGGACAGAGAATTTCTTTCGCCACTTCGTAACCGGTTATCCGCAATACACTGTCACGAAATGTTCGAGTGTTTTTCACATACCTTTTTTTTTTACGGCGAGAGAAAACACCTTTTCGAGATCTCTTCCAGAGACGCTGAGAACGGATCTTCGGGCTTGTTCTGTGAAACTCGAGAACCATGGACGTGACGAGTCCAGTTATAATACGACTCATTGCTTAGAAAAAAAAAATGTTCTGCCAGAGTCTCCTCGGTGCATTATACGTGTATTCCATATCTCGAAGTGGAAACTAAGTGGATAAATTACAAATAATTCTCGAGAGCTCGGGACAACCTTTGGTCTCGCCTACGACCATTGCCGGATCGCACGAAGGCTGTCGTAACAGCATAGAGGCGGTCCGGCGATCCGTTAATCGCGATAAACAACATGAGAAGCCGAACGCGTGAGGGGGAGCACCCAGGTTGGTACCGGACAAGCCGACTTCGAAGTGTCGACCAGCGACGTCAAGATGACAGGGATTTGTCCTGTGGCGTCAAAACAGAACGATCGAGTCTATTTTCATCCTTAGAGCTCTAAGGATGAAAGGAGAATCGATCGTTCTGCCACTGCAAAAAAAATCTGGACCAGCCGGTCCAGATTTTTTTTTTCAGTGCGATTGGTAGGTACGATTTCAAGATTTTTCCTCAGATCAACCCGGTGCATGCTAACGCTCGCCTACTATATATGTGCGCACATAGCTAGTGAAGCAGGCCGGGATATTTGCCTTGTCATTAATTAGATCGCCTAATTAGATCGAATCTAATTTCATCTTCAAAGCTGCTCCAGATTTTTTTTTCAGTGCGATTTATAGGTACGATTTCAAGATTTTTCCTCAGATCAACCCGGTGCATGCTGTCGCTCGCCTGCTATATGTGCGCGCACATAGTTCGTGAAGCGGGGTCCTTGTATGGTCGAGATGCCTTGAAAGCATCGCCAATATTGTGGCATCGGATGTCCACGAGTGGCTCACCCGGATCTCAGATTACATCCACTCGCTTCGTGAGTCGCCTGCGAACCCCATAATACTCGTGATATAGCTCGATGAACAACGCACCCGCCGATCGGCACTTCCCATCGTAATGGCACTGTTTGGGATCGAAACACCGACGAGGATGCGGACCCACTGCAAGTAATAGTCCAGTCCAGTGTGCAGAGACCAACCAACCCTTCTTGTCACTTCGTGTTTCCCTTTCGGTTCATCCGATTATCCGACGAGTCTCGCCGCTGCCCCCGGAGCTCCGAGATAAAGGAAGCCATCGAGATTCTCGATTGAGATCGAGTGGGACGTCGCGCGGCGTCGGAACGTCGGCAGTCTCGAAACATGACCGGACAGAAATCTCTCATACCGCAGTGGATGTGTCTTAGCTTACGGCAAAAAAAAAAAGAAATTGCCATATGCGAGAGAGGTTTTCCCTTGATTGAACCCATTATAAGGGTTCAAAGCTAAACGTCCATCGCCGCCATGCGATAGACGAACGCGAGCCGATACCAGATTTAGAAAAAGCCAACGTCATCGAAACTCAATTCCGACCGCACCTAATGAGGAATCAAAAATATGGTAATGAAAATTCTGAAGTAAAAAATGTTGAAGCAAGCCGACATTTTTAATTTCCCGCGGAAAGTTGGTACAGCTTCTGTGATTTAAGATCGCTTCGGAGATCAATCAGCGCTGCTGTAGGGATGAGCGGGGCAAAATGGTACAGTAGAGGGAAGTGAGGCAGAAAATTCGGATGTATTGATTGGGACAAAATTGGGCATCCAAAAATTATTGGAAAATTGCATTTTCCCTTACTATCTGATTTTGTCCCGCTCTTTCCTATATAGACAGCGTGTATCGCACGCAGGATGTAGTACACTATGTTGTCGACTCGTACCGAAGTGAATGTGTCTTAACTTACGGCGAAAGAGAATGCCATATGCGATAGCGGATTTCCCTTGATTTTACCCATTAAAAGGCTCGAGTTAAACGTCCATCGCCGCGATCCGATAATCGAACGAAAGCCGATACCAGCCCCAAAAAAAAAAAAAAAAAAAAAAAAACGCCGACGTCATCGAAATTAAATTTGGACTTCACCTAACGAGTAATCAAAAAATTTGCAAATGGAAATTCAATCAATCAGTGCGAGCCCCGTCGATCAACCGATTTCGACGTAATCCGAAATTTTTCAGTTCCCGCAGAAAGTTGGTGCAGTTGGTGCGAGGGTGGGGGAAAGTAATTACCGGAGTGCATCAGCGCTTTTGAAGTTCAGTCGAACAAGTCAATTATAACGGCGAACGAATTTCTCGCGAGGCTCGCCGAACCGCGAGTGCCGATCAAACCGCACCCTCCTCTTTTTTGTTTTTGAAACCTATATTCCATTATTTTCCATTTAAATCAATTCCAGCATTCGGACCAAACCACTATTTTCAAAGCTGCCCCAGTTTATCCTCATCAAGACTCGCAGGGGCTCAGCAGAGACTTTGCCCGATTTTGCAAAACTCGTCAATCTAGACGTTCGAATTTGATTTCGCTCTGTGTAATGGTAGAAGGAGGGGGGGGGGGGGGGTTTGGTGCAGCGAAAGGGCTTGCTCCACGCAGCAGCTTCCTCGTCATCCGGGACTCCGGCTGCAGCCGCTCTGCTCTCTCCTCGATCCTTCCCGACGAGAAACGCGAGAGAAAACGTTGAATATTCAAGAGGCGTTCGTTCGACGAATGGGTTATAGGTGGAACGCTTGCGCGGGCGTTTCGCCGAGCGACGTACAACGTCGCGGTATGATCGAGAACGTCGAGCCATCCCGCCTATATAGACTGCCAGCCCATCGCCTATCGCCATATCCCGTCCAACGTGAAAACGCGCTTCCACATGCCCCTAGCCGGAGGGCCTTCAGATTGCACTCGCGTTGGATTATCATCCCCCCCCCCCTCTCTATCGTCTCTCTCTTCAAAAGTCGAGGAAATTAGCTCTCTCCAGTTTTAATATCCGTTTTATTTTATTTCAAGCAACGCCACTGCCAGGTTAGCTATATAGGCGATATATATAGACGATATACATACAGACGGATTTCAATGGATTCGCATTCGCCGTCTCGCTCTCGGCCTTTCGATCTCATCGGAATCGTATACTAATCCACCCTTCTTCGCTCAATCCGCACCCCCTGTTTGGCTCTATCACTTCCAGCGGGAAGTTAGGGGGGAGGGGGGGGGGGGGAGTTTGCATCCTCTCATCCACGAGTCATCCCTGCGCAGCCTCTCTATCCACTGTTCTCATCCCTCAGAGCCCGGTGTTCCATACTTCTTGAAAGGATCGACGGTAACGTGGACACGAATCGAGCCAATTTCCTACGCAGGAATTATAAGCAGCCCCGGGAAGAAGATTCAATTTTCTCATCTATCCGAACGGCGATATTACAAGCGCCTGTCCGCCCGCTTGACTGCACACTCGCCTCTGCCTCGAGCTGGCTCATCTCCATAGCCGCTCCGGGACACTCGGCAACCAACGCCGGTCTCGTGGGGGAAAAAAGAGCGAAAATGAATCGATCGTTTGCCATGGTTCGTATCGGCTTTCTTCCCTTTTTCTATGGCAGCGAACTCGCTATTTGATGAATATGCTTTATCCTTAAGTATTTCTGGAAGTTCGCCGTTCATTTTTAGACTGTAAATACCGCTCGCCTCTGTCTCGAACTAGCTCATCTCCATTACTGCTCCGAGTCACTTGACAACCAACTTGGGTCTGGTGGGAGAAGAAAGAGCGAAAATGAACCGGTCGTTTGCAACGGTTCGTATCGACTTTTCCACTTTTTTCCACCCCCTGTGCCTTATCCGCCATTTATCTATAGCAGCGAATCCGGTATCGGATGAATATGTTTCATATTTAAGTATTTCTGAAAATTCGCCGTTAATTTTACACTGTAAATACTCTTTGCCTAGCCTGTAAGATTTATCTTTCCGATTACTCAGTCTTTACGCTGGAAGTCACCGAGAGTCGTTCGGTACGCTGTTATTTTTCATCTTTTATTACTTGATTCTTAAAGTCCACTCGAAAGAATCTCACGTACTTGAGAAATACGAAAGGCAAAGAAAAATGTAAGCTGAAGTTTGAAGTACCTAAAACTCAAATTTCAAGATTATTACCAAAGTCGGTCGAATTGACTAAAAGTCGCGGTGAAATGCGTGCAAAGCTATTGTTTGTTTGGTAAAAATAATGCATTGTTTTGTTGAACGATTATGTGCATCGATCAATTCAAAATATGTCGATTCGCACATTTTTTATGTCCCAACCAAACAACACCTTTGAAAGTCTTCAACTGCGCTCTGCTTAACCCAACGATTTCTTTTTCTCTGTTTACGGCAGCGAACCCGGTTTTGGATGAATATGCTTCATCCTTAAGGATTTCTGAAAATTCGCCGTTAATTTTACACCGTAAATACTTTTTGCCTCGGCTTTAAGGTTTATCTTTGCGATTGCTCAATCTTTACAGTGCAAGCTACGAGTACACCGAGAGTCGCTGACTGCGCTGCAATTTTTCATCTTTTATTACTCGATTTTAAAAGTCTACTTAAAAGAAACCCACGTACTTGAGAAATATGAAAGAAAAACGAAAATGTAAGCCGAAGTTCGAAGTACCGAAAACTCCAATTTCGAGAGCTCACTGTCGATTCGGCAGTATCGCCTGCGCTCTTTTTGTCCCGCGGAGAGTACAACGAGCTTCTGACGATGTTTCGTCCAATTGGGAATAAGCTGAACCGGAAGTCCGTTGCACGGTCACCGGTTCAGTCGTGACAAGGAAAGTAAAGGATTAAGGGCCAAGACAAAGTGAACTGAGAACTTCTGGGAAACTCGCTGCGGGGACGCGATCCGACCTTTTGAGGTATCGCGCTGCTGTTTGAACTTCCAATTATCCATTCGTCGTGTGCACCGGACGCCCGACAAGCCAAAGCTTTTCTTAGCGAAATTTTCCATCGCCCCGCGATCCCGCAACTCTCGAGGAAATAACAGGGCGAAGTATTATAAAAAAAAAAAGTTGTGAAACAAGAAGAAAAATATAGGGTGAGGATAAGAAGAGTTAGGAAGAGCCCGGAGAACGTCTAGGCGCCTCTTCTGGGTCACGAGAACTCGAGTGATCTTCTTCATCCCCGGGCGTTCCGAATTATGTTCCTTTCTCGAGCTTTCGCCGCCAGCGCGAGAGGAAAAACAGGGTCAGAAGTGACAGCGAACAGTAAACAATCGCATTAACTCCCGTCGTATTTAAGCTTGTACCAACCTTGCCGCTTTTAGTCTCGAGGTATCGTCTTAGTTCGTTCGATCAGGAGGGCTGCACGACGGGAAAGCCGACGAGTAGGACAAACAGTGACGAAGATCGCGGAGACGCGAGACTCCGATTGAGGATATAAACCTAGGTGGGAGAGCGGGGCAAAACGGAACATTTTTTTTTACCAATTTTCCGCAGGACCTCAAAAAAATCAGTCTCGTCTCAAGTGGAGAACGCCTGGTCCGTTTTGCCCCGGTGTTCTGTCTTCCGCGCCGCTCGCGCCCCGCACAAAAGAGAGAATGCAGAATGAAGAAGAGAACAGTGGAAGGCGAGTGAGGGAAAGACGAGGAAGTATAGTAGACAGTAGGGCGCTAATGAGATCCAACCAGTCTGGTTGAGAAGAGGATCCAACCCAACAGTGCACAGAGAGAGGTCTGAACTCGAATTTCCTTGAACGAAGCCGACTCGGCGAGCCCCCAACGAGTACGGTACCCTCTGCCAGAGAAACCCTGTCGCTTCTATGCCCTATCCACCCCTGTTTCGTCGTAGTTAGCATAATTCTGTTTATGAAACTCCCCGGGTTCTCGCGCGTCTTCTCCGCTATCTCATAGTCTCACGCTTGCGCCGCCGCGAGAGTCTCACTTCGTTCGATCCTCACGGTGGTTTTCACTATCCGCGTCACTCCTTCGTACCCGGAGTTCCCTTCCTATCCGCAGTTCCGGCACCGCCGCTCTCTATCTTCCACTCCGGCTCTCCACTTCCTTAGCCGGGCAAACTAAACGTATTGCTGGCGTGCTTTGAATCCGATTTAATCTCGACGATGGGAGGCGACGGGGAGGAATGGTTGGCGGCGGAGAACGTCATTCGACGACGCTTTTCGAGTACTCGGGGACCCCTTCTCGACATCGTTGTTGTTACTATCTCGTCGGGGTTCGCCGCGGTGGTCAAAAAAAGAAGCAATTCCGCGGTGAGAATTTGCTCGACGAGACCATCTTTCTCTTGTTTCTCTTCGACCCGGGTTCCAATATTTACCTTCGCTTTCTTCGGGATCTTCACATTCCCGCTGGTGGAAACTCTCTTTTTAATACAATGGCAAAATGAAAAAGCCCCGGGCGAGACGGGATCATTTTTTGCCAACTATTCACGGAGCATGTAAAACGAACTCTCTCGAAGGGTCGAATTTGCCCCGAGGTTCCGTTTTGCCCCGCTCTCTCATAGTCTCCCAATAGCCAGCCGGAGGGATCGGTTCTGCGGTTACCAATCACGAACCATCCTCTTTGTTCCTCTGTATAGTTTCTATCAGTTATCGTCAGATGCGCGCATCCGCTTCGGTCCGTCGAATGCACGCGAATGAAATTGGCCATTTCGCTGCGGCGATGGCCGGACAGCCATTCGGTGGATTTTGTTTTTTCCCCAGACATCCCGCCACTGATTTTTTTCCGACGCGTTGATATCTCGAATGTATCATTTTGCCACGGATCGCCGAGCGATTTTCGACCCACGCGGTTATCGGGAGGCAGCGATCGTTCGATATCCGCGCGGACGAAACACAACTGCGCACGGTGGCGGACGAGGTTCGCGGAGGTGGTGGGCTGTCCATAATTCGCGGGTATAACTGACGTGACCCCGATCACCTGCAGGTGGTCCCGCGGGGCTTCCGGGTTTACCGAGCGCGGCAACGGTGAATCTGAAGGGTGGGCAAGTGAGCGAGCCGAGGTACGCCGTAGGAGAGCCCGGGCAGCTTCTGGGTTTCCGGGGAATCCCCGAAGTGCGCTCGACATGCCTCGCATAGCATAACCGGCATAACAGTCGTATTATGCCGTCCGCTCACGGACGTCTGCCGGACGCTTAATGCGCGTCTGGTATAGTGGTGCGGCGGCTCTCGAACTGCATTCACCCACACCTCCGACCCCGAACCAGGCACACCGACGCGGACCCGAAGGGAGCTCTTGGTTGAGCCGCAACGCGCATCCCGCTACGTCCCGGCACACCGGTCCATAACGCACTCCATGCAGTTACTACTCAAGCTCCGATGCAAATGTGCTCCGGCTCGAATCACCGAAGGAATGCTATGCGAGCTCCCGAGGATATAACGTATATGCATTAAAGAGCAATACCTCCGCTCCGTACACCGCAGCGATATTACATTGCAATAGTACAAGGCTCAAGGTCCGCCGGGGCGGTATACCGCACTCAGTGCGGCGTACATACGCCGACACGTGTACGCTGCATTACGCGCTACGTGTACACCGAATCCCCAACGGTAGGAGAAGACTCCTTTGCAGTGCGGCCGCTGCTTGTGCTGTAACAGTACCCGTGCATTACACCGGTCAGCTCCCCAATTGGAGCCTGGGATAGAACGCGTGAGGGATGGCGCATTCCATGCGTGTCCGTTTCTGCTTTATGAGATGCTCGGTGCAGTTGCACTGCGTTAGCGGGGAGGGTCCTTTGCTGTTGCGGGTACGTGTCGCAGTTGCTGGGTCGGTTCGCTTGTGTTGCGAGCGTTTACAAATAGGGATGGTGCGTGTACGTGCGGTACAATATGCCGCTAACCAAATCGCCGTTTGGTATGCGTTTGAGCAGAGGGCCTGGGGCCAGGAGGCACGGAGCCGAGGGAGGTTGCGAGGAGCGGCCGGTGGCAGAAGCAATAGGCAGCTAGAATCAACCGGGAGCGCCACCCGGGGTGGACTATGGTTAGGCTTGACCACTGGTCGGGTCATTCGGTTCGGACACAGAACATCAGTGCCGCGTAGACAATGACGATGACGTGATTATAGCCAGTTCGGCGTAATATCTCTGGACCGCTTTGGTCACAATAGGAAATCGCGTATCGCTCGCGGTCTGACCAGCAGCACGGGGAGAGAGAGGGAGAGAGAGGGAGATAGACGGGAATTCTGCAGCTTGGTTACGCCCTCTCCGCTCCGCGAGGCGGCAGCACCGGGCTGCTATTGTGGTGTCGGTTCGTAGTGCGTCCCACCGCAGCTACGGTATATCGCCGAAATATGTATTATCGGTGGAATTTCGGGTACCGCGAGCGATACTGGACTTCCGGCCGGAGACCAGGACTCCGAGAGTTCTACCCATTTGTGATTGTCATGCCGAGAGCCGGAGGGCCCTGGACGCGATATATTCCACCTGGTGCATGCAACCGTGTCCGGGTTGCATTTGGAGAATGAGCGAGCGAGGACGGAAGTGTGCGCGCAACGCGGCGCGATTGTGTCGATGAAATCGAATCGAATAACCGTAGCGTCGACGCTCGACGGGAAAGACGGACGGGCGTGAATGGAAACTTCTCCGATCCGGACTCGGCCCGAGCCCCCTCGACGGTGCCCTCGTTGCTTCGACGTGTTTCTCGTTTACGGTGTGTGTAACCCACTGCACCGGGGCAAAACTCGTCGGGGAAACTCCGCGCGGCGTGACGGATCGAATTATCGAGACGATTAGCGAGAACTGGGAGGTACGTGCTCGCTGACTATGGTCCATCGGGCACCGGCGCTGTGCCGTATAGCTACAATCAATTGGACCTGCATTGAACACTCCATCGAGTCTGTTCAATTTTCGCTAAAACAAAAAAACGAATCAACAAAAAAATTGCGACCGGAGATGTGCACACGGGTTTGTTTGCGATGCAGCGAAATCGAAGTAGCTTTCGAAGCGAATGATTGGACGCGACGCGCACCAATCGGGATTGGGAATTATCGTGACGTTGGCCCGACGAAGGTATAAATGAATCGGGCATTTATTTGTTATTACTATCCATTGAAAGTAGAGCTCTAAGAGCAATGTTCCTTGAGAGCCAACACAATATACAAATGATCCGGACGAAGAGGTAATGCCAAAAGCGCATGAATCACGAAGCGGTAATCATATGACGCATGTAACAACTGTCATGAGCTGTCATATAAAGCACCCTAAGTACATGAAGTGCGTATTGAATTATCAAGAACGGAGTGAATATCCGGTACTCAAGAACGACCCGGGGCTCGGTACTTGAAGCTCGTGCTTCAATACGTAATTCAAGTGCTTAGGGTATTTGCCCAGTTTCGTATAACTATACTCAGACTAAAAGCTACAGCATCCGAATCGTTTCACGACCCTCCTCCGCCTTCAAGTGCCGATAGTTAAAGCCGCAAAAACCTCCAGCCCAATTTACACCGATGAAATCGTGGCAAAGGAAATTCGAGAAGAAAACATATACGTAGAGCCACACACACTAAGGGTGTTTCATAGCAAAGCGTCTGAATGAAATTCAACGTGACCCAGATCGAGGGGAAATACCGGCGCGCCAAATCCATCGTTCTATCAGCGATGCACTAAATCGGTGAAGCGATGCTACCCGTTCCCGTCACTTAGCGCGATTACGTTCGTTCGGCTAAAACCTGATACAGCATAGAGTACTGCAAATACAGCGTTAAGAGAGACGGCATAAGCCGGCGGTTCAACGGCGGTGTGCCGTGTACCGCGGGCGCGTACGTGGGAGCCACACCGGCTTGAAGATTGTGCGTCGCGGCGGTGGATGGAATCCGGAGAGACACGTAAGTGTCTTGACACGGGGGATGGGCGTGTGCGAGATGGAACGGAGACGGAGAATGCCGCGAAAGCCGGATGGGAAAGCGAGTTCGCCGTATGCTTCGTCAGGCAGTAAAGTGAAGTCTTCCACACCGCGTCTTCCCGGCTCGCTGTGTCTACTCTTCGCCTCCTTCACCTCTACACCTTCGTCCATTAATGGCAAGGCTTTATCATCCTGCGCGAAACCTCCCCACGTATGTGTACTAGAATAATAGTTCTATATACGCGGTACCAGTACGATGAACCCGCACACGGGGGGCGCCGTCACGTCGAGATCCGCCTGGCAATGTTGGTCGTCGCGCAGTCAAGGTGGCTTCGAACCAACATCGAAGCGCGAGGGAAATTCGAGCGAGGAACTCGCGCCAGAGCGAAGAGACCGCGAGGAGGAGTAGTCTCGTCGTCTTGAATAAGCGCGTCTCACGACCGCCTGTCATCACCAATTATAACCCATTCGGTCTGCCACCGGGTTAAATTATCTGTAGTCAGGGGCTTGCTTGGGCCAGCATGCGAGGAGCTGCGGCTTCCGACCTAGCTGAGTCGTCTACAGCCGCCTCCTTCCGCACGTCCTCTGCCAATGGCGCAATTGTGCTCATGGCGTACCGTCGTACGCCTCCGAGGCTTTATGTGTGCACAGGGTACGAGCGTCATCAGATTCTGGTTCTCCGGCATCTCGGCGACGCTGAGGCAAAGCTGTTTTGCTGTGACTCATCCAGACTGTCCGTGGCTTTCTCGCCCGATCCCTTTGTCCGCGTCTTTGCTTCCCTCGGAAAGATTCACCGCTTTTGATTATCTTGGCAGTGGTCATGGCTAACTTTCTACTGTGTTGTACGCTGTACTTGGCGCACGGGAAATTATGTGCTGGGGGAACGCGCGGTGATGAATATGGCGGACCGATTTAATGTGAAAAAGCCCCACGCAAGAACCGTGGTCCGTATTCACTGATTTTATCCTACGAAACGTAGCCAACAATTGTAATGAGTAACCGGGATAGGTTCGTCTGATCCGAATGTCGAAATCTCGAGTAAATTTTCATTTCGAATAAATTTCGTTTATTTTTAATCACGCAACCTTTTCGGATCACATTATGAGTTGGGGAACTTGTGGTGATGAATATGACGGATCCATTACAACAGTGAATTTATCCCACGAGACGTAACAAGCAATTGCAATGAGTAACCAGGATGGGGTCTTCTGATTTGAATATCGAAACCGCGAATAAACCTACATTTAGAATAAACCCTTTTATTTTTAACCACGCAATCTTTTCCGCTCACATTATGAGTTGGGAACTTGCGGTGATGAATATGACGGATCTATTTGAGCACCGAATTTATCCTACGAGACGTAGCAAGCAATTCTAATGAGTAACTAGGATGGGTTCTTCTGATCTGAATCTCGAAAAGGCGAGTAAACCTTAATTTCGAATAAACCCTTTTGTTTTTATAATCGCGTAACCTTTTCCGATCATCCTTTGTTCGATTGCCCGGTAGGGTTAGTCAGTCAGTCCACCCTATTGCCTTCGATCCCCGCGAACGGTTTTCCCTCAACCCCACGCAGACTGCACAAACGTTTGGTCAGGCGATTTTTTTTTTGGCTCCCTCGCCGTTGTCTCCGCGAAACAAATCGCGCATATCGGCCATTTCAAAGTAACTCGTCACGCGCCGAGCGCCACTCCAAGCCCCGGCGGAGCGAGCACAATGGCCCTTGATTATCATTGTTGTTTCGCACCCTTCCGCCGATCAGGGTGCGGGGAAGGTTAAAAAAATAAAATAAATACCGTGAAAACTGCTGCGCTGTTTCGCGTGAAGCATCGCGCAGTGTACGTGCCGCGCGCCCACTCGGATATCACCCCTCGGTAAAATAGGCAACGCGAGAGCGGGGCATGGAAAGCACGTGGGTGTCGGCAAACGATCCCAATGGAATGCGGGGATGAGTGACTGTACTCGATGTTTTCACCCCTTACACTTTTCGATGTTTCAGCAAGCGGGGGCTGCATCGAAAAATCCGTAAGCGTTCCTCGTTGTGCAACCACCCTCGCTCCCCTCAATCGCCAGACAGACCGGGGCAACCCCTTTTGTACACGTACACTCGTTCAGCGCAGTGGCGAGAGCGCGTGAGCATTATTTGATCGCTTTCGGGAAGTGCTGGCCGTGCTTGCATCGTAAATAATAAAAAAAAAGAAGGTAAAAAAAAATCACAACCACTATAGATAAAAGCCAGTCATGCCTCGCTCCAATTTTCCTCTCACCCACCGCAGCTTCCCAACGCGCATCCTTCGATTTCCAAGCATATCTCTTTGATTGCCACGATCGCGTCCAGTCATCCCACATTCAATGGAAGATAATGACTCCCGTTTCGATTATACTCTTCCCACCTCTCCCCTCTCCGTCGCCACTCTTTGCCTCGTCGATACTACCTTCTCGCATTGTATTATTATTATCCGCTCCCTCCGCACATTTTCTACGGCCGACGAATCGAAGATGTGCGAGTCGATGGAAAGGATTCTCGCCCGGAACGACGATGACTGGGCATCGGATTAATCTGGCGTATTGCCGCGGCTCGGTGTTGTTCGATTGAATTGTTTTTTTCTTCTTTTTTTTTTCTTTACACTTTTTCAATAACTTTCTTTCACCGTGCCACGACGAATGTCGCGTCTCATCCTGTCCGTCGACGGTGCGCTTTTTTTTTCTTTAGCTTCGTCTTGTAATATCGGAAGTGCAGGTTCTTTTTCCAGGGATTGTGCCGAGCATGGGATGCGGCAGCGAGCCTCGTACGCGGTGTTTCCTACTTCTGCTTACAGCGACGTAGCGCAGGGGGGGGGGGGGGGGAGGGGCTGATTCTTTCTGATATATAATTTTTATTATTGTATACAATTTGTATGATAATGTATAATTTTTATGATTGTATATAATAAAGTGTCTTACGGACTCGTGCATCGGAGAATGATACGTACGTGCAAAAAGTCCGTACAGAGTAGAGTATGAGTTAAAATTATTAAAACTTAAATTAAACTGAATCTGATCTTAAAACTAATAGATATTTACTTTTTTTTTATTGAAACAAACAATTAACAATCATTTATGTCATTTATATTATTATGAGTCATTTTTATTAGCATAATAAAAATGTATAATTTCGATTACTTTATATTGTTGTCAAATATGAATTGACCGTTTTATGTTGCTGCACACGATTGCTCAATGCCACGCTTCAGTGTACTTGGAGAATGCATTATCACGAATTTTACACGGTTTATTGGTAAGGTCGATATCAAACGTGCATTTTCCGCGAAATGCCGAGTCGGTAGCTCGAACGAGCTTCCGACAGCGACACCGACTTCACTCGAAAGACCGGAATAAACCCTCGCACGAAACATTAACGCTCCGTTGTAAAGTATTCTCACATATGACGTGTTACACGCGTGTGCGCGTGTATGTGCGTCGGCCCACGCGGATATCTCGACTGCAGTGCG
Source organism: Stenichneumon culpator (assembly GCA_964017025.1). Taxonomy (NCBI): domain Eukaryota; kingdom Metazoa; phylum Arthropoda; class Insecta; order Hymenoptera; family Ichneumonidae; genus Stenichneumon; species Stenichneumon culpator. Next base: position 10,548,837 of record OZ024776.1, on the reverse strand, counting down.
AGTCAGACTAGAGTCACTAGACGCCGAACACTCTATACATAATTGGTGGGCCATTGTACGCCCAGGCACTGAGCCACCCTCGTACGACGACCCTTCTCGTATCCCCCCCCCCCGCTGAAACTCTAGACTATGAAGTTTTCCCGTACTTTGCGAGCTTTTCCGCAAATCCACGAATTTCTTTTTTTCTTTTTTTTTTAACACGGAATTGCACGCGCACTCAATGGCGATTAGTCGCGCGAGTATTCGCAGGTTCTTGAAGCTTTTCGAAGAGTTCTCAATGATCGACCGAGACACCTCGTTATAAAGTTCTCATAGGTTGGCTCGTTTTCCACAAACGTGCATAAAATGAAAAAAAAAGGTATATGAACATTTGGAAATTAATTCCCTATCGAGTTAACAAAATGTTCGAATTCTCCCAAAGTCGCATGCGCGATTCATCTTCCGCATCGAATTAGCGTCGCCGAATACAACCCCAACATACATAAAAAAAGATCCGCAAACGGATAAAAATTAGTTCGTTATCGAGTTAACAATATTTTCGAATTCTCCCAAAGTCGCATGCGCGATTCATATTCCGCATCGAATCAGCATCGCCGAATACAACCCCAACATACATAAAAAAAGATCCGCAAACGGATAAAAATTAGTTCGTTATCGAGTTAACAATATTTTCGAATTCTCCCAAAGTCGCATGCGCGATTCATATTCCGCATCGAATCAGCGTCGCCGAATACAAGCTTTGCAACGGTATTTCGCGGGCAAATCGGATTTGCGTTGATTTCGTGAGCCCACTCGGGCATTGATGTGAGCGCTGTGCAGTTTACGGAAGATCCTAGAAAATCTGGCAAGAGGCAGACCTGTATTAGTGTAGCAACGTTGTACACGAAGCGGTGGGAATTTCTCTCGTTCGTCTATGGAGAGGAATCGACGTGGGCGAAACGACTGATTCGGTAATTGCTTGTTTGCAAAAGGGACGAAATAAGCGACGCCGAGGCTTGTTTGGCGAGGGCGAAGAGAGGATCGGATCCTGAGAGCCGGGAGTCTCCCGTAGCGCCCTCCCGAATACGCGTCTGCGACCGGATGAGCGGGAGTTCATGCAATGCAAATCGTTGATGCAGCGCTCAGTCGTTTCCTACTCGCGCCGGTGACCTCGATGTGGCTTCCGGGGCAAAAACTGGTCGAGACCGAAGCATCCCCGGTGAGAACGAACGGAAAAGGGGCGAGCCTCGTGTATATACATTATACGCACACACAACCGGGATAAAGAACACGGTGGCTGATGGTTCGGCGGATATAAACGAGGAAGAAAGGGGTCGGACGATGAGCATCGTGCAAGCTCGGAATCTCAAAAACGGATAGAGAAAAGTGGATACCGTTTCGTTTCCGCTATGCTCTTTCTCGACTCGGTTGAATCTCGACCGAGATTCGCTTCGTCGCTGGAACCGGAAGAAGATTCCTGAGCGAATATATATATATATATATATATATATATATATATATATATATATATATATATATATATATATATATATATATATAGACGAGACTGCATCTGAAAGTCTCAACGATACGTGCGTTTTCCATAGAAAAATTCAGCGAGGCAAAAATAAACATCTTATGAATTTCGTCAAAGAGGATAACGAAATTCATTTTTGCCGGTTTGGTTTATGCAAATAAACGGAGAATCTAACCGAAGTTACATTTTTCATTAAAGTAACGCTGGTTCCATCGTAATTCCGTGAGATGTGAGACATTCCGAAGCGGAAATGTTTGTTAAGTCCACACGCAGCTTCGACTTTTTTTTCAGCAGTCCGCTTTTTCATGCCATTCACACCGTTCATCCGTGAACTCTTCGACCGGGTCACGAACGCACCGCCGTTACGTGGTTGCCGGCAGCGTCGGTGCGCGCCTTTGGCTCGACGACGGAAGTTCCGGCTCGGTCGCCCGGCTCTCGCGGACAGTAGTCTGTAACGAAGTGCCAGATAATAGTTCAGAGCCGTCGGGCATTCGCCGAGTCCGCGGGACGGTCGTTCGGTGCGAGGCGACGTCCGGACTGAAAATATGCGTCGGGGCTTGAAACTGCCCCGACGCTGCGCGCTCTCCCTCGACCCTCTTATCGCGGGGGCGGTGAATTTCAGTCCGCTCCGGCGAGCTTCTCTCCGACGAAGGCTTCGAGCCCGAGCTTCCGCTGGACGAGGACGAGCCGTGAGAAGAATGTCCGTGACGTCGGAACGAAAACCGAGTGTCGGCTCTCCCCTTCGCCCCCTTTTAGATAATGGGTTAAGTAAAACGCGTCGTTTTATCACCCATCCCAAACTCGCACACCTCTTCCCCCCCCCCCCTTTCTTTCACTTGCTCCTTTAGAGTCTCGCCAGCCCGTTCGAATGGAACGTTGAGCCTTGCGCCGCGAAAATTCAATTTGGCCCCCAAAGTGCCGGATCAGGTTTTAATGCCGCTGATATTGCAGAGCAGCAGCCTCTTTCGGAGCGAGTATGCCACCCCCTCTCTTCGCGCCCTGACGCCAAGCCCAACCCTGGGACCGCACTCTTCCTTCACTCCCGGTGACTCCGGAGCGGGTTCTCGCACCGGAGCTCCATCGGCACCGAGACATTCGCGCATTCGCATGTAGGAACGAACTTGCCGCTTTTATCCTTACCCGCAATCCTCGCGAGTCGCGCTCGGTGTGGATAGGAGAAAATCGAAATATTCCGAGGAGAGAAACGCATTAACCGGAAGTTTAACCTTTGCGAAATCCAATCTTCGAGGAATATATTTTTGTTCTTTCAGGAAGGGTCTAAATTTTTATTTTTATCTTTAGGATGATTAAGAGAAAAGTGTCGTCAAGGGAAACTTCGATCGAAGAGTAAAGTGCACAAATGTACTATTGACTGAATTCAATTTAGGAGGTCGGGTATGATCGGAGGTGACGTTCGGAGGTCTCGTCGGCTACATTCGTTGTCGCTCGACGAGGGCTGTGTCGGGCTTGGGGGAGAGCGGGTTAAAATGGAACAGCGAGGGCAAAACTCAGTTTTACAATAATTTTTTGATGCTCCATTTAGTCCCAACAATACATCCGGATTTTCAAGACTGTTTTGCCCCACTTACCATCACCGCCACCATCCAAAAGTTATTGAAGAATTGCTTTTTGTCCCACTATCCCGTTTTGCCCCACTATCCCATTTTGCCCCGCTCTCGCCTTTGCGAAATCCAATCTGTCCGGAAGGCTCTAAATTTTTTGTTTTTTAACATGATGAAGAGAAAAGTATTGTCAAGGAAAACTCCGATCGAAGAGTAAGGTGCACAAATTTACCATTAGCTGAATTAAATTTAGGAGGTCGGGTATGATCGGAGGTGACGTTCGGAGGTCTCGTCGGCTACATCCGTTATCGCTCGAAGAGGGGTGTGTCGGGTAAGGAGAAAGCGGGCGAGAGATAGAGTCGTTCGAGGGGAAAAGTCAGAGCCCGAAGACGCGGATTGCGAATGGCGTGGCCAGAACGGTCGCGGACGTCGCGCAGCGATTCTTTAAGAAGAGGAAACGAGCGGAAAGGAAGAACGGCGGAGCAGGGGGGCGAGGGGGGGGATGAAGGGGGCGATAGCCTGTGTCGAGGTGAAATAGAGAAAATATAGGTTAGATTACGAGAAGACACATGGCTCGACGGGTCTGAGCTTTCCAGACTCGTATAGTAAGTATATAGAGAAAAGCTCGCTTTCGCATTGCGCTCGCTCCGGAGCGGCTCCACCTCCGCGTGCGATATCACCCGCTGAGAACTCTGAGTAGAAAAGGACGGGCAAGGGGGTTGGGCCGCCTCTTTGCCGCGAGAGAGTTAAATAAAGGCGAAAGGTAGCGAGCGTTAGAGATTGGTTTTCGCTTTCTGAGCTAGTGCTGCTGATTTTCTTTTTCTCATTTTTTTTTTCTCATTGCCTGGGGCAAAACGGACCCGTGTTCGCCACTCGAGGCGAGACGTTTTTTTGCGTCCCGCAAAGAATCGACAAAAACATTGTCCGTTTTGCCCCGCTCTCACACCCTGCTCTCCGCTTTTCTGATTACTCAGGCGAAATGGAATTCTTAATTTCTATTGTCGGGTAATTTACAATTTGACAAATTACAATTCGTTGCTGGCGCCGATGCCGGTCTGGGCGGATATTCGTCAACTGGTCGGCAATCGCAATGCAAATTCATTGGGCATTAATTAAGGGATGGATTTGTCCGGGTCTGGTTCTATTGCGGTGGAAACGAAGTGCCTGGCAATTGGTTCGTGATGCGATCAAAAATGCAATATTCGATATTTTAGGGTGTAACGGCTACTCCGACCTATCGATGGCGTATCAATAGCTGCTGAGTGATTTTTATTAAATCATTGAATTGATCGATGCATTTGGAGATTCGTCGCTGTTATCGGAGCTTTTACGTCTCACGAGTGCACATAGGTCGCAATCGCGATGGAAATTCATTGGGAAATAATTAAGGGATGGGTTTGCCCGGCTCAGGTTTTGTTACGGTCGAAACGGAAAGCCTGGAACTGGTCTGTGTTGCAGCCAAAAATGAAATATGCAATCCTTTAGCGTATAATAATAATAATAATAATGGCAGCGTTTATTATTGTTCCCTATGAATAAGTAACATAAGTAAAATACACACGGAAAACAAAATCTGTTTGAAAATCAATGAATGGTATTGGAATTTTTTTTTTACACGAACCGTTTCTGAAATTTCAAAAACATGTGCATTGGAATTTTGAAGTAAGATTGTTGTCCTTAATGAACATTTTTGTAAATTTCAGGCTAAAGGTTTGCATTTTTAATATCTCGTATTTATATTTCACAAAAAAGTACACTAATGTTCAATTAATGTACTTTTTAATTAAGCAAATTTCAAGTTCCAGTACATTAAATTTACAATGTATTTGTACAGTGCAGGTCGTATAAGCTCGGTAGGATAGTCTAGGCAGAATTCATGCAAGTAGAATATTAAAAGCGAATCAAAAGCACAACAGCGTATAGCAGTGATTCGGACTTGTCGATGGCGTATCAATAGCTGTCGATTGACTTTTCATTAAATAATTGATTCGATTCACGAATTCGGAAGCTCGTCGCTCTTATCGGGACTTTTGCGTCTCGCGTCGGATAAAGCTGTTCGAGCGCCGGTCAGCTCACGGTGCGAAAGGTGTGCGATGGAAAAGTAACGAATAATTTAAAATATTCAAGCTTCCTCCGTCGATAAACGCATGCAGATTGCGGAATATAACGAAATCGTCGGCACCGGCGCACACGCGGATGGTGAATAAGCGCGGGCACGGCGGTAATTAATGTCGGTTTCGATTACCCTCGGCGACATATTTCGATGCGCGCGCCACGTACAGCTATGTCGGACAATGACAAAGTCGCCGGTCACGACTCGAGCCCGGTACCGCGACGCTAATTGACGACTGATACAAACCGGTCGTACAACACACGCTTTAATCGAATTATCGAAAAATCCACTATATCATACCTCGATAAAACACGATAAGCGACGCATGAACGAGTATGAAGCGGATGTGATATTATTGAATTAAATTTCATCGTTAACGAACGGGCATTGTGCCATTATCGCCCTCGCGACGAAGCACTTAATATTTCGTGAGCCGCGATTTATACCGCGCTGTTATATTTTAACACCTATTTTGCAAATAAAAATAAATACATGAAAAATTTTAATTCAAATAACGTTTATGGGAGAGAGCGGGGTGAATGGTCGATTTTGGGAATCTTTGGCGGGACATAAACAATAGATCGTAAGGGAGGTCCGTTTGCCCCGCTCTAAATGTTCGTCTAAATTTAATTGAAATACTTTTTACTTCATGTTTTGTGGCAGCATTATTTTTGAAAAAAATGGCGAAAAAATCGTTTGCAAAATATTGTTCTTGGTGATGTTTCGTTACAGTCTTATAGGAGAGAGCGGGGCAAAACGGACGATTTTTACAAATTTTTAGCGGCACATAAATATTTTAAATAAAGGTCCTTTTTGCCACATTCTACTGTACGTCTAGTTTAATGAAACTATTTTCACTTCATGTTTTTTGGAAGCATAATTTTTCAAAAAAGTAGCGAAAAAACCGTTTTCAAAATGTTGAATCCTTATAATGTTTCGCGATAGGGTTTGAGAGCTTGAAAATTCTGTTACCGGTTGTGTGTGGGTTTGTTCGCGAGTTCGCGACGCGGGTCGAGTGAAGTCTGACCTCTCGCGCGCCCACGCTACTAACGCAATTCCGAGCGTTTCGAGAGCTTTGCCATTGCGGGCTGACAAAAACTCACACGGATTTCGTGACTCACGGGTGGGATTCGATTCCCGCGGGTATTTGCCCGGAATCGTGCGAGAATCCTCGATCATCCTGTGTCCTCGGCTTCCCGTTGTCGCAGTCGAGATTCTATTAGAACGAGACCGGGGAAAACGTTGCTCGAAAGTGGGCGAAAGCCGTTCCCGGCTTTGCGCTCCACCGTCGCTGCGTATGTGCTCATGGACTTTCCGACACTCATCCTCACCGAGTTCCTCATCAGTTAGGCGGCTTATTGAGCGCTTACGAGCCGTTTAAAACAACGGGGGAATTATCGTCAGCAGGCCACGACGAGCGGATGGTAAGGATGGGATTTAAAGTGGAGGCGAGTGTTATTACGCTTCGCTTAGCGCCCTCGAGGCGACAGTCGATATATATACGTACAGTAAAGTCTCTCATGAGCTCCTGACAATCCTCCGATCAAACATCGACGCTCGTCTTCAAAAAAATCACAAAGTAGGCGAGAAATCAATATACTGGATGTTGGAGATGCACGGAGAGGACCGTAACGTTGAGGGGGCAAAATGGACTCGTGTCCTCCATTTGAGTCGAAATGTACAGTAAAGTCTCTCATAAGCTCCTGACAATCCTCCGATCAAACATCGACGCTCGTCTTCAAAAAAATCACAAAGTAGGCGAGAAATCAATATACTGGATGTTGGAGATGCATGGAGAGGACCGTAACGTTGAGGGGGCAAAATGGACTCGTATCCTCCATTTGAGTCGAAACGTACAATAAAGTCTCTCATAAGCTCTTGATAATCCTCCGATCAAACATCGACGCTCGTCTTCAAAAAAATCACAAAGTAGGCGAGAAATCAATATACCGGATGTTGGAGATGCATGGAGTGGACCGTAGCGTTGAGGGGGCAAAATGGACTCGTGTCCACCATTTGAGTCGAAATGTACAATAAAGTCTCTCATAAGCTCCTGATAATCCTCCGATCAAACATCGACGCTCGTCTTCAAAAAAATCACAAAGTACCCAGAAAATCAATATACCGGATCTTGGGAAAGGATGGTCTCCAACGTAGCGTTGAGCGGGGCAAAATGAACTTGTGTCCTCCCTTTGAGTCGAAACATACAGTACAGTCTCTCATAAGCTCCTGATAATCCTATCAAACATCAACGTGCGTCTTCGTGCGCTGCACTCAAAAAAATCACAAAGTGTGCCCGACATCAATATACCGAATATTGTAGAAGCATGGACTCGAATGGGGCAAAACGGACTTGTGTCCCCCATTTGTGTCGAAACCTTCTGCCCGGAAGAAATTACTACAAGTAATCCGTCTTGCCCCGCTCTCCCATGTGGACCAGCAAAACCCTACCTGCGCCAGATTCGGACCATTTTCCCACCATAAGGCCCCTCCCAGTTACGATATTGGGTCGATTCAGGAATCGACGAAAATTACGAGGGCCTCTACTATAGCCGCGGAAGCGTAGAGCGAGTGTACAAACCGTTGGTGAAAGTCGAAGGGAGAAACTGTTTACACTCGGTGAGTTCGGGTTGGAGGAGGAACCGGCGAATCTACACAGAATGGGGGGCCGAGAGTTGGCGAGGACGACGAACAACCCTGATAGGGACAAGCGAGACAGAGGGAAGTGTCATTGCCGGCTAAGAGGGAGGCGTACGGAAACCACGAAACAGGCTGAAAGAAGAGGACGGCATGGCGACAAGCAAGTGAGTCTCGCGCCCGTACCGAAGAGATGGGAAACACGGGCTCTGATTAGCATACAAACTACGCGAAGCCGTGTTGTGCGAGCGATTGCGTTCGCCCTGGAGCAGAAGCAGGCACGGCCATGGCACACCAGCGTCCCGGCCAACTACGGAACGCTGGTGGCAACAGCGAATGAGCAGACGCAGACGACGAAGACGAGACGGCGGAGAGGAAAACATCCGCGAAGGCGCTTGTACCTCCGGGATCCGTTGCAGTCATGACGACCAGGCGGCTTAGGTGCGACGAGAATGACTCGATAGACGCGCAAAGGATCAGCGAAGAAAACTGCATCGGGAGAGAGAAATCCTGTGGGGAAAAATGCATGGAAAAATTTAATGGTGTAGGGCAATCCGCCTTCGCCCTACATCGATGGTTCTTTTCATCATATGTATACTTCAACCTCATCCAGCGGCCCGGATGAGGTTGATTGAAGATAGTGAAAATCGACAAAAGCATTGCGGCATTTTCCAGGCCACGAGGCGCCAGGAGTTCATGGCTATCCTTGTACATCACAGACATATGTGCGCATTCAGTTTCTACATATATCGTGACCAATTTGTAGCGCAAACACATATAGCAAACGTATGTAACAAACATCCGCATCAATTTGCGCATGCTGAATGTAACATCTTTCCTCTGTATTGCATTCTTACCAATATTACAATAAACCGACATACACTTAGAGAAGGATTTAAGAAACGTTACCGGTCATCTAAGAAAAATTGCCATAGCTATGGCAGCAAGTTTTGCAATACCTACGAAAATTTCTTATAAATCCGGTACTTCCTGTCATAGGTGGCGCCCAACTTCCGCACTACAATGTACTATGGTAATATCTCTCAAACGATATAGTCATTTTCGTTCGGTTAGTGTGGAAAGAACATATCTCTTGACCAAATATCGTTTTGGCATTGCTTCTTTGGTTGAATCTCATTTTTGTCTGGCGTTGGCTTTCATAGGACGAGGTCCTAGCGCTTCATCATCAATAAACTATAATAACGATAATAAATGGTTTCTATACGCTGTACACAAGCGTAGAAGTCCCGTCGTCATTAGTCTTTAAAAGCGAACCATTTTTTTTTTTCGTCTTTAAGCCACCCACATAGCGAAAGCTCAGACTGTCGAGACACTTGAGATATCATAATGCTCCTGGGGCCAGTTCCGAGCGGGAAGGAGGCAAAGTAGAAAAGTATCAGATAATGGGACCTATTATGATAAATACGCGTCTGCGGTAGATTGCACGCACGACAAGAGCACGACTTATGTACGTTGACATAAAAAACATCCGCACAAACTTGCCCACGCCGAACGTAACTTCTTTCCTTTCTGTTGCATTCTTCCCGATATTACAACAAATCCACATAGAAAGAAATGTCGCCTTACCAAACGCTAAGTGGTTTCCGCGCGCAGAAAAATAATCTATTTGACGGACGCTCACGAATTAATGTTTATTTAAATCAAATAAATATTCATGTAAAAGAAGTAAATATTTATTTAAGCCTAGTAAATATTTATTTGCCGGTCGCCCGTCAAATTATTTTTCTGTATGCGTACGCTGTACTCAAGCATAGAAGTCTCGTCGTCTCTACTTATTTTTTTAAAGCCTCCAAAAACGCTTTTTCGTAAAAAAGCGGGAATTTTTTTTCGACTTTATGCCACCCACACAGCGAAAGCTCAGACTGTCGAGACACTTGAGATATCATAATGCTCCGGGGGCCAGTTCCGAGCGGGAAGGAGGCAAAATAGAAGAGCACCAGATAATGGGACCTATTATGATAAATACACGTCTGCGGTAGATTGTATGGACGACAAGAGCTAAACAGGAGCGCCATTGTCGCTCGGATTCGTGGAGGTGCGGGCCCCATCGAGTCTGCCGCTACCTATCGGTCCGCTCCATACCGCTCTTATACAATACACAACGGTTTATATCCTGACGCGGCGGAGCTATCCGGAAAACGGCCGATATAAATAAGAGAGTCTGAATGCCCGGCACTGTGAACGGAATCATCTTGGCACTCTGCCGATCGGCCGTGTAAGTATGCGAGTCGAATTCTACGTACACTTATGTAAAAGCACCCTCGAAACACTTTCCGTCCGACTGTTCTACTTGCACTCGCGTACCTGCGGCTCGTGGGCGATGCACGTCGTCGCATCCGCAAGTTTTGTCGCCGAAACTATTAGCGGCTGAAAATCGCGGCGATGATTTTTAGGGATTGTACGCGTATGGAAGTCGGATTGTGCATATACACTTATGTAAACTGTTGAATTGTAATTGTAAGTTTAATGTACCGGACTGTAAGTCTTTTTGCAAAAACTGGTGCATGAAATTTGATGGACAATTGTCATGAAAAATTCATGGACTTTTATAGTAAAATTAACGTACATTTTTTAAAGTAAAGTTTTTATAAAATTCTTATTAAACTGCCCATTTTTCGTCACAATTGTACATGAAATTAAATGTACCAGTTTATGCATTAAAACTTTCAGTATCGGTGCATTAAATTTCATCCGAATTTTGTTAACGTTGTAAAAGTATACTGTAAAAATAAGTTTTATATTTAATGAACTGGAATTTGAAATTCAGCTTACGTTTCTCACATTGATTGAACACTAATGTATGTTTTCGTAAAATTAAAATACCAGATATTAAAATTACAAATCTCTTGCCTGAAATTTATCACAAATTTTTATTAAAAATGCAAATTTTACTGTACAACTGCAACGTACAGGTGTTTGAAATTTCGGAAACATTTTATATACATATAAAAAAGCTTCCAAGGCCGTTCATTAATTTAAAAAAAAAATCGGGACTCGAATTCTACGCACACTTGTGTAAACGTACGTTCGTGACACTGTTTGTCCGACCGTTCTACTTGCGCATGCGTACTTGCGCCTCGTGTGCGATGGACATCGTTGCATCCGGAAGTTTTATCGCCGAGACTCTTCGCTGCAGAGAAGTTCCGCGTTTATTTTTGGGCGACCGTACGCGTTGCTGAATCGCCGATTCGTCACACGCGGCGTCGAATCGAGGAAGAATCGTATCCTTACCGGTATAAAACAATATCGCGAGGAAGCTGTGGACCGACCGATCGAACCATCGCTATCGCAGTCGAATTCCGAATCCGTACCGGGCGCGCCGCTCGCCGGTGTTGCTCTGCGGAGACAGTGTAGGAGAAAAGCTCGGAATTTCCAACCGTGCCAGGTCGTCTACCTCTGTTTGCCGAACGCTTCAAGAGCTCCCGCCAGCGAGAAAACCTGCGTTGCCTCAACGGCTCCGAGCTCCGTTCCGATGCATATTGTACACTATATACGTACATAGAGAACAGTATGGTTTATAGAAAAGCCCGCCGATGAGAAATGTCGAGCTACCGATTGCTCGTAGTTCATGCTTAAAATTCATATTTTTATCGAGGCGAGAGGCAACTCTCACGCGGATGTTTGTCGAAGGTGTTGTTTGCGATGTAGGACCGGCACGAAACTGCCTAGGCGATTGGCTCGTCCTGTCCGAAGACCCCGAATTATTATTATTATTATTATTATTATTTATTGATTATGAGGTTTGAGAACGGCGTTCCGTGAGAGCCAACTTCAAATTCAAAAATTGACATTTAACATTCCGGCCGGACCTACAAAACAGCTGGGTGAATATAAATATAGGGGAGAGCGGGGCAAAATGGGACAGTGGGGTAAAACGGGATAATTCATATTTTTATCGAGGCGACACTCGCACCGACATTTGTCGAAGGTTTTGGTTACGACGTATGGCTCCCCCTGTCCGAATACCACGAATTATTTGTTTATTATTATTATTATTATTTATTGATGATTATGGGGCTCTAGAATGGATTCCCTTGAGAGCCAACTCCGAAACCAAATGAGATCAGAACATGGAGGCAAAAGCACATAATATTCACATATTTAGGACACCTAACATTTTACATTCCGGCCGGACCTACAAAACAGCGGGGTGAATATAGATATAATAATAAATAAATACAAGCTAAAGAAGCCGAATCGCTTCACCTCCCTCCTTCGCCATTAAAAACCGATGGCAACAACCGCGAAAAATCTCCAAGCTCCTTCACGTCTAAATTTCATATTTTTATCGACCCGAGCCTCGCGCCGATATTTGTCGAAGGTGTTTTTTTGAGACGTCGGAGCGACGCGAAACTGTCTCGGCGATTGGCTCGCCTCGTTCGAAGACCTCCAATTACCCGGTGGAAACGCGAAAGCTCGAAGAGGGTCGCCGAGCGAGTTGCAAGAGTCGTGTAAGATGACTCTCGGAGGACACGCTCGCCAAAGTGGTTGGGAATAATTTTGGGGTCAAGGGACGGTGACTTTTAGGAACGCGCCCGTCGGCGAAGCGAGAGGCACTTGCGGGCGAGGTAACGACCCTTAAGAAGAGCTTCTGTGTGACGTATCGATGGGCCTCGAGGCGTTGCCCCCGACTATTCCGTATAAGACAGTGGAAAATGCGAAGGGTGCGGCTCGACGGTTGGGGCCGAAGGGAAATAAAAAGCAAGGTGCTTCGAACTAAGAGAGCCGCAATAAAGGAAGGAAGTACCGCTTCTCGCAGCCCGAAATGGCCAATTTTTGGCTAATTCGGGTTGTGCCGAAGAACGGACGATTAAGCTTTTCCGAGACCCTCGCTGTTCCCGTACAATAATGTTCATATACAGATATAGTAGCGTTGTTACTTCCCGAGTTTCCTTTCTTTTCCTCCTCCCGGACGGATGTGCAGGTTCGCGACGAACCGAGGGTTCTCCAAACACGATTTGACGCCCGAACGATTCTCAGTCACGAGGTCGACTGGAGGTCTCCTTGCGAGAAAGGTTGTAAAGCTCCGATTTTACGAAGCCTTCGCGCAGCTATGGCCGTTGCGCCATCGGCGTTATGGCTTTCCGATGCGAGGACGTGACTACTTTTTTTTTTACGTCTGTCGTCTCGGACTAGCTTCTCCGGGCGGTAATGCATCGGTGCAGCAAAAGAAAAGAGATTTTCGATAAGCAATTTGTAGATTCAATGATGATTAAGTGGTTTATTGAATTTAGAAAATTGATTTATTAAATTTGGAGAATTGATTTATACAATTTGGAGAATTGATTTATACAATTTGGAGAATTGATTTATACAATTTGGATAATTGATTTGTCCAATTTGGACAATTGATTTATTCAATTTGTAAAATTGATTTTTGAAAATCTATTTTTTTTGCCCGTTAATGTGCTATGAGATTAAGAGGTGCGAAGACGTGGCTACGTTTTTACGTCTGGACTAGCTTCTGCCATGGAAAAGGGATTTTCGATAAGCAATCTGTTGGTTCGCCGATGATCGAATGATTTATAAAATGTATAGAATTGATGTTTGAAAATCTATTTTTTCGTTATCGGTTATTGTACGATGAGATTAATCGTCACGGTACTTACTTCCAGAAGACGACGGATACGATAGCTGCCATGAGGAGGACGACGACGGCGCAGGTGATGATTAGGGCGGTGCTCTGTAGCGATGGGTTCGTGTGGTAGGACGGGTCGATCATCTGAAACACGAGAAGAGAAAACAAATAATATATTAGCCGCTTCGTGGTGAAAAAAAATAAGAAAAATCCTCAGACAAATATTAACATAAAAATTGTTTTTCGGTAAAATAAAAGTCCATCCGAGGTGATTGGGTTTCGAGGGAGATCACAATTGTCTCGAGTGCTTCTCGGATAAGTCCTCTTGCTTTATTACTCTATGGTAAACAATAAACCCGCAGGACACAGTAAAAGTACGGTCGAACGATAAGAAAAAAAAACGTGAATGGTGATGGCTTTCCTTCGTTTCTTCGTCCTGTTTTGCTGGCGGCTTTAATAGCAACGGGGCGGAGGGAGGAAAAAAATAAGTCCGAAGGAAACGACTTTATTTATTTCTTGTCCCTCTGTCGTCCGAGACGAGGCGAACACAGAGTTTTTCTGCTCGGTAGCTAAAACCGAGCTCGTTTTTATTACAGATTTCATACATGGGCCGGATAGACGGCAATAATAAAATTGATAAAGATCGTCATAAAAACAAATAACAACCAACATCTAGCGGTATAAAATACTATCAGAATCAGAAAAATACAATCGCGAATTGATAAAAAAACATACATTCAGATCCAAGTTCGATTAGACGGTTGCGAAACTACAAAGTCGGATCCAAAGTTGGGCAGGGAGATCCGGATGTGTTTTGGGAAGGCGTTTAGCCTCTTTCTCATATGAACAAGTAAGCGTACAGCCTATATGCCAGGTGAAGAAAAGGGTTTAGTGTGCGAGCGATCAATATTGTATGTAATCGCACCCCCAGCGGTAAAAAATACAATTTGAACGATGGGAGTTCATTGAGAAGGTTACGAAACTACAAAGTCCGATCCAAAGTTGGGCGAGGAGATCCGGATGTGTTTTGGGAAGGCGTTTGGCCACTTTCTCATATGAACAAGTAAGCGCACAGCCTACAGGCCAAGGGAAGGAGACGGTTTAGTGTACGAGCGATCAACATTATATGTAATTTCACCCCCACCGGTAAAAAATACAATTTGCACGATCGGAGTTCATTCGGAAGGTTGAGAAACTACAAAGTCGCGCTACATGTAATTGCACCCCCAGCGGTAAAAAGTACAATTTGCACGATCGGAGTTCATTCGGAAGGTTGCGAAACTACAAAGTCGGGTCCAAAGTTGGGCGGGGAGACCCGGATGTGTTTTGGGAAGGCGTTTGGCCACTTTCTCATATGAACAAGTAAGCGCACAGCCTACATGCCAGGGGAAGGAAAGGGTAGTGTGCGGGCGATCAACGTTATGTATAATTGCGCAGAAGCACACACGAGCCAGGCGGCCTGTGCAATCGTCGACGAACGAAGGGTTGGGACCGGGCGTGGTTGGGGTTGAAACGAAAGAGAGTTTCTCCTCTCGTCGGTCATCAATATTTGCACGGACGTTTCCTCATTCGCAGCGGCCCACGTGAGTCACTCTTCTCTCGTTATTTGCGAGCCTGCACACACTCGCTCTGCCTCTAACCGCATAAAGCTCTCGTCGGATTTTCCATCCCCTCCGGCCGACGGCCGGCCGGTAGCGGCCGCACACCGGCACTCCAATCGCCGCGTGCAGCACACCGACCAACCCTAATTTCGCTCCCGTTTCTAATTACCGTTTCTCGAAGGAAACGAGGGCGAGAGAGGAGTTATATTCTGGCCGCGGCGAGCGTGGGAGGAAAATTGATGTCGAGGAAAGAGAGCTGCCTCGGTTGGGCGCTCAAGGAAAGATAGAAATTCCCCCGCGACGATCAATTGTCTCGAGAATTCGCTGCGAGGAAATATAATTTCTTTCGCTCCTCGCCGTTGCAAACTCGAAAAAATAACGAGAAATTCTCCCTCGTGGAATTCATAAAAGTTTTCGCGATACACGTTTCAAAGGAAAAAAAAAGATTCATTTATTTACCAGCGAAATTAAGACGTCGGATATTTATATATATATATATAATTTTTTTTCTTCCGAAGAGAGTAGACTCTCATCGCCGATGGTTAATGTACGAAGGGAACCGCTGCCGGGACTCTCGAGGATCGCTCGTCCAAACAGACAAGAGTAACGATGAAAATCTTACGATGAATTCATAAAAGTCTATATAAGATACGCTTCAAAGTGAAAAAAAAATTACTTTATTTGCCGACGAAATTAAGTGCCGGCGGTTATTTATTCATTTTTTTTTTTTTTTTCATTCTGCACTCCCCGAAGCCGGAGCGATATTGTCTGATCTCGCAAGGGCTGTTTCTATTGACCGTTATACAAGCCAGCCACTCAGTGCACTTCAGACTCCCGCACTAGTTTCCAATAACGAGAGATATTAAACGAGAAATTCATAAGTCCACGAAACATCCGCCTCGAAATTAATTTAAACAAAATGAAAAAATTGTTTAAAAAAGAAGAAAAAAAAGGTTTTCTTTACCCGTGTAAATGAGTTGATTTTTTTGGATTCTTCGGTAGGTAAAAAAAAATTGCGAATATCGTCCCATCTGGAGAGGATTTTTTTTACCGGCGATTAAGGTAAGCTATCGAGCACCGCTTCCGAAGTTCACAAGTCCACGAAACTTTCGCCTCGAAATTAATTTAAACAAAATAAATAAAAATTGTTTAAAAAAGAAGAGAAAAAAAAGTTGTGAAATTCTTCAGTGGGGAAAAAAACTGCGAATATCGTCCGATCGAGGGAGGATTTTTTTACCGGCGATTAAGGTAAACGCCCGAGCGCCGCTCGCAGTGGTCTCGAGGCTTTTAAGGCCTCCGCGCGGCACAGAAGTTCCTAGGCCTGGCTCAGCGCCGATAAGCCGACACCCCCGCTCTAAGAAGCGGGTGCACAGACGAAAACGGCAGGGAGGGTTGCCGTTGCGAGGATACTGCGGAGGGGCGCGGGGCGCTCTCGGTAGTTGCTTGGATATTGTGCAACGTGTTGTTTGGCGCAAGGCCAAGGAAAGCAGCATTTATCAAAGAGCGTTGGTACCGCTAGACGGCGAAGGTGGTGTACACCGCCGAACGCTATACATCCCGGGCCTCTCTCTTACACTCGGCACTCCCGCACTCCGCTCGTCCTATACGTTATATTATATTCTCTCTATCTCTCGTCGCATCTCCTCCTTTATTCCTTTCTATCTTTCTCCGGCCTTGTCTCCCCTCGGGGGCTCATCGCTCATCATTACCGTGGATATTAATGGCGCCGGCTAATGGATTCAGTCGAGAGCGAACCACCGCGCCAGTGAGAGAATCTCTTTTATTTTATTTTTTTCCTTCTTTTTCCCTTTTTCTTTTTGCGGTTTTTTTTCACCCTCCACTGCTCCTGCGAGCTAACTCCCGGTGAATTTCGAAAATAAAGCTACGCTCCGGGATGATGTATCACCGATCCCGCGGGAACAGAGCCGAGAACTCCGATCCACGGTCTCTAGCTGGACTCGCGAAATTTACAATTAAAAATCTTTGCGGTTTTTTTTTATTTATTTTTTTCTTCAATTTAACTGTTTAATTAATTCTTGAGAGTTCGGTGATGTACGCGAGGGCGGAGGCCGCTCGTGATACAGATATTTACCGTGGGCTGGCTGCGGGCCCACGCAACAGGAATGGTGTAGGGGAGAGCGGGGCAAAATGGCACACCGGGGCAAAACGGGATAATAAGACAAAACGCAATTCTCCAATAACTTTGGGATGGTGGTACGTGGGTCAAAACAGGTTTGAAAATCCGGCTTTATCGTTTGGACAAAATGGGGCATCCAAAAATTATTGGAAAATTGAGTTTTGCTCTCACTGTCCCGTTTTGCCCCGGTCTCCCCTATATTTTAGCAGTAGTAAGTAATAGTAAGCGAGTATTTATTGGCAATATCGAATTCATTTTTATAACTATATACACTGTAAAAAAATAAAGCTTCATATACAAATGAGATGAACAATTAATGTTTAGTGTATTGAAACATTGATGATACTTTACTTTAATAATTTACGTTAATTTTATTATGAAAGTCCTTTCATTTCAATGAAAAAGGATATTAATTTTTTATCGCAATGTACATTTTATGCAAAAACTGGTACATTTGATGTACCAGTTTTTGCACAAAACTGGTTTCAGTACGGTACATTAAATATAATATTTATTTTACAATGTGTAGTGTTAAAAAATTATACTATTTACACCATAATCATCGCCATTACCAATGGTCATCGATCGGAGTCCTTCAGCCCAGAGTTATCTCGTCTTCAAGTAGGTCTAGTTATTTATTATTTCTTAATAACGCATACCTACTGATAATTTGTCATTTTACAATTATTATATCTGAATTTCTGTTTTATATTTGTTTTTATGCGTTTTCTCGGTCCTCTATAATGGCCATTTATGTATACATTATTAATTATAAAAATAAAAAATATCAATTGGCGCAAATCTTTTCCCTCGTTGTATTGTTTAGAATTGAATCGGGGATTAATTTCAAGCTTTGTCTCTTTGCCGTTGAATTCAAACTCTGTAACTCTATATCGCTGACTGTTCGAGTTGCTCCGTGTACGTACTAAACTACGTCGGGCGAGCCACCGGTGGCGAATGTGGCTGTTTCGCTGCCGGGTGGGCAGGATAAAGGGGGGGTTGAAGCTCGTGGAACTGCTAAACTGGTAACCCAACGCGGGATCCAATTAACGAATTCCCGAGGAAAATGCTTGCGCCCGACAGTAAGCAGCGGCGACGCCAGTAGCGGAACACAGCGCTCGCGGTGGCGGTGTTGGATGAAATAACGACCGCGTAACGGAACTATAAACGAGCGAGAGGGAACAAAAGCTTTTCAGTGGAAATAAGGGTGTCGGAGGGAGAAAGAGAATTTAGAGAAAATCTTTTGATTTTGTTGAGCTCGCGCGCACGTTTCGGAACCACCCTCGGGACTCATGAAAATTCTCGTTCCTCTTGCACCTCCTTAAGGATCTCCCGATAAGCGCAATTACAAAATACACACACGCAGACTTTTTTACTTTCAACAGTTGGTACAAAACAAAGGAGGTAGAAAACGAAATTTTAAGATATGTTAAAATTTTAAGATTTTAAGATAAAATGATCAGATAAATAAGGTAAGATAAGATAAATAAGAGCAATTATAAGATCCTACGCGTAGATGTTTCATCTTAAACGGCCCGAAATTTAAAAAAAACATAGACAATGAAATTCACGTAAGTAAGAAAAGATAAGATAAATGATAGGATAAGATAAGAGTAATTACAAAATACATACACGCAGAGTTTCATCTTAAACAGCTTGAAAAAAAGGAACAACCGCTCCAGGAATATCACGTTCGTGATGCACCTCCTTAAGGATCTCCCGATAAGATGTTATATACAAGATGGTATTAATAACGTTGTTGATGTTTCCTGGCGATCTTTTTTGATTATATATTTGTTTGGACGATAATTTCACCGTTGTCTTGTAATTCGGTGTAAGCGCGTAATAATTCAATAAATAAATAAAAAAATAAAAGCGCAATTGCAAAATACGTAGACACAGACTTTTCATCTTAAACAGCTTGATATGAAGAAAATAAATAAAAATAAATAAATAAAAAGGACGTAGAAAACGAAATTCATTTAATTGCTCCTTTGAGCGTGGCACACGAGACAGGGTTCGACCGGAGCAATATATCGCAATAACGAGATTCGATTCTCAGAGTGGCCATACAGGGCCGATATAGGCGCAGTCCGGGTCCCTGCGGAGCGTTTCGTCGCGACGGACCTTCTCGATTAATTAGCGCGTCGATGGGTAATGAAGCCTGGAACCCGTAGTAGCGATAGTTAAACATGTACAGCGGAATCGAGGCGGAGAACGAGGGGGTGAGGGGCTCTCGTTCGGGAACGGACAATCGATATCGGGGGGCGATATCTCGAGCCGAGCGGACCGGAGAACCGGCGGCGAGACAATAACGGAAGTAGAAAGAAGAATATATAGAATTACCAGGTGCGATATACACGGTAATATGGATACAGATAAGTGAACAATATAAAGCGAGGGGGCTGTTTAACCGATACTTTTTATCCGATAACGACCTGTTAATTGCAATGAGCAACGCTCGTGGAGCGCCGTTTCGAGGACGTGTTATTCAGCAATTTTCGAGAGGCGAAAGCATCCTGATAATACTTCATTTCCAACAATTGAATTTTATTTCCCACGCGTTTCATGTAATTTCAACGAAGTTTTCAATGGTTCTTATCCGATGATAAAAAACGTTTTTCTAACTCTCCAACTCTTAGGCCATCTTGAAAGAAAAAAATCCTCAAAGTCCCTCATATTTAAGACCACATAAATACTTCTGGTAATTAATGGTAGTTCGCACAGGGGTTTAGCGATTAAGATCAGTTTATTCAGCAACTTTAAGGACTTAAAGGCCTCCTCATAACACTCAATGTGAAACGGATAAATTGGATTTCTCATTTGCTTCATTCAATTATAACGTCATCTTCTATGGCCCAATCCGATGACAAAAAAGTTTCTCCTGTTTTCCAACTCTTAATCCATCTTGAAAAAAATAAAGATAAAAATCTCATATTTAGAGCCAACATAAATAATTCCGGCAATTAGCGGTAGTTCGCATCGGAGTTTAGCGATTGGGATCCTTTGATTCAGCAATTTTGAAGATTTAAAAGCATCCCGATAATACTCAATTCCGATCGGCTAAAATTTGATCTGCCACCCGTTTCATTTAATTCTAACGTATATTTCAACCGCTCTATCCGACAATAAAAAAAGTTTCCGCCATCTCGAAAAAAAAAAAAAAAAAAAAAATAGAAAAAGCTCACGCTCCCTCATATTGAGGGCCAACATAAATAATTCCCGTAATTAATGGTCGCCGCCCATGGGGTTTTAGCGATTGTGATCGGCCACGCCGGAATCCAGCCGGGATCCAGACGGAAATCGCGGAATCATACGTCGACGGGAGTCGGGCGGCCTCCGCAGCGCGTTCGATCTATATATGCACCGGCGCGGCGCTTGCACCCTGGGGTCACGCTAATTACGCATTTGTCATGGAATTTGCATGCGGCCCACGAACGAACCTCCGGGTCCACGTAACGAATCGTTCCGGCAGCCGGCCGGGTATGTATACCGCGTGCGGAATAACGCCCGCGCGCAGTCCGTTAGTGTTTGTCGCATAGTTCTATATGCGCGAGAGACGCGTAAACGTCGCTATAAACGAGAATTGGCTGCACGTACGGCAACGCACCGTATACGCAAGCGGATTGTGCGTTCGGGTCGGTACTGCGGATTCGAGGAATGCGATGCACGAGGCGCGTATAACGTCGACGCACAATGTAGAATGCATATTGCCATAAACTGCAATCTGGCGAGTGCAGAGATCGACGTTTGCACGGATGCATCGGTCCGTTCGACATGGAACATCCTAATGGCCTTAAACGGGATCCGATCGAGAGAAAAAAGAAAACGAATTACTGTATATGTGTATATGCTTGGGCGAATTGCGGAAGGATTGACGGTGGAGGGATGAAAAAGAGTAAAGAAAAAGGAAATAGCCCCGGGTGGATAGGTGGTCCGTAATGGCTCGAGGTAACGGTAACGGCCTCCCGTTTTCCCCCGTCGGCGTCAAAGGATTTTACTGGAAAGCGTTGCTAGGCGGTGGTCGTGGGGTTGGCACAGTGGTTCCAGTGAATTTCTAAATTTACGTTGAAAGCCCCGCAACCCACTCTCACACCGAATCTCCGGTCCTCCCCCTCTCTGTCTTCGCTTTCCGTTTCGCTATCTATCGCCTCCCGCGTCTGAACGCTTTAGCGTTTTTTTGTTATGTATATATATATATATATTACAGTTTCATCTTCTTTTTTATCGGCAATTTTCGACGCTCCGAAAATTGTTAACGCTGATTGGCGGCGAGGACTGGAGCGGCGGACGCGCCAGTTAGGTCCATTTTCTGCGCGGCCGATTCGACCAAGCGCGGTTTTTGGGGAGCTTTTAATTCCGGAAAACTATGCCTAAGCGTCGGTTGAACTGATTACCTTGGCGCGGTGCGAATTAGGGTCGCTGTTTTCCAACTTCGGTGGCCGCGGCGAAGATTGAGGGAGTTTTTGGTAGGTTTCGAAGACGGATGAAATTTGAGGGAAAGCGAGGTACGGCGAAGTGCGCCCTCATCCTAACCTACTGCCAAGGCGACGCGACACCGCACGTACCGGCCATTACATTTGTCCCCTCCCTCGGACTGCTTTATTTATTATGGATAATCCCGAAATTGGATTCCGCAGCGAGGGTATAAACTCCAGGGTTCATTTCGCCATAGGCAGTGGCAACGGAATACCAGGATGGACGAACCCTAACCAAAACGGCCCTTTCGGCCTTGCTTTCCATGCCGTGTTCCGCGGGATGTAATTTCGCTCACGTATCGAGTGTGCTGCGCTTTCCTTGCTCCGTGCCGGTCACCCTCATTGGACACGAATCTCTCTCTCTTGGCGCCGGGAAAATCAACGATCGCCGCACTCTCTGCATTTCGAAAAAAAAGCTACTAGAGCGCGACACGGACCGACCCCTTCGAAATTAAGAAAATCGATGGAAAACGTTTTTTAGCGGTCTGGCGTTATTCTCTATCTACGAGAAAAGAAGGAAAGTATATTCATTGTAATAACCAAATTCGTATGGAATTTAATGTACAATTTATATGAAAAATTAAGGTACAGCATATCAAAAACTTTAGAAATACTTAAATTTACATTAAATGTACATTAAATTTAATCTATTTATCAGTTTTTGCGTAAAAACTTCCAGTCCGATACATCGATTTAAAATTTATTAAAAAGTGTTGCTTTCCATGACATGTTCGGTGATGTAATTTCATGTAATTACATTCGCGGGATGTTATTTCGCTCACGTATCGCTTTCCGTTTTCCATGCCGGCCACTTTCATGGGACATGACTCTCTCTTGGCCCAGAGAAAAACAAGGATCTCCAGATTTTCTCTGTTTCTAAAAAAAGAAACCAAAAAAAAAAAACCTACGATTTACAGCGACACGGACCGACCACTTAGGAATTAAGAAAATCGCTGGAAAACATTCTGCAGCGTTCTTGCGTTACTCTCCATCTACAAAAGAACGAAAGTGTACGTGGAAAAAAAAAATTGGAGCAGCGCCAGCTTAACTCGATTTTCATGTTTGCAGTACTTCTTCTCCTTCCTTTCCTTCGATGCTCATGCCTCCGTCATTCTTTCTTTTTTTTCTTCGTCTTTCCCGATGCGAAAAATATAAGGAAAGTATGACGACAAGGTGTCTGGAAAATTCGTTTGACTGCCCTCGGACAAGATTTCACAGCGAGGGCCGATCCTCGAGCATCGGCGTCGTCCTCTCGTCCTCGAGAGAAAGGGAGCGGAAGGAGCTCAGACTCCCGTTGCAGTTGCCATTGCTTCTCGTGCTCCATCGGGCGTAAATTGTACGTCCTTGGCTCTTTACTCGAGCAAACTCTCTGTTGCTGAGAATTTTCCGTTAGCCCGAAAAATAAAATAAATATTCTCCGCTAGGTTCGATGCACCGGTGAATCGACAGCTTTTTGCAATTTCTTAATTATTTCGCAGATTGCGAAGATACCGTAGAATCTGGCATTCAGACTCGGCGCGTGTCGGAAGGAACTCAAACTCTTCGTACGGCGAGCGTAAATAAAAAAAATTGCACCGTAGAATCAGAAAATATATAGCGGGTAATTCGGTATTCTTCGTCGTAGCACAGGCCGGAGTGAATGCTGCGTTGCACAGTAAAATAAGTACCAACGTTTCTGGTTCACAAACGTCAACAATATTTTTTTGGTTCATAAAAACAAAAAATGTTGTCTATTTTACAAAAATGTTGTCCCCTTTACGAAAATGTTGTACACTTTACAAAAATGTTGTCCACTTTACGAAAATTTCCACTTTACAAGAATGTCTGTTAACGTTACAAATATTTTTTGTCAAATTAACGAGATATCAATCTGAACGTTTGTGGACAAAACAAATCAGTTAAATGTACAAATCAGTTAAATTTATCTTACCGCGGGCTGCAAATTTTCCGTTATCCCAAAAAAAAAAATCTCTGCCGGTTTCGATGCACCGGCAAATCGGCATTCCAAATTTCTTAATTATTTTGCGAATCGCGAAGACAACGTCGAATCCAGGATCCACACCCAGCGCGTCCCGCAGTAAAGTTGACTCGTACCGCAAGCGTAAAAAAAAAAAAAAAAAAGCAATGCAAAATAAGAAAAATACGTCAGGTAATTCCAGTGTTCTCCATGGCAGAGCAGTGCAGGCCAGGGAGGAGATAAAAAAAAGGGCTGGACGGAGACAGGGGTGCGCTGACGGGCGCCACACACCAGTCGAGGCTGCCGAATGTTTAGCGGGGATCGGGAGTAACATTCCGGACGAGCTTTAATATCGCCTGTCATTTCGTCTCGTCTCCGGTTTTCCGGCCGCATATAGATATAGCGCGTGTGCTTTGCAAAGCACTCTTCCTGACTTTCCCTCACCTACCCGAGCACTTACTTTTCCCTCGCCATGCGCGTCCATACCTATATATTGTGTGTATACATAGGTATATTTTGGTCTCAACGTCTCTGCTTCCGCCCAATGGATCCCATCTAAAATCCTCAGACCCTTCGTCACTCCCGCGGGATCCATACGAACCCTTTTTCCATCCCCCGCGGCGTCAGCCGCACCCTCCTCGCCCGAATTGTTTTTCATATTCGAAACGGAACAGTACATAACTCTCACAATGTCGACGAGTGTGTGAACGCTTCAACTTTCGACAGTGATGTACGCCGTCGCGACTTTTCGCAGACTCCCCGTATATACGCGATGTACCGAATCGAACTTTTCCTTTTGATTTCGTGCGGACGGAAGGGGGGGGGGGGGGGATCCGTCGAGTACCAAAATGCATGAAGTTGGATTTCCGGTAATAGGTTTTTTTTTCTATATTTTTCGATATCAGTCGGGATAGTCCATGAAAATTTTCTCGGATGTAGATCTCGATGCCGGAGGAATCCAATCTTCTTCGAGTTTTGGAGAGCTATGGAGGATCAACGGGTCACGCCGCGGTATGGCACAGATTTACACGAGTAAGTGGTTGGGAATAGGGGGCGAATTTGCAGACGTTAGTTTGAGCTTGAGATCGAAGTTTGGTCCGAACTTCATTGCGTGATGAAAATCGAACCTCAGTTCAAACTTAGGATCGAGCGGCGGTGCAAACTTAAGGTCGAACCGCGGTTCAAACTTAAGACTGAACCGCGGTTCAAACTTAAGATCGAACCTCGATTCAATCTGGATATCGTGCTTAAGTGTGATATTAAGTTTGAACTTAAGATCAATCTTTAGCACGAATCAAGTTGGAACTAAGTTTCGATCTGGGATAGGTCTTAAGATCACGCAATGAAGTTCGGGCCAAAATTGGATCTTAAATTCGATCTCGAGAGCGATCTCAAATGCAACCTAAGGTCTTAAAATTCGCCCCAAAGTGAATCCGTAGAGTACCGAAATACATGACGTTGAATTTGTGGTCATACTTTTTTTTATTATTTTTTATGTCACCTGATATACTCCAAACATTTTTTTCCGATCTACGTATTGATGTTGGATAAATCGAATCTTGGTCGAGTTTCGGTGAGCTACAGAGGATCAACGGGTCAAGCCGCTTTATGATGCAGAATTACACGAGTAAGTAATCGGGGCTAAGTGAATCTTGTTCCTATGCAAGTCGCCGTATCTCGCTTTCGTATTCTCTTCTCCGCAGCAACCACTGTACCTACCCGGTCTACAGTTGCACTGGGGAAAACACACCCTCGTTCGCGCACTCTGCAAACCAGGGTGAATTACGTGTTGCGCGTAACGAACGTTACGGCCCGGTAACGTTGTTCACGATGGGATTACGCTAAAACCGCGAAATCCCTTTTCCAAGGGCGAGGATGAGATCGAGTACGGCACGCTCTACACAGCCTCCCGGCTGCGCATCGCTCGCCGCGACGCTCCTGCCCATACCACTCGTTGCGGTTTATACATCCTTTCGCCCCGGCTTTCGTCACTAATCTTCCGCACACTCCTGTATACTTTCAATATTAAATCACGATATAGATATCCCATTTTCGGCAATTTTAGCCCGCTTCGCTACATCCGGTAATCAGAAAACCATAACTTTGTCGGAACACTCTCGTCATCACGGAAATTCGATTTTTGGTTTTTTTTTTTTTAAGCCACAGGAAATTGGATGCAAGAACGTGCGAGAAATCTCGCTAGAAATTTCCAAAATGGCAATAAAGTTGGATGATTTCTTAGCGAGTGTATTTTTTTATTTCTTATTTTTGTAATCAGAGAACGACTGAACATTTTGTTCAATCGTCACTAATCTTCGTACTTCCATACCTTTAATATTAGATCACGATACAGAAATCCTATATTCGGCAATATTCGCCTGCTCTGCTACGTCCGGTAATCAGAAAATCATGACTCTCGGAACGCTCCTTATCACGGCAATTCAATTATTGGCTTTTTTGCGCCACAGGAAATTGGATGCACCGACGTGCGAGAAATCCCGCAGGAAATTTTCAAAATGGCAGTAAAGTTGGATTATTTCTTAGCGAAAGTCTATTTTTTTCTTTTTGTAAATCGAGAACGTTCAAAGATATTGTAGAACAACCTTGCAACACATTGTAGCACAAGCTTCATTGTCGAGGAGTTGGATGAAAGAAGTGGCGATAACTGCGAAGAGCTACGGTTCGGACGTTGGTTGAAACGATCCCAGAGCTCTCCGCGTCTCGTTTCGCGAGCAGCCGCGAGATGGTTGCTTCGGCAAAGGAGTCGTTAGGCCGTGAGGGAGGCCATTCGCCATGGTATTCTCCCTTTAATCTAGAAGCGCGGGTATTTCCGGGATGGCGGGCGCGGGGCGGGCGCGGGGCGGGCGCGGGGCGGGCGGAGGGTTGCCAACGAGACGATCCACCGAGGTTACCAGAGAATCGCCCGGAAAAGGGAGTGAGCGATCCACACACTGGATGGAACACAGGCGGTCCTGAGTGAAGAAGCGACCGAGTTCCGGTACCGAATTCGGAAGTGCAGAAAAGAAGGAAAAGACAGAGGCGCGATATCTCTTCCCTTAATTTATCTCACACTCCTTTTTTCCCAGCCTTTCCTCACGCTCATCCACCTCGCCATACCTCACCGTTGGCCTCGCCGCTTTTCCTTCCCTCGCACTTCCCGACCGCCTCATCGAAAACCCTCCGAGGGTTCCTCACCACCCTCCTCGGGGCTGTCACTCGCGGATCAAACAATAAGAGCGGCGCCCGACTCCTCGCCCCGAAGAGCAGAAATCAACCGCTTCGGAACGGGGCTGTTGGCTGCGTTCATCGAATAGAAGGAATTGGAAGTTGCTGCGCGCAATAACTCTGATGGTACGCGAGTATATATATATATATATATATATATATATATATATATATATATATATATATATGTAAGACCGGTGCGGTGGTATAGTGGTTAGCGTGCTCGCCTCTAGACAAAAGCATCGGCAGGTCGGCGGTTCGATTCCCGGTTTCGTAGTTTCGCCGAGAATCAAAATATGGGCGGGACGAAGCTCCAGATATATACATCGGTCACCCGCACGTAGTAACTGTAAGTGTGAGTGTCGGCTGCAGATAGCTGTACTCCATGTTTACATTCTCGGTGAAACGCGACGAAGCTCCGATGCCAGGAATCGAACCCGAGACCGGCTGTATCGGCATAGGTTTTTCCGCAGTTTTCCTATGCCCGTGGTAAATATACCATGGTAAATGCGATACGGTGGGGAAAGACGGAGGTGGCCGCACTTTGGGCGGTCTGGCTCGCGGCAGAAATGCTTCTGATGACGGATAATTAAATATTAACGTGTAGCAAGCTGAGCCCTATAAGACCCTAAAATGGGGTCTCTGTCAGTGGGGGAAAATGCAAAAAAAAAAAAATATATATATATATGCACATGTCTTCCATTCTCTAGCGTCGTGTGTAATGCTGGCATTTGTTTTTGTCGCATCACCCTAGGAGATTTTCCGCTGGCGGTGAGAATTATTGGAGTCATTTCCCAGCGGAATCAAAGTCCGCCCGGCGTTTCCGGACGAGCATGTGGGATCGATGTGCTCCGGTGGATGGGGATTGTTCCGGATGATTGAACGGACGACGGCTAACTAATATATCGCGAGAATTTGAATTGACGCCGGTGCCGATGGTGGTAAATTGGCTGGCTCGGGGATGAGTTGGGGCGCGATCTTTGAATTCGGTGGGGTTTGGTAGGTGGGGAAATTCGAGGTCGAAAGGTAGAGCGGGATTGGCGATAGGGAGATGTGGTAATACGTCGAGGGAGATTTTGAGACGGACGAGTTGAACGCTTTCGACTGATTCGACTAATCGGGCAATTTTCGGGCGGAGGCGAATCCTTGAGCTCTCTCTCTCTCTCAGGATTTCGGGACTTGGAAACGGGATCTCTCGCTCTCCACGTCCCTTGTAGCTCGCGTTACACCGACGGTGCCACGTCGAGTGAGAATGGATGACGCGGTCCCAGAAGCACCAGCCTTCCCCTCCGCAGCCTCCGACCGGAGCACGCGGTTAAGTTTTCGAGTGCTCGTGTCTCCGGAGTT
This sequence comes from Stenichneumon culpator, assembly GCA_964017025.1. Lineage (NCBI taxonomy): Eukaryota > Metazoa > Arthropoda > Insecta > Hymenoptera > Ichneumonidae > Stenichneumon > Stenichneumon culpator. Next base: position 10,520,665 of record OZ024776.1, on the reverse strand, counting down.
AGAAGTGGCATTAATTTCTAGCCAAGAGGAGTCGGAGAAGGCGGGAGGAAGGAAAATTGAGGTCTCGGTTGGGTACCTGCCTCGAGAGCTACTGCCGCAGCGCTGAGGTATATCTTACTGTTGTTAGGGGCTTCGGGCTGAGGGTGGTAAGGGTAGAAAGCTGACTCATTCGATGGCACATCATCCTCGCACCTCCCTGAGAGGGGTTATTCGGAAGGCGTTTTTCTTGATTGATCCGCGATTGGACATAATCCGATCTAGGGTTGGATTTCACCTCACCTTGTGTTGGGCGACAATTTATCTTTCCTGAGGGAAATTATCGAATAAAAAAATACTTTTTATCTGTGTAATTTGCGCCGCGCGTAAAATTTTAAAAAGTTATCCAATTTGCTTCTATTCGGTAAAGAAGATGGAAAATTGCTGTCTCGGATGGGTTCGATCCTCAAGTTACTAGCGTGCCGCTAAGGTATATCTTACAGTTGTTAAGGGCTTTGGGCCGAGGGTGATAAGGGTGGAAAGCTGACCCGTTCGATGGCACATCAATCCGTACCAGAGGGAGGTTGTTTGAAGGGCGTTTTTCTTGATTGATCCGCGATTTGACACTATCGGCTCTAAGGTTGGATGTAACCTTAATTTTTATCGCACCAGAACTTATCTTTCCTGAGCAAAATTATCCAATCATAATAATCTATACATATATATTTTTAATCCGTGAAATTTGTGACCCGAGTAAAAAAAAGAAAGTTATCCAATCTGCTTCGACTCGGTAAAGACGATGTAAAGTTGTCCCCTTGGTATTTCTCTAGAAGCGGAACACCGATCCGAGGCCTCCGTGGACGAGATGTATGACCGTCGATATGGAAGATCAGGGGGATCTTCGCTACTTCTCATCACGCTTTAAATTATTCAGGAACACGATGAGAAACTCAACGAGGCTGTCATCAGCCGTAAAGTTTTACGGACCTGTCCGCCGAGAGATTTGAAGTCGAGCCCTCAGGGCGGACTCGGATTATCACGGGAGGTTCGTCCGAGAGATCTTCCCGATCTCTCGATCCTGCGTGAGCGCGTCCAGCAGCTCGGAATATCATCGCCTTTTTTTAAGTGAGCCCCTCGACTCTTGCTCAAGGTACAAAGGAACTCACGAAACTACCGAACTTCGGAGATTGCTAGAAAAGTTTGATAACGAAAAAAAACACCAAAAATTTTGTTAACATTAGGTCTGCATTTTAGTACAGCTATATTTACGCTCGGGTAAATTCTTGAGAAAAATGTCAAATTTTTTTTTACAAATTACGACAAGATCGAACAATGTACATTAAAATACTTTAATAAAATGTTAATGAAAAAATTATTGAGGTATCGATTTTATACGGTGGTTTAAGGACCCAATAAAGCTCATATTTTTCTCTCGCTCGTGTATTTTTTCTCTTGTCAGTTATTTTTTCAAAAAGTTGAATAACGAAGAAAGAAATAAAAAATTAAGTTAACATTATTTCTTCATTTTAGTACAGCTATATTTTACGCTCGGGTAAATCCTTGAGAAAAGTTTTAAATTTATTCCGTACATACTGCGACAAGGTCGAACAATGTACTTATCACCGCACAGGAAGGGGAGTGCGGGAAAAATGGGACGGGGGCCTAAAGGCAATTTTTCAACAATTTTTAGATGCCCCATTTTGCCCCATCGATACATCGAGATTTTGTGCCCCATTTTGCCCCACCGTCCTATCCAAAAATTATTGGAAAATTACAGTTCGCTCCACTGTCCCGTTTTACCCCTCCTTCCCATTTTGCCCCGCTCCTCCCTACTTATAAAAAAAAAAAAAAAAATGAGTGAGACATCGATTTTATACCGAGCGGTACATATACGGAAGGGAGCGTGGAGAGTCAATTGCCTCGTGGCTTCGGGGTTGGAAAATTAAGGACCCTGTAAAGCCCTCTTCTACTTCTGCTCATATTTTTCTCCCGCTCGTACTTATTTTTTTTCTGTTCTGATTTTTTTTTCTTTTTCATCCTCCTTTTTATCGTTTTCGGTTATCTCGTCAAGGGGCGAGAAAAAAATGCTCGGCATTGAACGAACTAAAGAAGAGAGCGCTGCCGCGGCGCGTCGATATTATTTTACGCCTCCGCGAATCCGTCCCGCGCAGCCAATCAACCGACCTCGTATTTCTGTTCGCCTCGGGGGTATAGCCGAGCCTTCGATTCTCGAAGCTCGCTTTTTCTGTGTTCCCACCTCCGTTTTGCCCCTCCCCGGTTTCTCTCCCGCCGCTCGAGAATCCCTCGCGTAAAAAAGTCCGATACCTTTGTTTCCGGAATTGAAATACTCGCTTCGAGACGGATAGTCTGTGGCATAAAGGATGTCCGAAATATCGAGGTCCGTTAACGAGTTTACATACTTTATTTTACCCTCAGAGTAGAATAAAAAATTGTCAGAAAAAATGAAAATTATTATCACCCGCAAAAAAAAAAAACGGAGAACATTGAAAAATTAATTCGTTGCCGTATGAGATAAGAAATTCTGTGGCGTAAAAGGATATTAAAAAAATCGACTATTGTTAAATTTCATATAATTTATGTCACCCTCAGGATAGGGAAAAAATAACTCTAAAAACTCTAAAAACTGACTGCCTATAATTTTTTCGCGCCTCGCCACCAATACTTTTGCTGATAAACGTTTGCAGTCATTTATTGTTTTCTAAGCGTAAATAATACTTCTAATAATTACTAATAAATTTACTTATAATTTCTTCTAATAAATTACTTTTAAGAGATACAAATACACGAGATAGACAGTCACGATTTCCGACCTACGAGTCAAGTAAAAAAAAAAAAAAAATAGAAAATGTACAAGAGCAAAAAATTAATGAACGCTCGTGGATAAGAAATATTTGTCGAAAGTGGATCAAGTTTTTCACGTAAAAAAATCAAATTGAGTACGCACGAAAAATCCATTCCTTGCCGTACAGAAAAAGGAATTCTGCGGCGCAAAGGATGTCCAAAAAAAATCGACGTCTATTAAAGGTCACACACTTAATTTTACCCTCACAGCAGAAAAACAGAATTTTCTAAAAAAAATAATTCTTATCACTCTAAAAATTGCGAAAAAAATTGAGGACAAACGGAAGACCCACTCGTTGTCGTGCGAAAAAAGGAACTCTTATCTGGATTCGCGCGACCGAGTAATTCCGCGCGCTTCGTGCCAGTTTCGAATTTGCGACCTCGTCGCGGAGGTGGAATTGAGAGAGAAAAGGGATAGACATTTCCCGGGGCCTTAATCCTCGTAGCGAAGGATGGCGTAGCGACGGTACACGAGCCGTGCGTCAGCATCGGGCTGCGTAACGAGCAACGAAGCTCGGCGCCTCTTCGAGGCATTATTTTTTATTTTTTGGTCCCTCCTTTGGTCGACCCAGTTGGCTGAAATACACTCGGGGAGAACATGCACCGTACGCTGCATAGCGACCGACTCATTATACAGGTATACCGAAACTAACTTCGTTTTTGCTCGAGAATAGTTAAAAGCTCGTGTCCGACTAGAGCAAAGAAGATAAAAGAGTGCGCGGCCTAGCGGCAAGCTAAGAAACAAAAAAGTACACAAAAAAAATAAATAAAAAAAAAGATGAAAAGAAATGAATAACATTGGAACCGTGTGTGAGGCTTTGGGGGAAAGAAACTCGTGCAACGGTGCGTGTGCAACGTGTCGCGATGGAGAACACCGAGGCGCTGACACGATTACACACATGCACGCCTATAACACGCACGCAGACACACACACACGTGTTAATTCGGATTATAAAGATGTAATGACATTATAACGGTAGAGGCGAGTTATAATGGAAAGAGGATGATGATAATGAACTGTAATTAAGTGCGTAACCGCACGAATGGATAGAGAAATTGTGAGAACTGCAAGGTTGAATGCCCGCGGGAAACGATTTTTCGGTGAATGGACTCGTTGACAAAGACTTTGCTTCTGCAGATTCGTATATGGCGCGTTATACATAGCGGCTGATAAGCCTTGTTTTTTGGTGCTCTTCAAAAAGAGACGAATCCGTACACGCGTTTCCAACGGGCCGGAATGGTTTAAATTTACTCTTCAGAGCACGATTGAAAATGTTGTTATTACTTTTATATCCGGGATTAACGAATGATATACGAATACGATATTCGTCCGTTTTCATTTCGAATCCCCTTCGTGCAGTTCATCCCCAAGGTAGTTTAGATAAGTGTAGGCTTATACACAGAGAGGGAGAGAGAGAGAAACACACACGTATTCATTTTGATTATAAAGAGCTGATGACATTATAACGAGAGAGACGGACGAGTTATAATGGAAACATGATGACGATGATAATGAATTGTAATTAAGAGTGTAACTGGACGGATGGATGGAGAAATTGCGAGAACTGTCGGTTGAATGCTCAAGGGAAATTATTTTTCGGTGAATGGCGTCGTTGACAAAAACGTTGCTTCCGGATGCTTGACTTTGCTTCTGCAGCTGCGTATTTGGCGCGCTATAATAATCAATAGCATCCCCGGCTGATAAACCTTTTTTCTTTATTTCTCTTGAAAAAGACACGCTTTTCGTGTCTAAAGAGTCGTAATTTCCGAGTTAAAATTTAGTCTTTGGAGCACTCTTTAAATTTTGTTGAATTTTTTTAAGTATTCGGGATTAATGAACGATATAATGCGGTCTTTGTTCGTTTTCATTTCGAATCCCCCTCGCGCGCAGTTCGTCCCCACGTTAGATTAATCCGTCGTAGGTGTGTGTGCAGTCGGTCGTCTGTGCCGGGATATTGGACGAGGTTAATGCGCCCGACGCACCGATCAGCCATCGGGCTGTCGGTCTAGCGCGCCCGAACTCGCGCCAGTTGCGGTAACCTCGGGATGGGTTATTAATTACACGGGGTTAATAGGCACGGCGGGGTTGACGAAAGTGAACGTGCTCGTAAGCACGTGAGCCACGGTCACGTTCCACGACCTACAGGACTGCTCGTCGAATAATCCGTTTCTCCTTTCCCTCCGGTATCCAAAACGTCCTTCAGTCCCTAACGCAGTTGCCCGTGGTAACACTAGGGTAGAATCCCTTTTCTCATTTCATTTTTTACGTACCTAATAATGGTACACTGTGAAAAAAAATAGTAAATTTGATGCACCGAAATGGAAGTTTTTATGCAAAAACATTAAATTTAATGTACAATTGTGATGAAAAATGAATATACTTTTTCATTGAAATTATAGTACATTAATAAAAGCACGGTGTTTCTAAAGTTTTTAATGTACGTTAATTTCTTCACATTTGTATACGAAATTTAACAACAATTTCCAGAACGAGTACATTAAATTTCAGACGATTTTTTTTTTTTTTCAATGTGTGTCGAGATTCATCTCGACGTCATCCCTCAATTATTAAAAATCAGCCTAACCGCGTTAATGCCCACGGGCCATTATTCGCTCATCCCGCACGAAACACCCCGGTCATCCTTCAATCCTTAATGTAATTGCTCGTAGTAACGCTCGTCTACACTCTTTCCAATTTTTAAATTTAATTTTACGGACCTAACAAGATAAATCACGATTCACCTCGACGTCGTGACTCAATTATAAAAAAAAAAAAACAGCCTAAAAGCGGTAATTACCCGCTGCCCATTATTCGCTCACCCAGCAAAAAAACACCTCGCTCGAAGGGAAAAATGTTCCATCGCTCGAAACGATCGAACAATTTGAGCGCCCAAAAAGACATTTTGCCGCGGCTAAGTTCGCTCGTGTGACAACCGCTTCCTTATTTCCCGTGGGGGTTGTTCGGAATTTGTCTCGGTCAATTAACTGTTTGCCGATAACTCCGGCTCATCGGGATCGTCGGGGCTCGATGATGTCCTCGAAGATTCGCCGAGCGGCGCGCGTCGCTCGACGTAATCCCTCTCACCGACCGGGAAAGCTCCCTCGACGATCCGGGCTTTGCTCGGCGCCCGACCGAGGACTTCCGCGGTACATTCGAACCTCGAGAATACCGGCGAAGCGCTCGCCTGCCTCTTCGGCCTTCTCTCATTTATCCGGGCGCGCGGAATACGCCAAGTGCTTTCAATGCATTTTTATTGCCGGAGCGGCGAGCGCTTCGGGGCACAACCGGAGGCTGCACGGAAGGAAGGAAGAGTTGAAGTGGAAAAAATATCTCGTTTCCGCGCGGGCTGCCTCGGCTACATGTATAACGCTCAAAATATTCGAACAGCTCTTCTGCTCCGCGGCGAACGCCGAGGCTCTCGGAAGAGGGAAGAAAAATAAAGAGGATACACGCGGAAAAACGACTCGAAGCGTCGAACCATCGCTGCGAGTCTCTTTCAGTACTTTCCGCGAAGTTGTGAGCGAAACTCTCCCGACTCTGCCCCTCGAACGATCATCACTCCACTTTTTTTCTCCTTTATACAAAATATCAAGATCTCGGTTTCACATTTCCGGATTTGCGGGATCCGTGTATTGGAGGAGTACGTGGAAGAGTCGATTGACGGAACCCGGAAGGGGAGGAGCTCCACCGGCGAAACTGGCAAGATCGACAAGTAGATACGCCGTCTCGATTTCTGAGCTACGGGTACGATGTTTGAAAAAATATCGAAAAATGATGACTGGAGCAAAAAATTGAGGGACGCGTGTGGATCAGAAGTAGGGAAGAGCGGGGCGAAATGGGGCAACGGGGCAAAACGGGGCAGTTGGGAAAAACTACATTTTCCAATCATTTTTGGATCGGACAAGGTGGCAAAACGGGGCAGAAAAGCCTGATGTATTGGAAAAAATTATTGGAAAATGACGTTTTGCCCCGCTGCCCCATTTTGCCCCGCTCTACCCTATTTGTTGGTACGTTTTTATACGTCCATTTGGTAACAAAAGTTAGTCTGACTGCCAATAAAATTTCCTCGCCTACTTTTCCTGATCCTCGTCTAATTTTCCTCGCAAATACTTTTGCTGACAAACCTTTGCAATCATTTATTTTTTCTAAGTGTACATAATAGGGGAGACCGGGGCGAGATGGGCTAGCGAAAAATCGGGCCGACGCGGGGCATACTGGACCACCCTAAACAAGACAACTGGAAGACTGCAATGGCGGATTATTGGCGCATGAGCACTACTGACGGGTAGAAGAAGGGAAACTCAAGATGTATGGATAGTACAGAGAGGGGTAAAAAAAAGTAAACAATTTAAGGGTAGCCCGTCTCGCCCCAGACAATTTTTTTTTTTGGTGCGCGCTATAAAACTGAAAATATCATTGTTGGATGAAAAACAATAAATTATGCTCTCGGCAGCGTTGTTGCCGCATTATTTGCTTAGGGGCCCATCTCGCCCCGGTCTCCCCTACTTCTAATAATTACCGATAAAATAACTTATAATTACTTGTAATAACTTGTAATAACTTGTAAATACTCGTAATAACTTGTAAATACTCGTAATAAATACAAACATACAAGATAGGCAGTCACGGTTTCTGATCTACGGTCCCAAGTTAAAAAAGAACATTGAAAAATGAACAAGAGCAATATCGAAAGTGGTTCGCGTTTTTCACGTGCCCATTCGATACCAAAAATGGGTCTGACCACGCATAAATTTCTCGCACCTCGTCGCCAATATCACTTTTACCGATGAACTTTTCCAATATTAAAAAAAAAATTTAATTCTAAATATTTCTAATTCGATCGCCTGTTGAAAAACATCGCAGAAGGTCGGACATCGTGCCTCCCCGACGCTTCGGGCGGGGATGAAAGGGGGACCAAAAATGATCGATGCTCACGGAAAAGCTCCACGTGTTCGGCCCGCAAAGGCCCGACGAAACCTTATGTGTAAACACGACGCAGGAGTTGTGTATGTAGTACCGCTCGCGTCATACATGCGTGTGTATCTTTTTTTTTTCTGTGGAACACACATTTTGTAGGGTGCACGATGAACCGCGGTGGTCCCGGCGTGTGCTGTCGCATAGAGGCTCGGATGCTGTACCAGCACCGGCGAGCGACGCTCTAATTATAATCCGGTCGCACCGCACTGCGCCACGTAGAGACTAAACCAAAAGCGACGAAAAGGCACGTCCAAAGAATAGCCCGGTGGTACGGCAAAGCAAGAACATCGAGAAAGGGGCGAGACGCGCGAGGAACAGGGCGAAAAGGAATTACAACAAAAAAAAAAAAACAAAAAAAAGTGAAAAGGGAGATAGGAAACCCCTGGCGCGTGCGTGCGTATTGTCCGAGGACGTTTACACACCACACGTGTGTACACTACCCATTCCACTCGTCTGTCCGCCAGTATTGTTTTATCACACAAGAACAAACAGCGCACTAATAAAGTGTACGTTCGCTATATTAGTATTTAATATCGTGAGCAAATGTAAAACACACGGTTAATAATAAAGTACTGTTAATTTATTGAATTTATTGAATTTATTAAATTTATTGCATTTATTGAATTTATTGAATTTATTGAATTTATTGAATTTATTGACGTTGACTGCAAGTTAGCGATTGTGGAGATTATGATGGAACGTGTCGTTTTTTTTGTGATAGCAAAAAATTTAATGCACGGACAAGTTTTCTCAACACGCAAAGTAAGCTACGCAACGTGTAAATTTCTTAAAAACTTTTTCTTTACCGCCTACTTTAAAAACGGTTTCAATAATTTGAAGCATTGAAAAATTGTCGCACAACCGCAGCGCAATGAATCGGGTGATTAACGACAGGAGTATGCAAAACAGTTTGTTTGTTTGTTTAAAGCGGGAGTCCCTAACGCGGCGTTTACCCCGGTCGACCCTGCACACTCCGATATTACTATTTCATCTCCCGATCAACCGCGATTGCGCAACGACAATAAACCTCGTGCGTTTACCGAACGTGTTATATAACAATCTTACGCTGTTAATCATATAGAAAAAAAAAATCCTCCCCATAGCAGTGTAGGTCCGGAAAGCTAATGCATAGCCTACGAGATTGCCGCTTCTGCGAAAGACATTGCTCGTTCGTATATGCTCGTACGTACAATACTCTTGGGGCGGCTCGAGCGCGGATTAGCCGTTGATTTATACATAGCGATAACTGCCGGCCCGGAAACCGAGCCCGGATCCGACATCTCTCGTTCGGGGCGTTCGGGCTTCGCGCCGGCGTCGGTTCGCATTCGTGTGGGCTCGGTTGCCCAGCCGCGAATTATGATTTATCGATACCTTCAACCTATGCCGATATATAGAAGCCCGGCACGGTATATGCCAGTCCGCCAAAGCGGGGGAAGGGCGGGGCAAAATGGAACAGTGGGGCAAAACGGGACAGTGGAGTAAAGTTCAATTTTCCAATAATTTTTGAATGGCCCATTTTACCCCATCGATACGTTCGACTTGTCTGCCCCGATTTGTCGCACTATCCTGTCAAAAAATTATTATTGTTGTTTATCGTAGCTAGGGTGTTACACCCTGTAAGTACAAAAAAGGGTTACATGTTAAAATACAGATGGTAAATACAGAAATTCAAAGAAAAATGCCCAAAATGACGGCCTTTTGGAGATTTTCAAAAAATTTAAATCCGTGTACATTGTTTGGAAGGTCGCCATTTTGTGATTTATTTTTCCTTCGCTTTTTTACTAGTTTACTAGTTCACGCGTTCTCACATAGCGACACTTATATTGATCAATAATCTTTTTGGTTTTTTGTTTCAGATGACTAAAACTTCTGGAATCATCGTCGAAGTCGTAGGAACTTTTTTTTCGGTTCTCGAAAATGAAACCACGTAGCATCCTTGATTTATTTTTACTGTGCTCCAACAAAACTGGCATAGCACTAGCAAGTATCAATAAAAAAGTCGAAAAAATACCGATGTTGAAGTACATAATGGAACCTATGCAATTGGTTTTTAAATCTCAAAAAAAAAATCGTTGTTTTGACTAGAAGACTGCTTTAACTAAAAACAGAAAAAAATAGTACATCGATAGATATTAGTAGTGAAGTAAAGTAGGAAAAGCAGTGTCTTCCCATTGCCCATAAATATAACTACATAGTTGAGCAATTGCCTTTTGCCCCACTGTTCCGTTTTGCCCCACTGTTCCATTTTGCCCCGCTCCGCCGTGTCGCACGCGTTATTCGCCGGCTCGATCACCATACTTCACTTCCGCCCGCGATATTCCTATTACCAAAGCTCCTTGGTATGCGCGGCCCGAGACGTTCAACCGCGCGGCCAGCGCGCCGGTGTGCGTTCCGGAGGTGTTTGCACTATATTAAAAATCCACGCTCGGCACACGAGTGTCGTTAAAGGTTTATTGCGTTACGCTCGGGCCGGTATCAGCGAAACATGAAAATTTATTATCGTCGCACGTGCAACGACCGTGTTCGATGCCGGTCCCGCGGGTTAGGTCGAATGAAAGATTAATAGCTCAGTTTCGAGTTTGTCTTCATCAGGGCTTTTCAGTTTACGAGATATCGGAAAGTTTCACTGTTCATCTCTCTCTCTCTCTACATATATAGGTATACATATGAATGCGCATGCATGTATAGATCTTCCCGCCGAACCTCTTCGGTCCCTGCGCCGGGAGTGAATTAACGACGCGTTTTGTACCCGAAACCCGGAGAGTCACGAGCAGCTCCCCCGTGAAGTAATTAACCGAATTGGGAGCCGCCAACCGCCCGCTACGATCTGTCGCAGCTTCCGACTACCCTCCACAGCCCTCCGTGTAACGTCCCTTCATGACCGCTCTAATAGTTGCATTCTACAGCTCTGCGCGGCACTTTGTTCGCGGAACCCTTTCCGCTATTATTCTCAGTCCATTTCTTGTTCGCTTAAGGTTTTTTTTTCTGTTTTTCAGTTCCATTATCCCGAGAGCCACCTAGCTTGCGCGAATCTTTTGAGCCCGATCGTCCCGTCTCATCCGCGCGCAGTCCCGGCGAGCTACTGCGCATGCGCGCACGCACCCACCCCGAACCACCGAATTAAGCCGGTACAGGGGATGAAATAAATTAAAATGGGAGCAAGTGAAAAAAAATGAGGCATTATTTTCTCACTTCTTTGGTCTCATCTCGAGAGCTAGTTTTACGAGCGCACCGAGAATTTTTTGCCCACGGTCCAACGCGCGATCTCTTTGCCGGCGAACCTCCCGCGGGGCCCTGGCAGAAACAAAGCGGATTCCCAGTCGTAATAAAGAGACTCCCGGAGTCTTCCCTACCGAAGCAAAAACGTATCAACGCGGTTTCTACTTCTCGTTCTTCGTTTACATCCCCCCCGACGGTCTTAGCCGGTAGCAACGAAGCCGCCACCTTGCTTTCGTCCCTCTTCGCGGCTTTGCCGCTCGTTTGTTTTTCCGATTCGGTTGGCACCCGCGAGCGCGCCATACGCCGATGGTATTTCGAGCTTCGGATTTTTTAATTAATTTTTAGTGCAGAATTGCGCGGTTTTCAAATAATAAACATTCACGGCAGCGCGATATTGATTTACGCTTGTTTTTCCGATTTGTTTGGCAATGGCGGGCGCGATACGCTGATAATTTTTCGTATTACGGATTTTTTTATTAAGTCTTTTGTGCAAAATTGCGCGGTTTTCGAAATATAAAAATTCTCGGCAGTGCGATACTGATTTACGCTTTTTTTCGATTTTTTAATTCATTTCTTTGTGCAAAATTGCGCGGTTTTCAAACAACAAACAACCTCGGCAGCGCGATATTAATTTACGCTTGTTTTTCCGATAGTTGATTTTTTTCGTGCTAGGAATTTTTTAATTATTTTTGTGCAAAATTGCGCGGTTTTCGAAAAATAAAAATTCTTAGCAGTGCGATATTAATTTGCGCTCCGCCCTGATCGTAATACAGGCGCGAAGGTCGAGGGTCTACAAAGTAGTTAGACCGCGTGGAGAAATCCCAGTCGCGACCGGGCAGGCTCGTGGCATAAATCAAATCTAAACTTGTCCAATTGGCCGCGCACTCGGTGCATTATGTCCGACGAGGTAATCAAAACTTTTGCCTCGGAGTTGCGTGGTAATCTGGCCGGGACCGTACGATCCCGGAGATACAGATAGTACGGCTCCGAATGCGGCCTTAGACGTACCTACTTTAGTGGCTTGTGCGTGGACGAGATACGCGGAGCGTAACTATTCAGCGAAAACTCGGCCTAATTATTACTCCGGCATTCGCAACTAATTTTGAGCCTACTCCCCTGCGACCACTTAAATCAATGATACATGGACCGGTCCGTATTCAATTACACTGTAAAGAAAATTCGTATGAAATTTAATCCACAGGAATTAAAAATTTTAAGGCAAAAACTGGTATATTAAATTTCATGCACAATTGTGATAAAAATTAATGTTCAGTGTATTAAAGTCATTGGAAATACTTCATTCGTTAATAATTTACTTTAATTTTACTATAAAAGTACTTTAATTTTTGTAATTTACGTTAATTTCAATGAAAAAGTATATTATGAAGAGCATCAAAATTTAATGCACCGGAATGGAAGTTTTTATGCAAGAACGGGCATATTAAATTTCATGCACAATTGTAATCAAAATTAATGTTCAGTGTATAAAAAGTTATTGAAAATACTTTATTTTTTAATAACTTACTATAAAAGTACTTTGATACTTGTAATTTACGTTAATTTCAATGAACAAGTATATTAATTTTTCATCACAATTGTACATTAAATCTAACGTGTTTACCAGTTCTTGTATAAAAATTTCCAGCTTGCTAAATTAAATTTACAATTTATTGTTACAGTGCTGCAAAAAAAAATCGAATAAAACTTCACGCACAATGGTGATGAAAAATGAATGTTCAGTGTATCAAAAAACATTGAAAATACTTTATATTCAATAATTTACTTTGACTTCAATGAAAAGGCATATTAAGTTTGCATCACAATTGTACATTGAATGTAAAATGTTTTTAGTGTACTTTTCACTCTACATGGAAACACGAGAGAGCGCAGATTTACGTCGAGCGATTAGGGGGATGCGAGAGGTGCGCGCGTATCCGGGCGAGTATTTTTCGCGTGCGAGTCGACACTCGTCCCAATCGGGACAGGCCGCCAGGTGAAAGCACCGCGATTTTACCTTTTTCGTAGTGAAACGAGAGAATTCCAATTTCGCGCTCGTGAAGAGAGAAGAGCGCACTCCGCGCTCCGAAATATCGCGAAATAATCTCGCAATAACTCTTCGAACTGGGGAGCATCCGAGAGTCGGACGAGGACTTTGCGGGAGAGCCGTCGAGGGACGTCGAGGTGAAGAGCCAGACGACGCGGGTGCGTCGTTGTATGCTCTCGGTCGGAAAGCGAATACAACACGATGGGCATCGAGAGGGTGCGGAGGAAAACCGCCCGGCGAGATTTAATAAACAGTGCGCGACTTCGGGTGCACTCGAGGCTGTCTCGTTATAAGCAGGAACAGCTCGTACGCACTCGACGTGTGCATTAATCCACACTTTTTAATTAATGTCCCGTCATCGACGCCGTCAGTGTGTCGTTTCTTTTTTTTTCGCGACTTTCCATAAAGCCCTTGAGACTCATTTGTCCCTGCAGGTATAATTGCACGTCGTCGCTCGGAAGGAAAAAAGTGCCGATCAGCTACGATACGAAAAATTTAGTACGGTGGCGAATCGCTCTCCGATTAAAGTTAAATATATTCAAAATAAAATGTATATCGATGACATTCTTCATTTGTTTACTTCACTGTGGATTCCACGCGTCTAGTACTTTGATTTGGAAGGTCTCGTGTGTAAAGGTGCATTGATCCACGATTTTCATTTAATGTCCCGGCATCGAGGCTGTTAGTGTGGGCTTTCTTTTCTTTTCGCGACTATCCATAAAGCGTTTGAGACTCATTTGTCCCTACAGGTATAATTCCACGTCGTCGCTCGGAAGAAAAAAAAATGTTCCGATCAGCTACGATACAAAACTTTAGTACGGTGGCGAATCGCTTTCCGAATAAAATTAAATTCATTCAAAATAAAATGTATATCGATGACATTCCTTTTTTTTACTTCACTGTGGATTCCACGCGTCTAGTAATTTGATTTGGAAGCGCTCGTACGTAAACGTGCATTGAGCCATGATTTTTATTTAACGTCCCGGCATCGAGGCTGTTAGTGGGTCGTTTTTTTTTTTTTTTTATAATCCTTGAAGCTCTCGAGATTCATTTGTTCCTACACGTGTAATTCCGCGTCGTCGCTCGGAAGTGAAAAATAAATGAATAAAAAAACGCTAATCAGTCACGATACGAAAAATCCGATATCCCACAAAAATAAAATATATTCAAAATAAAATGGATATTGGATGACATTCATTTTTTTTCCTTCACTGCGGATTCCTCGCGTCTGCGAATACAAATTGCAAATGCAAAAAAGAAAAAAAAACATTGTTAAGTACAAAAAGTTTCAACGTATGAGTTTCGTAGAATAGACAGCTCGTCTCCAATTACGCGTAATGACGTAAAATTAATCCAGACATTTCAATGAATGTCTCGACATCGACACCGTCGGTACGACGTTTCATTTTGTTCCTATTTTTCCCTCGACAATCCATAAAGCCCTTGAGACTCATTTGTCCCTACGCGTACAATTCCACCTCGCCGCTCAGACAAAAAAAAAAAAGAATAAAAAAATAATAAGCCGATGAGCTACAATACAAAAAAAATTCAATACGATGGCGAATCGCTTCCCAGAAAAAAACAAATAAACCCAAAATAAAATGTATACCGATGACATAAAAAAAAAAACTTCCGTCACTGCGGATTGCTTGCCTCTACGAATTCAATTTAGAAATGCAAAAAAAAATGCTTAGGTATACAAATCTTCGGACGTCGGGCCTTGCACAAAGGAAAAGGCTGTTTCCACGTGTGCGTTTCGTAGAATAGACCGCTCGTCTCCAATTACGCGTAATGATGTAAAATTGTCGGCGATAATGGGTCCGTTCCCGGGTCGACGGTGCGCGAACGACACGTGTTCGCTATTAATAGGACCGTACCGTTTTTACCCGGCCGCCTTAGGGACAGTCTTGAGACGAGGACGACGACGGGGGAAGATGCGCCGTGTGCGTACGACCGAGTAAAAAAGACAGTCGGGACGGAGGGGAACAGAAGGTGGAAAGATGGTGAAAACGATGACGAGGAGGAGGGAAGAAGAGAAAAAGAGGAGGAAGAAACGTCGCGATGGCGCCTGTCAGGGTAAATACGCTTCTTCGCTCCCCCCTTGACAACCGTTAAAGACAAAACTGAAACAGTATACCGTGTCATCGTGGCGGAGCATACGCCACATCTCTGTTTTAACTCTTTCCTCGCGCCGTGTCTTTTATCTCCGTCTCTGGCCCGTCTCATCATCCATAAAGAAGCACACTTTCGGAGAACTCCGAGAAGCGTGTATTCCGGAGCGTATCTTAAGCGGCCCGCGACAACTCCCCCACTCCCCCCCCCCTACCCAACCCGCCGGAAGAGCCGGGTTGGACCGATAAATTTATTTCGACGTCCAAACAAATTGTCAACCAGCTGGCGGCGAAAGGGCTGGAGGAAAACGGGCGGGAGAAGAATCTATGCTCTTAGTGTCGCCCGATAGTACGTGCGAACAGGAAGCGGGTACACAAACGAGTGGATAAGTAAGGGGGAAGCGTGTAAAACATTCGGGGAATCTTGTTTTTCCCGCGGACACCCGCGCCGGTGTGGTTTGGGCGGGTTTTTCCGGGCTTCGATGTTCGATGTTCTTCTGAGAATCTATGCGTGGGAGAACATCGAAGATTATTGGGCAGTGGGAATCTGGACTCTTGATCCAGCTTTTCCTGCGAGTTTCATCTTGGAAACGGATAAGTCACTACCCAATCGATCATGGAATGTCTGTCTGTCCTTGGAGTCATTTTTATTATCGGACCAAACAAATTGTCAACCAAATGGCGGTGAAAGGGCTCCGGAAGAAAACGGGCGGGAGAAGAATCTATGCTCTTAGTGTCGCCCGATAGTACGTGCGAACAGGAAGCGGGTACACAAACGAGTGGATAAGTAAGGGAGAAGCGTGTAAAACATTCGGGGAATCTTGTTTTCCCCGCGGACACCCGCGCCGGTGTGGTTTGGGCGGGTTTTTCCGGGCTTCGATGTTCGATGTTCTTCTGAGAATCTATGCTTAGAGAACATCGAAGATTATTGGGCGGTGGGAATCTGGACTCTCGATCCAGCTATTCCTGCGAGTTTCATCTTGGACACCCAAGCGAGCAATCTCTGATCGAGAGATATCGATAAGTCGCTACCCAATATAATTTTGGTCTGTCCTTTTGGAGTGATTTTCATTATCCGTCCAAACAAATTGTCAACGAGCCGGCGGAGAAAGGGTTTCCTCCGGGGAAAATCGGGCGAAGAATCTATGTTCTTCATGCCGTTCGATCGTGCGTGTGAAGACGAAGCGGGTATTCAAACGAGTGGATAAGTAAGAAGGCAACCGTGTAAAACCGTACCGGTGTGGTTTGGGTTGGTTTTCTGGGGCTCGAGAAACTGGTCATTGCACTGAGAAAAAAAGTGGTTGGATCAACCAAAACTCGCCGTCACATACGTTCTAAGCTGCCGTTTGGTTGGTACAAGTAAAGCATTGTTTCGTTGAACGATTATTCGCTACAGCCGATCAAACAGATAACGCCTCGAAAATATCCAACCATATAATCCATCATTTATTTATCGCAGTGCGCTTGGGACGACATCGACGGTTATCGAAATCTGGACACTCCATCGAGCTACTCTGATCCGAAGCGATTCCTGCCAGTTTCATCATCGACACCCGAGCGACCAATCTTCCATCCAGCGATATGGTTGATTCGCGACGCGATCGTTCATGGAATTTTGTTATCCTATCCTTGGAGTGGCTGTCCTTGGAGTGATTTTCATTATCGGATACCCTTCGACGTCAAAGGACTCATCAGATCGAAACCAAGCGACGAGAAAGCCCATTTTGTCAAACCCTTCTCGGAAATAAGCCTCCTCTATACTCTTTTAACTTCGTTTCGGTACCCTCTTCTCCTCCACGTCACATCGAACGTGCTTCCTGTGAGCAGGCGTGTCCGCTTATCTGTCCTTTACTCTTTTTTTTCTTCTTTTTCACGTATGGAGGAATCCACTCGTGGTCTTTGATCTGTGTACCAGTCCCGGGATATGGAACAGTGTCCCAAAGGACGTGCATTCAACCCTTGTGACGATATACTCTGTGAAGTACGGACGCGATATGTATCGGTGATCGCGTACACGTACAGCCGACTATATGCGAGATGGTCGAGTTTTAAGCCCCTCGGGGAACAGTCAGTTGCGTCCGTTCGTACATCGACTACCGAACGAGATCCTTATTATAGACTCTTCAAAGCAATATATACGATCCCGGCTTGTATCTATAGGATGAACTGATTGATCCTTTACGTAGAATCCTTGGAAACAAGATAGAGAGGGCTGCCGCTCGCCGGGCACTGCTTGGTCTGTCGGACCGAGCGGAAGCTCACCCTCGTGACGCTGGACGCGAGCGATGCGACCTTCCGGCACGACGATGAGATGCATTATACTCATTGCCAATCTCTATTTCAATAAAAATGTTCAATAAAATTGGTCAATAGAAGTTTTCAATACAATTGTTCATTACAATTTTCCAATACAATTAATCAATAAAATTGTAGACAGTTTCACAGAAATTGGGAAAATTAGTAATCGATATCGATAATTTAGGGCCCTGAAATCAAAGCTAAGCGTTTTTAATTTTTTTTATTGAATCGGTTAAGCGGCCTTGAAAAAGATCATATTTCCTTCAATTAAAAATGTTATAAAAAATTGGATTTAATTTTAGTTTAATTAAACTTTTGTACAGTGGGTCATCTTATATGACAAAAGCCTTAAGAGGTGTTTCGACGAAGTTTCAATATCGCAGCCCTAGAACTTGCGATACTAATATCGCACTCCTACAACTTCATTGCAACACGGTTGCCCAAGTGCTTCAATCAGCTATCTCGCGGCGTACACGCTTTGCTCTATCATTCTTTTTTCTCCTTATTCTTTAAGAATTTCTCCTTGAAGCGCACCGAACAGTTATCCTATCGCACAGAGGTAAACCGGAAGTGCCGGGGCTTATGTAATCGCTCGAAGGGCTTCGCTCCCTCCGGTACGCCGCGCACCTCTAGACACCCAGATAGACGTACCGCGGACGAACTACCCCCCGGGTAGTTCCACTCGCGATAAATCCAGCCACAAATAACTCGTTCGGCCTCGAGCATCGAGGGTGAAAGAGAGAGCGGGCGAGGGACAGAGATCGCAAAAATGGTGGTGGGGGGTGAAAAGCGAAAAGGCGATGGAAAGAGCGAGAGCGTCCCGCGAATCGATAAGCCGACGGAAGGAAGAGACGTGTCTTGCCGGGGCAGGAAGAAAATGGAAAAGAAAAAGAATGAAGAATAAGGCGAAGGCGCCGTTGCAGAGAGTCGAGGATCGGTAGGAAATTACTTGGAGGATCAAGGATTGGTTCCCGGCATCACTTCCCTTCCCCCCACCCCCTCCTTTTGCGACTCTTTTTACCTTTTTGCTCTCCTCTATCTCCGGACGCTTTTCTTCTTTTAATTATTGTTACGGATGAAATGAAAAATATCGCCAAGCCGGGGATTCGCGCAGAGGGTGTCGGGGGTTCTTTTGTACGAACATTTTTAACACCGAAAGTGGCGCAGGGAATGAAATAACCAATTTTAAGGAAACGATTATTGCTCACTCAACTCGTACGATTGATTTTGTGTAATTTGAATAAGCTGATGGTCTTTCGTACTTCGAATTTTTATTTTTTATTTTTGGCAAAATTGAGCATTTTTTTAAGAAAGAAAAATACAAAAAATGCTCAGCAGTGCGATATTAATTCACGCTGCGTGTCCTGGTCGTAATACATAGGCGAAGGTCAAGGGTGTGCAAAGCCGGCGAAGGCTACGCTGCACAAGATGGAGGATCGGTAGGAAATTACTTGGAAGAGCATGGATTCGTTCCCGGCAACATTTCCTCCCTCTCCGCCTCCTTTTGCCACTTTTTTTATCTACTCGCTCTCCTCTATCTCCGTTTTTTTTTTTTTTTAATTATCGTTACAGATAAGACGAAAAATATTGCGCAGCTGAAGATTCTAGGACGATTTTTGGACGACTATTCTTGATTCCAAAGATGGCACGGAGAATGAAGTAATCAGTTTTATATAAAACATGTATAATTTGATACACACCCCCTCCCCTCACTTTTTGCCACTCATTTTATCTTTTCGCTCTCCTCTATTTCCGGAATTTTTCTTCTATTAATTATCCTTACAAATAAAATAAAAAATATTGCGCAGCCAAAGATCCATGTATCGGGTCTCGGAGGGTATTTGGACGGATACTTTTTCGCCCCGAAAATGTCTCGGAGAATGAAATTATCAATTTTAACGAAACGATTATCGCTTACTCAACTTTTGCGATTAATTTTCTGTATTTGAATAAAAACAAAAAAAAATGTCCCTACTTACTTCAAATGAAAAATATTGCGGAACCAAAGATCCATGTATCGGGTCTCGGGGGGTGTTTGGACGAATACTTTTTCGCCCCGAAAATGTCTCAGAGAATGAAATTATCAATTTTAACGAAACGATTATCGCTTACTCAACTTTTGCGATTAATTTTCTGTATTTGAATGAAAACAAAAAAAATGTCGGTACTTACCGGAAAAGCGCCGCAGTCCTCGAGATCCGGTATGGTCTCGGGGCAGAAGGTGCCCTCGGTGAGAAAGGGCGGCCGTGGTGGGGGTGGGAGCCGGAACTCCGGCGGCGGACCGGGGCACTCCGGGCACTCGAAGCGCTCCAGCGTCTCGAGCTCCTCCATCCTCCTCCTCAGCGCGCTGAAAACCACACGGGAGAAAATCACCCTCTATTAATCTCATCGACGTAACCATTAATCGGCATCGAAGCTCCGAACAGCAGCTGCCGTCTCACCCTTCCCTCCCCCCCCCCCCCCGCACTTCGCGCCATTCCCGTTTCCTATACTCGTCCGCCTCTTTTTTTTCCTAGCAATCTGACTCATTGATTTTTTTTTTCCTCCGAGCAGGAAGGTCTCACGAGTCATCGATATTGAATCAATTTGTCGGGGAATCTCGTCGGTAAATTAGAGTTTGCCGAGTTAATGAAATTACTAGGCGAATTGAACGGAATGAGCTCGCGACGTTTTTCCGCTGCTCCGGATGGATTATAAAAAAGAGGCAGGTCTGGAAGTGATCATTCAAGATCTTACTTTGGTTCGTTCCCCACTCAAATGAACATCCATGAAACTTATCACACATACGACTTATCACGACTTGTCGCGAAGTCGTATCGTGTGCGCTCTCCGATGTCAGGAAAACGAATTTCTTCGCGCTTTAAATACTTAAACCTACGTACATGTTTGGTATTCCATAGTTGTACAAAAAATATGAAGAAATAAGAAAAACGAAAGTATGCTTCAAAGGATTAAGCATACGATTTATTACGAGGTCGCATCGTGCACGAAGAAAAAAAAATCGTTGGCCCAACCAAAAGTCGCAGAGACATACGTTCAAAGCTGCCGTTTTATTCGGCCCAAATAAAGATTTGTCATCTTAAACGATTAATTGCTTCAATCGATTTAAACAAACATTTTTGTTCTACCAACAAAATTACAACCAATTCAACAATTTCTTTTTCTCCGTGTCTACGCTCCCAGTTTGCCAGGAAAACTAATTTCTTTGCGAACTAAACAGTTTCACCTGCCTAGAGGCTAAAAAAAAGTGGCTTATCGAAAAATTCATTAATCCCTCTAACGTCCATGTAGCATTTTTGCCGTATCTCACATTTGTCATCCATACGCTAGCCGATAGGAAACTCCGCCTTCCCTCTCTACCTGTACGTACCATGCATCTCGACCTCTTGCCAGCCACTTATGCGATCTCGCGGAACCTCCCGGCGGTAGAAAGGAATGGCAAAAAAAAAAAGAAGAAACTGTCTCGAGGACCGGCAAAAGTCGAATTGATAACAACTGCACTCGGCGTGGTGGGTCTCCGGGAGTGGATTTCGCTGGGTCTAATTAAGAGATACGCGTCTGGTCCGGTCTCTTAATGACCGTGGAGCATAGCCGTGCCTCCGTGACTCGTAACGGCGCTGTGTTGCCCATCCTGCGAATCCGTTCTTTCCAAATGTGACCTTTTTTCCCATTTTTTTTTTTTTTTTGTTATTTCTTCTTTTTCGTCAGAGTGCGCGCGTATACGTGAGCAGCGATGGGTCGAGATGGCGATCTCGTTAGCATAGGAAGCACCTTGCGCCGGCGACGGTGCCCGGAACGGCGAGGGTGTGAGACTTGGGAGCCCGCGCGGGGGTCAAGTCGTTCCAGTCTGTGCCGAAGCTGGGTGGGCAGGTGGGAAGGGTTCGGGAACGGAGAGACAAGGCGAGACTGTGGCTCGGTATGCTAATACTTGGACTTAATTACAGCCTCATAATGAATCAGTCACGCCTGCCTCGCCCTGTTACACGCGTATACGCCGTTGATTAATTGTCCGTTCGCTGCACTACATTATACAATATACACGCGCATTAAACTACGGCCCATGCCTGTGCAGATCGATGCGGCACACGGACGGGGTTCCGTGCGGGTCCGAGCTTTCGAAACTGTGTGCAGCGCCGGTGGGCAAACTGATCGTCAGAAATTCCCTCGCAGACTACCGAGCCCATGTGTCGTCTCTGGCTCTGTGGCCCATCCGAACGTCACATCGAATACGTAAACAGCAACGGGCGATGATGTAGTTCTCTCGAGTCACTGTCTTCCGCACTATCGGTAATTAATATCGTGGGATCTAACGGGAACGTTTGACTGCCGAGATGTGACACGCGCAATGACAAGCGCGGTACAAGAGGAGCGTATTGAGTTTTCGTCGACGATGCGATTCGATGCAAACGTACCGGATGCGAGTGTGGGACAAAAGTGACGGCCAGATTTGATCGGCCTGCAGGGCAAAGCTCGCTGAGGGCGATGGTCGATGAGAGATGATCCTGAAGGTGAATTTCGTCGAGTAACGGCTGTGTTTTGCATCGCAGAAACTCCGCTTGGGGGAGTTGACGGAGGGTCGAATGTAGAGACGTTAGGTTGAAATTAGGACTGCTCTTAATATCGTAGTTTGGCCTGGATTTTATTGCGTGCTTAAGATCTATCTTAATAGAAATTGAGGTTGAACCTGAGTTCGAACTTTATGTCATGCTTAAGTTCGATATTAAGTTCGAACTTAAGATCGAACTCGAACTACAATCGGATTTCAGTTCAGACTGAAGTGCGAACTTAAAATCAAACTTAAGTATGAAATGAATTCCAAAATGCGGCTCGATCTTAAGTTGGAACTCAAGAGCGATCTTAAGTTCTAACTGACGTCTTAAAATTCTACCCTCGAAGAATAAAATTCTACAAGCGAACCATTTTTTTTCCTTAAAGCAGTCCATTGGCAGAGACTTGCCAAAGATAAGCTTGATGTCATGCGGATTTTTTGTGCCTCTTTGGCTCGTTCCACGGTAGAATACCTTTGGCCGCTCACTATGAGAGGGGAAGACGACGAAGAAGAAAGAAAGACATTTGTGCGAAAGCAGACACTCTCCAGCCTTACGGACTATCCAGAAAGCTTCCGAACGCGCCACCAAGACGGCTCGCAAGGTTCGCATCTATCGGAAGCTTATTCGTACGGAGTCAGGCAACAGCGGCTGAGCACGTCGTCAGCGCTCGCGCGGTTTAATAAATGCAGCCGCGTTCCTCGTTTCCGTTTTCTTCTCTCGCGGAGATCTCCACTTCCGCGGCTCGTCCTGGCTTCGCTGAAGCCGCCGACGCTCCTCTTACGCAAGCCTAGTTCATTCTAATGCGGAGGACTGGCAACTGGTTCGAGCACTTCCCCGAGCACTTCTTCTCGTATTTCCATACTTTCGCCCTCTTCTCGCTCCATACTCGCACTTCCTTCTTCCCCATTGTTTGCTCGTCCCGTTTTCTCAACGAACCGAGACTTTAACAGTTGACCGACAATTCGATTTAACTATCTCCACCCCTCCACTCAAACACCGACGTTGTAATGCAAGAATGTAGGAAATCAAGACCGAGTTGCTTAGTTGGATTGCGCGTGGCGAATTGGCGCAATGAAACAAATTTTTTGCCAAAAACAGAATAATTAAGGTAGGTACTGCACGCAATACTAGCCAAACAAGTGCTGAATATTTACAATTGTTGGTCCAAAATATGCTTTTGTAACAGTAACGGAAGTCGATTTGTTTTATCGGTTAAACAATGGGCCGTATTTGTCAAATGGTCTAACCTGTAAAAAATGGCTTGGTGAATTCATAGAATAAAGTTTAAGAAACAAAATGAGCCGTGGTACATTAAAATCGGTTAAAAAATACGGATCTTACCTTGAAAAAACCCAACATCAATGTCATCAACTGGATAAATGCAATTGCAATTGCAAATGTAAAACACTGATAAATGCAATCGAAATGCATTTATCAGTTGCATTTATCAGTTATTTGCATTTACCAGTTGCATTTATCAGTTGCATTTATCAGTTATTTGCATTTACCAGTTGGTGTTCTTGCAAGGCCATCGTGATTAATACTTCTCTTGATTGAGGACACATGCAATATCAAAAATCAACCTCCTTTACCGTCAATAAGTGCACACAATTTTGGATAAACGATTGCAAAAGTTTAGCACTTATTTGACGAGACTGCGCGCAGAAGTTACCTTAAATGTTCACGGACGGTCGACAGGAAAGCCGAAAGTCTGTTTGCAAAGGGTTCATTAAAATTGGTCCGATCGAAATTTCAGTCCCGTCGCTCACGCACAGGTGAGGCGAACAAGCGACAAAAGCTGAAGTCCCGAATTTCCATTATTTATTTTATTTTATTTTTTTAACGGGACACAAAAGAACGGGTATGCGTTATGCATTTAACGAAATCCTTCCGTCAACCCTCCTCAAAGGTACACCAATTTACATGACAATATTCCGCGACTGGAGGAAGCACGACTCATCACTGTGCGCGACACGACCATTAAATTTACCAGCCTGGCCCAACGACAACGGCTACGACGAATACATTATTTAAAAAGGAAAAAAAATATATACACACACCTGGACAGCTCGGACCGATCGTTGGACTTTCACGAATGAACCAACGAGATTTCAAAACTGTTCGGAATAACCGAGTCGCCCTTTTGTAGCCGAAACGACGGAATATTCAACGTCCGCATGAGAATCGTGTATGACCGAGTCCACAAAATAATCGATGCTGCATCGTCGCATATTCATAGCGTGATGGAAAAAAAACATGCCCTTTGTTCTTTTTTATAACTGACCAGAAATTCATGACTCTTTCGAAAAAAGAATTATGGCAGTAAAACAATGAAATTTGGGTTGTTTTTTTGCTTTTTTGAATTCTTAAAAATTGCGTTAAGAAGTTATCGAGAAATTATAATATCGAGAAATTTGCCTGCCAAACCCTGGACGAGGAAGCAGCGTGGCCAAAGTTGAATTTTAGGTCGATAGAAAAAAAAACCTTTTCTTGTTTGCTTTTTTTATAATTCTCTGGAATTTCGTGGCTCTAAAAACAATAAAAAATAAATTAAAAAAAAAAAAAACCATAGGACTAAATCAGTGAAAATTGGATTGATTTCGCAGTTTTTTTTGGAAATCCTCAAAATTGCGGGTTATACGACGCAATAATAGAGTTTCTGTTTGGATCTAGTATGTTAAAAATTCTCCGGACTAACCGTGGGCAAAGTTGAATTTTACCGGCAGGATGTATTATGCACATTGCGTGCACCAATTGGGTATGGCTACGTGTATTTCAGCTATCTCACCGTTCGCCCGTAAATTCGCTAGGCCGGTCGACGAGCTGCCGCCACCGTCGAGCTTTCGGTGCGCCGACCTCAACGACGGGCGAATCCTGTAATTTCATTACGAAAATACCGTGTGTTCTCCGCTGGAGCGTGGGGGCGCGGCTCAGAGTTGAAAACGCGTGAGACCAGAAAGGGGTGCGATGTGCATTATGGCGATGGGACGAAGGGGTGGAGCGGGTGGGTCAGCGTGGTTGGCAGGGATTTGCACCGGCGAACTGAACAAATTTCATAATGCAGGTACCACGCGCTAGCCGGAATGGCTGTTGAACCGTAATGGCCGGCGAACCGCCAACGCGAACTCCACTTTTTCGATGAATAAATAATCATGCTGTCGGCGAATGTTCCTCAAAACGGCGCTCTGCAAATCGAAATTTCAGTATAAGCACTGTTACGGACCGTTGGCTGCGAATATTGAATAATCATTATGGTATTTTAGCGTGTACGAACGACAAGCGGAAGCGGTTCGTTTCTTTTCGATGTCACGTGGGATTAGCCCGGTTCGGTATAAATTTTGACGCTGCCCAAATACGGGTTGGGGTAAATTGGGGTGGATAGATAGAATAGAATGGTGTTGTTTTATTCGTGCCCTGGGACAAGCCCCCTAAGGACACCGTGCCCAAAGCGCACAACGGCGACTGACAAACCAAATATCGTGATACCAGATTCATCATTGAAAATAACAAATTGTAAAGTTGAAATTAAAAAATACTACAACCAAGAATTAAATTGAAGTAACAAAAAAGTATAAAAGAATGATTCATTCGAATCGTTTATTGCGTGTTCTGGGGACTAAGTCGTCTAAGAACATCGTGCCATAAGATACGAAATCAGACTACGTAGCCGATAGCGCAAAACTGAATGCAAACCAAAGTAACAATATATCAAAGTGTGATAAGAATATGTGAAAGAGTAACAATTAGTAAAATAATATGCAAAAAAGGGATAACAACAATGAAATGGAATGGAATACACAACTACATTTTATAGAAATACGTAAAGAATAAAACTGCCGATGTCCACCGTCGATGTCGCGCCTCGAACAAAAGCCCCAAATAAGCCCAAATAGGCAAATAGGAACGTTAAAGTTTCAAGAAAAATTAATTGAAAAAGCAGTTCCCTGGTGACGATGAGGTTGAGAGTTAACTTTATCCCCAATAACAATTTTTCTCGGATACTTCAAATCATTATTATGAATTTCAATATTTGGATTTAAAAAAAAACAAAAACAGTGCATTTTTAGCTCAGAACTAATCCGAGTTCACTTAATGCAGCTGGCGTGTTACCCGGGTCTCCCACATCTATATCAGACCGAACAATCACACTGTTTCCACTAGGTATGTCCCATTCCAGAGAAACCCCACTGCGTCCCGGTATGTCGCCGGTACAATAAAGAGGCCAAACACTCGACTAGTTGGCCTGAACAGTGGAGCCAACTGCAAACTCTCGGGAGTCTATGGGTGGGATCATACGAGCACAGGTCCGCGGTCATAGAGCCCGCAATCGCCACCGGACCCTCGATGGAAGTTGCCGCGAACGGTTGCATTACTTCAGCATTAGCCCGGCTCACCCAGCTCCCGTATCTCCTAGTTAAGTGATATCCAGGCCATCACGCTCCGGCTGCTTCAGGCCGTTTCACACTCGAGCGCGGTACGCGCCAATAACACCAGATACATTGTGAACATTCATTTGCCGAGTGGAATCAACGGTAGAGTCGCCCGGAGTGGTCTGCATACAATTTGTCGGTGCTATATTTACACATAGATATTATATGCACATACACATGGATCTAGCGCAAATCCACCAATAAAACACCTTCGTGGAAAGGGCGAAGCGG
Organism: Stenichneumon culpator; assembly: GCA_964017025.1. Classification (NCBI taxonomy): domain Eukaryota; kingdom Metazoa; phylum Arthropoda; class Insecta; order Hymenoptera; family Ichneumonidae; genus Stenichneumon; species Stenichneumon culpator. The sequence continues at coordinate 10,493,966 of OZ024776.1, read as the reverse complement.
GAATACTCCGGCCTTTCGGCGGTCTTCACTCCGGTCAACATTGGCCCGATACACCAGATATTGCGTTTACATTATATCGTCGTCATTAGACCTCGTGTGCGCGTATGCGTGTGTACACGAGGCTGGCTTGTGGAGAAACCAGCAAACTATCAAACCACGCCGTTTCACACTCGAACACGGTATGTGCCTTCGGTGATCCGCTACCGCACCAATGACACCACATACATTGTGGACGTCCATTCTGCGATTGGAATCAACGATAAAGTAACCCGGAGTGATCAGCATACGATTTTTCGGTGCCATATTTACACATACACGAGACAAACGCATAAGTCGCATTCTGAATCTGGATGCGACTTAGGCGGTTGTCCAACTTATCCGGTCGGTAAAACTTATCCGGATTCCAGGTAAGTTTTACCAACCGGGTAAGTTGGATCGGTCTTCTTTGTAGACGGAAGTCCATCTACCTCCATGGCGGAAAGACGGAACACCCCTTCCATTTTCTTACCCACATATCAAATCATCCGTACTCCAAGTTTTTGCACGGGAAGGGAGCGCAGTCGAACTAAGACGAATAGTTGGGAATCCAACTAATCCGGTCGTGCCTAATTGGCTTCGTTCCCGAGCATGCGACTCACGCGGTCCTCTACTCTATACCTTATATCTCTATGTACATGTAACTAGGACAAATCCGCTAGTAGAACACCTTTGTGGAAGTAGCGAAACGGGGATTGCTCCGGTTGTTTCGGCGGTCTTGGCTTCGACCAACATTGGCCCGGCCACGATTCGCAAGAGATCGCGTTTATATTATATCTTCGTGCGGTCGTCGTCATCGTCGTTAGTACACCTGGTGTGCGTGTATGCATACACGGCGCCCGTTTGTGGAGGAACCAGCAAACTATCAAACCACCCACCGTGTTGGATATCCAAGCGCACCCACTCACGCTTCCACCCACCCATTGGTAGGTAGTCGCGGCTTCAGCAGTAACCCGATATAATACGGCTAATACGCCGCAACATCCAGGTTATTACTACAGTTTGCAAACAGGAGGCAGAACGGACTAGTAATGCAATCAGCGGTGATACAATCAAGCGAGCGTAACTCGTCGCCCTGCGGTGTTGCTTTACCTATGGTCACTGACTCGTGTATTATACGTGCCTGCGCTGTTTGCCCTTATGACGAGTCGGTCGCGGGGCTCGCCGGCTATAACGACCGCCTGTTAGCTCGGACCCCCCAAATGAATCCGTGAAATTCCAGCTACCGAAGTGGACAGTTCCTGTACGGATAACTCGACCCGGCATCGGGCGGGAAATTCGGCACAACGGAAATCAATGCACAAATCCGCTTCAGTCGCTCGAGTGTTTGAGCTCCGGATTTCCGCGGCTCCGGAGAGTAAAGTTGTCGCGGTTTATACCGCAGGCGGAACAGTGGCTATTCGTCAAACACCTCGGGTTCTTCGAGAAATTATCAAGACTTTTTGGTTTCGTTGAACGAAATGTATTTATTAATGGGTAACATTTTTTGGGTGTTTTGATCTCATCTCTATCTGGAGTTGGCACTTAAGGCACCTCTTCCTAGAGCTTCGTTATCAATAATAATTATTATCATTATTATTGTTACATTATATAACTTCGAATAATTATTTTCTTAATGCGCAAAGTGGAAAATATTGATTCTCTTGTTTATTTCTTTATTCAAAAACAACAAACATTCATCATCCTATTAAATTGTAAAAGAGATTCGTTTCCCGTCTACCAATAAATACATAATAACGATTATAATAATAACATCTGCCGGAGTGATGTTTTTTATCAAAAAAATATATTTATATAAACATCATTTATCTGTTTGTTGATTAAGCAGTTATTTACGATGCTGTTTGACCGACTGTTTACCGACTCGCGCATCACAGCGTCGGTATAAATATCAGTGCGCCGTGGCGTACTTGCTGTATTTAATCGCGTCGGACCGGTCGGGACTGTTTGACTTTTTGTTTTTTTTTTTTAATGCCGATGAAATAAGCACGGAACCAGTCCGGCCCGCGCGCCACTCGTGTGTCTCGTTACGCGCCGGAAGAGCTTTTGCTGATAAGCCGCTAAGAGACCGCGCGCGCTGATACCGCGCACACCGCATAACCGTCTCACCCTGTTCCAAACTCTTGCACTGATTGCGTGATTAGATCTCGTCCGCACTCAGGGACGACCCGTTTAAGTGGATACTTTCGCTCCTCGATCTGTCCCTCGTTACATGTGACTTCATCATCTCCAACCATGCTATCCGGTTTTTTGTATATACATATATATACGGACGTGCATGGAGCCGGAATCGGGCTTATTTTTCTCATTCGAAGCCGCTCTCCGCACGTCCGGCTTTACATACACTGCGTAATCCGATAATCTTTTCTAAAATAATATCCAAAAAAATGCCTACAATAATGTCCCAAAAAAAAAGCCTAAAATGTTTTCCAAAAAAATGCCAAAAATAATTTCCCAAAAAATGCGTAAAATAATTTCGAAAAAAATGCCTAAAATAATAACCATCGAAGATAGTACACGCTACACCTTTGTCTAGATACGCCGAGCGATTTTTATATATATTTTCAACAGTGGTCCGTTTTGCCCCTTGGCCCCGTTTGGCCCGCTCCTCCGTACGTGCAACCTTGATTGGCCGAATTTCCCGGCTTTGGAGGAAAATCTGGTGAATTTCTGTGGATGTTTCAATCGTCTCGAGTTTGCTGACGCACGGTCAACGCGAATATAGTATTTTTGCATCTTTTATGCGTTGAACGCGCGATAAGCTGGCAGAGACGCCGGCGTCGGAACGAGGCGAGCGCAATTCATATTACGGAAGAGACAGAGAAATGCGGGAAAAAGAAACGAGAAGAAAATAAAAAATAAAAATAAATAATATGGAGACGGAACCGCTGAGAAGCCGTCACGTAGTGCCTTCACTCATACACCTATGCACGCAAAGGTACGTCGTTCTTGCATTATGCTGTGCCGCGCCGGTTCGTATGTACATATATATTGCATATTGTGCCGTGTGTACACACGCCGAGGCCGGTTGAGCGTCTCGGTAGCGAGGAAAAGCTAGTAGGTGGTAGGGAGGAGATGGAGAATAGCCCGAGATACATAACTCACGCGGAAACACTCCTGAGCGACCTCATCTCTATGTTAATCTTTCCTCTGTTTCCATCCCCGTTTTCATCTCGTCCTATGTGCCTTGCGTCTTGACGCTTTGAACCGGCAAACACCGATGCAGACAGGGAAACAATTCTATCCCGACTTCTCATTTCCGGCCGGTCCGACGGACGCACGATGAGAACACCCGAATTAGCCAGTTCATAATTTTCAACGCATCTGCTTTTTTTGGTAATCGGCAAAAACAAACGATAAATTACCTTAGAAACATTATTATTTTCGTGTAATGATTTCTTAGCTATTCCATTTTGCCCCATTTTACCTCCCGCTATAAACATCTATTTTCTGACGAACAATGCGGATATCTGAATTAGCTAATTCATCGCTGATCGCAACACATTTTTGTGTTTTTTTTCTGTAATCAGTACTAAAAGTAAAAAATGTATAAATTAGTTACGTTCAAAAATTATTATTTCCGTATTATAATGATTTTTTAGCTATTCCACTTTGCCCCATTTTCTCGCCCCCTATAAACACATATATATCCGGTAAAAAGGACACCCCATTTTTTCGGCGGGAAGGGGATAAGTGTCGCAATCTGCCTGGCGGATCATCGGAAGTTCAGGCCCATCGGGTTGGAAGAATTTCGGGACAAAGCTTGACCAAACGAGGAGAAACGAGCTAGGCGGAAGGGTCACGAAACGGCCGGTGGCAGATTCGAGTACATTCGGGGGGGGAAGGGAGGAACGAAAAAAGGAAGATAAAGAACCTGGAATAGCGTGAGCCTGAGGGAAAGTTTCGCGCGTCCACGGGGTTAAAGCGTAACGGTTTCCGCAAAGGGTCCTCGTAGATCGAACGAGCTTTCTCACTTGTCCTTTCCGAAGACAAAGGGCGAGGGTGACCTAAACTCCGAGATGGGGCGAACAAGAAAAAAGAAAGACCGAAGAAATAGAAGGTAAAGAAAGATATCGTTTAATTCGCCGGTGGGTGTCGCGCGCGACGTTAGTGCGCCGTTAAGGTGGGGGGCGAAAGCAGCGCCCCGGCTCTAGCGACCCAACCGCTGTCGTTACAACTATACTATCGTCGCGCTCGACGGCCGTTCTCGTAACTTTCCTTCACGCGGCAAAGCTTCTCAAGCGAGGGGAAAACTTTGCAGATCCCTGTGTTTCGCCTCGCGCTTTCCTCCTCCTTTTTCGCCGTGGGTTCTTTAATCCATTCCCGCCTGCCCACCCTTCTGCTTTCCACGGCAGAAGCAGAACCAGCAGCAGCCGCAGCGGCGCGTCCCGGATGAGCGACTCCCGCGCTTTATTAACTCCCAAGAATTGAGAGTTGTCGAGTGTCAAGCTTCTGCCAGTGTCTCCCTGGCAACGAAATATTGGGTCAACGATGGTCCGTCCAGCGACCCACTGGGCGATGAATCAAGATCTCGTTCTAGATTGTCGCTAACGCGGAAACCAAGCAATTCAGCGTTATGCGGTCGCCGAACGATTCTAGGTAATGATGTCGACTGCTGGGAAACTAAAGGGCGGATCCCATGATATTCGACGCCCAAAACCATTTGGGTTACGACCTTCTGGCTCTCAGATGTCGATATCTAATAATACGCAACTATAAACGAGCAATAGTGGTAACCTTATGATTTTCTTTGCGATACGAGTGAAAAGTTGATAAATGTTGACCTTCGGATAGGCTTTTATCAATCTATCACGATTTCAATGAAGTTTGACTTTATTGAAAAGTTAATGTTTATCAATGTTACCGGACAATATGGACGTTACAAATATGAGGATTTAGAGAGTTATCAGCATCCCGGAGAGAACCTTGGGGTCGAATTTTAAGACGTTAGTTTCAACTTGAGATCGAACTTGATTTCGTGTTTAAGTTTGATCTTAAGTTCTAACTCAATTCTGGACTCAAATTCGATTGTAACTCGAATTCAATGTTAAGTTCCAACTCACGATGGAATCTTAAGCACGAAAAAAAGTTTGGGCCAAACTTCCATCTTAAGTTCTATCTCAAGAGCGATTTTGAGTTCAAAATAAAGTCTTAAAATTCGACCCTAAGAAGATTTATATCCTCTTTGCGATATGAGTGGAAAAAGTTGATAAATGTGAACCTTCAGAAAGGCTTTTCCTCGACAAAAAATTCAATACTCGCTTTTCGTTACCCTACTGTCGACAATCTATCAGGATTCCGATAAAGTTCCTCTTTATTGAAAGATGAATGTTTATCAATGTTCCGGACAATATGAGGGTCGCAAAGATGAGGATGTACGGAGTGGTCAGCGTCTCGGAGAGAACCCAAGAAGACCTCACCGCTCCTTCGCGCGCCTATTGCCTTTAAAACGAATTTACGAGGTAAGGGATTGCCCCGATCGTTTAGGGCGTACCTCGAGAATCCTTTTATCGCTCGTTAACTCGACGTACGTGACCGCGCGGATCCGCCGAGAGGAGCAAAGTAAAAAAAAAAAGAACAATAAAAAACATAAAATAATAAAAAAGCGATTGTGGTCGCACGCGTGTTGGCGAGCGAGAGGTGGCAAATGGCTCGGCGACTGAGGCGAACATAGGTCGATTCCCAGGGGACTCGGTTGGAAGAATAATTTCACGATTATTTACCGGCGATCGGGTAACTCTGACTATTTACGGTCGGCCACCAACGCAACGTGTGTTTAGCGTGTACCTTCCGTCTCTCTCGATCCTTTTCTTCCTCACGCCTACGCAAACGTTGTTGGCTCTTTTTTTTAACTTCTCCTCGATGGGAGCGAGAATTCGTGGACATTTGTTCGCTGTCAGAAAATATCCGGGACAAGTGTGAGACATTCCTTTAGAATCGCCGGGAAGGCACGCGCGGCGGGTATTATAATGTACAGTGAGAAAGTTTGAAACGACTGGTTTGGTGGCTCTTTGCTGAAACAAATACACGTTTGGTAGAATTCAAGATATTCTGGCGTGCGATTGGCTTGGATATATGCGGAGATAAAGTGGGACAAAAAATTCACTTGACGATAAATATTTCTGACAATTATTGTATATCGATTTCTGTGTCGATCGAGAGATTTTTGTTCGTAGAAAACATGGAGTTTAAAGAAGTTCGGTGTGAAACAATGTTTCACCGATTCGTTAGTTTTTCGCACGCTTCGAATTCTGCCGCAGACCGGACGGAGATGGGAATTATTATTTTATTTTTTATTTTATGACTTTTTATTTTGTTTGAACGCATACAATTGAATTAATTTGTGAATTCAAAAAAACGGAATCGTGCGAATTTTCTATGGACATGAAACAGTACAAAAAATTGACTTGACGAGAACTATTTCCAGCAATTATTGCATCTCGCTTACCAACTCCGCCGAGAGATTTTTCATTCGCAGAAAAATGGAGTTCGACGATGTTTGGTGTCAAATAAATTTCTGCCCAAACGTTTGTTTTTCCGCACGACTCGAACGCCGTGGCTTGCATTTCTCCGTGCACCGGAAAAATGCAAACAGTTATATGATTTATTTCTTATTTTATATGATTTTCATTTTCTTTGAACAAATACCGTCGAATCAAATAAATATTTTCCATCAGTGCGGCGCGACACACACGAACCCCGGTCGGACGATTACAGTCGTTTCAAAAACGGAGAAAATAAAATGGAAAATCCATTTCCCACTCTTACGATCTTTTGGTTATTATTTTAGCGTGAAATGGCCCCGGCGTTAAAAAAAATGTTCCGCGGTTTTTGAGGCCAATCTCGGATATTTTTTATTTTTGTTTTATAGCGGTTTAAATTCGCGCGCTCGTTCCTCAATATCGTTTCTACTCGTTTGCTCTAGCATTGATTAAAATGGGAGCAAACAAACGGAATATTTTACTGTAGAAAAATCCACCTTTATTTCCATTATACGAGAGCGCACAGGAGGTGAACCTTTCGAATATCCTATCCGGCTCTCGATTCTCGAGGCATTTCAGTTTCCGACAGATACACTCAGCCGCGTCGGGGGTCCCGTTCGGTCTGCGTGAGTGTGCACTGTGCTCATGCCACTCGGTGCATCGCGTTTCCTCCGCCACCCCCGCGGAGCACTGGGAACCACCCCCGCGGTGAAATACCGAAATAAACGAAGCGAAGTCGCGGGCGTCGCGAACAGAAACTCATTCCCGATAAAGCGCCGGAGTGAATACAGCGGTACGGACGATGTACAGTAGAACTTTTCTCTTCGGTACATACTTTTACACTTTTCTCTCGCCGTTCGGAGAGGGAAAAAAAAGAAATCGAAATTATGACGCTTTCCTGTTTGATATATTTTAGTTTTTAACGGCGCTGGTTGAAAGGATGAGAGCTCTGTATTTGGCTAGAGATATGGGGGAGAATAAACTGTGGGAAAATGGGACGAAATCATTTTACACTTTCTCGCAAAGGTCGGCATAAAATCATTTACGGGAAACAAAAAATTGTAATCATTGTATGAAGAAAAAAAATGAAATAATGACTCTTTCCTCTTTGAAATATGTTAGTTTTTAACGACGGCAGGTTAAGGAATGAGAGTTCTGCATTTGGCTACAGACAGGAGGGAGAATAAGCTGTGGAAAAAAATGGGGCGGACCCATTTTACACTTTTTCACAAATACCGACATAAACTCATTGACGTAAAAAAAAATATTGCAATCATTGTATGAAAAAAAAAAAAAAAATAGAAGAAATAATTGAAATTATGACCATTTCCTGATTAAACTATTTAAGTTTTTAACTGCGCTAGGCGAAGTAATGGGAGTTCTGTATTTGACTAGAGATAGGAGGGACAATAAACTATGGAATTTTGCACTTTGTCGCAACTGTCGATATAAAATCGTTGGTATAAAAAATATGTATTGCAATAATTGTATTTTAAAAAAATGTTAGAAAATGGACCTACTGTGCTTTCATTTCGGTCGCCGCGCTCTATGAGATAGTTATCGTATCGCGACGGTTGTTTCGATCGAGTCAAGCGAATTGTCGACCGTCGCTTTAAAATAAACCTTCCGCGCGAGCTCGGCTCTAGCAGGACTTGCGCTTAGCGCGATCGAGCTCGGCCCGGCGTGGAGCTTCCTAATAAATGTCAGCGACATTCGGTCGTCGAGTCCCGCTTAACTGCCGGATTATCGTACGCGCGCGTGTCCTCGCGCAGTTTCGCGAGCCGCGCGTAACAGCGCGCAGCAAAACGACTGACGATTAATTTCGCGTATTACGCGTTACTCGAGAGAAATTTGTTCGAGCAAGGTATTCACGCACGGACGGAAAATAAAGCGCGAGAAAAATTGCTTCTGCAAGCACATTCGTTGTCTCCCCACCCAATGACCCGCTCGTTGGGCAAACCGTTTCCTTTCATAAAAAAAATAAAAATAAATAAATTATAAAAACAAAAAATATATTTTTATTAAAAAAAAATGTATGTATTAATTTTTTACGCTCTTCACTCGACGTTACTGTTGATTTTTCCGCAGATCATTTTTCACCACACCATCGCATAAAAATGATATATATATTGTACCATAAAAAAAAAGTTATTTATTTTTTTTCGACTTTGCTCGACTTTCAATTTGTCCGCAGATAATTTTCCACCACTCCGCCGCATAAAATATATATATATATATATATATATTTTTTGTACGCTCTTCGCTCGACGTTGCTGTCTGTTTTTCCGCGGACAATTTTCCACGACTGCGTCACATCCGGTAAGGTCGGATCGACTGGGAGGAATTCAGCGACGGTGCCGGAGCAATTAGATCGCGATGCGGAGAGATCGCGTTGCCGTAAGAATGCACGGAGAGAAACGGGAGACGGTGACAAAGACGAGGACGAAAGAAAGAAAAAAAAAAATTATTCGACCCGAGAGGACGGAAATAATTGAGTGATTTCTGTCGTTTTCTTTCGGAATTGTTGTGACCGTCGAGTGAGGGCGAGGGAACTACGAATGAAATTTCTGTAATTGAACTCTCGAGCTCCGGAAGTTCCTGATGAAATTTAGTGCGGGCTCCGGAGAGGGTCCCGTATATATAAGTCCCGAGAAAATGGCTTGCACGTGGCACACGACACATCGTAAACTACGGATGATTCACTGTGCGGAGATTTTTTTTTTCATCCTTTTTTTTCCTTTTTTTTTCAAGTATCACGGTCCAGTTCAGCTTCTGAATTTCAGAACCGTTTTTCACACGCGCGTTCTCGTGCGAGTTTACAATTTTTTTTTTTTTTTTTTAATCGCGAGATTAACTTTTGCTTCGTTTTTTGAAAAAAAAAAAGTTTAAAAAATATATTGATTTTTCTATGTGTGGGATTGAGCTTGTTTCAAATTCTGTCACGAGAGAATAATTATTTCATAGTGCAGAATTTTTGTTTTCGTTTTTTTTTGAGTTTCACGGTTCCAGTAAAAGCTCAAATTTTCAGTACCTTTTTGCACACACGCGTTCTCGTGCGAATTGAGAATTTTTTTTTTATCGCGAAAATAACTTTTTCCTATTTTTTTTTTAAAAAAAGGTAAAAAAAATATATTGATTTTTCTATGTGTAGAATTGAGCTTGTTATAAATTGTGACCCGAGAGAATAATTATTTCATAGTGCAGCATTTTTTGTCTCCGTTTTTGTTTAGAGTTTCACGGTTCCAGTTAAAGCTCCGATTTTCAGGACCTTTTTTCACACACGCGTTCTCGTGCGAATTGAAAATTCTTTTTTGTATCGCGAAAATAACTTTTTCCTCATTTTTTTTTGAAAAAAAGATTTAAAAAATATTGATTTTGATATGTGTAGAATTAAGCTTGTTTCAAATTGTGTCACAAGAGAATACTTATTTCACTGTGCAGAAATTTTTGTTTCCGTTGTTATTTGGAGTGTCACGGTTTAGTTGAAGCTCCAATTTTCGGGATCTCTTCTCAGACGCGCGTTTTTGTCAATTGAGAAATCTTTTTTTTATTGTTCTGAACACAATTTTGACGATACAATTCGATGAAAAACGTTTGTTCGCCATTTTTCGAAAACATAAAAAAAAAATATATATATATATATATGTGTGTGTTCATTTATTTATAGATATATAGATTAATATTCTTCCAAATTGAGTCACGAGAGAGTCCTTATTTCGTTGTGCAGGCATTTTTTTTGGAGCATCACGTTAAGTTAAACCTCTGATTTTTCGGATCATTTTTTACACACGCGTTCTCGTGTGGCTTGAGAATTCTTTTTTTCTATCGCACAAACAACTTTCACGCTACCATTCGACGAAGAACATTTTTTTGTTCACTTATTGGAAAAAAGCAATATTGAATTTCTCTATGTGTACGATTAATATTACTTCAAATTGATTGTCACGAAAGAGGACTTGATTCGTATGCTATACATGAAACAGCACGAAATCCTGTACGGAAAAGAAAACTTCCAACTTCTTATAAAATATGTTCACAAAAAAAAAAAAAATACTGGCTGCTCACCTAAAGAATTCGGGCGACAGCGTGCCGATTTGCTACGAAAGCATATCCGTGAGGTTGTTCGGCGACGGCGCCTGCAGTTCGTCGATGTGAAAATCGACGTTGCGAAAATACAATTTTTATTTGGCAAGTTTTTTAAAATTAAATTATTTCCTTTTTTTTATCCAGCGAAACACTTCACAAGATCACAAAACTCCTGCCTTTTATGATCACGCACGGCTCACTTAATCCCAATATAATCCACCGCGTCGTATCCAGGATGATATATTCGTTGATTGCGAAACGCAGTAAAGAACACTTAGATTTTTCCTGCTCTGTAAGGCAGAAACGTGGACGATTCACGACTCGCCCTTCAGGAATCTGCCCAGCACTTTTTTCTCGGAACGTTACGTCCAACAACAACACTGCCCGCCCCCTCCCTTGCCGCGCGTTGCCCGACTCGCCGAACGTCTCGGGACCAAAACTCTTCCACCGCGAAAACAAATCCGAGATAAAAAGAAATTCTCGGGCCCGAAGCACAGACTTATCCCAGCGAATGCGGAAAACAAAAAAGAATCACGTTCCCCCTTCGCTCTTATGTGTATCTTTATTTTACGCGAAAGATCCTAAGATCGACAATTGCGTAATCGAGCACGTTTATCACTGTCGCTTAGTGTGCGAAGTGTCGGGTTTCCGTTGCAAGGAAAGATTTTCTCGGTTTTTGCCCAGCGAGTTCCTCCGCCGCTCGAAGCCGTCCCGAAGTCGTCGGGATAGTTTTTTCTTCGATTAACAAGTAACCACTGAGAAAAGGCGCGCGCGCACACACGCGTTTAATTGCACTTTCAAGAAGGTATTATTCTGGCTAGATCGACACTCGCTCAGTGGCGGCGCGCGGCACACTGTTGCTCCGATCGTTCGTCCCGAGCTTCCCGAGTCCTTGCCGCTGCGGTTCGGCTTCCCCCACTCCGCGGCGCGACCGTTACCGTTCGGCTACCCCCACTCTCTCCTGACGACGGTTGGCGCTCCCCCGCCCCCTCCCAGCGGCCGATGGCAGTGTAGTTTCGCTGGCGTCGCTCGCGACCGCACGTCCCACCGGAGCGAGCGAGACGGCGCGATACAGTTATAGCGCGCTGTGTGCTCTACGCCCGCTATTCGTACACCGTCGTACAGCGCCGTGGAGGAACGGGGGATGCTCGTCGGGGGCTTTTCGAACGTGTTCTCGCGAGAGGAAGAAAGAAGGGAGGGCGAGAAATCCTTTGGTGCGTGAACCTTCGCGCACCGACTGCACACGCTCTCGGGGAACAAAAAAGCATCGCGCGCCCGCGAACGAGAGGGGAGGAGGATCGGCGGGGGGAACGGCGCGGCGCGCTGAAGGACTGTACCGAGTTTGAGCGCGTTTCGGTGCGTTGAAAAGCCCTCGCTACGGCCGGCCTCTCGAACGACGGGCGACGCTTGCATTGTGCTGCCCTCCGGCATAATACCCGCGGAATTTTGTGGACGAAAGTGAAACTTCGGGAGCGCTGGGGCGAAAGGGAACGTCGGTGGAAAGTGAGTGTTTTGAAGCGAGACTCGGGAAGGATGCTGGGAGAGTTGGCGACTAGGAATTCTAAGGTTTCACGCGTGTTTGGCCGATCGTCGTTGATGGATCACTGGCACATGTTTTGAGGTTAGAGCCAAACGTTTTTGCTATTTTGGAATATGGAACTACGCCGACTTTAAAGAAAATATAAGAATCGACTGTAGTGAGATTCGATTGGACGACCAATTTCGCTGCTGGAGCGGTTTTAGAGAGGTTAGAGCGCTTCAGACTAGTCAAATGAGCGCTGCATTTTTAAAGTCGTTTATAAAAACTTTGGTTATAGCGGTATATATAGTGGGTATAGTTTGAATTACAGAAGATGTCCTTAATCTAGAAAAACTTTAATTGCAATGGATTTGCAAAAATAGTAGCGGTTTTTGGCTGTTTTTCGAAAAAGTGCATATTCGTTCAGTTCTTTCAGAGTAATCAACATTTTTTCCTCGATTTTGATGCATTACGGCTCATTCTCTTTGTTGGAAGATGCTCTACGAATTCACCGCCTAGATATTCGATAGTATTTTCCGTTTGTATAAACAACTTTAAAAATGTAGCACTCGCTTCACTGGTTTGAAGCGCTTCGACCTTTTAACAGAAAAAAGAGGTTGTCGGATATGTGCAAAAAAAAATCCAAAAATACGGTAAGTATTGGTTAATCCTAGTATAGAATTGTCTCTTCGAGAGCCGGGAGAGATGAGCCTCGATAACCAACCGTCGTCGAGATAATTCGAGCAAAATGGCACCAATTCCTTTAAGATCGGCCTTAAAAAAAATCTTTAAAAAATCCCTATTTAAAAAGGGTATAATAATTCAGTAGAATGGAAAATTAATAATAATTTTAGTAATATCGTTCATAATATTACTAATATTATTAATAATAATATCAGTATTAATAACATTAATACTATAGATAATATTAATAATATTTTCAGTATGTATCGCGCAGGCATAACTTTGTGTGCGACGGTAAGTTCATAAAGTGTGGAAAGGCGACCGGTACGTGTAAGATATGAGAGACGACTCAGGTGGACGTCACGTACTCTGGAAGTGGCCGCTTCTCTCGGGCGAGCGACGTTCCTTCCCTTTATATCTTTTGCTCCGTTTTCTTTATCGTTTCGTTTCTTTTTTCTTTCTCTTCTTTATCATCCCGCTTCTTTTTTTATTTTGTACCTCGACGCGGAGCGGACACCGACTCGTCGCTCTCGTAATCCCGTGACACGAAGATCTTTATCGGGCGAACGAACGCGTCGTCGGCCCAGGCGAGCGATCCCTCTGCCGCGTGCTTTGTGCGCTCGCTGATCTGACTCTCGGCAAACCGGTTGGCGCGCTTATGCCTGAAAACGCGCCGAGACTGATACACCCGGGTCCGGCGTACATTTTTGAAAGGAGAGCACAAGCGCGAATGTCAGCGAAATGTCAAAGTATAACGCTTTTACGAAGTTGCATAAACTCTTCAATTATTTTCAATCGAAAGGTAATTTTTTTTTATCAAAAAAAATTCTAAGCAATGTTTGAATCTTCTTTCAATAATGTTCAAAAGTTTTAGACATAATGTTTGAAAGTCTTAAACATAATGTTTACAATCTTTTAAATTGTAAAAACTAATAAGCAAAAATCTGCCAACCGTGTTTACTAGAGTAATGTGATAATTACCAGGGTCTTTTCACCTTGCCCATCCATCCCCCTCGTCGGGCGATGCAGGTCGCGGCGCTTCGTGGGTCGCGTCGTGACACCGAGATCTCGATATTAGCCAGGGGGCTCGAGTAACTCGGTTACTCTCGAGTGTGGGCTTTGTAATTTGACGAATGCGAATTCACGGGTTGGACGATTCCGTCATTTTTCATAACGAGAGCCGCGGAAGGGAAGGGTACGTGCTGCGAGCCCAGAGGGACGAATGAAGGGTGCGCAAAGAAGAAACGCGCGTGCCTCGCATGAAGAAGAAGAAGAAGAAGTGGTTCGGTAGGGGGGGGGAGGGCTTGGAGAGAATAGGAGCAAGAAGATGCGTCGGCGCCGATGAATTCAGCCCCCGAGTGAGACGATGTAATCTTCAGGTATCCCCGAAGGCCGATGGAAGCCGCGCCGATAGCATCGGGGACCTGCCCGTCGCACTCCTTCGCCCTCTACCGAGAACCCGGAGTTAACGCCACCCGATACCGTGGTTTCCCATGGAGACCCGCACTTCTCTCACTAACCCGTAATCTATTCCCCATCTTCGGAAGCGAAACACTTCGACTTACAATCCTTCGGGTTCCACTCGATCCGCCCGACTGAATGCTTTTACCAACACCTCACCCCGAATTCACCCTTTCATGGCGAGAGTATATATATATATATATATATATATATATATATATATATATATATATATATATATATATATATATGGCTCAGGCATTAAAGTAGGGAGACCAACGAGATGGCACACTGAGATGAGTTTATACGACGATGACAAATCTGTTATTGTTATTATTATTATTATTATTATTATTATTATTATTATTATTAATTTCATTGTTATTTTTATTATAAGTTTTGTTGGATATATTGAAAAAAATATTCGTTTATTGTTGACGAATTTAATTTGGCTCGGCAAGAATATTCATTTCGTCATATGCAACATAAGACCTGTCGGCATTGAATAAACTCGCTTCTCGGTGTAGTTAATGCCAGTCAGCTTTACTACAAAAGACCGATATCGAGATAGGACACGGTTACGGTTAACTCTTTGAAGCGGGCGGTCGCATGTGTGAAGTATACAGTAATGCTTCATTGAGCGACAAAAGGTACGGTACTTCGGTTGGCGAGACGGTCAAGATGTACCAGCCCGCTTTGCGCGGTTGAATTTTTTTATTTTTCTATACTAGACCCACTCTAAGTCCATTCCCATAATAATCCCTATCTTGACGAGTGGACTCGGGGTCGAGCTAGCGGTAAGGACACGAAACGAAGGATCTCGCGAAACGGCCGATGGCACTGACATCGGATACGGTCCAAACCCTTTTTCCAACAAAAGCCTTTAAGCACATGTACTTCTTAGCTTTGAGACAATCGGATTCTCGTTGGTTTCTGGACAACGTCCGACCAGCCAATAATACCTACCTAATGCCTATGTCTGTACATACATACCATATGTACATACATAATACATATGTACATATATATGTACATACACAATACATATGTACATATATGTGTACATACATATGTACGTATATATGTACATACATATGCGGTATACGCGTCCATAAAACGTTTATATTCGCGTTGAAATAACGAAAGGACATACCGAAAGAAAACCAACAAGCCCCCAAGATTCGAGCGGTCCGACGAAGTTTTCTATAGAGGATGCGTGATGGAGGCTTTGCCGGAGATGCAAATGTTGCATCCCCCTAATAGTCCGTATCTTGACGAGTAGACTCAAAACGGAATGAAGGACCACCTCGCAACACAGCTGATGGCATTGACACCGGACACTATCCAAACCCTTTTCCAACAAAAGCGTGCTTCAAAGGTCTACTTCTTAGCGTTGAGACAATCGGATTTTCGTGGGTTTCTGGACAACGTCGAAAGTGGATCGGATTCTCGTTGGTGTAACTGGAGGATTCTGGACAACGTCCGACCTGCCACTAATACCTACCTAATGCCTATGTGTATATAATGCATGTGTTACATGTACATAAAACGTTTATATTCAAGCTGGAACAACGAAAGGACACACCAAAAGAAAACCAACAAGCCACAGCTTTAAGGAGGGTTCGAGCGATCCGAGGATGCAAATATTGCATCCTCGACTAACGTTAAGTCCATTCTCATAATAATCCCTATCTTGACGAGCAGACTCGAAACGAAACGAAGGACCTCGCGAAACGGCCGATGGACACTGGACACCGTCCAAACCCTTTTCCAACAAAAGCCTTCAAGCACATTCACATCTTAGCTTTGAGACAATCGGATTCTCGTTCGTTTCCTGCCAACGTCCGACCAAACCAATAATACCTACCCAATGCCTATGTCTATATACACATACGCACTATACATGTCCATAAAGCGTTTATATTCGAGTTGGAATAACGAAAGGACACGCCGAAAGAAAACCAACAAGCCACAGCTCTGAGGAGGGTTCGAGCGGTCCGGCGGGGTTTTCTATAGGGGATGCGTGACGCAGGCTTTGCCGGGGATGCAAATATTGCCTCGCTGTCGCGTCGTTCTCGGTCGGCTGTCAACGCTCCCTGAGGTATGTCCTCGCGACGAGGGGTCATATACCGTATACCTGAAAAGCTTGCTGGCTGGAACGAAGTGATCTATATAGCGTATAGTAACATTGTGCGAACACACATGTACGGCGCCTTCATATGCATCGTCGTTGACGAGACTCGGCACCGGAGAGTTGCTCCGGTCAGGCTACGAGCGACCCCCGGTCTACCTATATCCACGGCGAAAGGTGCGGGAAAACAGCCGGTATGTGTACGGAATATGTGCAGTACTCTGGGACGTCCAGCGATGTTGTGAGCCGGTACTGGCGCCGGAAACGCAGCTACGTCGACGCCAGTCCCGGGGTTTTCTTTTTTTTTGGAAGCACTCCAAACACCCTTCTTTATCCCGCTCTTTTCTACCCCTCGCCCGTTCTCGCATCTACACCGAACGTCTATCTTTCTCCGTGTTTGCACTGGTACCTTCCTCGAGAGGTGATGCAGTGAATTTTCGGAGTGTTTGTTAAACATCCTCCGTCCCTCGGGCCTCGCACTCGAGCAACACTGAGGCTATACGGAAAGAGAGGGTGTACATACTTCTAGTTTAATATAATATCGTGGAGACCGCGAGATTCGGCGCTATCCACTCCCCTCCCCTTTTCACCCCCCGTGACGGCGGTCGCGTCGCAGCAACCCCGCTGGCCCTTCCTGCGGCAATGGTGGTCGTCGTTAATATTATGCAGCATGGGGAACGCCGCTTCGGGAATTCTTGGATACGAGTAAGCTACGATGTTGCCGTTCAGGGCGAGGCGACGAAATATTTTCTGGTAACGAAAAGGCAAACAAGCGATGGTCTTTTTCGTTACTGTTCAAAATATTGAATTTGGGAGAAGATTTTTTTTTCGGTAAAGTTACTAGGTATACATTTATTCGATTCGGAAATCGAGCGTATAGCTCATACTTTTGTTGAAAATTCAATAGTCTTCCAATTTTGCGGAGACTCGCCAACTGTACACAGTAAAATAGGTACAAACACCCACGATTAATTCCTTGGTAATTTAACAAATATGTTTTGTACAATTGACAGAAAAATAATTGTGGACAAAAAAAGCTTGTGAAAAGTGCAAATCTTTTTTACCGTTTACTGTTATTTAAACTGTGATTATTGTTTCTTAAATTTCCCCACGAGATTGAAAACGGATGTTTTGAAGCTAGAATGTTGAGAATTAGAAGTTACGGCAATCGATAGTGAATAATCCGATCCAACACGCGGATTTACCGTACAAACAGCCGCAATCACGATTTCCACTGTCCCGCTGTAGCGTCGAGTTTGTTCCTCTTTATTTCTCCGCATCGAATTGTATTTTTTTCACCTAAGTAAGCGGAGTCGGCCGTGTCGCTGCACCTCGCACGGCGAAATAATAGAGACGCACGCGTTCGGAATCTTGTCGCTTTATCGCACGACACGGTCCCGTACTAAGTGGATTCCCGATCGCGGCAACGGACGAGCCTCGCAGCCTCGGTCGAGGTGTGTTGTGCGAGCCTTTGCGCTTGCAGCATCTCCTCGAAACCTCGGGGAGAACGAGGCATCGATTTAATAAACATGAGATGCATTCCGAGGATCGTCGAAACTTTTGTGCTCGACGCCAGCGCACTGTTCAACGACCGAGTCCCTTTTTCGGTCGGTCCCGTTCATTTTTTTGTTTTTTTCTGTCTTTTCGTGTTGATGCAACGCGCCGGCCGAGATAACGCCAGCGATTAGATAAAATTCGGTGCCAAGAACCGGACCGGAACGCTGACTGTACGACTACATGGTCGGTCGCGGTCGCGCGTTTTCCCGTCGTCGCCACAAATTCTTCAGAAATTCTGGTTAACCGTTTTATCCATTTTTTTTTAAGTACATGAACGTTGGTCAATGATTTGCGGCCACGAGAAACGACTTCCGGACTATCCGACTTCCGGAATATCATAATTTACCGTCATTCTAAATGTCGTAAGCAATTTTTATATTAACTGGCGGCATTTTTTGGGAAAAAACGTTTTCGGGTTCTTTAAAATTTGGTGCCAAAATCCGGACCGGAACGCTGACATTCTTTTAAAAAATAACTTCATGAAAGTTGGGCAATAATTCGCGGTCACGAAAAATGACTTCCGGATCTTCCGGAATATATCATAATTCATCGTTTTCTTAAATCTCGTAAGCAATTTTCATATTAACTCGCGGAATTTTTTGGAAAAACGTTTTCGGATTTTTAAAAATTCTGTCCGACCTTTGCCCACGAACTGTTTCCAGTCTTCAGAAAAACACACTACACGCAAGTTGGGTAATAATTCGCGGGCACGAAACACCACTTCCCGACGTAATTTCAAATATCCCAAACAAATTGTTATACTACCTCGAAGCATTTTTTTTAAAGTGCTCAATTTTCTTTTTTTTTTAACGTTTTCGATTTTTTAAAAACATTTTCGATTTTTTTTAAACTTTTTCGATTTTTTTGGAAGTCAGTACGTTACCATTGCCCGCGATCTGTTTCCAGTCTCCGCGATACCCGCATAACCTTTCGGATCTCTCACACCGTCGTGAACGGTGAGGAAGTATAGAAATCCCAAGACTTTCGTGCATTGTGATTTATGAGTTAAAAAGAAATTGCCAACGTAGGTGGACGATGATTTATGAACAGGGTATAAATTGCGGATGGCCGGCGAGCCACATAGGGATTCGAGTATTGTATGTATAGTCGAGGAGACGCGCGAGAAGAGTCGTCAACTCATTCTTCTCGCATACGAGGGCAGCGAACGTAGTCCTGGTGTACAGAAAAAAAGACAACAAAAAATTAACAACAGTGCGCTATGTATGATTCATGTTGAGATGGAGTAAGACCCATTTGTCTTCGAAGATTTAAAAACTCGGTATTAATAACGCCGATAGCGATAGTCGCGATGAGACAATTTCAGCTTATTTATTATTATCATTATTAAAAATCGAAACATTAAAACATGCAGAAACGTGCAATAATGAGACAAATATTTGTATTTGTATTTGTATTTACATCGGAGGCATTGCAGCCTCCGAAGAAAAGTAAACAAAAACTTGAATTCACGATTACGGACTTTTCTTCACGAAAAGGTAAAAGAGTGTTGAGAAATTTCGAATCATTGAAACATTCAAAAATTTGTAATAACGAGACAAATATCATTGCAGCCACCAATTAAAGATAAATAAAAATGTTATTAATCCCCAGCATTACGGATTACGGAGTTTTCTTCACGAGAAGGTAAAAAAGTGTCGAAAAAAAAAAACTAAAAAATAAATTATTTTTGTCGTAACGATCCAGGATTTAGTTATCGAACTTTACGACGCTTCGAGAGATACATTTGTTGGAGAAGGGGGGGGGGGGGGTCAGGGAAAGAGTTGAGCCGCCAATTATTTCGGGCACTTTCACGAAGTAGTAAAATGTCGTTCGGTAGGATAGTCCATAACGAGTCATAAACGAAGGGCCCGGGTTGTTAAGTACCACTGCAGCATCATCTGGCCGGAGTACGTCGGGACTCCCGAAGGGTCGCACGTTGGACGTCGGTGCTCGAAAAGACGCGGACCTGTCGGTACGGTTCACGCTGCGTACCAATTAGCCCTCACCGTGAACACGTCCGTGCGACCATAAATCCATAAATCCATCCGGTGCTCGGCATAGAGCTCGGAACTGAACCGTCAGCGCGACGGGTTCCGCATTGGCGTGCGGCGTGCCGATCCGGTGGAGTCCGGTGTAACAGGGTGCGATGAGTACCGTCCCGGGGGGTCCCGCGGAGTCTCCGTGTCCAATACGAATTTTTTCCGCCGTTGCCTCTGTCGTCCGGGTATTCCGACGGGTGAGCGGCCGAGAATAGCGAATGCTCGGTGTCCGTTCCGGGAAGAATGGGAAGCGAGGAAATGGAGAAAAGAGGACCGACCAAAAATGGAAAGCAAGGAAGGCGGAGGGTCGGATGCGAAGGAACCAAGAAGTTCCTCATGCTTCTAGAAGATGTTCTTTGGTGGATAACTGTGGGAAGGCTCCAACGAAATGAACCGTCGTGGATCATACTGATAGATGGATCACTCGGGGATACAAGTCAATTAATGTTGTTTCAAGGTTTCTTTGGTTGGATGGTGAAATTCATCGATGGACCAAATCATACTATTCCCATTGGTAGAAGCCGGATACAGAGGAACGACGAAATTGGTCGCATTTCTCAAAAAATTGTGTTTGCTGTGGGGACCTTCCATCCAAGAGAATTCACCGTCGTAGATCATACTGATCGGATGGCTCACTCGGGAATACAAATACATTAATGTTACTCGAGGATTTCTTTGGTAGGATGGTGAAATCCATCGATGGGCCAAGTTACTATATTAGCCTTGATAGGAGCCGGAGGCCGGATGCAGAGGAACCGCGTTTCTCGCGCTTATCGAAGATATGTTTTCTCATGGGTAACTCTGGGAAGCTACCATCCAACAAAATTCATCATCGCGGATCGTACTGAGCGCATGGATCACTCTGGGATATAAGTCAACAATTAATGTTATTCGAGGGTTTCTTTGATAGGTTGGCGAAATCCATCGATGGACCAAATTATAGTACACTATTCCCAGTGGGAGAAGCCACTTGTTTCGACCTCCGGTCCGGTTCAGCTGCAAAGATTGCCAGCCAATTGCGCAAAATAACAACCGCAAGAAACGGAAATGGAAAAAAATGGAAATGGAACCGAGGAAATGGAAAAAATATGTTTTCTCATGGTTAACTCTGGAAACCAACCATCCAACGAAATCCATCGTCGTGGATTATACTGATTAACAGATCACTCGGAAATACAAGTCAATTAATGTAATTCGAGATTTCCGTTTGGAGGATGGTGAAAACCGTCGATGGACCAAATTATACTCTTCCCCTTGACAAAAGCCGCTCGTTTCGCTCATTTCCGGTTGAGCTACAAATATTGCCCGCTAAGGGTGCAAAATAATAACCGGAAGAAATCCAAGAATAGCAAATGCGCAGTGTCCGATCCCAGACAAATGGGAAGTGAGAAAATGGAAAAAAAGAGTACCGCCAAAAAAATGAAAAGGAAGGAAGTCGGACGGTCGAATCCAGATGAACCAAGAATTCCCTCGCGTTTCTCGAAGATGTTCTTTCATGGGTAACTCTGGGAACCAGCCAACGAAATCCACCATCGTGGATCATACTGATTAGCGGATCACTCGGAGATACAGGTCAATTCATGTTATTCGGGGCTTTGTTTGGTAGGATAGTGAAATCCATCGATGGACCAAATTATAGCATTCCCCTTGGCAGAAGCCGCTCGTTTCACTCCCCGTTCCGGTGAAGCCACAAAGATTGCCCGCTAACGGCGTAAGATAATAACCGGAAGAAATCCCAATAAAGCGATCCATCGGAGCCTCCGGTGAGGAACGAGCATGCGAGAAAGTTAGCGCAGGGATCGGAAGCTTCACGCCTCGTCCAGAAGGTAATCGGCACCTCGACGCTTTGATCCGACTCTTGGTCCGGCCCGCCCGATAAACGCGCCTCTGGATTCCGAGAGCGGGCCATTCGAGCCTCGAGGGTCCCTTTCCAACGTAGCCGTTCCCGAGACTAAAGGTTTAAGCTTGAAGATACAGCGAGGATGAGATCGACAGTGAGACCTCACGCGCTTCGACTCCTCCATTCGTATCGGGTTACTGGCGTGAAGTTTGCGCCAATTTTGAAACTCGACTGCGTTAACCCTTGCTTGCGAGCTGCCGTTTTTGCATGATCTGCCGTGAATAAGGATACATTCATCGGCGTTTTTATCTTCGAATTTTTATTCTTCGTTTTTGCACGGTAGAACAAATAACGTACATTATTTCACTCGGTGCGAAAGTGGCGGCTTCACGCACGCTTCGCGTATTCTCCCATTTCAAACCTTGTGAAGTAAAATTTGGTACGATACTTGTGCGAAAAACTTTTTCTTAACTCCTTTGATTGCAACACGCGTCAGAAAAAGTTTTATCGCACTAGTGTCGGAAATTACTATTTCATAACGCATGCACGTAAAATCCCGCCTTCCGTTCCTGTGAAGTCACCACAGAAAGGCGCGTTTTCGCATCGCGTGCGAGAAAACTGCTGCGCATGCGTACTAGCGCAATATGGCCTGTCTTCTCGCAACAGTGGGAGAAAGTGCCTTTCTGCGCATACCTTTCAAAACCAAAAAGCGTGATTTCTTAAGAAACATTACGTGAATGGCAAGGTCTTAGAAAGGGTCGTACTTCTCCCCTTTCCACGCCCTTGCCATACAAATAACTATTATCTGCGGTGTGATGTTTTATCAAAATTAAAAAATTAACAAACATTTCGAAACATATAAACGCCAAATGAAAAATAATACGTTACTCGTGTCCCTCGGACGGTCATAAATCGGATTCCAGTTCCAAACTCAGTCGTTAGCGTTCCTTTCGGACATTCTTATTTTTACCAAACTCTTCATAACTCACTGAACATTTTTTCGGTTCGTCCCATCAATTCCAGCTTTCTTAGTTCAAACTAGCATTAGCCAGCAGGGGTTTGTAATCCGGCGCGAAGTTTCTTTTTGATGATTTCGTGTATGGTTAGGTTGTCCGTGTATACAGGTATAGAGTGTAAAGGAGACGTCAGTTGGCACGCGAGCCTCTGGGCAGCCGGACGGGATCGGTCCAGGATCCGCCCTGGCGGGGCTGGCCAGAGCCGGCTCGAGGGAATCGAGGGATGATATCTGAATTATCTTCCGCCTTGTGTTTCGGCCGGGATACGCTCGGAGCCCATCGGGAACTCGGGTTTGGTCCCGAGCGAGGCTGAGCTGCAGCTACCAAGTGTGTTTGACTGCGAGACGGGACGTGTAGAAGGAGGTGCAGCGGAATGAGGACGGAGGGTAAGACGAAGCAGTTGGGTGAGATGCGAGGATAATTGGCGGTCAGGTATGCCGGAGTCGGGCCTGGCTCTGACGGTTTCTTCGCTATGTCGTGCCTGAGGATCGCTCATCTGTCTCCTCTCCGACTGCAACCATACTGTACTCAATTCCTCCCCACACTGTGGCTGGCAGAGCTCAGAGAAGAAGACGATACAGTCATCTACCCACAAATTATTTCGTCAGCTTTCTAACCGGCGAATGTCTGTACTTAGCCGAAAACGATTCCATTCCTGATACGGATCGGCCCGATCGCCTCCACTTAGCGTGTTCAGTTTATGATCCCTCGACACGTCGAGGCAGCTGCGCGCTCATCGGTAAGATTCTCGTAGGGCAGACTTGTAATTTTTCTAAACTTGAAATTTTGACTTTGAGGAAATGACAAAATCTTCTTGTCTTTTAATTTTGAATCGGAATCAACTATGGCTTGCTGAAATCTTGAGAGGAAGACGATAGAGTTATTGATCCGCAAATTATTTCGTCACCTTTCTCGGCGGCGACTGTCTGTACTTAGCGGAAAACGATTCCATTCCCGATACGGATCGGCCCGATCGCCTCCACTTAGCGTGTCCAGTTTATGATCCCTCGACACGTCGAGGCAGCTGCGCGCTCATCAGTAAGATTCTCGTAGAGCAGAGTTGTAATTTTTCTAAACTTGAAAATTTTACTTTGAGGAAATGACAAAATCTTCTTGTTTTTTAATTTTTTATCGGAATCAACTATGGCTTGCTGAAATCCTGAGAGGAAGACGATAGAGTTATTGATCCGCAAATTATTTCGTCACCTTTCTAACCGGCGACTGTCTGTACTTAGCCGAAAACGATTCCATTCCCGATACGGATCGGCCCGATCGTCTCCACTTAGCGTGTTCAGTTTATGATCTCTCGACACGTCGAGGCAGCCGCGCGCTCATCGGTAAGATTCTCGTAGGGCAGACTTGTAATTTTTCTAAACTTGAAATTTTGACTTTGAGGAAATGACAAAATCTTCTTGTCTTTTAATTTTGAATCGGAATCAACTATGGCTTGCTGAAATCCCGAGAGGAAGACGATAGAGTTATTGACCCACAAATTATTATATCAGTTTTCTAACCGGCGAATGTCTGTACTTAGCCGGATCTTAAGTTCGAAGTTAAGTTCTAACCTTAGTTCAAACTTGATTCCGTGCTTATGTTCGCCCTTAAGGTCGAACTCGAACTATGTTCGAATTTGAGTTCACTTCTAAATACGAACTTAAGATCAAACTTAAGCACGAAATTAAATTCGAAATTGGGCTCAATCTTAAGATAGATCTCAAACTCAACCCTAAGTTCGGGCCACACTTGGATCGCAAATTCGATCTCAAGAGTGATCTTAAGTTCAAACTGAAGTCTTAACATCCCAGTGTCCAGTTTATAATCCTTCGACACGTCTAAGCAGCTGCGCGCTGAACAGTAAGATTCTCGTAAGGTAAACTTGTCATTTTTTCAAACGTGTGATTTTTACTTCAGGACAATGACAAAATTCGTTTTTTTTTCATGTTTGAAACAAATTCAACACGAATGCCGAAGGCGTCATAAAATTATATAAAATCTTTATTCCAAATAGTAGAAATCGTCGCAATATCAATAATCATGATAATAAAAAATTAAACCGAATTGTTGGTTGGAGATAAGCCACGTCGGTGCCGCGACTCGTTAAAAATTAACGATCTTCGCGTAACGCTGCGGAAAGCTCGCTCGCGCCCCAAAAGCTGCAGTCTTGGTTTGTAAACTTTCCGCCCGAGGATTTCGCGGAAATACGCTTCGATATTACGAATTAAAGCGCTGACGGTCATTAATTATCCAGGGATTAGAGGGGATTAGCGAAGTGTGCGAAGCTCGATGATGTTCCCGCTCGGCAAGAATAAAAATAAATGAGACATTATGGATTCAGTTGCCGCGGTGCGGCGAGCCCGGGAGATGAGGACGGGTGAGAACCGTACGCCTTATGGGAAACCGTGCGGCGCTCGGTATAAATTGAGCGGTCTTCATTACCTGCCCGCTCATTATGCTCTCAGCGTGAGTCCCTCGTACCTTTCCAGCCGTACCTCTCTGCACTCATACCGATACTCTGCCGCAGCCATGGAGCGGACCTTCTGGTTGTTTCTTTTTCCAGACTCTTTCTCTTTCCTCCTCTCGTCGGAGTTCCGGACACTCGCTCACTCCGTTCTGGGTTTCTGGACCGTCGGATGCTGCCCGATGGCTAGACGACTATCGCATTTGTTCTTGGTCTCGTGTATACCTGCGAACGGCGCTTCGCTGCGGACCGAACAAAGAATCTGCTCGGCGAAACATCGCTAGAAAGGCCCGCGATTGCATCTTCGACGACAGCTTGGAATCGAGTAACATTCTTCGCTACATCTCGGCCACACACCAGTTTAAATAAATTAAAAATTAAATATTAAAAAGTAAATATTAAAAAATAAATATTGTTCAATCCGAACTTCCAACTTCCGGTTACCGGACGCGTATCGGCGGTAAAGCGATTCGAGAGTTGGGGTTTATTTGATAAGAAACAAAAACCGTTCGGTGTAGTCACATTTGTTCTTGCTGACGCTTATTCATGCGAATAGCACTTTGCTGCAGACGAAACGAAGACTTGTTCGGGGAAACATCGTTAGGAACGCCAGAGATTGCATCTTTGGCGATGGCTTGGAGTCGAGTAACATTTTTCGCTAAATCTGGACCATGCATTCCGATAAACAGAAAACATTAAAATAAAAAATTTGTAGGAGATCTACTCAAAATATTTGCAAATATTCTTCAGTCCCAACGCATTATTCGATTTCTACTTACCACACGCGTCATAAATATACACGTAAGTATATAAAATAAAGGTATAGAAAATTTTTCAATCAACATTGGTTGAATGGGAAGTTTCACGTACCGAAGTTTCATTTTTTTTTAACTATAAAGTTACCACACGGTTTCGAGAGTTAGGGTTCATGCCGAATACTTGCTCGCTCCGTTCTGGATTTCTGAACCGTCCGATGCTGCCCGACGACTGGATCACTGTCCCATTTGTTTTTGCTCGCACGTAGATCTGCGAATAGCGTTTTGCTGCGGATCAACCAAAGACTCTGCTATGCGAAACATCGTTAGAAACGCTCGTCATTGCATCTTCCTCGACAGCTCGAAATCGAGTAACATTTTCCACTATCTGGACAAAATCTGCACAACACAACTCAGCAAAAAAAAAAGTAAAAATTAAAAATCCATATGAAATCTACGCAAAACATTTGCGAATATATTTCAATCCCAAAATCCGATTTCAACTTATCGCAGGCGCATCTCGCCCGGCGCAGCGATTCGAGAGTTAGGGTTCATTCGATAAGAAACAAGAACCGTTCGTTGTACTCCCGTGTGTTCCTGTCGACGATTTACGTCGTTTCGGTCGAACATTCCCGTATATCGGTAGAGTACAAGAGTTTCTGCGGTATTGCGAGAGGGAGTGGCCGGTCAGTCGAAACACTCGCGACCCTTTTCCCCCCGGCGTTTGTTACATACGTGTACGGTCTGTCTATGTACAAAGTCGTACGCTATTCTCGGCCGGTTGGTCCAGCGATGGACGGAAACGGTACAAGTAACTACGTATATCTTCAGCGCTGCACCAACGGCACGGTATTGGGATCGAACGCGCCAGACAGAAACGGTTGCTCCGGACTTTCGGCCGTGTCTTTTAAAGTGGATGTAAGTATACAAGCCCTATCGCACCCATACATACACACACACACATATGCACCTATACATATATGTATATATGAGGTATTCCATGTGAAATCGAACGGTCAAAATCCCGACCCTCTCCAAAAAGTTGTAATTTCACCACAATTCGTGATTATTGACAAGGGGTTTTTGTCATTTTTGTCAGAATTTTTGGATCGTATTTTTTTGAGATATCGAAAAATTGAACATTTTTAAAAACCCCTTCTATCTTAAAAACGATTGGTCGTACAAAAAAACGGCTAAGCCATAAGAGTTGCCGTTTTAAATGAACTTTTGAAAACAAAATTTAAACAATTTTTTTGGATGTTTCATAGAAATAAACGAGTATTTCTATGAAAAATGGACTAAAATATTTTTTTCAGCCAATACGTCATGTTTGATTTTTCTTAAAAAATTCCAGAATGTACTCTCATGTATGTAGAGCGATCTCATATTTTTGTTTGGATGGGCGAGACGTCTGTTTCATAGCTGTGCTCCGTTTAAGATCGATTTTTCATTTTAAAAATCCCTTTTTTTTATGAAAAATCGATCTTAAACGAAGCATAGCTAGCAAACGGACGTCTCGCCCATCAAAACAAAAATATGAGATCACTCTACGTACATGAGAGTATATTCTAGAATTTTTTAAAGAAAAATCAAACATGACGTATTGGCTGAAAAAAAAATGTAGTCTATTTTACATAGAAATGGAAGTTTATTGCATTTAAAAAAAACCTACAGAATTTAGTTTTCAAATGTTCATTGACAACTGCAACTTTCATGTCTTAAACGTTTTTTTGTAAGACTAATAGTTTTTAAGATATAGGGGTTTTTTTTAAGTTCAATTTTTCGAGATCTCAAAAAAATACGATTCAAAAATTCTGAAAAAATTTACAAAATCCTCTTGTAAATAATCATGAATTGTGGTGAAATTGCAACTTTTTTGGAGAGGGTCGCGTTTTTGACCGTTCGATTTCACATGGAATACCTCATATGTATGTATATGTGTATGTATAAGCTATGTATATATACATAAATATACACATATATACACCCACTATGTATGTATAAGGCTGTGATGCACATTGGAAAAAGAGTCCGGTCGCGTACAGCGTTTCCATTCGTTCGCTTTATGCCATGTTAGCTCCCGTGAAAGGCCATCCCGTCCCCCCTTTCGGCTCGTTGGACCTGAATCTGTGCAAGGTTTCAATGCACCGATGTGTGCTATATAGAGGAAGGATACACAGAGGCAGGGTAAGAAAATTGAAGCATTGGTCTCTTCACCCTGCCTACAGGATTTACATAGATTTCAACCCCTCCTTCCGGCAGCGCACTCCCTAACTCCGAAACAGATTTCCTTTGGTCCCTTTGTACAATGCGAAGTACTTTCTTATTTATGAAAGTATTACAGAGACGTCTTCGTCGCGCCGTTGATATACGTTCTCTCCTCTCGGGCCGAGCTCATAGAAATGAGAAACGTACCGTTTATTCGCGGCGCATTCAACGGCAGCGGGGAGAGAGCGCACGGCCATAAAAGCCGAGTGGAAATCTTATAGCGCAGCTTTTCCCGCTACGGGAAAAGCTCGCCTCGTCGAGTCTCCGCGAACTTCGACGTGGAATCGTGATTACTCGGGGTTCCCCGTTTTCTCGTCGCGTTCTTATGTATCGCCCAGCGAGACCGTGTGGGTGGGTTTCATTCGTCAAGAATCTCCGTTGCACTCGTCAGCGCCACTTCGGTGCGCACACAGAATTCTCGAATCGTTATCTCCAACCGGGGAGGGAGGGGGGGGGGGGAGCTGGTCCTCTTATCATCACGTTTTCGTTCGCTGCCCTCGGGTAGGTATGCACTGTACAAATTCTGACGCCGTGACGGTTCGTGTATTTTCGTGACTACGAGAGACAGTCACGCCAGTGAATAGACGTGCGCGCGCACCGAACCGTGGACGCACTTCTTTTCTCTCCCGTTCGCCGCTGCGACCCCTGACTCTGTGTTTTTTTTTTTTTTTTTTTTTTTTTACGAAAAAATACAATAAGAGGAAAAGCGCGTCGTGTGACACGTAGGTACATGGACGGCTTGTAGTTAAGATAGATAAACAGACAAAATTAAAAGCGGAACCTTTTTCGAGTTAACTCCGGGTCGGTTTTGTCTCCTGGGTCACGTGTCTACCTTCGCCCCCCTCCAGCCGGTTTTACCCCGCGGCGACTCGTTATCGCTCAGAGGGTCTCAGTCCCGATCTCCGAAAATTCAGTCGCGTAGGACCGTAACACGTAAGGTCGTGTACGGGGATCTTGAAGAGAAGCGACGCGAGCCGACAACCGGCTGGCAGTTGCATCGACGGCGCCTTCGAAACTTCTCGGCTCTTCGGACTTGGCTCGTTGAACCGTTTTTCGAGGATTCGGGAACTGTGGAATTTGGAAAAACAAAGAGCATCTGGCGAGGGACCGGCGAGCCGGACGTCATCGGGCGCTGCACAGTGAAAAAGATTTAGACATTTAACAAACGTTTTTATCCACAAACTTCGACGATTATTATTTTTTTGTTAATTAAAAAACAGTATTCGTAAAAATTACAGACATTTTTGTAAAATAAACAAGATTTTTTTGTAAAATATAAACATGAAAAGAATAATGAACGTTTGTGGACAGGAAACGTTTGTACCTATTTTACTGTGTGGTGTCACCTTTTACAATAATTAGTACATTATGCTAGAAGGGAGAAAAATGCTCGATTTTCACCGAGCGTGAAGTTTGCTGAAGGAGCGAAGCGAGGCCAAAAATCATACGAGGTGAAAATTCGCTCTCTCCTGTGTGCACGGTTAAAAAGTTTGTATGTAATGTAATGTACTTCTACTGGAAGTTCTTATGCATAATCTGATACATTCAATTTCATTTACCAGTGTAATGAAAAATTAATGTATATTAAAAACTTTATAGATATCTAACTTTGAATAATTTACCTTAATTTTACTATAAAGGGACTTTAATTACAATAATTTATTTTAATATTACTGTAAAAGTACATTGATTTTTCATCAAAATTGCACATTGAATTTAATGTGCAAGTTTTTGCATGAAAACTTTCAGTCCTGTACATTAAGTTTACAATCTTTTTTGAACAGTGTAGCATACGATACTTCTTTCCGACTTCGTTAAAATAAGCACATTTCTTGCGTCGCAAAATCGTTCATATCCGCCAATGACCATCACTCTCCCGGGAGTAATAGGATTTCCGGAGGGAATAATGTGCCCTATTATTACTCCCTAGGGAGTAATAAAACAGCACTGCGCATGTGCACAGATTAATAACGATAATTGTTCAATAATAGGCGATTTTCCGTCCGTCTTGCACCCAATAAAATGTACTTACTTTAGCGAAGTTGGGAAAAATAGGTTATGCCATAAGGGAGGAACGTGCGTATTTTCACCGAGTGTGAAGTTTGATCGCCGAGCGAAGCGAGTGCAGAAATTCACTTCCTCCCTCGTCGCATACGATATTTTTTTTTTGACTTCGTTAAAATAACCACATTTCTTGCGTCGCAAAATCGCCTGATTCGCCAATGACCATTACTCCCCCGAGAGTAATAGAGCTTCCACAGAGAGTAATGAGCCCTATTACTCCCTAGGGAGTACTGAGCCCTATTACACCCTAGGGAGTAATGAGTCCTATTACTCCCTAGGGAGTACTGAGCCCTATTATTCCCTAGGGAGTAATGAGCCCTATTACTCCCGAGACAGTACTGAGCCCTATTTCTCCCTAGGGAGTACTGAGCCCTATTACTCCCTAGGGAGTACTGAGCCCTATTACTCCCTAGGGAGTACTGAGCCCTATTACTCCCTAGGGAGTAATGAGCCCTATTACTCCCTAGGAAGTAATGGAATTGTACTGCGCATGCGCGCAGGTTAATAATGATCATCGCTCAATAATAGGCTATTTTCCGCCCGTATTACACGCAAGAAATGTACTTACTTTAGCAAAGTTTGGAAAAAAAACTGTTTCTCTCTATTGCTTTTTCCTCCCCACACTCCCCAACAGAAGAGATAGGCAGTTTCCGACTTTAATACACTCACACGCGTTTCTTGTATTTTTATATTTATTCTCTCCAATGAAAAGCGCTTGGTCCCTCGTACACTCCGTGACGAGGGTCGTACCCAAGTGGACCGTCCCTTTCCCGAGTTTAATTCATTGCCAAACAACCCCCGGGTGGATAAGAAAAGCCAGAAGAGTCTCTTTTTTTGGGAACATCAGAAAAGTCAACACTCGAGATTCTGCGGTCGAGTCGCCCAGCCTCGTCGCTCCGGGATTTCGGGATGATTTTCGCGCGTGACTCGCGTGCATCATCGTCATCTCGGGCCTCGTCATCGTCGTCTCGAGGAGTTATGCAAGAGTGGTCGGGTCAACAGTGCGCCCAAGGGCTCCGCGCCGTCTAGGGGTGGAAATCTTCAGAGGTGCGTCCGCTGAAGATTTCTTCGTCGTAAAAGCCACGTATACATGGCGGGTTTCTCGAGAACTCTCGGCGTTCGAAGCGACCGTGGAACAATGCTCGTTCCGTCATTTCCAGGTCGTAGAATCCACTCATTACAAAACAGGCCAGCGACGGAACGACGAAGCCGGACGGACGGGGAGAAATGGATGAGAGATTCGCGAATGGGTAGGAAAAGCACGCGGACTCGGACATAAACCTGCGGCCGCGAGGCTGCCGTGGCCGTGTCGGAGGCTGAAGCTCTCTCTCTCTTCTCACCATTATTCTTTCTACTTTATACGAAATTTATTTTCAGCTCAAATTTCATTGTCGCACTTTAAACCCCGCTCGTCAAAGTGCTATAATACGAGAAAGAGAGAAAAAAAAGGGAGAGAGAAAAAAAAATATAGGCGGCAGAGGCGCGAGCCTCCACTCTTCCGGTGTGCATAGCTGCATAGCGGGAAGAGATTCGCGCGAGAGGAAAGGGCGGGAGGACGGCGCGACAGGACACCCCCGCGTTAATTGCTAATTTCAACAGTGCAGGCTCAACGTTGGGATTTTAATTAAATCACGCGAGTTATATCTACAGTGCCTCTATAATGCTCGCTCTGTCCGACACGTTTCTGGCAAACCGTGCCGTCCGGCATTAACCTCGCGCGTACGGCGGGACGCTATCGCGCGAGGGCGCATAGACGCGTGGGAGCGGCTACTGCGGTTAATCGTAGATAAAAAAGAGTGATATTTCGTTATTTCGTTGGGTTTCTAATTTCAATAATATAATTGCAACTCTGATTTTTATTTCTTCAAATAAAAATTACTGTGAGCAGAAAATTGGGGACAAAAGTGTGTAATGGGACCCCAAGGTGGATCTAAAGGTTAAGGCGCTTGGATGTTCCGGTAGAGGTGAAAAATTATAGAAATAGAAAGTTTACCGTTTGAAGACAATTTTTCGAAGCCCCGCCGTTACTGACGCACGTCCCAGAACGACTCTGAGCTCCGAGCATCAAGCGGAAGTTTTTTTTTTATAAAAAAAATAAATAAAAATCGCTATAGGCGAATAATTATTATAGGCAAGTAATTACTATAGGCAAAGAATCGCTATAGGCAACAAATCACAATAAGAAAAAAATCACTACAGGCAAAGAATCACTATAGGTAAAAATCATTATAGGCGAGTAATTACTATAGGCAAAAAATCACTATAAAGTGAATCACTATAGGCAAAAATTGCAGACAAAAATATAATGAGGCCCCCCTAGGTGGATCCAAAAGTTAATGTGCTTCGTTGTTCCGATCGAGGTAAAAAACGATAAAAATAGTAAGTTGACCGTTTCAAGAAAATCTTTCGAAGCGCCGCCCTCGCCGACGTACGTCCCAGAACGTCTTTGAGCGTCGAGCAGAAGCTGCCGAGGACACACATCGTGACTCCAAAGTACACGATCCGAGCACACGGAAGAGATCGCACGAGCTGCACGCACGAGCTGCGTACACTTATAAGTGTACGCAGAGGTGTAGAATAACAGGCCCGGCACTTGAGTGAACCGATAATGCTCGGACCGGACGTTGAGGCACGTTCACGTACGACACATCCGGGCTCGTGTGGTTTCGATATAATATCATATTCGTATGATATATATGCAAGCCCGTACGCACACTATAAATTTTCCCTACATGGTATTTCTCCGCGGGCTTTTCCGTACGGATATAAAACGCTGAAGCGGGCCCGACGAGGCTCGCGTCGCGCACGTAACGAAAAGCTTATATAGGCGTAACGCGTTCGCAAATCTCGCATGTGTACCTTGTCTTGATTGAGTCACGGCGATGAAATCCTTTCCACCCTACACTCTCGAAATCCTTTCCGATATAGACTCGGATTTAAATCGTCATAACGCACGTCTGGGATGGAATATGCGCGAAACTCCTATATGGACTGCTGAGAAACAAAAGGGCGTAGACCGTACACTTTAACATGGGAGTTGCGCCCATTTGTATCTCAGCAGTCGATACATCGTGGGCATACATTGGTTAGGATGACGAGCGTGCGAGAGCAGTTCGATCAGAGAATCCGTCGACTCGTGGCGTATTCCGTACGCAAAACTGGTGATCATGCGCCGCCTCTTTGTACACTCAATCCGGCCCGCAGTTTGCTATACTTAACCATCATATTTGAAAAGGTACATATTCGTTCAGTAAAAAAAGAAGTATAATCCGTAATGTTCACTCAATTTTAGTGTATGCATGGCTCATTTTCTTCCTTGGAAGATGCTCTACGAATTCGCCGTCTAGATAGTATTGTCTCTTTAAAAATGCCAGCTGTTTCTTTTTGAAGAAATTTTGTCGATGGATAAAAAAGGCTATCATTTTTAAACGGCAAATACTATCGAATATCTAGACCGTGAATTCATAGAGCATCTTTTGAGGAAGAGAATGATCCGCAATACATCAAAATCGAGCGAAAATTACGGATTATTCTTTGAAAAAACTGAACGAATATTCCAAAAATAAGCCCAAACCACTTAATATTTCTGCAAATCCATTGCAATCAATGGTTCTCTAGGTTAAAGACATCCGCTGTAATACAAATAACCATCCACTATGATGAATACATGTCTAAAACTTTGTATAGACGACTTCAAAGATGTAGCACTCATTTCACTAGTGCGAAGCACTCCCAACCTCCCCGACCTTAAAATCACTCGGACGAGAATGTCTACCGGGAAATCAACTGACGGGGAAGAAACGAGCTTCTTCGCCGAGGCCATCGTCATCTCGATATTTCCATCTCGTTCGCCGGAGACCCCGGAAGCCGGCCTTCCAGCCTGCGCGCGCTACTGGACACGGGAAGCGAGAGGAAGTCGCCTCAACCGGTCCCGGATTTTATTTCGTGAGCGTTTGTCTTCCGCCCGGATTATCTTTCACCGTTCGCTCTGCCTCGTCCCGTCGTTATTCCCTTCTCGCTTCTGAGTGTATAAGCGGAAGATAAGATTGGCCAACAGTTCGCGAGCCCTCGCCCGTGACATATGGCGGGCGTACCGGGGCTCGCTCGTTGCTCCGGACTGATTCCCGTTTCTTTCGTCCCGTCCGGTCCGGGCAACAACAGCAGGAGCGCTCCATCCTTCGCGGCCTTGCATTTTTCTCGTCTCTCCTTCTGGTCCGGCTGTCGGCCGGAGCCACGGGAGATCGGGCTGGAACTTCCCGTCTCTGACTTGCGTACGTGCCAGATCGGAAGGAAGCTTGCTCCATTTGCCAGGATCTCACGCGTACATTTTTAATAGCCGCGGAGCGACTGCAACGCGCGGAAGTGGAACATCCACACGGGGGAACTTTCATTTTTGTGCGGTTACGAATGTACGATTATTATCGGTACAAACTTGTGTACACACGATAAATCACGCCGTGGCATGAATCATGCGGTAGGCGTCGCACACGTGAGGACGTGCCACGTAATGATACTTTTGGGTATAACGAGACTCGTTAGTGACGCATCGCTGAAGAGTTCGGCGAACTAACACTGGCGGTTTTTAGTATCAATCTTTCAATTTTCGAGTCTTTTGTGACGAGTACTGGCGCCATGGCCGCTAGCACAGGTACACTTTCAAAGAAAAATTGACATTTTACGGACCGGACTAGAAGTTTGTATGCTAAAACTGGTACATTTAAGTTCAAAAAATTAATAGCCTTTTACAGAGAAATTAAAGTAAGTTATTGAAATTAAAGGACTTTTATAATAAAATTAAAGTGAATTCTTTAGAGTAAACTATTTGAAAAAAAATCATATACTTTACGTTAATTTTTTATCGCCATTGTGCCTCAAATTTAACTTCCAAATTTAACTTCCAGGACCACTACATTAAATTTCATAGGAATTTTCTTTACAGTGTAGGAGACCTTCGGACAGAACGTTCCAAAAGTTATTCTCCTGTGGCAATGAGTTAACGAGTCACGATCAAGGAGAGCAGCCAGCTTCCCGGTTTATTATACTCTAATTGTTACAGGCCGAAAAAACACGGGCGTTTTTTAGAATTAATTTTTTTAATTTTCGAGTCTTTTGTGATATTCCAAGAACTTATAGCGATGCACTGAGAAAAAGGATAGTGTTTCTCACCATAATGAATAGTTCCTAGGGGGAACGTCTATACAGATAGTTTCCGATACTATATATTCAATCGGTTACACTCAGATCTGGGCAAATGCACTAAGTACTTGAAGTACGCATTAAAGTATCAAGTACTGAGTCAGTGTCCAGTACTTAGAACTTCCGAAATTTAGTTCTGTCACTACTCAACACGTCAGTACTCAAGGACTACTCAGCGCTTAGTACTTCGAGTACTCGAATGTCCACTTCAAGTACTTAGGCTATTTGCCCAGCTCTGGTTACACTATCATTATGACTGGAATGACGATTTTTTTGTCATTGTCGTAACTATAAAATGTAGACGTTCGCCTTGGGAACTATTTTTAACTCCCGACTGCCCGCTAGGGCAAAAAAAGACGGGAGTTATGCGTTTCACCGCGATGAGAGATATCGTTGTCCGCGATATTCTTGTAAAAGGCTACAAATTACTTGACGAAATTTGATACAGCTAATCTATGACGCACCGTCATCAATGTTTTCAAAGAAAAATTAAAACCTGTACAATATTGGTAGAAATAAATGCAATGTATTAAATAGTCACTCGAATATATCGAAAATTGAGCGCCATTTTTAGTGATATATTTTTTTATGGTATAACGACAGTATTGTTGCTGTAAGTATGGAAATTTTTTCTCAGTGTTGCAGCGAGCAGACAGGGAATATGCCTGTGCTGCAGGGTTACTTTAGGATTAAACGCTCTCGAAGTTATTTTCGTGTGTCAATGAGTTAACGAGTCACGATCAAAGAAAGCAGCAAGCTTCTCGGTTGATTATATTCTATTGTAACGAGTCGAAACGAACTAGGCTATCTGATCCGGAATAGCTATACACTTGTTCACTATAATAGTAATTATAGGACGCCAGTGGCGCACCATTTTCATATTGTAAAGGCAGCGCCGGGTCGTAAATTTTTTTTCATCTCCGGGACTGCTCTAGCATGATTAGCGGCGGAGTTTTTCGTGTGTTTAACGAGACTCACCGAGGCTAATGAGTTTCCGGAGTTCGAGGCTACGGTTGCCATAGTCATATAGACTTACACTTAAGAATGTATTAAGATCTCTCCATTAGGCTCTCGCCACGATTACGGATGAAATTTCAACAAATCGGAAATAAATTTCTTTTCAATCACATTAGATCTGCCTAAATATAATGTAGGCCAGTTTTGGAAACGCTGGAAAAAGCCCAATCGATCTTCGTACGTCGGTGGCGTTAGCAAATTGCCACATTTTGCATAATTCCATTTTGGGATGACTGATGTAAAAATATATATGTATTTAAAACATAGTAGGTTTGAGGTTACGGTTGTTGTAGTCATATTGACGTATATTTAAGAATGTATTGAGATCTCACCATTAGGGTTTTCACGCTTTTGGATGAAATTTCAACAAATCGGAAATAAATTTCTTTTCAATCACATTAGATCTGCCTAAATATAATGTAGGCCAATTTTGGAAACGCTGGAAAAAACCCAATCGATCTTCGTATGTCGGTGGCGTTAGCAAATTGCCACATTGTGCATAATTCCATTTTGAGATGACTGATGTAAAAAAATATATATATTCAAAACATTGTGAGTTTGAGGCTACCGTTGTCATAGTCATATTGACGTATATTTAAGAATGTATTGAGATCTCACCATTAGGGGTTTCAGGCTTTTGGATAAAATTTCAAAAAATCGGAAATAAATTTCTTTCCAATCACATTAGGTCTGTGTAAATATAATTCAGATCAATTTTGCAAACGCCGGAGACAGTAGAACCGATCTTCGTACGTCGGTGGCATTAGTAAATTGCTACATTTTGCAGAATTTTATTTTGGGATGACTAATGTAAAAAAATATATATATTCGAAACATATTAAGTTTAAGGCCACGATTGCCATAGTGTTATAGACCGTACACTCAAGAATGTGTTAAAATCTCTGTTAGAGTCTTTTTTAGATTCTGTTAGAATCTTTTCAAAATATCTCTGTTAGAGATATTTTGAGAAATATATGTTCAAAACATATCCGAACAAAAAAGTATAATAAATCAAAAAGTTGTGGTTAGCCATTGCGGGGCGGAGTTAAGCGACGGCCAATGGGAACAAAACGCAGAAACTCGCGTTTATCGTCGACCCTCGAGCGACAGAGGGGAAACGCAACGACGGCCATCCAGTATACAACAAACTATACATTATGTATGATACTGTAGAAAAACTATACTTAAAACAACATGACGTAAGGATCGAAGGTAAAGGGCCGAGAAAGAGCGCAAAAGGCGGGTGACCGACTGTCCGAGCGGGGAACGAGATAATCACTTAATTACCCGATGCCGCGTCGTTATGTATAGCGGCCCTTGGGCCCTCCGCCGCCGTTGGAGCCCGCCGCCCGCTGACCCGCACGCGATCCCGACAAACAAAAGTAATAAAAAAAAGTTGGGTCGAGCGAGAAGCCCCACCCCGCATTTACGCGTCGATAATACGCGTGTCGGTGTTTCTGTTTCTTCGAGAACGGCGCATCGGTGTATGTTGCAACACACATAGTTACCCGTGTGCGTTCGACCACGCTCCCCGGAAGGGCTCGACACACCCTGTGGAGAGCCCGCGCCGATCTGACACCCGACGTACGCCATAATATCACGGTAGTTTTGGGCGATAGAGCCACGTATTTCCTAGTAGTAATTTTGGAGCGTTAGATTGGGGCCTGCCAGGGCCGTGCCAGGTCGGTTTTCGTCGGGTCTCATCAGGGTCCCTCTGAAAATGTCTACTTCTAGAATGTCAGGCATTTGGGAGCGAACTACATCCAGTACTTTTTAAAAATTGCTAAAAAAATGAAGTTGGTTCGAGTGAGATGGTAAGTTTGGGCGATACGGCCACATTTTCGCTGGTAGAAATTTCAAAGCGTTACATCGGGGCATGCCACGGCCATGCCAGGCAATTTTTTGTCGGATCTGATCAGGTCCCAATACAACCCTCAAAAATGTCAGGCCTTTTCGGAGCGGAAAACATGCAGTACTTCAAAAAATGCCATAATATCACGGTAGTTTTGGGCGATAGAGCCACGTATTTCCTAGTAGTAATTTTGGAGCGTTAGATCGGGGCATACCAGGGCCGTGCCAGGTCTGTTTTTGTTGGATCTCATCGGGGTCCCTCTGAAAATGTCTACTTCTAGAATGTCAGGCGTTTGAGAGCGAAAAACAACCAGTAGTTTTTAAAAATTGCTAAAAAAATGAAGTTGCTTCGAGTGAGATGGTAAGTTTAGGCGATACGGCCACATTTTCGCTGGTAGAAATTTGAAAGCGTTACATCGGGGCATGCTACGGCCATGACAGGCAAATTTTTGTCGGATCTGATCAGGTCCCAATACAACCCTCAAAAATGTCAGGCCTTTTCGGAGCGGAAAACATGCAGTACTTTAAAAAACTTCACAATATCACGATAATTCCGGCTGATACGGCCACGTCTTCCTTACTAGAAGTTTCGAAGCGTTACATCGGGCCTGCCAGGGCTGTGTCAGGCAGGCTTTTGCCGGATCTCTTCAGATCCGGTTATAACCTTCTAAAATATGACCTTCTGAGATTTCAGCCTTTTCGGAGCAAAAAACATGCGTTTAAAAACGCCATAATATCACCACAATTTTCGGAGATACGGCCACATCTTCCCTAGTAAATGTTTCGGAGCGTTACATCGGGGCGTTACAGCGAGGCCTGCCAGGGCCGTGCCAGGCTCTTGCCAGATCTCATCAGGTCCCAATGTAACCCTCTAAAAAGTCCACCTCCAGAATGTCAGGTCTCCTTCAGACCGAAAACATGCGGAACTGAAAAAAAAATGCTCAAAAAAATGGTCACCGAGAAACTCTCTGAACTGAAGAGTTTGATAAATTCGATCTCATTTTCGCGATAAGTTGGCGCGTCTCCCGCGCTCACTCCTCCCACCGTGATATGATAAACTCCACTCGCATGACTGCAGAGCCAAGCGAGCACGCAACGCGTATAACAAATACCTAAATAATTCATTGATTCATACCAGGAGGGTTCATCGGGACGCGCGTCGCCGCCAGTTGAAGCGCTGACGTTTTACACGTGTAAACTAAAAGGCCTTAACACACGTGAGCGTGACACGAAACGCACACGGGATAATGCATCAAGACGTTGTCCCCGGCTTACGGCCGGCTCGGTTCGGGCGTGAATGCGACTTAGACGGTGGTGTGCGCGGCACGAGACCGAAACGCAGCGGGCCATGAGGAGGACGTCTCACACATCCGGAGTGTCGAGACACGTGGCCGGGCCGATGTCGGCCCGGACTGGGGGCTCTCTCGCTCCGTCCCGCACGAGCATGCTGCACGCTCGTGTGTTGGTGCATATGAGTTTTAGCGTCCTACGTGGAAGCACTGAGCGGACCATAGGCAGCCGAGTGTGGCTCGCCGCTCGACCGTGCCGGTTGTCTGCCTCGCGCTGCCGCTCTTCGTAATTACCGGCCTTGCGTGTTAATGTCTTTATGAAGTAGCGAGCAGCGAGTAGAACGAGAGGGATCGGCTAACGGTAATACACGGGCACACACGAATGGGCCGGTTTCGTTTCACTGCGTGCCGCCGCTACCGGGCCTGCGGCCGCCCCGCCGGTCCTAAGGCCACTTTACTGATTTACCAAAATTTCACTCCGACGGAGATAAATATCGTCCGGCGACGGGCCGCCTCGAACCGGCCTCGGACCATCGTTAGATCCTCGTGTCGCATCGCTCCATTCGTTAAGGTTGTGGATATTAAAAACAAAAAAAATTGGGTAATCAGGTATGATTGCACGAAAGACGGGGAGAGATAAACGAGATATGATTACGGGTATTTATTGTCCGAGTCGCCGAAGGCGAGAGCGATCGGTCTGGTGAACGAGGAAATCGTTTGCGCTATCTTGAAGATTAACCGAATATTTTTTTTTTTTTTTACGGTAGGTGTGTTTTTGATATTTTTAGTCGGCATGGAGAAATCTTGGGAACTATCGTAGTGTCTATCAATATCAATCGGCAATATATGTCAATATTGATGTATGCAAATTTAAACCCAAATTCATTTCATTAAACGACATTTTGTTTTTCGATCTTAGAAACGTTTCAACATTTCAATAAACTCCCAAAGCTTTGTATAGACAAAGATTTTTGTAGATGCTTTGATAAGATATACATTTTGATGTATCTTATAAAATATATATTTTTTCGATGGTAAACGTTTTTTTAAATTTTCATTTGACATGGAGAAACTTTGGTAACAATTTAGGGAAAAAGTGGCGAATATAGCAAACCGCAATTATCACGCACTCACCTCATTATATTGATACATACAGATTTAAACTCAAATTAATTTACTTAATCGAGATCCTGTTTTTTATTTTCCAAACTAGCATTTCGACATTTCAATGAACTACCCACATCTTTGTTTACAGCGGGGGCGTTATGCTTTCTATACTTTCATAATTTGAATAAACAGTTACCTAATTGCAGTATTTATTGGACCAGATTTTGGAGCTAGAATCTTCTCAATGGTGGGTTGCACCGCGTTCATTAGCGAACCGTGAAGTTTTCTTGTCTGTGTGTTTATTTCGCGCAGCTCGCTTCGAGTTTCTTTCTCACTTAAGTTTTGTTTTATCTGTGTCAAGCACTTAAATATATTTTTATTTGTTTCTATTTTTTGATAAACCATGCGTACACGGGTCAAGCAGCGCCACAACAACAACAACCCGCGCCGACGGTGCATGTTTTTGCGGTGCGCTCGCCGTGCATCCCTTTTATAAGTACTTCGGGTTTGAATGTGTGCACATCGAACTCGGTCACGTGGAGAAGTAAGCAGGAGTGAGGCAGATACAGTTAGACTTGCCTGGTCCGTACGTCAATGTGTGTATTATCTACACACACACACACACACACATACACATCCGTGAACTTCGAACTTTATGCAACAAACTACACAAAAGCCGATGTTAACTTTCAATTGAATTATTCCACGGTGGAAAGGCTTTGAGCATCATTGATCTCGAGTGAGCCACGCAGTTATGTACTTTCGACGCCGTACTGTTCGCCGCAGTGTTTATCCTAGCATCGCTGCTTATTTGGCACAGCACATTCGATTTTGAGATGTCTCTTAACATCGTACCTGGCTGTCCAATTAGCACGAATTCTGAAGAGAGATAAGGGTATTGGAAAAAGAAATGATCATACATCTGCATGAATTGGCAACGAATTGTCATCACCTGCCAATGAGTGCGAGATTATACAACAAATTGTTTGTCGCAAAATTTGTGTCCATTTTACAAAAAAATCTTCTGCATTTTACAAAAATTTCTGTTAATTTGGCGAAGATTTTTTGTAAAATTAAAAAAAAACAATTGGGATGTTTATTAACAAAAAAAATTTCGTAAATGTACACATTTTTTTGACTGTCTATGTACTTTCGACTCGGTACTGTTCGCCGCAGAGTTAATCCTAGCATCGCTGCTTATTTGGCACAGCACATTCGATTTTGGGATGTCTTTTAACATCGTAACGGGCTGTCCAATTACCACGAATTCTAAAGAGAGATAAAGGTATTGGAAAAAAATTACCATACATCTAGGAATGAATTGGCAAAGAACTGTCATCATCTGCCAAGGAGTGCGAGATTATACAACAAATTGTATGTCGTAAAATTTGTGCCCATTTTACAAAAAAGTCTTGTCCATTTGACAAAAATGCCTGTTAATTTGGCGAACATTTTTTGTAAAATTAACAGAAAACAATTCGGATGTTTGTTAACAAAAAAACTTTGTTATATGTACACATTTTTTTTAGTGTGTCTGTACTTTCGACTCGGTACTGTTCGCCGTGGTGTTTATCCCAGCATCGTTGCTTATTTGGCACAGCACATTTGATTTTGAGATATTTGTAACATCCTGCCGGGCTGTCCAATTAGCATGAATTCTAAACGAAGGTAAGGATTTTGAATGAAATTATCATATATCTGGAAACAAACTGACACCGAACTACCGAACTGTCGTCACCTGCCACCGAGCGCGAGATTTTACGATAAATTTATTGTCGTAAATCCGTGAACTTTGAACTTTATACAACAAACTACACGACAGCCGATGTTAATTTTCAATTGAACTATTCCACGGTGGGAAGGGTTTGAGCATCATTGATCTCGAGCGAGCCACGCAGCTGTGTACTTTCAACTCGGAACTGTTCGCCGCGGTCTTTATCCCAGAATCGTTGCTTATTTGTCGGAGCACATTCAATTTCGAGATGTTTTTTAACAGCCTGCCGTCCTGTCCAATTAGCTAGAAATCTAAACGGAGATAAGGCTGTTGAAAAAAATAAATTATCATACATCTGGGAACAAACTTGTACCGGACGGTCGTCACCTGCCGACAAGTACAGGATTTTACCACACACATTTTTTACCATCTATACGTGTATAGGAATATATCGGGAATAATTTACGTGAATGTGGTAAAAATTATCGGTGAATCTACGACATGCCGACACATGTTGAAACGAAAGTCGGCAGCTGGCTATTACAACGAATAAAGTAGATAAGTTTTTGAACTGTCCGAATATATCAAA
Organism: Stenichneumon culpator; assembly: GCA_964017025.1. Taxonomy (NCBI): domain Eukaryota; kingdom Metazoa; phylum Arthropoda; class Insecta; order Hymenoptera; family Ichneumonidae; genus Stenichneumon; species Stenichneumon culpator. The sequence continues at coordinate 10,450,807 of OZ024776.1, read as the reverse complement.
TACAAAGATACTTATGACGAAATTATGAAATTCACAATGCTGGCGCGTCTCTCGTGGAAGCCTGCATTTGCACACGGTAACACGACTCGTATGTAACATTAACGGGAGAGTCCGAGAGGGCGAAACGATGATAACGATTCCCATCAACGTTTTCTTAAAAATTATCGGTAAATCTGCGATACGCCGACACATGTTGAAACGAAAGTCGGCAGCTGGCTATTACAATGAATAAAGTGGATAAGTTTTTTAACTGACCGAATATATCAAATACAAAGGTACTTATGCCGAAATTATGAAATTCACAATTCTGGCGCGTCTCTCGCGAAAGCCTGCATTTGCACACGGTAACACGACTCGTATGTAACATTAACGGGAGAGTCCGAGAGGGCGAAACGATGATAACGATTCCCGGGAACGTTTTCTTAAAAATTATCGGTAAATCTGCGACACGCCGACACATGTTGAAACGAAAGTCGGCAGCTGGCTATTACAACGAATAAAGTAGATAAGTTTTTAACTGACCGAATATATGAAATACAAAGGTACTTATGACGAAATTATGAAATTCACAATGCTGGCGCGTCTCTCGTGGAAGCCTGCATTTGCACATGGTAACAATTCGGTCTATGCGCAATGCCAATGCTATCCGCTAATATCGCCATTCAACATTTCTTTCGGCGAATTTATCCTGAAATCCACGTCTTATGCGCCAAAGCGAGCAACATTAACCGGAGAGTCCGAGAGGGCGAAACGATGATAACGATTCCCGGGAACGTTTTCTTAAAAATGATCGGTAAATCTGCGACACGCCGACACATGTTGAAACCAAAGTCGGCAGCCGACTATTACAACGAATAAAGTAGATAAGTTTTTTAACTGTCCGAATACATCAAATACAAAGATACTTATAACGAAATGATAAAATTCACAATGCTGGCGCGGCCCTGGTCGAAACATGCATTTGCACATGGTAACAATTCGCTCTATGCGCAATGCCAATGCTATCCGCTAATATCGCCATTCGACAATTCTTTCGGCGAATTTATCCTGAAATCCACGATTTATGCGCCAAAGCGAGGAATCCTCGACACGACTCCCATGCGACATTAACCGGAGAGTCCGAGAGGGATGAGAAACGATGACAACGGTTCCCGGGAACGATTTCTTAAAAATTATCGGTAAAAATTATCGGTAAATCTACGACACGCCGACACATGTTGAAACCAAAGTCGGCAACCGGCTATTACAACGAATAAAGTAGATAAGTTTTTTAACTGTCCGAATACATCAAACACAAAGATACTTATAACGAAATGATAAAATTCACAATGCTGGCGCGGCCCTGGTCGAAAAATGCATTTGCACATGGTAACAATTCGCTCTATGCGAAATGCCAATGCTATCCGCTGATATCGCCATTCGACAATTCTTTCGGCGAATTTATCTTGAAATCCACGATTTATGCGCCAAAGCGAGGAATCCTCGACACGACTCCTATGCGACATTAACCGGAGAGTCCGAGAGGGCGAAACGATTTTAACGATTCCCGGACCTGTCCCTCGCGCAGATTCGCGGACGATAGGATCTCTTCGTGAGTTTACTCTGCGGACCCCCCTGCGTTTGCGAGCGGCGATGCGCCGTGTATGGTTCCGCACTTAAGTTGAGAAATCGATGAAGTTTCGAGCCGGGACTACGATCACGGCAGAAGGAGCATTCACCGGGCAGTGTGTGTGTAGACAAGAGATAAAGGTACCGAACGACAGAGCCGAGGGGGAGGGTGAGGGAGTCTGCACCTGCGGACCGTAAGCTAGCTGGGATGGGACCACGATGCAACGGCAATGCGGTCCGGTGGGACCATCGCGCGGTGGCGTCGGCGTCTCTCTAAGATCCGCCTAAGGCCGTGGAACGACCGGTTATTACCCACGTCTGCCGTATACCACGTATAGCCCGGGACCATAGTGTTATACCAATATGTATGCATCCGAGGTACACGTGGATGCTGGGCCGATTAGAGAAAGCCCTCGGGTCGGCCCGGTACGGCGTTCCACGCTAAGATGTATAATGTCCATCGAGCCATATAAGCTCCATAAAGGACCTCGACGGATTCCCCGAACCCTTCAGCGTTCACCGGCAACGGAGAGCTTTCGACCTCCTCGATAGACCGTTTATGAATACATTATTTAGAAGGTAATTATTATAATGACCCAATCGGGACCCCAGAATCGTCATGCTCAATCATAGATTCGAGATTCGATTGCAGAAATGATTTTTTGTCGAGATTTGTCGAAATTTCATCGAGTCGCTAAGGCTGTGTTTATAATGACCCAATCGGGACCCCAGAATCGTCATGCTCAATCATAGATTCGAGATTCGATTGCAGAAATGATTTTTTGTCGAGATTTGTCGAAATTTCATCGAGTCGCTAAGGCTGTGTATTTGTATCGCACGAATTTGGCTTGGGGAAGTTGACTTGGAGGATAAAATTCGACGAGCGGACCATTCTTTTTTTCTTCCTAAAGCCGCGCATTGATAGAGACTTGCCATAGAGATGAGATTTTATGTCATGCAGATATCTTCAGGGTCGTTAAAAATTGAGATTTGACATGGTCGAATTTAGCAAAAATGTCCCGCTCGCTTCGACACGCATCTTCGTTGTGGTGACGAATTTCTCGCTGCTCCACTTTCGCGCCTTCGGTTTGGGAATGACTATCCTTAACTGGCGTGAAACCGGCCAAATGCGACATGTTTGGGTGGGAGCTTATCCGTACGGATCGTTTAACGTATGGCTGCATTATCGGTACGGGGTATCCCTGGACACAGTAGCACGTCGCGATGCGGCCCGTTACTGCGTTCTCCGCTAAGATGCATAATGTGCATCGAGCCATATTAAGCTCCATAAAGGACCTCGACGGATTCTCCAAACCGTTCAGCGTTCAGGAAACGGAGAGTTTTCGACCTCCACGATAAACCGTTTAGAAACAGGTTATTCAGACGGGAATTATAGTACTAATTTAATCAGGACCAGAAAATCGTCATACCAAAGATGGCTTTTTGCACGATCCAGTCACGACTTTAAAAAATGAAATTGGCCGCACTGTAAAAAAAGCTTGCGTGCTGCTAAAGATTTTTAAAAAATTTCAATTCTACTTTAAATTCTTACAATTCTATAAGATACTAAAACAACGACAGTAAGCCTGTCAAGGTGACATATTATCATTTCAATCCCGTATAGAATTGTAAGAATTGAATTAACAATCTTTTTTCATTGGCAACCCGCGAGCCTATTTTACTTGACTCATTGATATATCTTTCAGTTCATGGTCGATTTTCTCAGAATGTCCGGCCGACTTCGACGCGCATCTTCACCCCAATGACGAAATTTCTCGCCGCTCCGCTTTCGCGCCTCCTCTATGGAAGCATTTATCCTTAACTGGCGTGAAACGGGCCAAATTCGATATACGTTTCGGTGAGAGCTTATCGTTCAGATCGTTTAACGTACGGTGGTATTATCGATACGGGGTATCCTTGGACACAGTAGTACGTCGCGATAGGTTTCAGGCGCAATCCGATATTGCAGGGGCTGTACAGCCGAGCGCCTGTGGGCAATAACGATCGGCTATTAGAGACATCGAGCTGCCTTGAGTATAATCTACCAGTGTACCGACACCATCGTCGTCCGTTACTGGCACAACTACCACCGCGTTTATAGATTCTGTAGGTGAGAGCAGAAGAACAGAGCATGGCAGACTAGGTGAACGTAAACGGAAGCCAGGTCCCTTTGACGACATAGCCTAACAGGACGACGATGACGACAACGACGTCGTCGTATAACCAGTAACACCGGGGCGTTTATCCGGGGCTGAGGACATAATGGAACCGGGCGCACTATAAACGCGGATGCGATGTAAAATTGTCGCGTGCCTTTCGGCTATGTGTGGCCCCGAACCCACTGAATCATTGAACCGCTCCGGGGAAGTAGGTTTCGACCGGACTCCGGAGCAGTACCACTCGACCATGCTACCTTGTAGAATATTGAAAACAGTCAAAGTTTATCGGACCGCAATAGTTTCGCGCCTAAGATACTGCCTAGACGATGAGAAAGTGAAAACGATGATAAAAAAAAAGAGAAACAAATTTTATTGAAAGGATTGCTAAAAAATTGTATTGGAGCCCTGAGGGTAGAATTTTGAGACGTCAGTTTGAACTTAAGATCGCTCTTGAGATCGAACTTAAGCTCGAAGTTTGGCACGGACTTCATTGCGTACTTGAGATAGAACTTAAGATCGAACTCGAACTATAATCAAATTTCAGTTCAGACTTAAGTTCGAACTTAAGATCAAACTTAATCATGAAATCAAAATCGAACTGAGGTTCGATTTTGAGTACAAACTTACAATAGATCGTAAGAACACAATGAAGTTCGAGCCAAACTTGGATCCTAAGTTTGTTCTTAAATGTCATCTTAAGTTCAAACTAACGTCTTGAAATTCGACCCTGAGGTATTGAACCGCTCCGGGGAAGTGGGTTTAGACCAGCGGCACAATACCACTCGATCATGCTACATCGTAGGACATTTAAAACAGTCAAATTTCCTTGGACTACAGCAGCTTCTCTCCTGACATACTGCCTAGGCGATGATAAGGTAAAAATGATGATAACAGAAATTGAAAAAAAATTTTGAGTGAAAGATTTTTTCTTAATTTCGCTATCGCCGTGTTAACAACGGCGAACATAAGCATACGACAGACGCGCAAAACACAGCCAATTATGATTTACGGTCGACGTGACACCGAGCAACGAGTGAGCCGATCGCAAATTTCCTTATATATATTTCCGTTATATATATATATATATTGCTCGCCAAAGGAAGTTCCGGTATTGAGGATCCGTGAAGGTGAAGAAACGGATAGAGTGAAAAGGACAACTGTAGGAGGCTCCGGAGAACAGGAACGAGTAGACGACAGAGGTGGAAGAAGATGAGGCAAAAGGAAAGTAGCCCGCGCCGCAGCGCGGCATAAGCAGCGGCAGTAACGGAGCAACGGCGGTGCGGCGTTTCTCACGAGATTGTCTTTACGAGCCCAAGCTCCTTTCGGAGGCAGTGAAACGCGACGAGAAACTTAAAGGCTGTTCTTTCTCGAGGGTACCCACCGCCGAGCTTCTTCCTTCATCGTCCCTTTCTCTTCCCTTTATATATTTTCCCACCGTCCTTCACTCTCCGCTTCAGGTCCTTCGACTCTGGTTTTTCTTATATTTCACTATTTTACCGTATTTTTTTCTTCCCTTCTTCACTTTCCTTTCGTTCGGTACCTTTGTTCCTTTAATTACATACCTCCTTGCGTAATACACTTAAGATATCGCGAATTTCACGGACACGCGCGTTTGAGAATACCGAGGGGGTTGCGGAGGGGCCGCGGGGAGGGGGGATGAGAAAAGTTTGAGAGGAATTTCTCTCCTCGGAAGCGACGAAGCGGCCATACTCGAGCGTAGTCGTCGCCGGTCGACGAGAAAGCGTCGATTAGTCAAATTACTTTTCACAATTTTCATTCGCAGGCTTACCCTGCCTCTTTCCCAGCACTCACACATTGCGCGGTAGTCCTCGTTATAAGGCGGGCGGACTGTTCGTTGGGTGCATTACTCTTGGTTCTTAGGCGCCAAGTCCTTTTAGAGAAAAGAAGTTAGTCAGGTGTGAGAGAAAAAAAAAATGAAAAAAAGAGAAATTGCTAAGGGGGCTACGTAGCACGCGTTCCTCACTCCCTTCGAGCGGACTATCGTGGGGAAGCTCCTCGTCGTGAAGGGCGCTAGGGCCGACGAACTTATGCACGCCCCGATAACTTTCGGACTCTAATCTTCGACGAAGTTTCCAGCCTGCTCTTCCCCGGCGGTCCGTTCGCTCTCTCGCTCTACCCACTTTCCGCTTCGACAGTCTGGACTCTCAAACTTGCCGTCAGTCGCTTAATATGCCCCTTATAGAAATCCATCCGGTATCCGCATAGAAATTTGTTGTGCGTAAATTTTGCGCCAAGGCCTTGCACGCTCCTGATTTGGGCCGGTGGGAGCGCGTTGCATTAAAGCTCCAATGCGTACTGAAGACAACCGGTCCAGAATACTTCAACGCGTATTTTCGAAAGCTTGTAAAAATTTGGAAAACCAACCCTTCGTCATTTCCTAACGTCGAAATGAACACGTCGACGTTTCTGCAGTTGTAACGCCATAATAGCACCATTTAGCTATGACGTAGCGCACTTCGTTCTGTAAAGAAACAGCGTTACCGCTATTACCGAACGTGTCGAAAGCTTCGTCGAAAGATGAATGATCCATATCCCTATTTGGTGTCCGGAGCGAATAGTTGACTGCCGTCTTATCCAATACCATGAATTTTCCTTCCCGGCTTCGTTATCAAATAACCCTGCCATTCGCTGGATACCGAGATTGGACGTTGCCCAGCACCCTCGCACCGATCATCCCAGATGGGTGCGCGGAACATCAAAGTCGCACTGGGTAATGTAGACCACCGATCTGGAATACTTTAACGCGAAGATTTCCACATCGTGGCACGAGTAAGACACCGCATAAACATTTGGAAGATCAATTCCTCGTAATTTCCTAACGACGAACGGAACATAACGGATTTTGTGCAGTTGTAACGCTAATAGCACCATTCAGATACGCGCTCCTTCACAGCGACGTCACCGGAATGACCGAATGTGTCCAAAGCTTTTGCACTTCAAGATGAATGGTCCATCTCCTATTTAGTGTCTGGAGTGAATACGTAACTGAAGTCTCACCCAGTACCATGATTTTTCTTTTCCGGCTTCGTTATCAAATAACCCAGCCATTCGCTGGATACCGAGTTTGGACTTTGGCCAGCAGCTGCGTCACGACATCCGCGCCCAGCCGATCATCCCTGGCACTCCGTTTTTCAAAGAGCCAGAATCACTGGAATAATCGAACATATCGACAGCTTTTGAATTTTAAGATAAATGGTTCATGTGGTATTCGGTGTCCGGAGTGAATAGGTAACTGCAGTCTCACCCAGTACCATGAATTTTGCTTCCCGGCTTCGTTTATCAAATAACCCAGCCATTCGTTGGATACCGAGATTGGACGTTGCCCAGCAGCCGAGTCATGGCAGCCTCGCCCAGCCGATCATCCCCGGCAAGGCGATGCTGCGAGAAGACGACGGCGACGATGGAACGGAGGAGGATAAGAGATCCGAGGAAAGAACGTGTTTAGCAACGATAAGCAGGATAATTGACAGATGCCTGGTGTGGTGGGGCGCCTCGGTTCGGCTTCAACGGAGATTAAGGAAAAGTTCTTCGGCGAGGTTGTGTGCCAGAAGAAGCACGTAGTATCGAAGCCGTCCAGCCGTCTTCTTGCTTCTGCCATCCACTTTGGAGGGACGGGCAAGAAGTGGAAAGGAAGCGAAAAAAAAATGGATTAAAAAAGAAAAGAGGTTGAGAAAAAAAAAAGAAAATTGAGGATAAACGTCTCTACCTTGCGGAGGTGCCCATCGATGCCGAGATAATCTTGCAAGTTAAGGAATCCCCGCTTCGAAACTTTTCATTTACTACGGTACATATAGATGTAGAGTGTCTATGGTATACGATGCATAGTTGTGCGAGTGTTAATGGGGATGGTGCATACTTGCTGCATTCCAAAACATCGGTCGCCCCCGGGGAATCATTAAGGTATGCACTCGATGCTGCGTTTAGACAGTTAAAAACTAAATCTGTTCTTGATCGATCAATAAATACTTGAATATTTGGATCTAGCGATCAATAAATACTTGAACCCGCGCATCCTTTGATCGACGTCCTCACCAGCCGGACTCACTTCGGTTCAAAAAGTTCGCGTGGATTGACGGAGAGAAAACAGAACAAACATTAACCCCATTATCTTGGGTAGTTTCCTAGGCGCTAAACTATCTGTCATTGATCGACCAATAAATACTTGAATCTCACCCGCGCATACTTTGATCGACGTCCTCACCAGCCGGATTCATTTCGGTCCAAAAACTTTGCGTGGCTGGAAGGATAGCAAATAGAACAAACACTAATCTCATTATCATTGGTAGTTTCCTACGCGCTAAACTATCTGTCATTGATCGACCAATAAATACTTGAATCTGAGCCGCGCACCCTTTGATCGACGTTCTCACCAGCCGGATTCACTGGGGTCCAAAAACTTCGCATGGATAGACGAATGACAAACAAAACAAACATGAGTCCCATTATCTTCGGTAGTTTCCTGTTTGCTGAACTATATATCTTTGATGAACCAATAAATACTTGAATCTGACCCGTGCATCCTTTGATCGACGTCCTCACCAGCCGGATTCATTTCGGTCCAAAAACTTCGTACGGATGGCCGATAGAACAATCGCTAATTCCATTGTCTTTGGTAGTTTCCCATGTGCTGAACTATCCGCCGGCAATCCTGGCGGCGCGTGCATCGCTCGGGCGTGCAGCGTGTACACGTCCATTATGCGCCAGTCGTCAACGCCCTTTGCTGTACCGTGTTGAAATGTGCAGATGAAGCAGAGGCATGTATGAATTTTCCGCGTAACTCTCGCGCGATTCTCGTTGCTCCCACAACATAGGTATGCCACGCTGCATCCTCAAGTTCGGGCAAGTTTCGCGAATGCGTATATTATGTATAATACGTATGCGAGTTAGGCGGGAAGATCGTACGTGCTGACAGTCGAAGGGGCTTTACTTTGGGAAATATGCATCCGGACGAAGACAGGATATGAACATTGTTCGGCTAACTCTCATCCGAGAGGTTTCGGAGAATAATCGAATTCTCTTGAACGTACGTCTGACGCAGATGCATTTTCGGGAGAAATTATGCTCAATTGAAGGAGAGACTCTGTACCGATTAAAAAAGAAAGCAATTGCGTGAGATCTCGTCGTCATCGTCGTGAGGAGAAAACTTTCGGGATGTTACTTGACAATTTTTTTTCACACATTTAGAAGCGAAAGATTTGTCCCGTCTATGGTCCAGCTTGACCAAACCCTCGTTTCCCCGACCGCAGCATCCTATTCAGCCGGGGCTTGAGTAAAAGAACATGAATGGGAGGATGCGAGGTGAGAAAATCCTCGGGTCTCGTAAGCCTAAAACTGGACAGACGCAGGGACCAACCACGGCCAGTAGGTGCGAAAGTAGTGAAAAGGAATAAGAAAAAGTTTAATTACAACAACGAAAACGAATAAGACATTTAGTGATGAGACTATCTTGTATTCTCGAGACCCGGATATAATGGTTAGATGACAAAATTCCATGAGCCCCACCCCAGGATGTGTAATTGGATGGAGATGGTAGCAACAGCGATGGTCGCGGCGATTCGGTGGTCCTCAGTGCGAACGTCATAAGGAGAAAACTTTCGAGTTCTTCGTTAACAATCTTTTCCCACATTTGGATGCGTAAGGTCTCATATATGGTCCAGCTTGTGGTCCAGCTTGACCACATGCCTCAGGGTTTAAATAAAAGAGTACGAACGTAAGTAATGCGACGAGAGAAAATCGCAGGTCTCCTAAGACTGAGACTGGCCCGACGCAGGGACCAACCGCAGCCAGTGCAGTGCGAATGGCGTGAAAAGGAATAAGAAAAAAATAAATAACAAAAAGAAAAGAAAATGAATAAGACAAGCAGCGGTGAGACTACCTTGTATTCTCGAGACCGGGATGTAATGGTGAGATAGCAAAACCCCGTGGGCGTGAGCCACCCCCTCGAAGTGTGGATGGATGGTTTCGTTGGTTCTTCGTTCGGGCGACGATATGGTAGCGACGGCGATGGTGGCGGCAGTTCGGTGGTCCCCTGTGCTTTTCCGTAGGATATACTGCAGTGCAAACTCAAACTCGCCCAGCGAGCCGGGTCTTGGCCGACTTATTTATGTATGAAACTGGTGTATAGGCAACACACAGCATTGCTACGTACACTCCTGGTTCCGCGTCGCTTTTTCCCCCCCGTCCCTTCGAGCCTCTTTCTATTTCTGCTTATTCCTCCTTCTCGAACTCCCTGCCCTGCAGGCAAGCCGATGCGCCTTCTCGCTCGCTTTCCGGCGCCATCTCCACGGAACGGCAAACTTGTACGTTATTCATACGCCGCGGATGAGCGATGGATATCTGTCTCGACAGCGTCCACCCAACGAACCTCCGGCTTTTTTGACCGCGAGACTTCGTTCTTCTTTTCCCCTTTTTTTCCTGGTCTCGCCCTCCCGTCTAGCATGTTGCGAATTCGGCATGGACGGACGGACGGAGAAAACTCCGACGGCCCTACCAAAGTTTGCTTCGGCGGAACCGAGCCTGTTTACGCTAAAATGTTTAAAGCCACGCAAGAGAATGAAAAAAGCGTCAATACTGTTAGGGTTCAATTTTAAGACGTTAGTTTGAACTTAAGATCGAACTTAAGATCGAATTTAAGATCGAAGTTTGCCACGAACTTCATTGCGTGCTTAAGAAACTATCTTAAGTTTGAACTTAAAATCGAACCTCAGTTCGAACTTGATTTCGTGCCTAAGTTTGATATTAAGATCGAACTTGAGTTCAAAATTAATATCGAACTAGAACTACAAACGAACTTCAGTCCTGACTTAAGTTCGAACTTAAGATCAAACTTAAGCACGAAATCAAGTTCGAACTTATGATAGATCGTAAGTACGGAATGAAGTTCGGGCCGAACTACAATCTGAAATTCGATCTCAAGAGGGATCATCAGTTAAAACTAACGTCTTAAATTTCGACCCTTAGGCAGATACGTGCAGATTTCTCGACACGTTTCCGTAAGACGATGGCTTCCGCTGTTGGACCACGGGAATCGGAGGACTAAGCGGTAGGAATCGGAGAATAAATTGTATTCATAGTGGATAAGCGGAGAGAACGGCGATGGCGCAATGGTGCCGGCGTTACGATACGGGCTCGGGTGAATTATGGGACAATTAGTTCCGGCAGATACATAAGCCTCGGGAGTTCAGAGGCGCAGCCTCTTAGTCTGTCGACTGCGTTCCCTCTTTCTATATAACTCACTGCTCTGCTCACACACACGTCCGCACAGACATTCGCTCCGAACGTCCTATAACGATGTGTTCGTTAGCCACACACATACACACAATAGGTGCCTTATGGTAAGCGCGTAAACGCCGGCGTACTTTAATCGGGTGTAGTGCACCGAGAGCCAAAGATAGGGGTATGGAAGTCTCATTAAGCGGCGTCGTTCCTGCGCTCTTTGCGTCTGGCCCGACCATCTCGCACCCCTTTCATGCCACCGGTCACCCGACCGGACGGCTGATCACCCCATTTTACCCTGCCAACCTATCCCCGTCACCTACAGCTTTTCCGAGTTTGTATAGCACGCGCGTACGAGAACGGGAAAATTGCCGAGAGTAGAGGGACCAGAAACAAACTGGGAGGATATAATGAACCATAGAATTAATTAATTTTTTTTTACAACGCATGCATGAGAAGTGCCACTTTTCGTACCTGTAAGGCGTGGCAAAAATGGCGCTTTATAGCAAGGCGTACTATAATCGCTGCATATGTACACATCGGCCTGATTTTACTTCTGGCACGTTGATTTTACTTCTGGCACGTTGATTTTACTTCTGGCACGTTGATTTTACTTCTGGCACGTGAATTTTACTTCTGGCACGTGAATTTTACTTCTGACACGTTAATTTTACTTCCGCATGCTAATTTTACTTCCACGTGCTAATTTTAGTTCCCGCACGCTAATTTTACTTCTCACACGCTAATCTCATTTCTCGCACGAGTGTGAGAAACTCCAGCGCATGCGCATTGTTGCTACGCCTTGCTGGCCAGAAAGGTAGCACATGTCCTTCATTTATTGCAAAAAGCACGATGTGACACTCGTACGAAAAAGCGGCCTCCTGACGGCGGTTGTGAAGTAGCCAGAACAATCCATCTCCCGCATTACAATTTTGTAACGGCCGATCGGGCTCGAGCAGCCAACTTCCCAACCGTCATCTAAAGTCCGCTTCCTCGCACTAGTATCGCAAATTACTATTATTTTTATCGATGAAAATTATATTTATTTATTAAAAAATCTCATATAAACGATCCGTGAGGGTAATATAGTATGCTGAGTCCTACGAGCTAGTACGATAAAAATAACAATAAATTATGTAGAAGAAAATCATGGAAAAAGTGGCGAACAAAGAGGCTAGTCAAGGCAGCATTGACCCTTTCCGACAGCGCCGCGTCGACCCAACCCTTCTCGAATCTCCCCTCCTTCACATTCGCCTGGTTCTGCCACATGCGGTCAGCAAACCCCACTCAGCTCGCACGCTCTTTCGTTTACCCGACCTTTCATATTTCAAGAGACTATTTCACATTTTCGTTATTCCTCTGGCTTCTCTCAATATTCACCCTCGTTCGCCCGACTTGTAAACCCTCCCGATTTACCAGGGCGTCGGAGGTAACAAAGGACGTCCGTTGAGAATTCTCAGCGCAAAAAGGTCCGAATTTTTTCACCCTTTAAAAAAGAAATCATTTTCTCTAATACCATTATGATGGATATTTACGATCCTTGGATATACTGTTTTTCAGCAACAAAAATCTTATCCTATAACTGTCATTATATTTAAAAAATCTTTCTTCACATTTCATTTGTTTTACCACGACAGACCTTTCGCTCGCGTTGTCAGTGCGGTCGGCCGTATGAGTGATGAAAAAACAATATTCGGCGAGGCTTTGCCGAGAGTGGCGAGGCGAACAATTCGTCGATCGCAAATTCCTCGTTCTCCCTTTCGACAACCAAAAAAGAAAAAAAAATCCGCGCCCGTCTCGTCAAACATTGCTGACGATTCGGTGTATAATATCGTTCTCCCATGCGGAGGTCGCAGATCGTCACTCGTGCGTCGATATTGCAATTTCGCTGGATCGATTGATACCCTCTCGTCGCTCTCGTCAGCTAGAAAAAAAAGAAAAAAAAATTGCAAAAAAAAGTTCGGCGCCACTATTTTATATTTCCCTGAGTCAAACAAGCGACACGTTCGTCGCGACGAATAATTGTGGTTGATCGTGACCTCGTGAAATTGGAAAAAAAATCGCGATGAAGAATGGGGGAGAATATGAAACCGAAGAGCGTTTGGATTTATTTTCGTATGTGTATTTTCGAAAAATATTCGTTACGATCGAATCATCCTAACAATGATAGATCCAGCTGAAGTGTTGAATTTTCTTTTTGCTCAACTGTTTGTCGTCCGAAAACGGCATTCATTGCAGATTTTGTTAGCGACGGTGGTTTTTAATGTAACTTTGAGCGCGGGATCGAAACCAGTGCGAAATAAACTTTCCTCTCGAGATCAAACACGCGACTCAAAACTTGGCGCTTTATTACTTCGTACGATTGTCCGAAAAATGCTGCGGGCCATTAAAAAATAAGGAGCATATTTTCGTGAGTTAACCGCACTAAACTCAAATAAAAATCAGTTCCGGTGTGGCAACCAACAAAAAAGTTTTGCTTGCGGGCTGCCAAAGAAAAAAATTCTTATTTCAATTCTTACAATTCTATGTGACATTGAAACAACGACGACAAAACTGCCAAGGTGACATGTTACCGTTTCAATCCCATATGCAATCGTAAGAATTGAAAGAAGAATTGAAGTAATAATTTTTCCTTAGGCAGCCCGCGAACGGTTTTGCATTGATATTTTTTTTCAGTGCTCGTACAAGTGCACGGTAACAATTTTTTTTAGTAAATAAGAGCGTCAATAAAAAAAAAATCTCCCAAGTCCGATCGTTCATTCGAAAATGTACGATCGGTAGAAACCGCGGCGCGATAATTCCTTCTTCCTCGATTTTCGAAACCAAAAACACGAAAAATATTCGGTACGCTCGAATCATCCCAACACTGCTAGATCCAGCCGGACCACCAAATTTTATTTATGCTCAGCGATTTGCCGTCCGAAAACGGCATTCATTGCCTATTTTGTTACCGACGATGGTATTTAATGTAACCGCGAGCGCGAGCTGAATCCAGCTCGAAATAAACTTCCCCCTCGAGATCGAGCATGCGACTGAAAACTTGGCGCTTAATTACTCCTTACGATTGTCCCAAAAATGGTGCGGGCATTGAAAAATGAGGAGCATATCTCGCCGAGTTAACCGCACCAGACTGAAATAAAAATCAGCTTCGGTGCGGACAGAAGCCCCCGGCTGTGCCGTGGGGTGGTTGATGGACAGTCTGGAAAGCGTTCTTCGGGGTTGCTTCTTCGCCGTCTTTTTCTTCGTGATTTTCCGACGACGGGAAATCGAGTGGAGTCGAGTGCCGTACAGCAATGCGCCGCACGAAGGGCGGAGTTGCGACTGCTCCGCGAACTCGGCGACCTGATTAATGGCCTCGCTAATCGAATAAATAATCCGACATCTGTCGAGCGAGTGCGTTCGAGGGAATAAAGAGCGAGAAAGCGCCGCGCCGTCGTCTCCGCTCGGTTCTATCGCCACACCACGGTCGCCCAGCATTTACGCTTCTTCTTCGGCTTCTCTTTCACACCGACGCGGACATCCGTCTCGGTGTGCTCGCCGTGCGCTGCACAGTGCTCGAGATCTTTCCACCGCCCCTCTTCCGCGTCTTTCACATTTTTTTCTCCTCTTTCGTCTTCTCCTCTCACCGTCCCGTGAAAAAAGGGACAAAGTGGAGCCGAGCGAGTGCAAGGGTCGGATGGACGAGCTCGCGACTGGAGAACGCTCAGCGAGACGGACGAAAGAAGAGGGAGCGGTCGCGGAGGAGGAGGGAGAGAAAAAGAAAAGTGAATAACAGTGGAAAGAAAGCGAGCTAACGGACGAGCAGAGACAGCCGAAGCGCCCTGGCGTGACTCCGGAGTGGCAATTAGAAGGATTGATGATTTCGTCTCGATGCGATGAGTCGCTCGCCGGTTCTCCTTTCCGCCTCCCGCTCTGTTTCTTAGGGGAGAGCGGGGCAAAATGGCGCAGCGGGGCAAAAGGGGATGTTGAGAGAAAAAAAGCAATTTTCCAATAACTTTTGGATGGTCGCGATGGTGGTCCGTGGGGCAAAACGGGGTTGAAAATGCGGATGTGTCGTCGGGTCAAAATAGGGCATCTGAAAATTGGTGAAAAATTGCGTTTTGCCTCACTGTCCCATTTTGACCCGCCCTCCCCGATCTACTCTGTAATAAGTACATTGTTCGATCTTGTTGTCGTATGTAGGGAATAAATTTAAAACTCTTATCAAGGATTCATCCGAGCGTAAATATAGCTGTACTAAAATGAAGAATTAATATTAATGAAATTTTTTATTTCTTTCTTCGTTATAAAACGTTCCCAAAAAAAAACTTATAAGAGAAAAAAATACGCGAGCGAGAGAAAAATATGAGCAGACGCGGAAGAGGGCTTTATGGGGTCCTTAAATTACCGTATAAAATTGATGCCTCGATAATTATGATTTTTTTTATCATTTTAAGTTTCAAAGTACATTGCTCGATCTTCTCGTAATTTGTAGAAAAAAATTAGACATTTTTCTCACGACTCTACCCGATCAAAAAATTATTGGACAATCGAGTTTTGCCCCCACTGTCCCATTTTGCCCCGCTCTCCCCTACTCTTCCGCGCCATCGGCTGGAATATCCTCGACCGCGACGCGATTCGCGAGCCTCGGCGGAAAGATCGCGAGAAACGCGAATGCAACTCGGTCCATCTTCGATCCTGCGCTGCTGACCAAGCGTAGAATCTGTTACAATTTTTTTTCTTTCACAGCCCGAACGGAGCTGTCGAGCGTGGAATCTCGCAGCGGTATAATTTTTCATCTTCGGAGTTTCACGCTCTCCCGGTCATTGTCGCTATTAGGCAAATCGTGTTTAATCCCCGAGCACACTCGTGTCCTACGACTTGCCGTCAGCGTGTTAATACGCTTACATACGTACCTTTCGCTTTCCGAAACGAGAACGTGCTCGTAAATCAATGTTCTATCCGGTCCTGATGGGCCCGGCGCTTCGCCTCCAGAAACGCGAGACCGTGAGAGCTGCCGCCGCAATTTCACGACGTCTCACTCCCTCGCCGGAGCTTAATTTGACGTTTTAGCATCCGTCCGTTAGCGGAACTCGCCGTGGACCACTTCAGCTCCGGTCTCACTCCGGTCTGCGCCAGTACGTTTTCCATCCATTCGCTGCATGTTCTCCGCTGCCCATAACCGAGCTCGCTCGTCCCTTTCGTTCGCGCTTCTTCGCTCTTTTGCCCGTCGGCCTGGTTACTTGTATTCTCGCTCTCCGACGGTTCCCTTTTGGAGACGGACACGCTTCCGCACGAGCGATTTCGGCACGCGTGTCTCTCGCCTACACAGGTTCTGCCCTCTCGTTCTTTCCACCGCTGGCTTCGCGCCTCGCCGGACGGAGCCGGCAAAGCTCAAACCCGTCAGAAGCTTCCGCGCTCGTGTGCACCGGCGTCCAACCGGACAGCTCGCTCATGAGCGCGCACTGCGGCTTATAAGCGACTTTGCTATCTTTATGTATTTCACTCTCTCCGTTCGTCCGCTCTCGCTCTCTCGCCTTCGCTTTATACGTGGCGCGAAGCACCTCGCGTGTCCGCGCCTTCCGGTTCGCTCAACGGGACGTCGATACACGAGCGATCTAACGCGAGCGACGTCGCGCGACGGCGCCGGGAATGCGATGGGGACGATTGATATTGAGATATCGATTTTTTACTTCCGTTAAGGGTAGAGTCGACTTTTTGTCGGGGATTTTTTGGATGTGTTAATGGATTTTTTTTTTTTTTTTTTTAAAGAAATTGTTTACGTTTGTTGCAATGACACTGGGTGAATATTTTTATTGATGTTATTACTTGGTGCGAGCATTTTTTCGGCGCACGATATTGAATTTTTAAGGTGGTGCAAGCTGAGCTGTAGGACTGTCGCTTTACCACTTGGACCGCGATTGCTATTAATCTAATGCTCCGAAAAAAAATCCTGGCATATTTGTAAGCATAAAACCAGGCTCGACCGTCTGAACTATGATCGTCAGTTTTTTTTTTATTTCACAGAACGGCGGCGTAATTTCGAAAACTTTCAAATGTTTTTTTCTATACAAATATTCAGTCAGTTTCATTGCAACAAAACCAACAATTTTATTTTTTTTATTCCTGATAATAAACCTGAAAATGCCTGAAAAGGGGCGACTCGACCCTTAGCGTGAAGAAGTTCGGAATTTTTTTTTATGCAACGAGTCGTACCAATCCTGGGAATACCAGTCACAATATGACGTTAATACTGATAATTCATAATAATAATAATTTTTTTTTGTCGAGAAGTTTATTCCGATGCAGACGGCATAAAAATACGCGATCGTCAGTAACAAACTTTCCTCGTGATTTTCTCTCGGCACTAACGACGTTGTTCGGCTAGTTTGATTCCCGGGGCGATCTGGGTCGTGGCTTTCAAACATCGAGTTATTTGTTATGAGAATAATCAGGCGTGGTAGCGAACAGACCAGAGAAGCGAGCAGCTACATAACCAGTGGTAAGAGGGGAGTTTAACCAGAGCAAAGGAGAGACCCGGCGTCAGACCACGGCGATACAGCTGTCGCCTTGGCGTCACAGCTCACCCGAGAAACCGTCGGACACACTGCCGAGGATGTATTGCCGGCTCGCTAACTCTTCGTACCGTCGTATCTGGTCCGCGGCGTGCTGGTACCGTCCGTTTCAAATCTTTCTTTCCCAACTCCGTCGCGTTTGTGTTCACGTCGCAACCGATTCTCTCGACGCCAGACACCGCGACTGTTACAACGCGCTCCCTCCCGAGAAATCCTTCGCTCTGCACCGCCTCGCTGGCTCTCATCGCTACCAGCATCCTCCCAGCTCGTATTCTCCGAGTCTCAAAGAATTATGTACTCTGGTCTAAAAGAGCTCCGGAGCCCATTTTTACCCCGTTCTACTCACGAATGACGAAATTACGATTTGAGAATCTTACAATTTTTTCTTGCCGGCTCGCCAACTATTCGTACCGTCGCATCTGGTCCGCGGCGGAGTCACGTTATTTTGACGAAAATTCAATGGGCTCAATCGACGTTTGAAGGTTTAAGGATTCGGGTGAATAAGGTTCGGTGAAATTATTATTGGTGAAAATGACGTTTGGTTAAATGACGATTCGGAGAGATAAGGTTCGGACAATTACCATTTCCAAAGAGTAATGTTCGCTTAAACGAAGAGACGGAATGATAAAGGTTTGGATATTTGATCTTTCGGAAAAATAAAGATTCGGAATAATAAAGATTTGGGAGTTTGACCATCCGGAAAAATAAAGATTCGGAAGTTAACCATCCGGAAAAATAAAGATTTGGAAGTTTGACCATCCGGAAAAATAAAGATTCGGAAGTTAACCATCCGGAAAAATAAAGATTTGGAAGTTTGACCATCCGGAAAAATAAAGATTTGGCGTTACAAAGTTTCGAAAAGTTCGGAATTAAAAAGTTTTGACAATTCGGAGAATTAAAGATTCAGCAGTTTGGCGATTCGAAAAAATTAAGTTTCTAAAGTTTGACGATACGGAAGAAGTACGTTCGGACCGATTGGATCTTCGGCCATACGACGATTCGGCCGATTGAAGTTTCGGTACAAAATAATCTGGCTCAGTCCGCTGCGTGCTGGTACCGTCCTTCTCGAGTCTTTCTTTCTCAACTTCCTTGCGTTTGTGTTCGCGTCGCAACCGATTCTGTGGATGCCAAACACCGCGACTGCTACAACGCGCCCGAGGAATTTTTCTCCCTGCACTGTCTCGCTCTCATCTCTACCAGCATCCTCCGAGCTTGTATTCTCCGAGTCCCAACCAATTCTATTCCCCGGCCTAAAAGAGTTCCGGACCCCATTTTTTCCCCCGTTCTAGTCTTCTATAACGAAACTCTGATTTGGCGATTTTACAACAATTTTTTGTCCGCCCTGAAGAGTGAACTGGCGGAGTCTATGAAAACCAACTGCCACGAAATCCCCGGCGGTGGATTCGGCGAAGTGGTCAACGTATCGCGTGGATCCGGCATATGCAGTGGCGTTCTGCTTTTGTCGTCGGTGAATTCCCGACGTGGTGCTGTAGTGTGACTCCGCTGCAGTGCATATAACGTGTGCGAGAGTAGACCCGCGGGTCTCGACAAAACCCCGAGCCGGAGAAAGACATTTGTGCCAGACAGAACTAACGGCTTGTCCCGGAGATCTCCTACTTTCTGGATCCCGTACCGCATGTCTCTCCCGCGTCCCTGCTTCTCTCCGTTTCTTCTCCCTCCAGCAGTTTCAACGTCTCGCGCGTGATTCAATAGGTAGGGTGGCATAGTCGCCGAACGGTTATACCCCGATGAATACTCCCCAAAAAATTAACCCCCAAATCGCCTCAAAACAATAAGTCCCAAAACGCATATTTCCCGAAAAATTGACCCCCAAAACGTCACGTTATTAAAATATTGCGAAGCGTATCGTGAGTGCATTCTGTTAGGTGCAGACGATAGGCGGTGTTCGTGCTTAACACTGAGCTTAACGTTTACCACGGTATAAACCATAGCACATTGGCGTTTGTCCATTAATCTGGTATCCCATGCAAAATGGATCAATATTATTGTAAGATGAGGCTTTCGCTCGGAGGAACCAGAATCGTCGAAAATATATTTTCGACGATTGTACATCAGATTTTCGCTCCATTGTACATCAGATCCCAGATTAATGTACAATCGCCAATGTGCTGTTTTTAATATCGTGGCGAATGTTAGCTCAGTTAATGGAACGAACACCACCTATCGTCTGCACCCATCGGAATGCAATCACGATAGGCTTTGTAATATTTCAATAAAGTGACATTTGGGGGTTAATTTATCGGGAGATATGCGTTTTGGGGGTTAATTTTTTGGGGGATATGCGTTTTGGGGGTTACTCTTTTCGGGGGATATTCATCGGGGGATAACCGTTCGGGGGCTATGTGACTCTACCATTCAATAATGTATAATCGGTGCGTTCCATACACGTCTCTCGACTATACCCACCTGTTTCCTTCAACTTCCGAAACGTCAAAGTAAAATTCTAAAAATCGAGAAGTAATAATCCACTTCCGGAATTTTGGAGTAGGTATATAGTATATACTATATATATATATATATATAGTATATATATTAGTATTGGAGTAGGTATAATATATCCCTGGTGGCGTCTCGCTCAACTCGCTTAAAAATCTTTTTTTTAAGTACTTGGCGTCGAGACGCTACCGCGTTTCTTGATACCGATCACCGTTCCGCGATACCGATAGAGTGCTCGACAACTTTGCGAATCAAGTTCCGACGGTATTGGAATTCGGCCCGGTGGCCATCGGGTCCGAGTAGTTGCGGGCTCGCTGTGCGAACGAAGCCTCCGGAATGATCAAGTCCCGGTTTTCCTCCAGCGACATCTGCGGCTAACGAAGAGGTGTTCCCCGATTCTATGACCGAGCAGTAGTTAGAGTCTTCGTCTCCGGCTAGAGATTCTCGTTCTCCTGGTCTGATCTCCATTTTCGCACTTCGAGTCCTTGTTATTCCCAACCCCTCTCACGTTCGGCCTCGATATCTCTCGCCTCCGTCTTACTTCCCAGTTTCCTCGCTTTCATCAGCGCCGCTGAACTATATCTGTACCGGCGCTTTCGTACTTCCTACCTGGAAAGACGTAGACGACCACAACGCGAAGCAAGCTGAACCCACTCATTAGCGTAACCCGCGTTCACCGAAGAAACTTCGTCGAACCGCGGCGAGGATCTCTCCATAGCTTTGTGAAGAGCCACACGGGTGTCAGGCTACGACGAGGACTTCACTTCCTCTCGCTATATTTCTCTGGTACTCTCCAGTGTTCGTCGGTCTGTAATATCGTTGACTAACTCTTGCGACCGAATTAAGTCCGTCGTCTGAATGGGGGGAACGATGGTTAGCATGTAACCGTCAACCGAACCAACAATCCGAAGGTCTGGTGGACGATCTTGGGTACCGATGTCATGATCCGATTAGTCCCGAAGAACGGGAATGATAAGCAGGACGGCGCGCGAGAGCGTCATGTTCGCCGGTCTGTAATATCGTTGCTTAACGCTTGCGACCGAATTGAGTTTGGCGTCTGAGTGAGGAGAACGGTTGTGAGTATGTAACCGTCAAGCGAATCTCCAATCCGGAGGTCTGGAGGACGATTTTGCGAACCGATGTCATGATCGGACTTTGTCCCAAAACATTAGAGAGTAATTTTATATTGGCAAAATGATCTCCCAAGGTGATCTCCAAAAATGATCTCCAAAAATGATCTCCCAAGATGATCTCCAAAAATGATCTCCCAAGATGATCTCCCATAATGATCTCCCAAAATGATCTCCCAAAATGATCTCCCAAAATGATCTCCCAAAATGATCTCCAAAGACGATCTCCCATAATTATCTCCCAAAATGATCTCTCAAAATGATCTCCCATAATGATCTCCCAAAATGATCTCCCGAAATGATCTCCCAAAATGATCTCCCAAAATGATCTCCCAAAATGATCTCCCAAAATGATCTCCCAAAATGATCTCCAAAGACGATCTCCCATAATTATCTCCCAAAATGATCTCTCAAAATGATCTCCCATAATGATCTCCCAAAATGATCTCCCGAAATGATCTCCCAAAATGATCTCCCAAAATGATTTCCCAAAATGATTTCCCAAAATGATCTCCCAAAGTGATCTCCCAAAATGGTCTCCCAAAATGGTCTCCATGAAGCTTCCATTCCGGTCGCAAGCTCCGCGCGACTGGGCGCGTTTTTTCTCAGTCCTCAAGAAAGTGGATGGAAACGCCCGGCAGAGAACAAGGAACACAAATCCGAAGGTTTGGATGATATACACGATGGTGGGAGGCAGCGTCGTGTCCACGGTCTGAATATCGTTGACTAACTCTTACGACCGAACTGACTCCGCCGTCCGAACGAGGAGAACGATTGTGATCATGTAACCGTCAACCAAACCGTCAATCCGGAGGTCTCGAAGACGATCTTGACTACCGGTATATCATAATCCGACTTTCTCCCAAAGCATCAACGTTTTTTTTTTTTAGTTTGGGCTTAAAATTGCCTCCAAGCTCCATTTCGCTCTCAATACTTGCGCGACGTGGCTCCTTTTCTTGTCGTCCAAGAAAGAGGATGGAAACCTCCGGAGAGGACAGGGATGATAAACAGGACGGTGGGAGGGAGCGTTGTGTCCGCCGGGAGTGCCTATAATTAAGCCGACAAAGTTTGACGACGGACGAGCTCCGGAACAATACGTTGTCTCTCGATCCTTCTTTCTCTTTCGCTGATGGTTTTTAAGCACACACACAAACACACGTACCCCGTTGTCCTCGTTCGCGGATACGAAGAGGGAGCTCGGGGGCGCGCGGTGGCGAGTGACTCGGGCGTACCTCCGACGACACGACTCGACGCTTGTTCGCCGTGGACGTACGACCGGCCATGCAACGCTGTGCAACCAGTCTCCGCTGCTGCCGCTGCTGCTTCGTTTGTACATTGCGTCAACGTAATACAGATCTATTCTCTCGCTCTTGCGCGTGTACAGGTACACGATACCTAACTACCATGCCGTATGGTATAGCGACAGGGGAATGGAGAATATACGAACGTGCTCGCGAGAACCGGGCCTCCATTATTTAGAGTAGCCCGCGTCGTCGTCCGCGGTGCGGAGAACGAGCGGCGCGGGAGACACACCGAAAGAACCGACGGTGAACGCGATTTATGCGTCGAGTCGACACGACCGAGCTGCACTCGCACTTCTCGTTTTTTCTCTCTTTTTTCCACGTATTCATACAGGCGTTACACCGCACACGGTACTCGCAAACCGTGCCGCGGGTGTGTGTAATGTACTGTGTAACGCGAACCATCCCCTGACTTGTAGGTCGTTCTTTCTAGGACTCGCGTCGGCTGGCAGATATTTTTGACTCGCTGGGATGGTTGAATGGATTGGTTTGCACATTGAATTTCTTCGAATAGCGCGAGACTCGATTCAGGTAGCTGCACAAATGAAAATCGATTGAGTCAACAAAATTAAGGTTTACGAGTGGAGAAACAAATTTTTGGTTGATCGGATGAAATAATTGTCGCAGTAGAGAAATATTTTATTCGATGGCTCAATTTGTTCCCCAACCGTTGCTCTTCGAATTCACTGAGTAGATTTTTAAAATAGTTTTATGCCGTTTAAAAATGATAGCAGTTTGTTTATGGTAAAAGAATTTAGGGGTTGAACAATGGATCATATTTGCCAAACGGTCAAATATATAAAACAATCAACTTGGCAAATTCGTAGAGCAAAGTTTAAGAATGAAAACGAGACGCGATACATCAAAATCACTTAGAAATATGGATTTTACTTTGAAAAAAACCAACAAAAACGTACCATCGTGGAAATTTACAATTACCACTTGTTGTTCTTCCTGAGAAATATGAATGCCATCGTGATTAATATTTCTCTTGGTTGAAGACGAATGCGATGATGCAAATCAACGCCTTTACTGTCAATAAATGCATACAATTTTGGATAAAAAATTGTGCAAATTTAGCACTCATTTTATTAGTGTGCCACGCAGTAGCTGACTTAAACCATCGATTAATCCCTTCGAAATTTGCATAGGCGAAATAAATGAATGAACCGTTAAAAAAAAAAGTGCGAAAGGAGAAGTGATTTCGAGACGGAGGAAGCGTCGTTGATGAATAGATAATCGAGGAAAACCGTTGCTTTCCTTTAAAGAAAAATAAATTCGCTCTCGGTTGGTTTGGTACAAAATGGACGATAAATAAAAAATGCGCGCCAGCTGTGATACCGAGATAAAGCCGTGCACCTGTAACGCGTGCTCGCGGCGACTTCGCCGTCCGGGTGCGCGCAGAGGAGATCCGATGAATTTTTTAAAGATTAAATAACATCGCGAGCCCTCGAATGTCTGGCAGGCGGAAATGCGGAATGCACCGAGAAATTCCCGCGTGCGATAAACAATCCTCGGGGTCGTTCGACGTGGGTAACATAGGCGCTCGGGCTAGCGGATGGTATTATATAGCATGGAAGCTAGCACCGCTGACAGATCGTCGTGTAACTCTTCATGCGGGTTCTCAGACGCAGCTGCAAGTCTGCTTTATCATGCGAGTGTCTAAGACTCTTGTATTCTCGGGCGTTTATAAAAATATGAGCTCACGTCTCACCAGTCTCTGTGCACTCGTCCTTGTAGGCGCTCCGTAGCTGCGAAGCCGTAGCAGGACCGAGTGGGGCAAGACGGACCAGTTACCTCCATTCCAGATGAGACACTTTTCGCAACGCTCTCCGCAAGAAATCGGTAAAAATGGTCCGTTTTACCCCCGCGGTCCGTTTTGCCCCGCCATCTCCCACCGATGGACCGCAACTTTAATATGCATCATGCAGTGCGCGAGAGACTAGACCGTGTCTAGTCCTCGTGTAGGCATGTACCGCATGAGCGGTTCCGTAAAGAACGCACAGTGCATCGTGCGTTCGCTTGTGTACCGGTTGACGTAGAACGACGTCAGAATCGTTGTGACTTCCCGAACGCGGTTCACTGTGTACTCCTATGCGTAATTCTTCATACGCGCATATGCGTATGGAGAAGGAGCCACGCTGTTCTCCATCATGGTCCGGTTACAGTATGGAGCTCTCACGATGTTACAATTTACAGACTCTTCGGTACATTCGCTCGCACGAGTGCACGGTGACAATTTTTTTTTAAGCGTAAATAAAGAAAATTATTCGCTTGCGAATTTATCGAGGTGCGATATAATCTTCTTTCCCGATTTTCGAAAATAAACATACGAAAAATATTCGGTACGGCCGAATCATCCTTAGGGTCGAATTTTAAGACGTTAGTCTGACCTTAAGATCGAATTTGCGATCCAAGTTTGGCCCGAGCTTCATTGCATGCTTAAGATCTATCTTAAGTTCGAACTTCATCCTGATCTGAGGTTCGATTATAGTTCGAGTCCGATCTTAAGTTGCAACTGAACGCGATTTCGTGCCCCAATTAAAACTTAAAAATCAAACTTAAGCACGGAATCAAATTCGAACTGAGATTCGATCTTAAGTTCGAACTTAACATAGATCTTAAGTTCTAAGACCAATCGTTCTCTCACCCGAGTGCGTAATAATGAGCTTTATTCTTTTGTAAATAAAAGCCTAAATTAAAAAAATTATTCTCCCAAATCCAATAGTGCGCGAGACTACGTGCGATCGGTAGACACCGCGGTGCGATAATTCCTTCAATGGGTCATAGAATCATGTCATTGGATTATGAATACGGTGTGTCGAACATGAATGAGGGTATCGTTTCTTTTGAGCTTTCCTTATCGCGGCGGTTTCATACGATTTCGAGGGTAACCGGGGAACGACGGGGTCGCAGGTTCTCGACATTTCTTATTGCCGCAAAGAAAGAAGCGGCCGCAGTCTCGTACGATTTCGATATTCATCGTCCTCCTCGTGGAGAAGCCGCGTGCGCGGTTCTATCGTTCAGAGATTTGTGATTGTCGTAAGTCAGAGGGCACGACTTTTGCGGCGGGTAGGTAGCAGTCTGCGGTTCTCAGCGGGTAGCTTTCGGTAGTTTATTCGGAGGGATTCGAGTATAACGCTTGTAAAGACGGCGGATAAGGAGCGGACGGGGTTAGCTGCTTTCTTCGAAAAAAACATAACGTGCCGCACGCTCATCGTTCTCGCGTAATTCCATCGCTGTGCTTTCAATTCGTGGATTCGCTCGGTACTTTCCGTTTTTATGAATCGAGGCACGGGGCAATCGAGTACTCGGCGAGGAAAGTAATGACTCTAAAGATATCTGCATGATATCAAATTTCGTCTCCGGCTCTATCAATGAACGGTTTTTGGAAGAAAAAAAAATTGTTCACTTGTAAAATTTTATTCTCTAAGGATTGAATTTTAAGGTAGCTATGTCGGTACTCCGGAGTCATAGACATCAGCGTCTATATGACATAAAAAATGTATTATATGTGATACTTTGTCTGCGTCAATCATATTATAAAAAAACAATAGAGTATCTATGAACATTTTCGCAATTAGATTGAACCGATTGTTTGCAAGCAGATTATTTGTTTCGTATGGATTTGATTTCATTTTTACGACAATTAAGTTAGGAAACGTCATTGGGCCCGAAACCGTGCACTTTGATCGCAATTCTATTGAACGTTAGTCCGGTGACTTCAATGTTTCTTGTTGCATATTAATTCCTGATTCATTCGCGAGCTTGCAGCACTTTATATTTTTTGCTCTGTCTTTGTTCTAAGTATGTTAATTCTCGATTTGAAGATCAATTTTGCCAGTTCTCCCGTAAGCGCCGTGTAAAAAGATCGATTTTCGAGATCTAATTGTTCATTTAAATGTTCAGTAAAAGCCTTCGAGATTTTGTACAAGTAAAATTTGATAGTTAAATTACAACATGTCAAAAGTTTATGCACATGACTCTGGATTGCCTTCGTGACTTAACTACGTTAAGACGTTGGATTCAACTTAAAATCGCTCTTGAGATTGAACTTAAGATCGGAGTTTGGGCCGAACTTCATTGCGTGCTCAGATCTATCGTAAGTTTGAACCTAAGATCAAACCTCAGTTGAACTTCATTTCATGCTTAAGTTTCATCTCAAGCTCGAACTAAGTTCGATGTGAAGAGCAATCTTAAGTTCAACCTAATGTCTTAAAATTCGATCCTAAATGAACCCCCCGGGCATAGTTTGTGCAAAACACGGCCGTAATTTGATAAAATTTAGTCTCATGCAGATATTTTGTGGATCGCGGAAAATACAGAAATGTCAACCTGTACATTAATTTATTGAATTCAGGTAATTGTGATAAACAAAATAACGTGGATGGAAAACGGGTTCTCAGGGAGCTTTCAGCGTGACGACAAAGTGCCATTGTCCCAGAAGGACGAAAGTTGAAACTTAGCAAACCCCGAAGCGAAGACGCATTAGATCGAATGGAACGACTCCAAGATGCTCCAAAGATCAAGATGCAAGATGATCCAAATTGCCATTTGCAAACAAAAATCAGCTTTCCGGGCCGCACAGTCGAGAAAGGCTGATACCGAAGTGAAGTCAGTAGCGACTTCGGTTTCGCATCGACGGCCAAAAGTGATGTTGCCGGGAATGGCGGAGGAGAAAGGTCGAGCGAAGAGGAGCGGAAGTGACTCGAACTGAGGAAGGAAAACAAAGAGAAGTACTGCCGCGCCGGTGTACCGCGAAGTGAAACGAAACGCAGACAGCTCTCTTGGTCGGAAGAAGAAGCGAGGAAGAACGGGCTAAAAAAAACGCACCGCGGCACAGTCTATAACTGTAGGGCTGTGTACCGGTTTATGTACGGGCTTGCGCGACGTAACGATTTTGAAAGCTACACCGTGTTTCGCGTCGGTTTTGCCTCGAGGCCGCGGTTCTCAGCCGCGCGATACGCTCCTTCCGAGCGAAGAGGAAGTGGAAGAACCCCACGGACTTTGGGCGCTCGGGAGAGTCTGCGGTCGAACAAGGCTACCCCACTTTCGCTATTTCTATTGTCGAAACGTCGGCTGGATTTCTGTGACTCGCGGGAAACGAACGGGTGTAAAAGTTCCGGATCTCTATTTCGTTACGGTTTTGTATCCTTTTTCTTTTCCCCTCGTCCCAACCCACTGTTCACCGTCTCTCTTTCCCTCCGCCGACGGTTTAAGACGAGCCAAGTTTTCCCGTGGCTTTCAATTGTTTTTCCGCGCGGAACGACTGCGGGCTGAGCCAATAAAACGCAAGGGAAGCATAAAACAGTGAGACTAAGACCGCTAATCCTCGGACCCTTCCGCCCTGCGTCTTTCCAGCTTTCCTCTCGCTGCTTCCCTCGTTCTGTTAGCTACCTTCGCCTCTATCCTCGCATCCTTTGTTCTTTACTTCTTTTTGACGCCGGCGTTTCCTTTTTTGTTCCTTTTTTTTTGGTTTTTTACTTTTTTCCTTTCGTACCGCGGTTCATTCTCCTTTCGCAACTTGGCCATCGTCTCTGGCCAGGAACAACCTCCGGTCCACCCACTGCTTTCTGGCTTACAGCCTTTCATACGCAATCCGGAAGCTAGTGAACTGGACAGTGTCCCACAGGCTACCTCCCCGACCGCCCGCCTTTTTCACGACAAACCGGAGCTCGGACATTTTTCCACGCAGATACATATCGCCTTCGCATCGCCGCGACCGGAAGGTGGATTATTAAGGCTGAAATAAAAATTGCTCGACGGGACAGTTACTTCGTTTCTGGACCGCAAAAATAAATTGTAGATTTAATGTACTGAACTTGAAATTTGATTACCATTACTTATGTTAATGGAATGTTATTGAACTTTTGCGTAAAAATAAAAGTACCGGATATTGAAATTACAAATCTTTTCCAGGAAACTTACAAAAATTTCCATCAATAATGAAAAATGTGCAAAGAAGCTTACAATATCGTTCATTAATAAAAAAATTTGTTTACTTGGTGAAATTGTATATATTTTTTTAATCATGGTAAAATTCGGTGCCGTTGTAAACAATTTGATTAATGCAACGTGAAGTTATGCATGTTGAAAATAAAACCGCGCCTCCACTTTGATATGCAACCACCTGATCCAAAGAATTTCCTAAATACAACCCAAAATAATTACATCCGAAAAAAAGATTGTCTCAAGAATTCTCGGTAAAAGTTTCACTCCAGAAGCCGCTCGTCTCCGTGTAAATAGTCCCGAAGTAAATCCGAACGGAGCGCGACCCAGGCGGAACTTTCGAGGCGTGAATTGATTTCTTCGTTCGCGCGCGCCCCCTCCGGCCCTCCGCACTCTCCACAATCTTATACGTGTGTAACAACTATGCGCGACAAACGTACATATATAAGTCCCGTATAGAAAACTCGTTTCACCTCGGACCACCTGCTGCCGGCGTAGCTTTGGATTTTGTAATACAGACTCGAGTGCCGTACTTGGCTCGTACGTCTTTACCTCCTCGTTGACTCTTCCACTTAGAACTTCCTCTTTCGCGAGAGGTTCGATAAACTCGCGAAACTCCCTTTCTCGCTCTTCCGTGCCGTCGTTCCCTTCGTCACCCGTGCATCCACTTGCATTTACATCGGCACACGCGTGTGTAAAATACGCACTGAAAATTCCCGTTATTGCAGTACGAGCTGAGCGTGCGCGCACGCGATAATCCGCGTTTTAGGCCTGCATAGCGCGAATCAAATGAAACTCCGTAACGAGTCTCGGCTCTTGGGGTTGGAGGGGCGGGGGGTAACCTAAAAGCCGACAAACGACGAACGATTAACGTCGATCCCATGGTTACGATAGTCCCGGATAGCCACAAAACCTCCAGCGATTCCGGGAAAAGAAATCGCGTGCGGATAACGAGAAAAGAAGAAAGCCGGCCCGACGCCGTTCACCGTCGGGAATAAGGGTCGTGAAACCCTTATCCGCGGCTGGCGTGCACCCATACGAAAGGGTGTATCGAAGTCGAACATTGGCAAAGCCATCGCACAGCCGTCGTGACTGCGTTTCTCTCCCGAGCCTCCGTTAAAGTTCGCGACTGGCTTGAATCTCACTTATCTTGAGGGGGCTGCAGTGCTCATGAAATATTAAGCTTCAACAAGCAGCTATGAAGCACGAAAGTTATATAAGACACCGTTGCCGATGTGTTGTAGCACCAACACCGAGGCAACTGTACTTTCCGCACTTATTCGTAATTCATGGCGGAGTACGAGTTGGGAGTTTTGCAAAGGTTTACGAAGTTCTTTATTATACATGTAACTCTGTCTAATAGCTTATGCGCGGAAGGGTAAGGATATTTTTACCGGGAGGCGTGCAGATCGCTCCGACGATCGTGCATGAATCTATGCTCCGAAATAATTCGACCGATTTTTATGCTCAGCTTACACCGATTTTTTTAAATTGAGGGTAGAGTAGATTTTTTTCCGGGCGTTCTCGGGAATATTATCAAGATTTTTTTTTAATGGACTTTTTTGTGCTTATTGCAATGAAACTGAGTGAGCATTTTTAATGATATTATTACATAACGCAGAAATTTTTCTACCTCCGAAATGGTTCCTCGAAAAAAAAATCATAATAATTGTTATTACGAAATATCTTCAATAATTATCAGTATTAACGTGCACTGGAATTCACAGCATTGGGGTGCGTCGTTTTGTAAAAAAAATTCCAAACTTTTTCACGTGAAGGCGCAGTTGCACCACCTTGAGGATTCAATATTGCGTGACTGAAAAATTCCTGCATTATGCAATAATATCATAAAAAATATTCGTTCAGTTTCATTGCAATGAAGGCGAACATTTTTATTTAAGCAAATTCCTGATAATGCACCAGAAAATGCTAAAAAAAAGGCGACTCTACCCTTAATGACGAAGCAGCCAATAGCGATTTCTTGTCGCAGCGAGGTCGACGAGGTAATTCGAGGATGGTCGGGACACTTTTTTTTAACTGCACCGTTCAGTTGGCACCGTTGAACAAGGCCTTGGCCAAGGCTTTGCCAGAGCCTGAAGCGGGCTGTTTTCCGTAAGGTAAAAGGCTCGCTGGAACACGGCTTTTTATGTGTAAGTTTTTTATCGGAGCTTTCACAGTCCTTTGCCTCGCGGCTTGCGGCAAGGAAGTGCGCCCGCTCTTTCTTTTGTTTTCTTCACTATCCCGAGTGTTCTCGCATAGTCCGCTCGGTCCATTTACTCCCCCGGCGATGACTCTCGTTGATTATACTTCGACACTTTACGCCAATATTTTTTTCACGCGTAGCCTCGATCGCGGTAACAGACTCGTTGGGGAGCACCGACGGCGCTCTTCGCAGCTGCGACTTACGCTCAAATTAATCGCTCGAAGACAAAAAAAAACAAAAATAAACGTCGGAGCGCACGTTGCAGGAAATAAATATTATTTCCAACAATGCGCCCTCGAGCGAAAGTCTCTTTGATCGGTATCCGCCTTGTCTTTGTCAATTCTTTTCTTCTGGAGCTCTTTCGTATTTCCAATTCGTCAAACGAGAGGAGTCAAATACACGACATTTGACTTTCGGTGTCAATTCCTGTTCATGTAGACTGTTAAATTGCCAAAGATGGAAGCATTTTTCAAAAACCACCTGGAATTCACAAAAAAAAGTCCCTTCCTGGTTTATAGATCGTCCACTCTATCAGATTTTACCTTCCGTTCCTCTATAATTACGCGTATTATGAACACAGTTATGAGCGTATTTTTTTTTTTTAGTGGTTCGACCGAAGAACTCAATCTATCCATCGCCCTAAGCCGTACGATTCGTGAAAGGCCTTTTAATGGGATATCAAAGAATTAGGGTGGTATCGTTTGCGATCGGGGAACTTTAGACGATTCGGTGCGTTTGGCTTTAGATGTCAATTCCTGTTCGTGCAGACTGTCAAATCGCCGGAGATATAAGAATTTTTCAAAAACCGCCTGGAATTCATGATAAAAACAAAAAAATTGCCTTTCGTTATATTTCATCCACCCTACCAGGTCTTAACTTCCGTTCCCGTATAATTACGCGTATTATAAACACAGTTGTCAGGGTATAATTTTTTTTAGTGAGTCGACCGAACAACTCAATCGGAGCACCGCTGCCCGAGTCGTATGATTCGTGAAAGGCCTTTTAACGTGATATCAACGAATTAGGGTGGTATCGTTTGCGATCGGCGAATTTTAGACGATGCGGTGCGTTTGGCTTTCAATGCCAATTCTTGGTTGTGCAGACTGTCCAATCGCCGGAGATATAAGATTTTTTCAAAAATCACCTCGAATTCATGATAAAAACAAAAAAATGGTCTTTCGTTATAGTTCATCGACTCTACCAGGTCTTAACTTTCTTTCCCGTATTATAAACACAGTTGTCAGGGTATAATTTTTTTTTAGTGCGTCGACCGAACAACTCAATCGACCCACTGCTGCCCGAGCCGTACGATTCGTGAAAGGCCTTTTATCGAGATATCAATGAATTAGGGTCGTATCGTGTGCGATCGGCAACTTTAAACGATTCGGCGCGTCTGGTTTCGAAGGCAATTCCTGTTCATGCAGACTGTCAAATCGCTGTCGATATCAAGATTTTTCGATAACCAACTGCGATTCACGAAACAGAAAAAATTCCAACCTTTTTTTCATAAAAACAAAGCCTCCTCTATGAGGAAGCAAAACGAAAAAAATGCTCTTTCGTTATAGCTCATCCACCCTACCAGGTCTTACCTTCCGCTCCCGTATAATTACGCGTATTATAAATACAGTTGTCAGGCTATAATTTTTTGTCCGTGAGTCGACCGAACAACTCAATCGACCCACTGCTGCCCGAGCCGTACGATTCGTGAGAGGTCTTTTAACGGGATATCAACGAATTAGGGTCGTATCGTGTGCGATCGGGGAACTTTGGGCGATTCGGCGCTATGCGATATCCGCCCTTGGGCCACCCTCGTTACCTTATCCCCCGGTACGATCGGTTATTTCGGAAGTCGTTCGAGCAGATGTGGCAATGCGATTAAAAGCTGCGCTGTAAATTATACATCGCACAATATATTTGTATAACACTCCGAATGTAACATGCTTCGCACGGATGTGTGCGGAGTATGTGAATGCGCACACTGGCCGTACCATATACGATAGGTATAGCCTTGGGAGTAACCCTCCATCGACTGTGGGTCGAAATGGTAGTGCATACATGCTCAAACGTTACGCGGAAGTGATGCACGTTTTGTTTGCTCGGCTCGCACGATTCCCTAAAGCGCAATGTGTGCATCGCGGCAGCTTCGCGTTTTGTCAAACACACGCTGTTCCACGTTGGCTTCGACGGGGGAAATTTCTCTCGGCCGAATGACTGCAAGCGTTTTCGATGACGAATATGTATGCCGAGGGAATTATTCAACCTGACGATTGCTCAGGTGTGTTGCCTCCACCGAATTAAAGTGCACGACTGTTGCGCTAATGCAAGTTGGTTCTGTCGCGAATCCCGGCAATCCAGGACGTGTTAGCGGGAGCTCGGAGTATCGGTGTTTGGCAGTATCGCACTGGGAAAAGGGTTCGTATTTTCTACCATACCAATAGTTCCGAGAGGGAACGTTTATATAGACAGTTTCTGATAGTGTATGTTCAATTGGTTAAATTATAATTATAGTTGCAACCAAGATTTTTTGTCACTGTCGTAACTATAGAATGTAAACGTTCCGCCTGGGAACTATTTTTTATGGTTAAAAGTCGGTATTGTTGTTGTTACTATGTCATTTTTTCTCAGTGCGTGCGTGAGCACCCAAGTGAGAATTTTAAGGTATGGAAGCAATTTGGTATTAATCTTTTAAATTGAATATTTATATACTTAAGTGTTGAATTTAATATTTCAATATTTTTATTAAATTCAAAATTAAATTGCAAAAAAATTTTGAGCGATTGTTTGATATCTCGATTTCATTTTTATCATATCTGAATGACGTATGGGAGAATCCTGCATGCGCCCACGAGTTATAATTCTAAGGTATAGGAATAATTTGATAATGATCATTTAAATTGCATATTTGAACACTTTATTCAAATTAAAAATTAAATTGCTAAAAGTGGGTATTTGGGGAATAGGATATTTGGGGAAATCGTGAATAAGCCTTCGAGTGAGAATTCGAAGGCCCAGCAGTAATTTGATATTGATCTTTTAAATTTAATATTTAAATATTTTATACGAATTAAAAATTAAATTGCAAAAAGCGGGTAACTTCGGATCGACCGTTTGATATAACGATTTTGTTATTATTACGCTAGAATGGTACCTTTATTTGGTTTCTGATGAACCGCCAGCGAAGGTTCGAGCGTAGCCCGGAATATTCTGCAATCTCGGAACTCGGGCGATGCTCGCCCTATACCTATTAATTATAGATGGTGTTTAATCAGAACAGTTTCCGCGATGAGCATGCATCTTACGGGATTCATAAAACCCCTAAATTACTCCGTACAGGGCTGCATTAACCATGGCATTAAACATGGCTCGGGTGAGTTCCGCGATTCATCGAGGGTTTCTTGAAACTCGCTCTCGTAACTCGCCGTTGAAGCGAGTAATTGTTAAGTTACCGAGGTGGGGAGGGGGAAGGGGAGGGAGGTAAAACGAGGACGGACAGGTAAAACTAAAGTGAGCAGGAACGTTCATCGTAGCTTTAACAATTCTCGTTCGAATGCCGATAAATAAAGTTTCGTCAACTGCCTGAAGCATTTCGTAGCCGGGTAATATTGCAGGCCCGCCGACGTTATCCACGTCGTCGTCGCGTCGGGAATGCCTCCGCTCCTCATCTCCGGCTCCTCGCGCTCGTTTACTACCGGCGAGTACGCAGTAGTATAGCGCGTTAAACTTTCGTACCGAACAACTTCGGGAGAGCTGACGTAATTCAATTAACGCCAGAAGCTAATACCCCGGCCTTCTCGCGAGCGCGTTTTCTTCGCCGAACGAACCGAACGCAGTGCACGCTCGGCACAGTCGAATGCTCGGGCTCGATTCCCTATCGATCCTTCGTCTTGTTCTCTCATCCCATCGCCCTCAACAATTAAATATTAACTACTTTGAGAACATTTTTTTCACCCCTTCCCCCTTCCCGCCCCGGGCTTTTGTACTCAGAGTCAACTCTTTCGGCACGCCGCCCTTCGCAATTCCGAGATAGACCGGCTTTCGTGTTCCATCTGGTGAAAAACGGCTGCTGGAAACTCCGAGGATTCATCCGGCTGCAAGGCTGCGCTAATTCCTACTATCATTATCTTCGACAGCTATCCTATATAAGGTATGTATCCTTAAGGTATATCCTTAAGGATATAGGTATTTATCGTTAAGGTATTTATCCTTAAGGTATCCTTAAGGTAGGGTAGGTATTTATCCTTAATACATCACACAACGACTTTTCTACTTTTGCAACTAATAATCACCAGTGTTATAAAGCAACGAATAAGGTTTTTTTATAATAATTTGTAATAATTTTTTCCCCACATAGACCCCGAATTGCATGAACTTAAAATTGTGTCAATTAACATGAGCTGCATATTGTTCCGCGTGAAAAGCAACATTCTTTTAAAAAATATATATATATTTCCAGACTATTGTATTAGAATTTTATTCCTAAAATAACATTATAGCATTACTAGGGACACATTAAAAAAATTAAATCGAGTTACCCCATAGATTTTCGAAGATATTACGAGTTGAAGGAGCTTCGAAACTACATAAGGTAAACGGCCCAGTTTCCGCCACTGTCCCAGTTACCGCCATTAATCGCAATTTATACTAATAATAAATAGGGTATACGTTAAATACAAATTAAATTGACGGCATGTTGAAGAGCAGTTTACTCTTGATTAATGCCATGATACGTATATTTTTTATAAAATGTTCCCTGTAACAATTGAAGATGGCGAAAACTGGGCCTAAAGGTGGCGGAAACCGGGCCGTTTACCTTACGAATAGATACCTAGGCCTCAACCATTAGCAACATGCTCCCATCATCCCACACCATTTAGAAATGACGATCTGTGACGTATTCCCGTAAGACAATTGAGTCATTGTAGTTCCGGTAATTGTCGTTCGTGATGGAACTTTTTGCACTAATTAAAAAAATATGCCGTTGGTTCATAAGAAGATTCGGGCATGGACATTTCAAATAAATATTCAGTTGGGGGAAGAAAATATTTGTATGTCTCAAAAATTTTTTGGTGAAATAATTGAAAATAATAATTGTGTTCTCCAGCGCTTTTATACTGAGACTCAACTCTTTCGTTACGTCGCCCTTTGCAATTCGGAGTCAGACCGGCTTTCATGTTCCATCTGGTGAAAAAAGGCTGCTGGAAACTCCGAGGATTCATCCGGCTGAGCTAATTCCTACAATCATTGTCTTCGACAACTATCCGATAGGTATTTATCGTTAAGACAATTGAGTCACTGTAGTTAAGGTAATTGTCGTTCGTGATGGAATCTTTTGCCCCCATTAAAAAATGCAGTTAAATCAACTTAAAGATTCGCGCCCAAGTGCGAATCTTTGAGTTGCACATTTCAAGTGAATGGACAATTCAAATGAACATTTAGGTGGTCGAAGATAATATTGTAATGCCTATATTACTTAATATTTTTATATATAATTTAAATTATTTCGTTGAAATAATTTTTTTATTATTTTTGAACTAACCAATCTTTTAGCCGCGAAACCAACGAACATTTTTCCGAGTGTTTAGTCGACCCGACCCTATTTTTTTATCGATGTGTTAGCGCGTGGAAAGGCGAGGCGGATCTCGTATAAAAATCGCTGCCCGATTCTTTGAAACATATCATACGTGCCCCACTTATCGCGAGGGTCAAGCGAACGATTCGTTTTACGGTGCACAATTTGGGGTCGAATACACGACATTTCAATGACAATGGCGCGTATAAAGCCTTCCTTTGGTATAACGGCACGAGGTAGTCGGTTTGAGTCGTAACTCGGTGGTTGTATGGCTGCTATCACGATTTTACGAATCTACCCTTATGAATTTTTTTTCTTCCGAGCCGGCAATGAAGGGCGACGTTGAAGAAAAGGTGGGGTGGGAGTTGGGCAATGAAAAAAAAAAAGAAAAAAAAATGAGGTCGGAGCGCGAGACGTCGAGGGCGGCATTGAAAAAAGCTCTTCGCGCGGGCCCCTTGAATTATGCCGAGCGCATATACGCGCCCCGCGGCCGTTTCTTTGCCGCGCTTACACGTCCCTCCCCTCTCCGGGCCGTAAAGCCGGCGCACCGAACAACGTCGTTCGACTTTATTCCTTATATCTTTTGTACTTCCAATACAATTTTTCCCACTCGCGGTATTTCCTCGCGCTGCCGGTGTACGCCAGTGCGATATAGTATCAGCACCTGCGATTCACGCGTGAATATTATACCGCGGCATTGCGGCATCGAGAACTGGCGAAACGACGGAGGCTCTTGATTTGCATTCGCCAACGGGCCACGTGCGAAGGAATAACAAACGCCCGGAGTGCTGCCGGGTTTGCTGCGTCGTTGAGAGCTACCGCACCACCGAGAGCCACCTTCTTTACTGCCGCCGGTTCCACCCTTCTATCCGAACACCCACTATATATTTCATTTTATTTTCGGAATTTGATTTGCTAGCGGTACGTGGCCGGACGTAGCCGGAGGATGCCGGCGCGATAGTGAAATTGTAATTTACTTATTGATTTGTGGATTGTATTCGGCGTTGAGAAGAACCGTTCGGACGAGAAATCATTCGAACGTATTAAATTTGTATTTCGCATGTCCGGCAGACTTTAATGCTGGCTCGTTTTTTATTTTGATCCGGAAAGATTCGAGTTACTTCATTCGCCGAAAAAAGTCTGTCCCAAAGCCATCCCTTTCCATCTTCTGTTAGATACAAATGATACAAGAAAGCGTTTTGCGTCCCATCCCAGTCCAGCATTCTAAAAAGCCACCCCCTGGAGCCACACCTTAATGCTCCATTTTTATCTTGCCCCTGAAAGATGCGAATTATTTAATGAGCCACACCTTAAGGCTCCATTTTTATCTTGCCCCTGAAAGATGCGATTTATTTAATTCGCCTACGAGAAAGTCGTTCCCAAAGACATTTTATCGGTTCCATCTCTTATTA
Organism: Stenichneumon culpator; assembly: GCA_964017025.1. Taxonomy (NCBI): domain Eukaryota; kingdom Metazoa; phylum Arthropoda; class Insecta; order Hymenoptera; family Ichneumonidae; genus Stenichneumon; species Stenichneumon culpator. Next base: position 10,413,229 of record OZ024776.1, on the reverse strand, counting down.
GATACAAACAATACCAGAAGCGTTTTACGTCCCATTATTGGTCCATATTTCAAGCCACTCGCTGGAGCCACCCTTTGATACTGGCTCAATTTTTCTTCCTTATAGAGGAAGCTTTGTTTTTCTACCTTGCCCCTGAAAGATGCGACTCATTCTCCTGAAAACAAAGTTTGTCCCAAAGCCATCCCATCGATTCCATCACCTCATACATACAAACGATACCTCGAAGCGTTTAACGTCACATTACAGTCGAAACTCCTAAAAAGCCACTCCCCGGACTCCATACAAGATTAATTAACGTTCATCCTCCGCGATAGATTTCCGCGTCCCCAGCTGTTGTGCCGCTCGCTCGTTAATGCAGGACTGCCTTCGCAGAGCCAAAGTCCGGCGCCCTCGCGGAGCCCAAAGCGTGGATACAGGACTTTGGGAGCGATTAATTATGTCGATTAATTATCTCTTTTGCTCTCGAACGGCGGAGTCCGCGCGTGTCTCACACAAGGAGGGACGCGGTCTCCGCAATGGCGATTAGTACACGAGCCGTCGAGTCGATTATCCGTGGAAAACGAGGAGCGTAACACGCGGGGTTAAACCCGTCACCGAGTCGTGTACCTATATATCCGAACACGGTGGTACCAACATCGATATGCGTATAGTGTATGCATTCATGCTTGTCGTTCGAATTGGTGCGGGCGATTTTCTGTCCCGTTGAGAAGAGGGTATGCGCGAGGGTCGACCCACCCCCCTGCAAGCCCGTTTCCAACCCCCGCCCCGGGTTTGCGTGCACTATGCCAGTTCCCCGATAGCAGATCAGGTGGATCGACAATGCGCCGGACTCAAGCGCACTCACCCCCGGCATACATCAGGGTTGGCGCCCGGTCGGGCACTCTGTTCTGATAATCGGACATATGCTGCCGAATGTTTATTTCGTTCGTACGTCGATCGCCGCATGAGAACCCCCCCGTCCGCTACTCGTCTCGTCTCGGGCCCGAGTGCGAGTGTACACGCCATATAAACCCCCCCTGCGCCCCCCCCCCCCCCAATGGCACTAACTCAACGTTCTCACTCTGGCTGTACAACGCTTGTACAGCACGCCCATTGTGCCGGTTAACTGGCGTCGAGACGCGGGATCGTCAGTGCTCATTGTGAAGCTCTAATAGCATCGGACAGCGCGAACAGAACTGCCTCGCCGATGCGGTCCGGCGTAGGATGTACGTCTGTCCGGTCTATCTCGTTTCTCGATTCGCAGATCAACTAGGGAAGCCCGTTCCCGAAACTCGCGTGAATGCCTCCGCCAATCTGTCTGTACCACGGGGCCTGTCAACGTTTCATCGTGTACTCGCATATCTCGCGCCCGCATGCGACGCGCACCTCGGCGTTCCACATGGCGAGGCTCTTGTTCGGCTCGTTTGACAGCAGATTTCTTTTTTTTTTTCCGATGGTGGCGATGTGCCTCTGGGGATAATTAATCGGCGCGTTAATTTTTTAGTCCATTAGCCACGCTTTGTTCATTTTTGGTCCACTGGCCACGAATTGTTACCGGTTGGGGACATTTAGGGAATTAGTCGTGAATTGGCAAGTCGTGGGGTAAAGTGGCGAATATTGGCTACTTAAGTTTTAGCCTGTTTCTCTTGTAGATACGTGCCGTGACAGTCATTTTTTGTGAGCGACAATTGACCCAAAAGTGACCGTCATTTGACTGTCTTTTTTGATAGCAGAAAATGTTTGTTGCGGCCATGACAGTCATTTTTTTGGGGTCGCAAATATGGTCGTTTTTTCAACAGCCAATTCAAAAATTAGTTTGAAATCAACCTATGATTTCAAACTAATTTTTCTCCCGCGTTGATTTTGTAATCATCCGTATTTTCATTTTTTATTAATTCATTCATCAATGAAACAATACTACAAATAAATTGACTCGCAGCGTTACTAACGCCTTAAATAAATTTAGTTGCAATCTCTCATATGTACTAATTGATTATGTTGTGCAATCTTTGAAAATGTCCCTTACATTAAATGGGCGATTGGATTCATATCGTCCTTATAATTGGGCTCAAACCGCTATTGAATAAATAAATAAATAAATAAATAAATAAATACAAAATTGATTTTTTCTCTGATTAACGAGATTGGCATTTTGTTAATTTTGAAATTAGGACCATGGAGGTTTTTAGAATTAATGTTGCTGTTATCACAACGCCGTCATTTCCGGATTGCTCGATTGATGGTCACGTAATAGTCACACAAAAAAAATACCGTTCACAAAGTCAGCGCCCACCGCTAATCTCCTACCTCCAGCTCCGCGTAACTACGGCTAGGCCGTTGTGTGCTTGTACAGCAGTACAGAAATTTCTCATGTACCAGCCGGCATTTTCAACGCCAGACAGCGGACTTTTCTTTTATTTTTTCATCCAAAGCCCCGCTACCTTCCTTCCATCTTCGTCCATTCCGCCTTCTCCCGTTTCCTTCGCTCTTTCCGATTCTCTCCTCTATCTATCTGACCACCGTGTACTCCGTATAATCGCAGCGAACCGACGTATAATACGCTTCCGCGTGCGGCAGCTATTAAATGGCCGGTTACACGGACGATAGGCGTGCCGGCAGCGAAGCTCGGTGAAAAAATGAGAATGAAAAATCGACGGGGCACGTGTGTGTACGCGGACTATCGAGGGAGCCAGGAGGAACGAACGAGGAAGAGTTCGCTCGCAGCTGAAGATCTGACGACCGGATTCGGGAATACCGATACATACACAACATAAGCCTACCTATGGATGGCACCCAATATTCGCGGAATGCGGGATTCCGCTTGGCGCGCGCCTTCCTCTTTCCTTCCGCTTTAATATATATATTTTTTTTCATCCGTCCCCCTTTCATCTTTTATCTTTCATTTTCTGTGCATACGCGAGCGCGGATACCACTTGTACGCGAAGCATTCTCGCTACCGCGAAGTGAGGTGGGTTAGCGGGAGCAACAGGGGGAAGCCAACGGGAAAAGTGAGCGTATCGTATGAGAATATCTCGAACTGCATTTGCCCGAGGAACTCGACGTATTCTTTTTTTCTGTATCCAATACCTGTACGTATCCGAATCGCTCGGCTCGCTTCTTCATTCCCGGGGCAGAGATGGCAGCGGCGATCAACCGCGGGGAGAAGAAGTTAGCGTTTGGGAATGCGCGATGCTTCATGATTTTCCTCCTGCCGCGGCGAAACAGAAAAGCGCCCGCGAAGAGAGAAGGGTTCGGTGACTTATTGACAAGGACTCTGTGGTAAAAACTATTGAGAAGTTTTGTTCGCCGACGAGGGCGCGGTTTGTCTACCGTACAGATTTATTTACTTGATTGTCAGATCACTTTCTTTTCTGAGATATCAAATGTCTTCGTTTCTTTTGTGCTAGCGAGATTTGCAAAAAAAAAATTATTTATTTATTTATTTATTTATTTATGTATTTATTTATTTATTTATTGACGAGTTGCGATGATAAATTAACGTGAGGTATATTAAAAACTTTGAAAATATTTTACATTTAATAGTTTACTTTAATTTCAGTGAAAAGTCCATTAATTTTTTATCACAATTGTACGTTACACTTGATGTACCAGTTTTTGCACAAAAACTTCCAGACCGGTGCATTAAATACACAATTTCTTTTAACAGTGTAACGTCTAAACATTATAATGGCACTTAGAAGAGTCTTGTAATCATGAAAACCGTTTACCGTACATAGCATTATCAGTATAAACAATCGTACATAAGAAGATATTGCACTGATAATGGCGAAAAACAGAAGATTGCTATCACTAATAAGAAGAAAAATAAATTGGCGTTGGCCAATTAGAAATAAACTAATCGAATTTATCTTCACAATTTTTTCTTAAAATTATCCATTATAAATTACATAGTTATCTGGTGCGAGCATTGAATTGATATCGCCTCATCGCCTTATCTTTCATACCCACAGAAATCCCCCTAATCCTTATCTGTTCATATAAAAAAAAATCTGTGGACTCGTTTCATTTTCATTGTCGTTTAATTCACGAAAATCCCTGTTGGCTCCCGACGAGCCCGGATTGTATGGTAATTCTTTCCAGAATCTTTCCTCTTCGTGCAGTGAAAAGTGGTCTATGGCCAAGGGTTCAAAAGAACTCCCTGACATTGGTTCGTGCCGCGAGTCTGCTCCTTCCTCTTTCATCCTTCGTGTTTTCGTTCCATCATATATTTAACACGATATATTCGTCTCACGTACACAACAGGGCCAGAAGCAGATTCGTACGTGGCCGCGTCATGCGACGACGGTTATCGGGATCTCGGTCGCGAAGGGAAAAAAAGCTATAAAGGGCTGTGTACCTCTGTCCCACCTCGGCGCGAAACGACCTCGTCACGTCAGGTATACCTCGCGGACGGACCCTTTTTTCTTATAATTAATGATGTGACTTTTTCAAGTTATGTCTCAGGCGCCTTCTTCTCCGAGAAACAAAAAATGGACAGAATGAAGGAAGATCTTCATCTGCAGGAAAATTTACCGGAGGGGCAAATAAGGGTTTCTGCTCCCTGGAAGCCGTCCATCAGAAACGTGTCTGTATCTACGGGGACGATGGAATTTATTTCCTCGTGAGCGGGGGTCTGGCAGAAACATCGAATGAATTTGTATATTGTATATCGCCCCTCGCCACGGCATCGATCGTGAGGGATGCTGCGCACTGCAACACGGTCCCTTAAGACTCTCCGCTTCCTGGATTATTCGTTAAACGGCATTTTTCCGTGGAATCTCAGGTATTCGATAGAGTGTTCGCCGCAAAGGCGCATACTGGGGAAGGTGAACGAAGAGGCGAGGATGCGATAGCGTTGCTGCATTGGGCGGCCCGACACGTTATACTGTGTACGTTATAACGGAGCACGAAGTCTTATATTGCGCAGGTAATCCGTGGAATTTCATTTTGCCCTTCGGAAGAGGCTAACATCGCCTCGTCGCTGCGGCGAATCTTTGCCCTATCATCAACACTTCGTCTTTCACCAGGGTGCACAGTAAAAAAAAAAAAAAAACCTATAAAATTTAATGTGCCGACCTGGAAGTTTTTATGCATAAACACGTATACTAATTTTCACGTACAATTGTGATGACGTATTAATGTTCAGTGTATTGAACACATTGCGAATACTTTATTTTTAATAATTTATTTTCATTTTATAGAAAAAGTATATTCATCATATCTTTTCACCATAATTGGACATTAAATTTAATGTACGAGTTTTTGCATAAAAACTTCCAGTCCGGTACATTGAATTTACAATTGTTTTTTTATGCACTGAGAAAAAGAAATTGTTGGATTAACCAAAAGAAAAAACCAAAAGATGTTATTTATTTAGTACCAATAAAGCATTGTTTTGTTGATTGCATCATTCGATTAAAAAAAACATTTTTGTTGTACTAACCAAATAGCTTTGGATATCCAACTATTTCGGTTTCTCAGTGTGCCCTTCCAAAGTTCGATCGGTAAAAACTGCCATGGGAAGTTCGTCGAAGGGCTCGTGGGCGAGACATGGCAAGGTGTCCAATTACCGATTGGTAGCGACAAACTGTACCGTTTGGCCTGTATCTTCCGCGCTCCCGCGAGCGCGTTTTCACCTCCGCGGGCATTGAAACCCGAGGACGAGGTATCGACCCCACGACAAGTCACCACACCGTGCCACCGGATACCACCACATCCCTATATCTTCTTCTCGATTCCTATACGTATATCTTCGCATTCTCGGCAATCCCCTCCATTTCCTTTTCACCAATATTCGATATCTAATTCTGAATTCCTCGAGGTTGTTCCCTCGTCTTTACTCTTCGTTATAGAAGCGAATTCTGAGATCGCTCTCTGGTAGAAAACGGTTTAATACTCGCGAAAAAATAAAATTACTCGTCGGCTGCTCCGAAAATAAAGATTCATATAAATTAGGTAAATATACATTTCATTAACTATTTATTTGAATTAAATAAGTATCTATTTAAAATAAATGATTATTTACTTGATGTCAATAATTATTTGTTTCAATTCAATAAATATTTATTTTCGAGGTACCCGTCACATAATAGTAATTTGCAACACTAGTGCGAAAAATAAATTTAGCGTGCGAGAAGTAAAATCGGGACGAAGTGCGCATGCGCAGCATCATTATAGTCGGGCTTGCTGTAAAGCGTCACTTTTGCCACGCCTTGCATGCACGAAAAGTGGCACTTCTCATGCAACCGTTGCAAAAATCATTTTTCAAGGTGTCGAAGCGTACTGCCAATTTCTTATTTCCATAAAGTTCAACAACACGAATATTTACACTTACAAAAAAAAAAAAATGATCAGAAACGGTGGTATATTCTTTATTCGCAGTTGTTGTAGTCTCGGCGCTTTCCAAAGCTCCACATTCATATTATCCGCGCCGGAGCCGTTCTACGTGCGAGATAAAATCGCGACCATGGGAGTTTCTCCGTCGGAAAGCTCGCCGATGTGACGAAGAAATATACGAGTGGAATCGATATCCGTCAATCCGGACACGGGGGAACTTAGATTGTAGCTGGCATTCGATTCTGGACGACCCGCGCGCACAGAGTCACGCACTCACGCACGTACGATCGCTAGACGAGGGCGGAGAGACGTGGAGTATGTGCGATTCGCACAGTGAACCGCTGCTGCCGTTTCCGCGAGTCGTCGCATAGGAGTGAGTCCATGCATCACGTCGATGCAGCCTATTGATGGCTGTCTCCTGGCTTTGACGTGCGCTCGATGGTGTATATATATATATACCTCACCCTCGCATGTCGCGTCCGCGCATACGAGTTTCGGAGAGTACGTGAGCGCACGGGCTTTCATGCGTATTCTCCTGTTCTTCGAAGTGTACACGCAACCTATTACACGTGTATGCGCGAGAAGGGAACGATATTATCCGTGATGGATGCACCATCGTTCGAACTTCGTGTCTGGCCATGGAACGGTCTTGTCTGTGCTTTATGTCTGCTCCCGCGTTCGAGCTCAACAGCAATAGCGTGTTAGGGCAAGATACGTGAAAACGAGCCACTACAAAGTTCTGGTCTGTACACCCATGCAGGAATGGGCACAAAAACGCAACGAAGCTTTCCCTTCATTTTCACCTTCTCATCTGATGTACCTGCGATACGCTTACCTGGGTAGACATTTTGGAGCGTTACATCGGGGACTGATAAGGTCCGTAAATGGCCTGACAAAGCTTTACTAGAACCTTGTAAGGCTCGGAAATTTATACTCGAGTACTCGACCCGAATGGTTTCCCACCTGGGAGAGGTCGTATCTGAGTGCGCGAGAAGGGAACGGTATTATCCGCGATGGAGGCACCATCGATCGAACTTCGTGTTAGGCTATGGAACGGTCTTGTCTGTGCTTTATGCTTTCTGCTACTGCGTCCTAACTCAACAGCAATGGCGTGTTAGGGCAAGATAGGTGAACATGGATCACTACAAAGTTCCGGCCTGTATCTCCCATGCATTAATGGACACGAAAAGGCAACGAAGCTTTTGCTTCAATTTTCACCTTCTCACCTGATTTGCGATTCGCTCACTCGTATGGAACGATTTCGCACCGCTGAGAGGTCGTATCTCGGTGCGCGGGAAGAGAACGATATTGTTTGCGCTTTATCCTTTTTGGTTTGGCGTTCCAACTCCACAGCTATTACTGTCTTAGGGCAAGATTGGTGAACACAGGCCACTATACAGTTCTAGCTGGTATCTCTCATGCGGAAATGGACACGAAAAGGCAACGAAGCTTTTGCTTCAATTTTCACCTTCTCACCTGATTTACCTGCGATTCGCTCACTCGTATGGAACGATTTCGCACCTGTGAGAGATCGTATCTGGGTGCGCAGGAAGGAAACGGTGTTTTTCCGTAATGGAACGATGTTGTTTGCGCTTTATCCTTTTTGTTAGGGCAATATCGGCGAACGCGGCCACTATAAAGTTCCAGCTGGTATCTCCCATGAGGAAATGGACGCAAAAAGGCAACCAAGCTTTTGCTTCAATTTTTACCTTCTCACCTGATTTACCTGCGATTCGCCCACTCGTCCTGAACGATTTCACACCTGTGAGAGATCGTATCTGGGTGCACAGGAAGAGAACGGTATTTTTCCGTAATGGAACGATCTTGTTTGTACTTTATCCTTTTTGTTAGGGCAAGATTGGTGGACGCTGCCACTACAAAGTTCTAGCTGGTATCTCCCATGCAGAAATGGGCACAAAAAGGCCACCAAGCTTTTGCTTCAATTTTCACCTTCTCACCTGATTTACCTGCAATTCGCCCACTCGTCCCAAACGGTTTCGCACCTGTGAGAGATCGTATCTGGGTGGGTTGTATAGAAAGCGGTGATGCGACCTCTCGGGGAAGCTATTTATGGGACGGTACTCTCCGAGCTCGCAACACGCTGCGAGAATTGAGCAAAGAGGAAACCCACCGGAAGAACTCCACCGCTGGCGGAGATATTGAATTCTCTTTCCATTTGAATCTGATCTGGACGCGCGGCTCTCGAATCGCTCGGAGCTCGGGCGTGCGAATACCAGCAGTCTCTCGCGGTCTCTTTGCAGGAGACACTTCGAGCGAGAACGGGCAACGCCGAGAGACGTCAATTCAGCGATTTCGAGAACGCGCTAACCTCGCCTCTCCTCAGGGCACGGTGCTCGTCGAGTATCGCGCAGCGAATGTCGGTCACGCACCCGAAACGACCCCTCCAGGGTGCGTTCTGTAGATCTGGAAATTCGCGAAATAAATCCGCGGGTGCGGTTTCACGCAGAGTCAGTTGCAGGAAAGTCCAATTTGCCGTCTATTAGCGGTTCCTTTATCTCTCAGCGCGATGGTTCGCGCAGCGTGCGATGTACCGTGCATGCCGCGCGTGGGAAAAAACAAAAAAGAAGACAAATTCTCTGGAACTAACGAGCATCGAGAGCATCGTTACAGGGCAGTCGAGGTTTTCATTCGTTTCGTTCGCCAGAGGTTTTTACGTTCGCTTCCCACATTTCGAGCCGTTTGTAAAGTCATTCGACACATTATTAAATTTCTCTCCTCGAAGGGACTAACGAACTTTTCGGACAATTATTTTTTTTATTATTCTTATGCTTTATTCCTGGAATACACAATTTTAGTTCTGCTCGCGGTCGGCAGCGTCAAACCTAACTTTTACATCGCCAGTGCCATTAATACCTCGCGAGTTGAAGTTCGTTTTGTTAATCAGAGGTTTTTACGTTCGCTTTCCTCATTTCGCGCCGTTTGCAAAGACATTCGACACGTTATTAAATTTTTCTCATCGAAGGAACCAACGAATTTCTCGTACAATTTTGAAATTTTTTTATTTTAATTTAATTTTTTCGAATACACAATTGCTTTTCCGCTCGTTGTCAGCAGCGTCAAAGCTAAATTTTACATCGCTAGGGCGTTTAATACCTCGCGAGTCAAAGTGCCAGCGTCACGCTTAAAATATCAAGTAGTTACGCCGTGACCCCGGACTAATGGGTCCCGGGTATTTTTGCGGATCTTCGGAGCCAATTTGCTTGGCTCGACGTCGCCACCGACGCCACAGGATTCTACTTCGGCGCGGCTGCGGTTGCCGAACTTTCGCAAATGCCAGCCAAAGTCTCCTGTCCGGAGAAACGGCGGGCGAGCTTCTAATGGCTCGGCCCGAGTAACGCGAGACGCCGTCTTAATAATGACGCGACTCGTCGAACGTGTCCTGGTCGTCGTCTTCCCGTCTTCGGGGCCACTTCGCCGGTCCCGAGAAATACCGGGATGACGTGGAGCCTGTGCAGGCTGTATAACCACTTTGATGCACTCTTCTTCCGGCTTTGGACGACGACCCTCATCAACCTAACTCAACCTTTTAATTCTTCGCTGAAGCTGTCTGTTCCATAACTAAAGACAAATTTCGCGCGATAAACGGCGTAAAAAATTCAAAAAGAAACAAACCAAGCTGGTCGTACCGTCCTCCAGAAACAACTCCTGATAAGATAGTTTGGGGATAAATAGCCATTGAGTCATTTCAACTTAAAAAAAAATCATAAGGTTTTCGAACTTCTAATTGGATGCAACCGCACGGTGTTGGCAGGCAAAATCAAACTATAAAATGCATTCCTACACTGATAGTTACCGTGAATATATAATTCATCAAGTTATTATATATTGTAATTTCATCGAGTTATAACGGCTGTGTTTTGCATCGCACAAACTTCGCTCGGGCAAGGTCGCTTGGAGAATAAATTCTACAAGTGAACAATTTCTTTTTCCTCCTGAAATACTGAGATCGACAAATATTTTCCAAATACGAAATTTGATGTCCAAATATGTGTTCCAAATATGAAATTATAATATATGTGTATGACATCAAATTTCAACTTTGGCAAGTTTTTATCAATGCCAGTATTTCAGGAGGAAAAAGGAATTGTTCACTTGTAGAATTTTATTCTCCAAACGAACTTGCTCGAGCGAAGTTTATGCGATGCAAAATACAGCCGTTATAACTTGATGAAATTTGGGCTCATGTAGATATCTTCAGGGTGGTCCCTCAGAGAAGGATGTCGGAAAAACTACCAAGTCATATGGTATATTTCGACCAGGTAACATGGCACACCAGCGCCACCATTAGCGATATGTGAAATTTCCACAGCGACCACAGCAATTTTTACCCAAAACCCATATGGGAATTTTTTCCATCAGACGGGTTGATAAACCTTTGCGTGTCGGGCTGCTTGTACAAATTTACCTATACAATTTAAACATCGATAAAACGGTATTCAATTAATATACCGAGAATTCCGCGGATAAAAACTGAGAATTTTGTGGAACGAATTTTGTTCATATATGTATATATAAAAATTCGTGATCGCAGCGACACCGATTTATATATTTCCTAGCAAAAAGAACTTATATTCTAACAAAAATTACGCGATATTCTGGTTGAATCTGCGATAGCGAAAATTGACATATTTTCTAGCAGAATGTTAATAAACTCAATACGAATGTTTACTAGGATGTTATTGTACTTCCCGTATACCTGAAAATTTCGTCGGTTTTTACCAGTGTTATGGTAATTTGTATCAGATTTTTCTCTCAGTATAGTAAGCATTTTTGAGTGTTACACAGAACCTTTTTCATGCCCTTGAGAGGCCTTTTCCGGACCTCATCAAGGCCTGATTTAACGCTAGAAAATTTCTCCCAGGGATGTAGAGCACAGTAAAGTACCGCAGTGCAGTTGAGGTGCAGCAATGAATGTCCCATCCATCCTCTCCAGTGTTCCATATCTATCCTCGTTAGCTTATTTTTTTTTTACATTCCTTTTTGCAAAGTATTTGGCAAACGAGCAGTGTCAGAACTTAATGTTCGCCTCCCGCGTTACAGGAAGCTAGAACATGCGTTGTAAAAAAAAACCCGCCTCACCCGTTTGAAAATATTTAACAGCAGCTTACAAAAAAAAAAACAAAAAAAAAACATAAAAAATGTCCCAACGATCCTCGAATTATTCTACGCTAGGTGAACAGTTTTTTCTCCTCTCCAGCCGGGCACGCAGCCTGCAACATTATCGTCCCGACTCGCGTGGGATAAAGCTTTCGAAATAAAGTCCCAGACTGGTCTGCACTGTGCAGTATACACAGATAGAACGAATCACGCTTTTTTTAAATCTTTTATCCTCTTGCACTCCACTTCTGTCCAGTGGAGGTGAGGGTTGGTCGTGGCATTCGGATCCGTTCGTCCCACACCGTCGTCGCACCTGAATCGTTCGTCGATTCAACCGGTCCGAGAGTACAGCAGTGTCCGACGATCGTCACTCGGGGCATTCGAAAAGCGTTTCCGGTATAGCCCCGCATAGTTCACGCCGTTATATAGCTGTGTCTGGAGCTTTGTCGAATTCGACCGGCATGTCTATTGCACTCCGATCGCGGAACAGTTCTTTTGTCCTAACAAAAAGTTTCTTTTTTTTTGTTTGTTTTTTGCTACCTCGCGCATTCTCTTTCTATACGCGGTTCTTGCCGTTCTTATTGCCACGTGCATATGCCTCTAAATCAACGAAACCATACCGCCCCACCCCACTGGGCCCCACGCCTTTGTTAATTGATTCAGTGTTCGTCGCGGATGTTTTTTCTACGAATCTGTATGTATCACGTCCGGTTCTGGCAGTTTTTCGCAGTTGGCTGAATGGATGTTTCTTTTTTTCCATTTTTTTTTTCACCAAGCTTGTACCCGTCTCTATCGTGGAAGGAACGATATAGAAAGACTACGGGTCGTTCCGATGCCTCAGATATGTATATATTTCACATCCTATGTGTGGCAGAAAAAAGGGGCGACAGAATTAATTGGCCAATCGAGCTCTCGCCCGCTGCGGATCACACACAGACGAGGGCCCGCAATTACCTCGCGGCGGGCTTGCTTCACCCGCACGTGAAATTCACCAGAAATTCAACGCGGCGATCTCTTTTTTTTTTTTTTTTTTCATTAGTCTACTGCACTGTGGGATATCTATGTACCACCTTCATCCATCGCTATGTGCAGTGTGGAGCTTTTGCGGTATATACATCGGTTACGGTATGTCCCTAATTCGTGTGTGTTACCTGTGCCGCAAATGCAGTACCAAAAGGAGCCCTCGCCATTGTCGTGGTGGCCCACTTCGGCACGATCCATCGCCGATAACGCCCGCAGTCGTTCGTTTCTCGCTTCGTTAGCGAGGATCCGTGCACGAAGCCGCTACCACAGTGCCGCGGTACTAATTATTTTTTTCTATGAGGGCGAACAAGCGGCCTGGCTTGCATGGCGAAGACGGGGACAAGGGAGCGGAACTTGAACGGGCTTGAACCCGGTTTTTCTTTGTCAATCCGCTCCATCAAAATTTTATCGCGTGCGTCGGTAAATTATTTTTGGCGATTCTATTGGGCTTTCGCGACGAAAAGCCGGTTTCGGTCGTGAACGAGTTAAAATACTTCCATTTTCCTTTCTCATTGGAAAACGTATATAAAACAATTTAGGTCAGCGTTGGAACGTATTTTATGAGTCGGAGCAAATAGGTCTGACTCAGGTGATTACCAATGTTTTAACTTTCTGAGGATGTGTCGTCTTTATTAAGGTGGCTGCTGCATGGAACACTTGTCAAAGGAGTGCTAAATTTTCACAATTGTCTATACGAAATTGTTGTGGATTTATTAACAGTAACGGAAGGCTATTTGTATTACTGCATGGATCCTCAATAAAGGAAACTGTTGCTAACGATGTGCTTTCAAATACATAAAATAATTAATACAAAGTTCTATGACGATACATTTTCGGTGAGTTTTTTGAAAGAAGAATCTTTATTTTACAACCGATTTTAATGTAGGGTAGACCGGAGCAAAACGGAAACGCTAGGCAATAAAACCTGCTACAACAATACCGAAAGCATACATCCATTGCGTTTCACACCAAAATTGTCTTGGCACTGGTTTTGAAAGGATATTTAAACAAAAAACCATCTGGGGCAAAACGGGGTACCCTTCGATTTGACTTGCGGCAACCTTTGTTAGCTTCATTATTACCCTATTTTGCCCTACGTCGATATGACATTTCATACCCCCATTTTGCTCTGGTTTCCGTTGTGTGTTGGCTATCATAAATCGATTTATTCGATAATTTCGGGTGCCCCATTTTGCCCCAAGTCGTTATGACATTTCATGTCCCCGTTTTGCCCCGGTTTTCCCTATCATGCCTAATTTTGGTTCCTCAAACTTTGGTGTTCGAATTCACCAAGTAGATTTTTTTTCGTAGTTCTGGTAATGGGTCGTATTTATTAATCGGTGAAACCCACAAAAAATCTACTGGGTGAATTCTTAGAACAAAGTTTAAGAAAGATGATCCGAGGTACATTAAAATCGGTTTAAAAAATTCGGATTTTTCTTTTAAAAAACTTAACAAAACCGTTATATCATATCAACTTACCAGTTGTTGTTCTTGCAAGACCATCGGCATTAATATTTCTCTTGGTTGAGGTCACATGCAACAATCAACCTCCTTTACTGTGAATAAATGCAGACATTTTTTGATATCAATTGCAAAAAATGTAGTACTCATTTGACTAATATGCCATGCAGCAGCTACCTTAAGTGACATTCCCCAGCGTGACCTGTGGGACGAACTGTACACGTGAGGCTCGGTATCTTGAGGCCGCACTTAAAGATTTGCAACGTGGTAAATTCGGTCGGTGGTTGGCGAGCGCTTCGGCATTACGCTGTCTCAGCAGCATCTCCGCTACTAGTTCTTCTGCCCTCTTCACCCGCTCCTCGTTCTCTCTCCTCTCACGGCACGGTATCACCAGGGTGCTCGACCGAGACCCGTTCACCCACGTAGTCTCGAACGTCCCCGCCACCCTGGCAGGACGGGCCTCATAGGCAACTCTCTCCGGATCGACGAAGGCTTTTGCCCGCAACGAGAACCGAGACGACAAAAGACGACGGGAGTATCGAGCAGACGTGGTTGTAAAACAATGCGGACATCGATCGATCCAGCTAACGGAGCTGCCATCACGACCCGCTCACCAACCACCATACCGGCCTTTTGATACGCTCTCGCGTTCGAAACATCAAAGCGACAAAGCCAAGACCTTGAAAGTCACCCCTTTCAAGACGGCTATTCATCGATGCGGATACGAAGAGGCAATTAACGCATCCCAATTTCACTACACCCAGATATTTAAAAAGTTGTTACTTGTAATTGGTTAAAACATTACTGGAAACTATTCCAACCGAGCGACATTGAATGCCATTTGTGATCTTCGCAAATGGCAATCTTATTATTGAAGTTCCGTCTATTATCCTCCCGTCCCTCGGTTACGTCTGGCTCTTCGGTCCGGTAGTCGATCAATCGAGACGAAGTGGTCTGATCTACTTTGTGCCGAATAGACACGAGCGAGCACTTACAGGTGAAGCGTTTCGTAATACGCGGAGTGAGGTGCTCACTGGTTTCCCGACTGTGAGACGATGAGGATTTTGTCTTGCTCTGTCGTTTCCGAGCTCTTACCCCAGTCCCTCACGATTCCCTCGTTTACTCTCGGTCTCACACAGGGTGTACGCCCGAGCGCCGGTGAGGACGGGGGGATTCCCGTGGGATTCGAAGGAGGACTTTCGGATAATCCCCGTTCCGCTCCGCTTAAGCGCCTCTCACTTATCGGACTTGTATCTCAACTCCTTCCGAGGATACCGGATAGCTTCCGACCAAGCTTGGCCACCCCAGCACCCAGCAGCCGTACCAACCAGGACGGACTCCGCGAGGAACCTACAGCTAGATAGGATGCCACCTGCTCTTCCGCCTCGGAAATCCAGGACGAACGAACGAGGGGCTCTCGCCCCACTGACGCGAGTTCTCCTGGCAAAGAGTAGGGTACGGTTGTGAAGGAGGGTTACAGAACCTCCCGTTTTCTCGCTTCCGCTCCTCATCCCACTGGCAAGTTACGTGCACTTCCGCCTCACCGGAGCTATATCATAGCTCAGGAAGACCTGGCAGAAAGAGTTACCCGTTCTACGAGTCAAGCCGTGACGCGTGTACGTGAAACCGAGGATTCCCCACTTGGGAGGTAACATCGTACAGTCGCGAAACAAAGTCTATGCGCGAAAGCTGCACTTATAGGTCTTTCTTCGTAAATTCACATTTCCATTCTCATGAGTTAAATTCAACCACTCGCAAAGTTGGCTCATGGAATGGATTTAAAAATCCATGCAGTGAGCCAAATAACCCAAGGCCTGATTCTTAGCTCTTACAATGGAAATTTATGAGAGACCGCATTTGGCGGGATCTCAGTTGTGATCTCGACCGAGAAAGGCACTCGAGGCGCGCCCCAGAAGCCGTGCCCATGCCAAAGGCGGCCTCGATGACTCATCGGGTCGGATCGCCCGATAATTCGCCGTCGGCGCTTCCGAATCGCATCCGGAGATGTATAGTCAAGACAAGCCAGCTCGAGGGATTCTGAGGGTGCCGGATACTCAGTGCGTACGAGCACCTCCGCAATCGAGTTAGAAGCTCGATATCTGCTCGTCGCTGTGTGTATTCTGGATAATTATCGTGTTGTTGTCGGTGGAGGGTTAGCCAGTAGTGAACCCGCGATAGGCTTGGCCCGTCCGTTGCCAATACAGTGGAACTCACTACCGATGGGTGGAAGCGCTCGTCGAGCTCGACTGGGGCTAGGCGTCGTGATGTACATCAGAATTACGTATGCCACGCAGAACCGTTCCACGGAAGTGCTGGGAAGCCCGAGGGAACTCCCGAGCGACGTCGTCTATGACCCCGACGCGCACGTTCTCCTTTAGTCTACGCACTCGCGTCACTGTAGGATGCAGTACACATATCGTGTAAACGCCCCGGTTAGGTGCCTGTTGCGAGAGATTAGCCGTGTTTGGCGCGCCAGCCGTGCGGAATGTCGACACGCCGGTTTTGGGCCACGACGTCTAAGAGGGCACGAGAACGGGGCTTAAGGGGATGTACAACAGCCACGAGCGCGACAGGGATAAGTAGCTGAGATTTCGCTACCCGAAATTGTTCATTTGAGGTACCAACGATGAGAAAAAAGGACCAAATAGAATGACTGTCAATTCGTATATAAAATGGACATCGAATTCACACTTGAGTGTGATGAGTTGTTATCGCTTTTCACAATTCCTTTTTATAATTCCATTGATTCGACGATGACAATGGAAGTGGTTATAGAATGTGGAGTTTGTACATTCCCAGCTATGTACTCGCCAAGCCTTAGTTAGTGCCATTTAGTGTTAGTGCAGATTATGTACATTGTGTTGGGGCAAAGTTGTATACCTCTCAATCAGAAACCGTTATTTGTCGTGAAAACAATCAGAAGAAAGTACCGAATAGAATGACTATCAATTCGTATGTTACATGGACGTCGAATTCACACTTGAGGGTGAAAAGTCGCTATCGCTTTTCACAATTCTTTGGAAAATCCCGTTGAATCGACAGTGACAATGAAAGTGGTTATAGAATCTGGAGTTTATACATTCCCAACTATGAACTCGCTATGACTTAGTTAGCCTGATTTAGCGGTAGTGTAGATTATATACATTGTTTGGGGCAAAGTTGCTCCTCAACCGGTATACCTCTCAACGGGTAACCAACAGCTTCTGAACAGAGCCGATAACGGCCAACGGTGCCGCGCTCTGTTTAGATAAGGGCGAAGAGGAACAATGTCAAGACATCAGTGGCTGCTGTGTCGAAGCGAATTCACCCTTTCCCCGACACTACTGTAAGACGTAGTATAATAAACAGAGCATGACCGGAGTAACTCGTGTTGTGCCCAACTCGAACCTAAGACGGACGTGTGAACACCACCATGGCCATAACGCCAAGTTTCCGACCTAGCTTCCCTAAGATCCTGCCGGAAAACTACTATGGAACAGCTTGGAGTTCGACACTTGCGACACCCAAGATTTTGGGATTGAGAACATTGTGGTAAGCTGTTGTGAAAGGCTTAGACGTGGTAACTCCAAAAAGGTGTGCATACCCGATATCGGGAATATGCATTTAGGATGCTTCTTATCGTTGAAGGGGCTGATAAATCCATGAAAACATGTCTTCCTCCATGAGAAAGCAAAAAGTCCGTAATGGTACAATCACAGCTTTTTACTTTCGCACAAAGTCTATTATCGCCTCGACGTCGGCGGAGCACAGTTACAAACAATACGGGAAGTAATTTGAGACATGTTTTTTAGTCAGCGGTATACGATCCAATAATCGTTGGCCCTTTCGTTTCTGTCTAGAGAAATTTGAGGAGTACCACGTAATCGCCGAAGCCTCGTGGCGGTTTGGTCGTTCATTGCAAACTCATTACAAGGATATTAAACATCCGCGCTCCCCGAAATTGTGATACGGTACAGCGAGGATTAATATGGCAAAAAAAAAATCAAGAAAATTTGAGACTTTGGCGAGTTTGATAGGGTTATTACGCGTAATTTAGCCGGGCAGATTAATCGTCATCGGGACACACCGAAAGGCCTCGGCGGACGGCTATATTAAGACAGCGAGGAGGCATCCTTTCGCGAGGAGGTTGGAGAGGGAGGGTTTAAAGGGATTGGGAAAAGTATGGTATACGAAGGTATCGCTTCCGCGCGCCACAAGCCGGGTTTCTCGCAGAATTAATCTCCACTTCGTACTTCACCGCTACTACTTTTACTGCAGCCAACCAATACTACCGGCTACAACTAATAGCACACCACTACCGTTGCTCGCCCGTTCGGGTATTCGAAACCGCGGCGAAGATCATTAAAGCCTGCTAAATTACAAGGTGGTGCCGATTATTATTACAGGCTACGAGAAATCCCCCACGCCCGCTCGTTCGCGGATGTACCCCACCGAACGTTTTAATAAGAACGTACAAATTGAAACGATTCGACACCGGGACTCATCGATCGGTCGAGGGGGTGAGAAACTCCTCCGAGCAAAGTGCGTCCCAACACAGTTGAAACCCTACCCAAACTCTCCCCCCAGTCTGCGCTCTATCTCACTCACCACTTCTTGGCCTCCTTACCGGCTGAGAGCTCTGTGATTTGAGTAAACGCGGTAGAGACCCGAAGTTACTCCTGCCCGCGCTCGTAATTCAATTAAGTCTGGAGTGTATCGCGAGGCGATCGCCTACTCCGGGAGGGCCGGTCGTGTAACTACTCTGTACCATCCCCCTTCTCAAAAACTCTCTTATATACTCAAAAGCGAAATCTCGATGTATATCCGAGTGAATCTATAAATAAATCGTTTGTAGCCAATCAGGAAGGTTTTCTTAAGAGAATGCGAAATACCACGGTCTGTATGAAATTCGTTCGGCATTCGTGATCTTTAAGATCCGAGAAGGTAAAAGACGCAAAGTCGATGTACAGTGAGATGAAACAGTCGATTCATTATGCGAAATAATGTCTGAGTTCATGTGTGGAGGCCACGTTCGAGAGATTATGAATTCGAAGTTCTGACCGGTCTGAAGGCTTTCGGCTAGACTGCGTTACGAGGAGGAAACTCGAGAGAATAGGACCCGAGATTGCGTTACGCGTACATCTTGCCCTTTTCTTATGCGCATGCCGCGGTGTGTGTACCTTCGCTAGTGAAACGACGAGGCATACCCGACGTCGAACCGTGCCGAGATGATAGCCCGGAAGCTACTGCGTGACTCCATCAACCTTTCAAAGGTGATGCGCTCATATTGATGTACTGACCTTTGAGATTATTAACTCAGGCAATTGCCGGTGATGATACTCATCAGGAATATGCAAAACGACCCAACGAAGCGATGGAATTTCATGCGGTCTCCCAGCAAAATTGTTCCTTACATACCCAAAGTGACTATCATATGCTTATTTCCTCGTCAGGTGCAGACCGTGCGGAAAGGATTCTCGTGCACTGCCCGTCAATGATGCTTGGTTTTTCTGTGTTTTTTTTATTTTGCTTGGACGTCTTGTTCGATGTCTTAAGGAGACTGCAGATATCCAGCTAGATATCCAGCTAGATATCCAGCCAGATGTCCAGCTAGATATCCAGCTAGATATCCAGCCAGACATCCAACTAGACATCCAGCTAGACATCCAGCTAGACATCCAGCTAGACATCCAGCTAGACATCCAGCTAGACATCCAGCTAGACATCCAGCTAGACATCCAGCTAGACATCCAGCCAGACATCCAGCTAGACATCCAGCTAGACATCCAGCTAGACATCCAGCTAGACATCCAGCTAGACATCCAGCTAGACATCCAGCTAGACATCCAGCTAGACATCCAGCTAGACATCCAGCTAGACATCCAGCTAGACATCCAGCTAGACATCCAGCTAGACATCCAGCTAGACATCCAGCTAGACATCCAGCCAGACATCCACCTGGACATCCATCAAGACGACCACCAAGACGTTCACCAAGACGACCACCAAGACGACCACCAAGACGACCACCAAGACGACCACCAAGACGACCACCAAGACGACCACCAAGACGACCACCAAGACGACCACCAAGACGACCACCAAGACGACCACCAAAACTGGATGTCTTGCTTGATATCTTCGATTCCATTAAGACATCGAGACATCGAGCAATATTTTGATATCTCCAGGAAAACCAGGCATCAATGACGGGCAGTCTACGAGTATGGTACGGTTACAGCGAAATTATAAGACGGGCTTTAATTTGAAGACAATCAACTTTATTTCGGAGACGCGAATCAGCAAGAAGATTCAAGACAAAAAGCCATCGGACTATGACCGAGTAATTAGGAAACTCGTCTCTGTTAAAATTGTGCTTCGCCAAGCGGCATTAGACACGGTGAAGCGTCGAGAATTGCTATCGACTCTGCAAGCGATGTCGCGGTTGGGGAGGTTAAGGACGTAAACGGCCGCGAGGCAATCGGGAGTGACGGCTTGCACGGAACAACGGTAAAACCAGGAAGCCAGTGAGCTTCGTTAACCCGGGTAATCGCTCCGTTATCCCTTATCAATCGAATTAGCTTCGATACAGAGTCGGTAGGCTCTTGTTGCAACGTTCTACGCAGCCACACACTCTTTCTCTGTCTCTCTCTCTCTCTCTTTCTCTCTGTTCGATATGGGGCTCTATAGTGTTATCAGGCGGTCACGATTACCCTGTGTGCGTGTGACATTTTGATTAATTTGCCTTTTAATCCCCATTTAAAAAGAGTTATTAATGCACGTCAAGTTATGTGCACCCGGCTTAAAGTGGTTATATGCGCACTGAACAGAAGAGTAGATTGGACAACCATTTAAACCGTACAGCGCAAAAAAAAGTGTGTAATTTAATGTACCAGACTGAATCTACCAGTTCCAATACCAGGAATGTAACAGTTTTTATGCAAAATCTGGTATATTAAATTTGCCATACAATTGTGATAAAAATTAATGTTCGGTGTATTAAAAACATTGGGAATACTTTATTTTTAATTATTTACTTTAATTTCAATGAAAAATTAATGTACTTTTATAGTGAAATTAAAGTAAAATAAAGTTTTCAATATGCCGTAAGGTAATTTTTCATCATAATTTCACATGGAAAATTAATATACCAGTTTGTGCATTAAAACTTCCGGTAGAAGGACATTAAATATACGGATTTTTCTTATATTGAAAAAGAACGGGACAATTTTCATCGCAGCTACCCTGTAATGAAATTGTTGTTCGAGGGGCTTTCTTGATTGACGCTTGGTAGGGCTTGGCTCGTGATTGCCAGTATTTGTCAGTTTCCTTCCTCATTGACGATCCTCCTTTGAATATTGCTTCGTGACTAAAGACCCAAGCTAGCGAGTCAAACGGTAAACGCTTCACAATCAGGTTTCCTTACCGTGTTTACAGAACGATCCGGAGGAGCCTGGAACATCCGAGATTGTGATACCGAATAATGCAGTTCCAGTGCTGCAGTTTCAGTAATAATGCACTTCCAGTCTGTTTCGGCTCGGTTCCTTTGAGCGCTCTTTGTCGCGCGGATTTACGCGCTTAGTTGGTACTCGCCGGTCCCGAAGAAGACTCTTTAAAGCGCTCAAGTACTTACCTGAAACAGAAAAGGAAAAAGAGGGATGAGGTAACGTCGTCGCACTAGTGCTGCAGAAACGAGAAATATATAAGAGTAAAAGGGCGTGTAAAAACGAAAAGACGATGGGACGCGACGAGTATAGCGAAAGAAGTTTAAAAAAAAAGAACAAGCTTGACGCGTAGTAGATCTAGCTTAAGCTTTTGTGCCTGTGTTAGTTTTATTTAGGAAAAAAGAAAAAAGCGAACGCTTTCGCCGGTACGTCTGACGACTGTAGCTCCGGCGATATAAAGATAAAACAAAATCGTCACTTTTTTCCTCCTCAGTGTGTCTTTTCCGCGCCGGATCCCTTTGTATTAAAATACACCTTCCGGTGAACGGCTTAATGAAGGACATATTCCTATCGGCACGAACCAGCATATACGCGAATAGAAACGTAAAATCTTTCTCTCTACTTCCTCGAATTACTCTCAAACGACGTATTTTCCTACTTGTATACTGACAGAGCGACGAACGTTTAAATCGGAGCGGAACTGATGGAGTAAATGACGCGATAATACATTTTTTATATTTTCCAAGTTCTTTCGTGTGAGAGTGATTATAGGCTTTTATCTAAAAATCCACCATTCCGACCAAATATCTGTTTCAACCGGCTCACATTGAGAAGAAACTTTCTATTTATAAGTTGGACGCCATCGCGATCGCTGAGTAACCCGATGCGAGCTTCTCTTTCGACAGTAAAAGGTCAAACTCTATTCTGTAGTGATGGAACGAAGCCGAAAAAGTTTGTGTCGCGATTCTAGTGCCTAGTTATCGATGTTCAGGAATACATAATTTGGCATCTCTTGTTATTTCGGTATTCCTGGACAAGAATGTGTGGGATGCTGGCGTAATTTGATTTCGGGTTTCGAATAAATGAGTAACGAACGATATTGTATCCCGGAACGAGTTTGTGTGATAATCGAGTCGCTCTCGTTGTCACTGATGAGACACAGTTTATCTATGTTTTATGTATCGCGTTTCTATAGTAACTACACTATCTTTTATTATTATTGAAGAAGGAGCGACTCTGAATTATTCACTAAGAAGCCCTGTCCTGTTCAAGTCATAAATAAACTTTCGTTTTAACATCAAGGTTCTATTTAATAATCAATAGAGTTGACCGAACTGCTCTTAGTTTCCGGTATAGCCAGACTCTGCTAGTACATGCAAAGTCTGGCGTTCTATTTCGGCAGTAAAAGGTCAAACTCGATTCTGCAGTCATGGAACGAAGCCGGCAATGTTTGTATAGCGATTTCAGTACCGGGTTATCGATCTTTAGGAATACATAATTCGGCATCCCTAGTTATTTCGGTATTCTCTTATAAGAATGTGTGGGACGCTGGCGTAATTTGATTTGGGGTTTTGAATAAATGACTAACGAACGAAATTGTATCCCGAAACGAATTGACTGAGGTGCTCTTAGTTTCCGGTATAGCCAGACTTTACTAGTGCATGCAAAGTCTGGCGTTCTCTTTCGGCAGTAAAAGATCAAACTCGATTCTGCAGTGATGTAACGAAGCCGGCAATGTTTGTATATCGATCTTTAGGAATAGATAATTCGGCATCCCTAGTTATTTCAGTATTCCCTGATAAGACTTTGTGGGATGCCGGCGCAATTTGATTTAGGCTTTGAATAAATGAGTAATGGCTTTGAATAAATGAGTAATGGACGAAATTGTATTCCGGCACGAGTTGACTGAGGTACTCGTAGTTTCCGGTATAGCCAGATTTTGCATATACTGTACTCCAGAACGTAATTTTAATACCGTGTTATCGATCTTTAGGAATACACAACTTAGCAGCCCTTGTTATTACAGTACTCCTTTATAAGAATATGTCGGATGCTCGGGCAATTTGATTTGGAGTTTTGAATAAATGAGTAACGAACGGAATTGTATCCCGGAACGAATTGACTGAAGTGCTCTTAGTTTCCGGTATAGCCGGACTTTGTTAGTACATGCAAAGTCTGGCGTTCTATTTCGACAGTAAAAGGTCAAACTCGATTCTGCAGTGATGAAATGAAGCCGGCAATGATTGCATAGTGATTCCAGTACTGGGTTATGGATCTTTAGGAATACATAATTCGGCATCCCTTGTTATCTCAGTATTCCCTGATAAGAATGTGTGGGACGCCGGCGCAATTTGATTTGGGGCTTTGAATAAATGAGTAACGGACGAAATTGTATTCCGGCACGAGTTGACTGAGGTACTCGTAGTTTCCGGTATAGCCAGACTTTGCATATACTGTACTCCGGAAGGTGGTAGCGCAGTGGCTCCTGTCGAATATCCCGAACTATGGGCGAGCACTCGAAATCGATGTAGCGCCACAACTAGTTCATGCATATTTATGAGAATAACATAGTTAGTTAATATCATAAACTGGATCAGGAGACAAACTCGGAGATTTGATATTCACGGCACGACCCGGAAAGCCTGCCGCATGTACGTCTGTTTATACCGTACGAAATGTTCGTTTCGAGTTTCGGCTACCGGCAGCCATCTCGTTCGATAGCCGCAGCCGCTGTCGTCGTTTTCGTCCCTCTTCGAGACAGTAAACTTTTCCGATGTACTGTGTCTGATACCTTATTCGCGCACCGTTACGTTGCAACATTCACATGAGACGTCGCACGGAGAAACGTAAGTACGTGCTTGAATATCGCGGCTACGTTGGCTATGCAGCGAACGAGAGAAGAAGAAGGAGAAAACGAAAGAACGTTATACCTTCGGTGATCCTGGGCGAATTTATAACTATATGTATGCCTGTTCAATCTCATCAAAATTTAGTAGACTCCATTATTTCTCTTTTATATTACGAGGAACCCGATGAAGAAATGCAATTTCCAAGGTACATTATCGTGGCTGAGAAATACGTCATAGAGCGGTCGTTAAGATCATCAATTTTCCCTCGAGATGTGCTCGCATCATCGCATTATTCTCTCGCGGCGTAGACGACATGCTCTACATTGCGGATAAAACGAGATATATCGAAGGAAGGAACGAAACGCGCGCGCGGTTTGTGAGAATTCTACGAGGGAATTCTGTACGAAGATTATGCTCTCCTGAGCGTGGACTATTTTCCTCGACGGAATCTGAGATCTCAATTCACCCGCTGCATCCTGTATACGAGAGGCGCTGCTTCTCGTATCTCAGCTCGGTGCTCGATTCGTCCTTTCGAGCTTACCGATATAGGAAGAGATTCGGATGAGGTTCGGCGTGGGCAAAGTGCATCTCTATTCACGCCGGTACGCCCACGCGGCATATAAAGCATAGACACTTTACTGCTGCACATGCTATATTATGCGTGTATACATTTTACGCACACCCTCGTACATGCAGGCCAACGTGCATTCGACGGAATTACGACCACCGCCGTTGCACTTGCCGTGTTGCACCTCTCGTGTCAATATAAAACGCAATACAGCGTTTACCAGGGTTGTATGTATCACATGCGTGTATGTGTTTAACGCGACGAGTGAGATTCACGTCGTTGACGCTTTACGTGCAATCATTCCTTCGTGTTCTCTTACCACCTTCACGATCTTAACTTGGTTTTAGAGTCCGTACCCAGGTGGAATTCTGCCTAAAATAAACATTTTTCTCTGTAACGCCTCTAACGGTTTAGAAATCTCATTTTGCAACTGGAAGTGACGTCATTCCCGAAATACGTTACTTCCAGTTTGAAAATCATATTTTTTTGATTGGACGTGACGTCATTCTGTACATACGTCTCTTCCGGTTTGCAAATCTCACTTTTCGTTCGGAAGTGACGTCATACCGGAAATACGTCACTTCCGAATTTGAAAATCTCATTTTTCGATAAAAAGTGACGTCATACCGGGAATACGTCAATTCTGTTATGAAAATCTCATTTTTCGACCGGAAGTGACGTCATACCGGAAATGCGTCATTGCCGGTTTGAGAATCTCATTTTCCGACCATAAAGTGACTTTTCCGTGAAAGGTTATATCAACGAAGTACCGTTTGGCATTAGAGTAAATGCTTATCGACGAGGACTTTTCCGTGCAAATTTATATCACCGAAGTACAGTTTGGCATTGGAGTAAAATCTTATCGAGGAGGTACGGTTAGTCCGCGCGCGTAACGTTTGCATATAGGCTTCCCAGAATCTTACGGCAGATTTTCTCGATTCTCTAGCGACAGCTATGTCCGGCCAGGTTCTTGGCAAGCTATTGGGATCCAGAAAGCTCCGGTTAACATCGACACACACAGACACGGTTAATGCGAGACCGCTCACTGTCATAGGCGCCAGACTTCGCGGTATCGAGACTCACGGGTCGCACGAGCTGGCGAGGCCAGAGAGTGCTGCGAGGTGTCGACTGACGAACACGACGATTAGGCATGTCGGGCCGGCTGCATGCCGGGTAAACAGACTCGAGACGAAATGAGACAGAGACGAAGAAGCAAATAAGAATGGGACGAGCAAGAAGACACGAGGACGACGAAAGAAGTAGATGGAAAGCCTCGCTTCGTACGTCGTGCTGCATCGTGTTGCACTGTTCGCTCGGGTGTTAGGTGGTCCCGTGTCACGAACGCTGAAAGGCCACCGTACAAGACTGTCTACTGACTTCGCCGTGGGAGTTCCCAGCATGCTCGAATTAACCTACATTATTTTTCACCTCCTATTATTATTTTTTTTTTTTTACTCAAGTGAGTATAATTTTTAAAAGTTTTTTTTCCAACATTATCGCCGCTAATTCACGCATCGAATGCGTCAAGCTTTCTGAATGAAACAACTTAACGTTAACATTTGTAGAGTCGCTTAAAACCAATATTGCATCAATTTTTTTTTATCGTACATACCGTTTTTTTTAAGCTTAAAAAACCATATCAGTCGGAATTACGTTACTAATACTCCAAAGGCTTAGCAGTGTAAAATACCGTGGACCATGGTAAGCACTCGAAATCGATGTACCACCAGGGCATTTGGAGCGTTTGAAGTTCGCAATCACCGGTATCCTGTGAATTCTGCATTAAAAAAATTCTCTTTCCGATATCGTTTCAGCTGGTAACACGAAAAAACCCACCCGCACTCCCCCTCCCCCCCCCATCAGATCCCGTTCATCCTGGCGTCCATGCCTGCCCGGCGCCGGACCCTCGTATAGTCCTGTCTCTAATTTGCTGATCCGATTTAGTTCGCTAGGTCACTCGCTGGCGAACGGCACACCGGGTTCTCATGTTAATTAATAAATATTGGCAGCCCATCCACGCCACGGCTGTGAGCCAAAAACCTGCCAGAGGAATAAAAAAAATAGGAAAAAACCGAGAAGATCTACAAACTGCTGAAAACTCAATTCACATGATAGCGTATCCGCTACATGACTCGCGCATGGGCGGTCTTGTTTTTTAATGAAGAAATCAAAGTGGATATCAGCGTAGACGCAATTCCCATTAACTTCTTTTTTTATCGTCTGTTTTATTCCAAACAAGGAAGCCCGATGCAATATAGTAATGCGGATCGAGTGGATGAATGTAAATACTGCACTGTCGGAAAAAGTTCCAGCGGAAGTTTCCACGATCGGCTAGGAGAGGAGGAGACGGGGACGAGGGTGTCGTCATTTTAAATAATAAATTAATCGGCGTTCTGTTTTACGGGTAGTTTGGGAAAGCGTCGAGCGCCGAGGCAGGACAGCGGGGACAGCGCAGACCAATAATGAAGAAATTTGTTGGATCTGTCGCAATGCGACCGTCCAGGTGATTTTGGCAATTTTCTTCCTTTTTGCTATTTCTTTTACCATTGAAGATTTATAAAAAAAATTGATAACAGTAGAAACAAGCTGGTGTGCCCCTCGCGGAGACGCATAAGGCGAATTACTTTGGGAAACAGTTGGTCCCTATGTGCATCATGAACGAATATTAAGCTTTTTCGTTTTACGAGGTCACTGAACCATGTTCTCCGCTTCTCGTTTTACGACATGGCCGTCGTCTCCGTCGTCGCCGTCTTTATCGTATATCCCACAAAATCCCACAGGAGTCAATAGATTTTTCACTCCGCATGAACTTGGCGAACACGAACGCGAGCACGATCCGTTCCGTTCAGCGAGGCGATTTCTCTATTTCCCTCGGAATGCACACTGCACGTGTACGTATTATGTACAGTACGCTCGCGCAATCTGCACCTAGCATATTCTGACTTCGTTGCGAGAATATAAATTCGCATGAAAAATAAAAATATTAAAATGAAACAACGAAACAGTAACTCGTTCGTAGAAAATCGAAATAATCTTAAGACCACTGTCACTTCCACAAAACGAAAATATTTAGGTAGAGGAGCAATTTTCGAGGCGGCACGCATCCATTGGGCCCACCTCGGTTATTCCCTCCGCAAGAATATGCAAAAAGCAAAAGCTCTTCTGCAATCTGAACGCGGTTTTGTGATTCGTGATATGCGAGAAGACGAGGTGGCTCGTCATTCGCGCCATGTGCGCGACTGTTCTTGAAACACGCTTCAGATGGTCAATGACACAATAATGTAATCCGAAGTCTTATATCTCTTTCGTGAATCAAAAACAATTAAATCCAGGAGCAATTGGATATCGGTTTTTTAAATTTGTTTCTAGAAAGTACGTTCGAGGCAGCACGTAGCCATTAAACCCACCTCGGTTGTTCCTTCCACAAGAAGATGCGGCAAGTATCATGGGGAACTGATACTCAAACCGGCGCTATCGTTTCTTTCGCAATCGAGATATACAAGAAGAGATGAGGTGGTTGCATTTTGCGCAATGGTTCTCGAATCTAGTTTGGCTGGAACCGCGGATGCACAATCCAAACACGCTTCAGATGGCGAATGACACAATCATGTAATACGAATAAGTCCCCCACCTCTTCCACGAAACAAAATGTTCAAGTCCAGGACCAATTAGATATCGATTTCTTAAATTTGTTTCTGAAGTATCTTCGCATCATCGCATGGACGTTGGGCCCATCTCGGTTATTCCTTCCACATTAAGATGCAAAAAGTATCGTGAGGAACTGAGGCTCATACTGGTGCTATCGTCTCTTCTGCAATCAAGATATGCGAGAAGATGAGGTGGCTGCATTTTGCGCGAAGGTTTTCGAATCAGGTTTGGCTGGAACCGCGGATGCGCAATCCAAATACGCTCCAGATGGCGAATGACACAATCATGTAATCCGAAGTCCGCTACCTCTTTCGCGAAACAAAATGTTCAAGTCTGGGAGTAATTGGATATTGATTCCATCAATTTTTTTCTGAAAAGTACGTTCGAGTCCACCTCTGTTGTTCCTTCTACAAGAACATGCAAAAAGTATCGTTGGAAACTGATGCTCGTACCGGCACTCTCGTCTCTTCTGCAATCGGAACGTGGCTCCGTGCTTCGCGATATGCGAGGAGATGAGGTGGCTCGGCATTTTGCGCGGTGGTACTCGAATCAGGTTTGGCGGTAGCCGCGGATGCACAATCCAAACACGCTCCAGCAGCGGCGCGTTGCTCACGTACGCGGAATTTAGTGTGTGGATGGGTACTTCGCCTTCGCGTATATCCAAGAGATGTTCGTCATATGAGAGTGTGTTGCAAGAGCCAGCGAGGCGAGCTGGCATGGCGCGTTTCTTGCGTTATAGTGGCTGTAAATTTCATATGCGCATTCCACCCTGTACTCTTCGGGCCCGACCGACGCTCGGCTGCCTGCACACCCACCGTTCTGCCGTACGCAGGCTCCTGCTATAGGTGTAATGCGCGTGTATTATATACCGTCTATAGTTCACTAGCAACCGGCGCAATTCGACGTGCCACTTGTACACTATCGTGTGAAATATAAACCCGGAACTCGTTTTCCCCGATGAAAAACCACTTCGCGTCGAGTACCTTAATTCCGCCGGGGAAAACATGAAAATGAAAATAGATATAGGTGGCCTGAAGTTAAAAACGTATATAAGTATAGCCTGTACGCGCTTCTGGCATTGGATCGTCCATCTAGGGTAATACCGGATGATATGACAAAGTTTTTTTTTGTCGAACTATGTAACCTGGACAAAAATTATTCATAGCTCATTCCGTCAGGGAGACCATAAAAATGAAAAGAAATATAGGTGGCCTGAAGTAAAAAATGAGTACAAGTATAGCCTGTACGCGGTTCTGGCATTGGATCGTCCATACAGGGTAATACCGGGTGATATGGCCAAGTTTCTTTTCTTCTTTTTGTCGTACTATGAATCCTGGATAAGAATTATTCATAGTTATTCGTAGTCATAAAAATCGAGCTGACACCTCAAGCGATAAAGGTGTCGAAGATTCAGTATCGTTAAATAAACAAAAGTCTATGCTCCATATAACCTCGCCTCCAGACGATATTTATCGACGGGGTGGAAGGTGCAGCCGTCGAGTGATTGATGAATTTTATTCGCGAACCGTGTCTCTCCTTCCTCTCCCTACTATTCGGCCTTTCCTTATTTCGCTACCTTACTCCCTTGGGTGGGGAGGGAAAAAGCGAGAAGTCGGTGGTTATGGATTCGAAGGGAGGAAAAGTTTATGGGCGTGAGTGAGGGTGATAGGGGAAAGAGGGACGAAGAGGTGACACGTGATGGATCGGTCAGGGCCAATCACCTCGTTTGTATCCATTTGCCCAGAATATTGTTCCCCCGGCCATCGAGCCCAGCGAGCGAGACATCAAGCCACGTTTCCCCGTCACGTTTCACCCGATCACCCTTCCGAGGATCGTGATTCATATTCTACTCCCGAGTGGATTAATCGAATAAATGATATTTCACGAAACGCAGCGGAGTAAGGGCTGCAACGGCCATCACGATCCGCCAGAAATCAACGAATTTTTTTTTGTCATTGATGCGGAAGAAAAAAAAAGTCTGCTATTATTCTCCGTCGCCCCGGAATTATTCCGGTCCGGGCTTGCCGAGGCGAGCGAAAACGCAATCAGAGTGGACCCGTTTTCGCTGGCCGAGCATCGGATAGCGTATACGCGAGCCGAGAGTAAAATCGATTGGCGGGGGAAAAAAAACTAGATGCCGTAGTGTAGTTATTCGTTTTTTTCGAGACACTCGATACGTGCTGAAGTTCGAGGTATTTACTGTCGAAAGTATAGTCTTCTCCAACCCTCTCGTATTACCCTGGGATTCCCAACTGCCAAGTATTTTATTCTTCACTGCAATATCGACTTACTCTCCTTTGTTTTCATTAACGCATCAACGATGGTGTGTGCACTGTTGTTATTACTGCACAATGCCTCTGATACGAACGCGTGAAAAATAATGTTTCGCTTCATACGATTTTTTATTTATTTATTTGTTTATTTATTTAATAAACCCATCGCCCTATGAACAATGGGAGAGAGATCCATGGCTAATAAATTGCATAAATTTATCGCTGGTATATGTAATAGATGTATGATTTCTATCGTACAAAATTTTATTGTAGTAAAACAATATCCCAGCTGCGGTTTCAGAGCTGGGCTGTTGGACCAACTATGACTGCCTGAGTTGGAAAGTCGACCCGACTGTGGTCCTCAATGTAGGTTCGACGACCAGTTAACGTCGAGACAACAACATATGCATAAAGTTGAATACCGATGTCGAGCCAATGTTCAATAAAAAATATTAATAACCTTTTTTTAGTTCTTTATCTTCACATAATGGAATCATCAGAATATTTTTTTTGTCGGTAATGGGACTCGAACCCGTGTTCCCGGGACTACCAGTCCGATGCTCTTTCGCAGTCGGCTATTCATCTTGCAGATATTTTTTTCGAGTATTCTATACGCCTTCTATAGGTCTTGCAAACTATCAAGCTCAACGTCAGATTAGTTATCAATCGACAGTTTAGCCAATGCTGTGTATTAGTCGAGAACCGATCATCGGCTGCCAACCTGCTGCCGACTAACAGCCAATCGTCAGCCATACTCCGAGTAACGACCAAATGCACCAGGGATTTTTAATTCCCTCATAGCGTATTTAAATCTACCAATTGTAGGGTTTGCTCAGGGGTTTGTCAGACCGGCTAACACATTCGTGTCGCAGCTATCCTCTCCTGTAGTCTTCGCACTATGCTAATGCACTGGCCGCGCGATTACCATACTAAGGCCGTCGCAGAAGGAGCCGCCGGGCTTTCCTTTGCAGCCCTCATCTTGAACTGTTAGTTGGTTCGACGGATAAGTTGGGACGATCTCGACGCAGGGACGAGGATGGGTAGAAGAGGTGAATGGAAATAACGCAGCAGAACGCAGCTGAAAGGATGTCCCCCAGTTACCGGTTAACGAGTCCACTGATTGTCTATAAAACTTGCTAACAAACTCTCATCCCTTCCATACCCATTCCGCTCTACACCTCACTTCTGGCAACTCCCTCCCCCCGGATCGCAGTCTTTCTTTCGTGTACTCATCGCTTTATCTCACTTTTCCTCTTGCACTTTTCCATTCGCCCCAGCACTCTCGCAAGCCCTACCACCCCTAACTGCGATCTCACGATTCGATATCCCTCCCACTGTCTGTCCGTTCCCTCCCCTTAATTTCTTCCACTTCACACTTTCAGTGCTCGCAATCTCTTTTCACCCTCATACCGTCACTCTCGCCAGTCTTCCCTTATATTATTTCCCTTCTTCGAGGGAAAAATCCTTAGCAAGAGTTCCGCCGCGGGGACGGTGACGTCGCGCCGCTCCCCGAGAACCATCCACCAAACCCACGGATCACCGAGGTGTGACAACTTCGTGGCAATTTGTAAAAATGTAAAATGCAAATTCGGCCGTCGAGCCTCTTCGAGCCGGTCCTCTTCGTACGTACAGCTTTGCCACGTGCGAAGCTAAGCTCTTGCGTTCTCGTCCTCATCCTTGTCAGCCGTGTGTCTTTTTACGTTTTTTTTATTGCACATTCACCTCCAATTCTTAAGACTGGAGAATCTCTGACAGCGCTCGTCGCCAGCGAATTCATCGTGTGTCAACCGAAGTTTTGATTTTTCCACGGGGAAATCAATTCCCTATCGCGGATTTGTGCACCCTGTGATTGTGACGGCGACGAGCATTACGATTTTGTCCCGCGAGTACGTGCGGAACAACGTGCAAAACGCGCTGCCTCAATGCCGTCGGTGCTGTTTTTCTGTTCTGGTGAATGAGAGCAACGGTGGGTTGGGCGAAAATTCACTTACAAGAGGGTAGAGGGAAAAAGGTTGTTTAGCAGAGGGCGGCTAGGGAGAGGACGGTGCCCTATTTCTTTTCCTGGTTCCCGGGCTCGCAGGGTGGGACGGAATAGTGCACAGAATCACACACCACTCCAGCATCGGGAACACAGCCGACTCTCGACCCTGCTTTTCCTCTTTCACTCCTCGTGGAGCCGGTACGTGATTCCATGCAAAGCACTGCTTTCACGGGACGGTAATCTCATTCTCGCAACGAACTTAGCGCCGCGCGTCCTCGCTCTACGCGAACCACCCTGCCGTCCGTTCTCACTCGTTCCCATTCGCCGCTCCTCTGCTTTTCCTCGTGGTACACTTATAACCCAACGGCGCGCTACTTTCCGCGAAGATCCCCACCCCCCCGCACCCCCTTACGATCCTGCTAAGCGAGCAGTTTCATTTACACGCTTCGCGACACCTAGTTGTACCCGCGTCCTTCATCCATCCCCCTTTCCTTTTTCTGTCGCCATCAAGTGCGTCGCCGGCTCTGTGAACACTTTTCGCCTGCGGGATCTCGACGTTGTATCGACTCTCTGCCTGCCGTTGTTCGTTTCTCAGGAGATTGCTAAGGTACTTTCACACTGCCCGTCATTGATGGTTGGTTTTCTGTTTTGCTGGATATCTTGCTCGACACCCTAACGGGATCGAAGACATCAAACAAGACGTCCAGCAAAACGTTCGGCAAGTCATTCGGCACAAGACGGAGGTCCTTCCGGATGTCTTGATTGACATCTTCCATCCCATTACGACATCGAACTAGTTATCCAGAAAAATCAGGTGTCAGTGACGGGTATTCCTGCTTAAGGGCGTAACTTCAACCGTTATAGAAAGTAACTTGTTTAACTGCTTTTCCTGCAGGGTGTGCTGTGCAATTAGCCACCACATTTTCGCGCACGAACCGAATATGTAATGTGCCAGGGAAGACAGTTTCGTCGTTCCCTTTTTACCGAAAGAGCCTAAGAGTGGTAATCCGATGTACGTGCGTCTGAGCGCACTGCATTCCTCTTATTTCATATGGTGTTGCCATGTGAACGGAATATATATATAGATCTCCATTAGTATAGTATAGTGGCTCCACGTTCAACGTGCTCCGCGAAAGGATATCACTTACCTCGTCGTTGCCCTAAAGCAGGAGTGGATATAGCAACCTTCTAGCTGGCATATAGCGAGGGTGGCGACGCAGCGAAAGGGACCTCGTCATATTGCGGACATCAAACCAGTACGTGCTCGACATACACTCGGACTGGTTTCCCTGTCTCGATTTTGTGCTGGGTGTGTTTGTGCGCCCAAGAAATCCAACTCACGCTTCGCTCAATAGGGCTCTTTCCCCCATTCATATGGATTTTTGTACATTCATGCACAGCCACTGTCTTCCTCTCCTTCGACCTGCTCTTCTATATTGTTTACGTGTTCTCTTTGAAATTACAAAATCGAAGGCAGACGACGATTTCGACAACCTCGATTTACCGTTAGTAAAACCGTTTTCAAATTCTACTGCAAAATCGTTAGAAACGATAGGATCTTATGAAAACCGCTGTTACTTTCAAACACTGCCCTACCATATCATTTTCGGCCTGAAGGTAAAGAGGGTGGAAAATCCTATCGCCAGAAACCTGAGAAGAGTTAACCGAGCGTTATTCTTTTAAACTGGAAACTGGTACAGCCTTTCAAGGAACTATGATATTGGCTCGTTAATTTTCCACGTTTTCCTTTCTTCCACAATATAGAATTGTTCGCTGAGAGTATTATGTTGGTAGGATTTAGCGGAAAGTTGTCGGTCCTGTGATCGCGTTCATCAAATATGCGCGATTCCAGCACGTGCTGGAGGAACACTTCCGTGTCGTGCTAGCGAAGGCCCAGCGGGGGTTTGAATAATGCTCTTCTCGTATAGAACCGCCAAGCGAGAGACGGGAAAAGGGGTTGACGTCGCCGGAGAAAGCTACGACGGTGGTAGTGGTGGATAACCAATTCGCTTTTGATGGCCCAAGCAACGACGCGCGCACCTTGATTAAATCAACTCCGACGAAGCTGGTGTAGAGCATGAGCGTCATACTTCTAACGTTACGTCTACGGAAGCCACACTTCCATCCTCAAGTCCCCTTCGGTTCTACACGGCGGAATACGTGCATTATACTTCCTCTCGCGCGTCTCTATGGAGAGCAGATAGAATTGAATTCGCGATGATTTATTCGTTATTACTCGGTTCCTCGTGTTTTCGCAGAGAGGAAATTTCGTCCCGATGGAAAAAAAATAGAGACCTTAATACCAAGACGATTAAGGTCACCGAAGTGTAAATCATCGCATTTACACACGATTGTCAGAGGAAGAACGAAAATAAGAGGAAAATTCACGGAGCACACACAACGATCAATGCAGAGTTACGAAGAAGGAAAATATAGCAAGATATGGACATACGATAAGCTATTCGCATCACGGATCTCTACCGTACGTCCATCAAAGTGGTTCGTGACTCAAATCTGCAGGGTGTGTGTTCAACCTTCCGACAATTTACGTCACGTGTCTATAATCGACGACCTGAGCGGATATTTTTTTCGTTTCTCTTCTTGTTCCTCCAGTTCATCCCTTAATTCCTTGTACGCTGGTGTATTCTCACTTGAGTGTATCATGCAGCTTTCCTGTAGCCATTTTATCAGGAAGTCACGTAGGTGTACCAAACGACAGGCACACATCATGTACCTCTCACTCTATTGCATGCAAGAGTTTTCCCCAAGATCTTCGTCCCGGGGCTTTCCGTTATCGCGTGTTTCCTGCAAACGCTTTCCTCTATCGCCGAGCTGAACGGAACTGGGTAATTCACGATAAAAGCGTGCTTGCCAACGGACCGGAGCGGGAGAGAGAGACAGAAAATCGGTGAACTCCGGTTTACGATTTTCCTTTCGCGAGCTTTTCAACTCGTCGAGCTCATTTACTTAGGAAAGATCAAGAGAACGGCTGAGCAGAAGAGGAGGGCCACGGATTGTGGATAAAACGGTGTTTCACTGTTGGCCGAGCTACGAGCGTCGTTATACGTTATATACTCCTGACGGTCGGGATTTGGCATAGAAAGTCTCGTATCCCGGTCGTGTGCCAAAGTCATGCGAATTGCGCTCACCCACAAGATAAACTCACTCGGCAGGCAGTAGTTTCCACCTCAGATATTTGGGTAAGTAAAGTACGTGTAATTTTATAAAGAGTGGTGGATGTAGCCTGGTCCATACATAATTGCTTTATGTCCTAATTGGAGTTGACTATATTCACCACTTTGAGCGTAGATGACATGCAATCATTTCTAACGAACGGGCGGAAACTTCGGAATGCCAAAGTAATGCGAATTGCACTTACGCACAAGATATACTTACTCGGCAGCTATTAGTATTCACCGCGGTTGTTGGGGTATGTACATGTAATTTTATAAATGGGTAAAAAGTGGTGAATGTGACCTGGCCCATATATAATTTGTTCACGTCCTAATTGGAGTGGACCATATTCACCACTTTATGACCATATTGGTCATATGGGCCATATTGACCCTACATGACATACCATCGTCTGTAACGACCGGACGGAGACTTCGGAGGATTGGTCGTGGTCGATGATGTGACGGCTGGTCTGAATTCGCATGATGGAAAAATATGGCGATTGCCGGGATTCGAATCCGGGTAAGTCGGTTACTAAGTAAGAGCGGTAACCACTTCGGTACCGTCAGCTATACTTTTCCATCATTCAAGTTGTCCACATACATATAATGCCGGACCGTCACACACGAACGGCATGTAGCTGTTGGCTTACTTCCTCGCCATGAGCACTTTTAGCCATGGATCGTTCACTGTGGTATCGCCGAAACTCTTCTTCATTCTCACTCCACTCTCATGTGTCCCCGAGTTACAAGATCTTCCATATGGCCGAAAGTTCGGGCCTTACCAGCGGATAAGGGCGACCTTTTAGGGAACTTCTCGTGCATTCGTCTCACGTGTTTTCATATAGGTACGACATCGAGTACGACACAAACTTTCTTCCTTATCCAATTTTTTCCCCCCTCACATAATAAAGATAGGAGAAGCCCACGCATTGCAGAGAAAATGACGCGATCGAATTAGACACGGCAACACCTAAGTTCACGATATTGGACCGGAACAAGCCATGTGTTCCTTAATTCATCCGTTTCGGTCGCTGGCTACATGTGAGATTAATTCGAAGACTTGTCACACAAGTTCTTTTACCCACTTTTCTATGCCGCTTAATCCACATGTTTCTGACACTGGCTTGCATCGGAGCCGAATTGCAGAGAAAAATTAAAAATGTCCCTTGTAACGTCACTTCTGGTTTGAAAACCTCACTTTTCAACCGGAAACCAGAAGTGATTTTTGGTAGGATTTCATTTTTTAATACGTTGTGACGTCACTTCCGGTTTGAAAAATATGTTGTGAATCACTTTCGATTAAAAATCTCATTTTTCGACCGGAAGTGTCATCATACCTGAAATATGTCACTTCTATTTTGGAAATTTAATTTTTTGACCGGAAGTGACGTCATACCCGAAGTACGTCGTTTTTAGTTTGAGAATATCATTTTTTGACCGGAAAGGAATGAACTAAGGAACGTAAGGAAAGTCTTTTTTTCGTGTCTTTTTTCTCCGCTTTCCTTTGTTCGCCCTGTCAGGGCTTGCTTCTAGGCTATTATGATCACCCAAGGGCTACTTTATTTACGCACACCATCCTATCCGCATCTTCCCCCTTCTCCGGTGTCTCATCCCGCGTCTTCTCAGTAGCTAACTGTGCTGGCTGTCACGCGCGTTCTTCTCGTCGAGCCATTCCGAGTTTTACCCATGGGACCCTCTCAGGCTGGGTCGTCGTCGACACGAGTGTATATATCGCAGGGACTGGAGTAAAAAAGACGCATTTCGTGTGCACCAACATGTAAGAAACGCCCTTAGGGTTTCAGCGACGCGATATATAGTCGAGGAGGGTAAGCGTGCTCCTTCTGTTGCTACTGGTATCTCGTGAAGGACACCCGCGAAGCGCGTGATTCGATAAGCCGACGTAGATTTTATAAATTGGCTCGAGAGCCCCGCACCGTAGGATTTGTGCCTCAAGGTTGGACGTATTAAAAAGGGTGTCGTCGTCGTCCGCCCTCCGCCACCTTCCAGATCTTATATATTTATGCACTCGAGTGTGAAACTCGTAGTACGGGTAGATCGAACTGCGAGCAGGCGATAATGCGCGATCGTAGTGGAAACGACGCAGCGATGGGTTGGGATTTTTTTTGGGGTGTCATTGTGTTTTCTCCCTGCAATGGGACGAATGCGCGTGAGTGCATCGTGCGTCACATGCGTAACTGCTTTGATTCGCACGCGTGAGCAGGCATCGAAATTTTGTTGCTGCGACTCCTATCTTGACGCTTTGTGACAATCCGCCAAGGCAGACTCCGTGATCGTCGGATGAGCATTTCACGAAGTCCAGAACAGAAAAACTCTTGGCCAGAACGGACATTCCCAAAGGCGATATCCAGGGCTTCGATTCGCCGGAGTCAGATCGGACTTTGCTCTTAAAGATCGGGACGTGGGTCGACGCTGAACATCACCGGCACAGTGTGTAGCGTCGTCCTGCGGTTCTCCGCCCATGTGTTGTGCCGTACGCTGCGCTACACTCGCATTGCACGACGGGGACGTCTTAAACATGGAAGCATATTGCTCGTATAATCTCCGAAGACAAAAGAATCGAGCGTTTTGCGTTTCCCCTGGGAAACTTCCGGCTCTCGTTGCGCGAACAGGCGGGGGAAGTGAAAGATCCGCAGAATCCATAAGCGGGAAGCCGTCACACTATGAATTCAGTGGGTTTAGGGGGGTTGAGTCTTCTCATCTCCTTCGCGCGGGTGGACGACCCTGTGCAGCTGCTGGTGGGAATACCCATAAAACCGGGCCATGTGATTTCCCCCAGGAGGAAAAAAAACGCGGAATGCCGTCTTCGGCTTCCTCCTTTCTGTTGTTGGTGCTCGCGATTGGGTGTGCGCATGCGCAAACGTCATACCCAACCCCACTTGATATAAGTAGTAACTCAGGCTCCACATATTCAGGACACCATCAGGATTACCCAATCGTAGTAGTTCAGATGTTCCCTGAACGTCTCTCTTCGACGGATAAAAAATTTCTTATAGGTTTGATTTCTAGTCTGGGAATATGAGTAGAATCGAGCGAACGATTGTTAACCCTTCATAAGTCATATCTCCAGCCACATTCTTAGGCGCTACCCTAAGTTAGTCCCTTACAAAGTAACTTACAAAGGGTTAAACAGATTTTGTCTCCGACAAATTTCCACACGAGCCCTGGAGGTCGAACCGGGGGATGGTTTGACGAACATAATGTCATTCAAAATAATCGCGCTCGTGTCAAGATATCGATTTACCTCTCGGACGCGCTTGCGCCGATGATGTTGCGTATTATGTATGTGTGAATATTGCCGATTAAGCTCGTTCTTCATTCAGTTTCTGCCTGACGCTTTAACACGTAATAAATTGAAAATCCTGCGGCCCATCACCGCGGGCCGTCGACGCGGTCCCGTTCGACTGAGTTTCGTTTACACGGGAGGTATTCGTCGGTGCCCGGTGCTAAATTGTTCCACGCCGATGAAATACATACGGCCTGGGTTCGCTCGGGTTACGTCGACCCGCTGAAATGGTCAACTGACTGAGGACGCGACGGGTTGCGGCAGGATTTTATCCGGGCTTTCATGCGGCTGAAGAATTATTATCGCAATACTGTGGCCATGGAACGGACCGGGCGGGAATGCCTGTGTGGCCGTCGCTGCTACGGTCAGCCCGTTGCCCGAGCGATTTCATCTCGCGCCTCGCCGGGCTCTCGGATATCGAGCGTTATTCTATGATAATGCCATGCGTGCGGCCCCGGCATGGCGCGGCGCGACATCCAAATGCGTTCCCGACCGCGAGCCGACACCCTGTTCGCACCCGTACCCAGCAAATGGTCTTCGCCTCGGCTGAATACAATGGGCGGGTGGGACTCTGCTTCGCCAGTGTAAAATCCGCTTCGCGAGTGCGAAACAGACTCTTCCGATGAAATCGGCGCTCGTGGCGAGATGCTTAGCTTCGGTAAGAGTTTCTCACCTTGTATTCTTTCTTGTTCGCTTTTTTTCTACCTCTTTTTAACCACATTTTATTTTCTTTCTTCTCAGCAGTTTTGCCTCTTCGTTTTATCCTTGTTCGACCACTTCTCGCGCCCAGTTTACCGTGCGAAGCACGGCCGGGCGAGCCGGGAAGGAACGGCCGACGAAAGAGAAGAGACGAACAAACACCATTTGCAGTTTTCGCTCCGGGCCCGCAAAAGGTTCCGCCTCGATCATCTCCGTCGACAATCCGGACCCTCACGGCCTCTTAACTCATACCGACCTAATTAGAATCCCCGAATAAATCCCTGGTCCAAGGGCGCGCGAACGAACTCCACCTACCATGCCGAAGTGGGGATTTACTCACTTGTTACATACGACTTTTTTGGCGGTCTTTATACCTGGTCCCATTGTAGAAGAGGGACCAATGTCCTCACCATCATCAATTCTGACTCTCGACTCCGCCACCGCGACTGCTTTTACTTGCCGCGATAGAAAAACAAAAGACGACCTCGCTTGAATGTTTCACATGGCTCAGCTGCCTCTATGGCAGTCACAATATTTTCTCCTTGCTCACTGGCATGTGAAATTTTTCAAAAAATTGCAAACCCCTCGGAACCCTACCATTTTGTGGGAGTCCCGTCCGAAATAACAGTTCATACCTCGAA
Organism: Stenichneumon culpator; assembly: GCA_964017025.1. Classification (NCBI taxonomy): domain Eukaryota; kingdom Metazoa; phylum Arthropoda; class Insecta; order Hymenoptera; family Ichneumonidae; genus Stenichneumon; species Stenichneumon culpator. The sequence continues at coordinate 10,372,746 of OZ024776.1, read as the reverse complement.
ACAAAAAGTAAACGAATACGAAAAACAAAAAAGCAATTAATAAAAAATTTGCATCTATCCAAAGATACGGACAAATAGTTTATTGAAAACCAAACATAAATAGATTCATAAGGTGAATATTCCATAAACAATTTGCTAATATGAGACACAATGCACTCCGTAATTCCGTACACCTTGTTGTGAATCGTTTTATTTATCTCCACTATATTTCCCCAAAGCTTAAACAAATCGTTTATTGAAAACCAAACATATTGATCCGCTAGCTGAATATTCTAGAAACAATTTTTTAATATGATAGTCTATGCAGTCCGAACTTCCTTAAAGCTGGTCGTCAATTGCTTTATGTATCTCCATTATATTCCCAGCTCGAAGTATACGAAGTATTTAAAGTATACGCAGTGCCGCTATCTTTCTTAGACTTTAACTTGGCTCGGAGCTTTCCTTCGCCGACCGCAGGTTGCTCCTTTTACTCTGTCGGTCTTCCGCCCTCTTCCACCCACTCTTTCGCTCACTTGTTCGGCGCAGCAGCCGCCAGGGCCATTATTACAGGGCCTCGCGGTCTCCCGACAAAAATTCTCCGTGGTAGCTCAACTTGGCTCGAAAAGCCAAACTGGTGGGATCGTATACGCGGCGAGAGTTCGTAAGAGGTCTCTCTTCACTCCCTATCACTTTGTCTCTCTCTTCCTCCCCGTCGTTGCTTCTTTCCTTCTCACTTTTGCTGTCTTCGGTAGCCGATCGATATCCGGGACGTGCTTTACTTCGGACCAGCGCCAAGCACACCGACGGAGCCACGAGAATCTCATGCTCCGAACCGGCAAGTAAGCTAACCCCGTTCTATCCCCCCCCCCCACCCCATTTCAACTCACCCCCGCTTATGATCCATGCTTTACGATGCCTCTCGGATTCCTTCCTGTTATTTGTACGCCCTGGAAAGGTGCTGAACGGTATCCACCCTGCGCGATTCACCCCAGAAAACCTCGCATACGTACGATACACGGCAATTTCTTTATGTATCGAAGTGTATGTACACACGGTCGATAAAAGGTTACACTATAGAGGGTAAAAAAAATTCGTACGAAATTTAATACACTGGTAGTGAAAGTTTTTATGCGTAACGTGGTATAATAAATTTCATGAACAATTGTGATAAAAACATTAATGTGCAGTTTACTAAAAACTTTAGAAATACTGTACTTCTAACAATTTATTTTACATTCACTTAATGACATTCATTTTTCTTCACAATCGTGCATTAAATTTACAATTTTTTATTACAGTGTACACTATTACAGAAGTTAAATGAAAATAAATTATTGGAATTAAATTACTTATATAGTAAAATTAAAGTAAAGTATTTCTAAAGTGTTCAATAAATTGTACGTTAATTGTTCATCGCAATTCTACAAGAAATTTAATAAATATATTTTTTTGTATAAAAACTTTCAGTACCAGTGCATTAAATTTTACGTTTTTTTTTTGTACAATGTAGATGTAGCTGTGGTATACAAGACATAGCCGACTATACGAGAAACATAACTCGGTGATCACACCCTATTTTCATTACGGTTACCTGAAACTTATTAGAACTCCGTTAACAACCTTTACCGATGTTCATTTCCATTAACGGTAATAAAATAACTTCGATGCGATGGGTATTTTTAACAAGAGCCTAGAGTATCTACGACCCACGTTCCCGAGATATATCGTACGTCTTGTGATTACGTAGTTTGGTCTTACACGCTCGCTCGCGCACAGCAGCATGTGCTAAAGCTGCGGTTGTGTAAAGTCGTACAGGAGCCTCGGGCTTCAGAGGAATCGTGTGACGCCTAACGTGTTCCAGTACGTACCCATACGTGTGTGTGGGGAACACGACTGGGGACTCGGAGGCTTCGCAGGCCCCCGAGGTGACGAAAAATACGAGGAAGTTTCGCACGAACCATTGCTCGGGAAGCCGTGCTTGCGTTACGTATTGCACAGCACACATCGCACATCCCCGTCTCTATGAGTGGTAGTATTTCTTGAGCTTTCCCCGAGGAGTGTGCCTTCGTGTCATTCCACCAGAGGCTTTTCTGAAATATTCTTTCATCGGAAACCATTGGGACCATTTCCCACTTGGGGTCTCGTGAGTGGTGCGATACTGGGCCAGTTCTGGCTGTTGCATCACGGAAAGTTTTCATCAAATCCAGGTGTTCGGCGTCGAAGTGCGACGCCAACGACCGACCGATCCGGAAAAGTTATTACCGATGATATGCTCGGGTACACTAAGGGTCGAACTTGAATAGTTTGAACTTAAGATCGCTTTTGAGATCGAACTTAAGATTGAAGTTTGGCCCGCACTTCATTGGGTGCTTAAGATCTCAAGTTCGATGTTAAGTCTGAACTCGAATTCGATTGTTGTTCGAGTTGGACGTTAAGTTCGAACTCAAAATCGAACTTCAAGGCTTTTTCGGAATCTTTTTAAGAATCTATATCCGGATCCCAAATGCGGTTAACTTTGATGACACTGTATTATCATGAATCGGTGATCTGGCAAACGAATTTGTTGAATCCGTTTCTATGGAGTGATCGCTGAAGAAGAATTGTTCTTCTCAATTACATGATCGGTGACTGTGACGATGGGTGGAAAACAATACGTGACGCTCGATAACAACATTTTTTTTGGATATCATCTTATTGCTTTTTATTAGATTGAACTTAAGATCTATCTTAAGTTCGAACTAACGTCTTAAAATTCGACTCCAAGGAACAAAAAATGATTGGATTAACCAAAAGTCGCGCTGTTACTTGTTTTTGCTACAAATAAAGCATCAGTTTCTTCAACGATTATTTGCTTCAATCGATTCAAAAAAACATTTTCGTTGTACCAACGAAATAACACCTTCGAACGTATCTCACCGCTCCTTGGTCAATCCAACAATTTCTTTTTCTCAGTGCACTCGTTTCGTCGAGCCGTCCATCGAGCCATTCGTTGAGGCGATCGGCCACCATGAGGCTGAAGCTGGCGGCCGAGCTAGCGGCCGGCGTACGCGCACCGCTAGCGAGCCACCGCAGTGCGCGGCACGGTAAAAGTTTGAAAAAAAATCGTTTCGCATAAAACCCTTTGCCCTAAAATTCTGAAAAAAATCACACATCTCATTTAAGATGTTTACTACATAATAAGGCAAGTCGGACCCTTTGTCTACGTTTCACGGGATCCGTAGGTACAAATAACTATACAGGCAACCTGCTAGCAGTAGCATTCCGTGAAAAATCTGAAATAATTCACACATACTATTTAAGGTATGTACTATGCATTGCCAAAGAGTTTTTTCTGGCGCAGACCCTTTAAGGGTGTTTTTAAGGGGGTCTAAAGTCTCGAAACGCGTTCAGTCACTCCTATATATTCGGGCGCTGGCGGTAGCATTCCGTGAAAAATCTGAAAAAATTCACACATACTACTGAAGGTATGTAGTATGCATCGGCGAAGAGTTTTTTCTGGCGCAGACCCTTTAAGGGTGTTTTTAAGGGGTCTAAAGTCTCGAAACGCGTTCATTCACTCCTATATAGTCGGGCGCTGGCGGTAGCATTCCGTGAAAAATCTGAAATAATTCACAGATACTACTGAAGGTATGTAGTATGCATTGCCGAAGAGTTTTTTCTGGCGCAGACCCTTTAAGGGTGTTTTTAAGGGGTCTAAAGTCTCGAAACGCGTTCAGTCACTCCTATATATTCGGGCGCTGGCGGTAGCATTCCGTGAAAAATCTGAAAAAATTCACACATACTACTGACGGTATGTAGTATGCATTGCCGAAGAGTTTTTTTCTGGCGCAGACCCTTTAAGGGTGTTTTTAAGGGGTGTAAAGTCTCGAAACGCGTTCATTCACTCCTATATAGTCGGGCGCTGGCGGTAGCATTCCGTGAAAAATCTGAAAAAATTCACACATACTACTGAAGGTATGTAGTATGCATCGCCGAAGAGTTTTTTCTGGCGCAGACCCTTTAAGGGTGTTTTTAAGGGGTCTAAAGTCTCGAAACGCGTTCATTCACTCCTATATAGTCGGGCGCTGGCGGTAGCATTCCGTGAAAAATCTGAAATAATTCACAGATACTACTGAAGGTATGTAGTATGCATTGCCGAAGAGTTTTTTCTGGCGCAGACCCTTTAAGGGTGTTTTTAAGGGGTCTAAAGTCTCGAAACGCGTTCAGTCACTCCTATATATTCGGGCGCTGGCGGTAGCATTCCGTGAAAAATCTGAAAAAATTCACACATACTACTGAAGGTATGTAGTATGCATTGCCGAAGAGTTTTTTCTGGCGCAGACCCTTTAAGGGTGTTTTTAAGGGGTGTAAAGTCTCGAAACGCGTTCATTCACTCCTATATAGTCGGGCGCTGGCGGTAGCATTCCGTGAAAAATCTGAAAAAATTCACACATACTACTGACGGTATGTAGTATGCATTGCCGAAGAGTTTTTTCTGGCGCAGACCCTTTAAGGGTGTTTTTAAGGGGTCTAAAGTCTCCAAACGAATTCGGTCACTCCTATATAGTCGGGCGCTGGCGGTAGCATTCCGGGAAAAATCTGAAAAAATTCACACGTATTAAGTAATGTATGTAGTATGCATTGCCGAAGAGTTTTTTCTGGCGCAGACCCTTTAAGGGTGTTTTTAAGGGGTCTAAAGTCTCGAAACGCGTTCATTCACTCCTATATAGTCGGGCGCTGGCGGTAGCATTCCGTGAAAAATCTGAAAAAATTCACACATACTACTGAAGGTATGTAGTATGCATTGCCGAAGAGTTTTTTCTGGCGCAGACCCTTTAAGGGTTTTTTTAAGGGGTCTAAAGTCTCGAAACGCGTTCATTCACTCCTATATAGTCGGGCGCTGGCGGTAGCATTCCGTGAAAAATCTGAAAAAATTCACACATACTACTGAAGGTATGTAGTATGCATCGCCGAAGAGTTTTTTCTGGCGCAGACCCTTTAAGGGTGTTTTTAAGGGGTCTAAAGTCTCCAAACGAATTCGGTCACTCCTATATAGTCGGGCGCTGGCGGTAGCATTCCGTGAAAAATCTGAAAAAATTCACACGTACTAAGTAATGTATGTAGTATGCATTGCCGAAGAGTTTTTTCTGGCGCAGACCCTTTAAGGGTGTTTTTAAGGGGTCTAAAGTCTCGAAACGCGTTCATTCACTCCTATATAGTCGGGCGCTGGCGGTAGCATTCCGTGAAAAATCTGAAAAAATTCACACATACTACTGAAGGTATGTAGTATGCATTGCCGAAGAGTTTTTTCTGGCGCAGACCCTTTAAGGGTGTTTTTAAGGGGTCTAAAGTCTCGAAACGCGTTCAGTCACTCCTATATATTCGGGCGCTGGCGGTAGCATTCCGTGAAAAATCTGAAATAATTCACAGATACTACTGAAGGTATGTAGTATGCATTGCCGAAGAGTTTTTTCTGGCGCAGACCCTTTAAGGGTGTTTTTAAGGGGTCTAAAGTCTCGAAACGCGTTCAGTCACTCCTATATATTCGGGCGCTGGCGGTAGCATTCCGTGAAAAATCTGAAAAAATTCACACATACTACTGAAGGTATGTAGTATGCATTGCCGAAGAGTTTTTTCTGGCGCAGACCCTTTAAGGGTGTTTTTAAGGGGTGTAAAGTCTCGAAACGCGTTCATTCACTCCTATATAGTCGGGCGCTGGCGGTAGCATTCCGTGAAAAATCTGAAAAAATTCACACATACTACTGACGGTATGTAGTATGCATTGCCGAAGAGTTTTTTCTGGCGCAGACCCTTTAAGGGTGTTTTTAAGGGGTCTAAAGTCTCGAAACGCGTTCAGTCACTCCCATATAGTCGGGCGCACCCTTAAAGGGTCTGCGCCAGAAAAAACTTTTCGGCAATGCATACTACATACCTTCAGTAGTATGTGTGAATTTTTTCAGATTTTTCACGGAATGCTACCGCCAGCGCCCGACTATATAGGAGTGAATGAACGCGTTTCGAGACTTTAGACCCCTTAAAAACACCCTTAAAGGGTCTGCGCCAGAAAAAACTCTTCGCCGATGCATACTACATACCTTCAGTAGTATGTGTGAATTTTTTCAGATTTTTCACGGAATGCTACCGCCAGCGCCCGAATATATAGGAGTGAATGAACGCGTTTCGAGACTTTAGACCCCTTAAAAACACCCTTAAAGGGTCTGCGCCAGAAAAAACTCTTCGCCGATGCATACTACATACCTTCAGTAGTATGTGTGAATTTTTTCAGATTTTTCACGGAATGCTACCGCCAGCGCCCGACTATATAGGAGTGAATGAACGCGTTTCGAGACTTTAGACCCCTTAAAAACACCCTTAAAGGGTCTGCGCCAGAAAAAACTCTTCGCCGATGCATACTACATACCTTCAGTAGTATGTGTGAATTTTTTCAGATTTTTCACGGAATGCTACCGCCAGCGCCCGAATATATAGGAGTGACTGAACGCGTTTCGAGACTTTAGACCCCCTTAAAAACACCCTTAAAGGGTCTGCGCCAGAAAAAACTCTTCGGCGATGCATACTACATACCTTCAGTAGTATGTGTGAATTTTTTCAGATTTTTCACGGAATGCTACCGCCAGCGCCCGACTATATAGGAGTGAATGAACGCGTTTCGAGACTTTAGACCCCTTAAAAACACCCTTAAAGGGTCTGCGCCAGAAAAAACTTTTCGGCAATGCATACTACATACCTTTAGTAGTATCTGTGAATTTTTTCAGATTTTTCACGGAATGCTACCGCCAGCGCCCGACTATATAGGAGTGACCGAATTCGTTTGGAGACTTTAGACCCCTTAAAAACACCCTTAAAGGGTCTGCGCCAGAAAAAACTCTTCGGCAATGCATACTACATACCTTCAGTAGTATCTGTGAATTATTTCAGATTTTTCACGGAATGCTACCGCCAGCGCCCGACTATATAGGAGTGAATGAACGCGTTTCGAGACTTTAGACCCCTTAAAAACACCCTTAAAGGGTCTGCGCCAGAAAAAACTCTTCGGCGATGCATACTACATACCTTCAGTAGTATGTGTGAATTTTTTCAGATTTTTCACGGAATGCTACCGCCAGCGCCCGACTATATAGGAGTGAATGAACGCGTTTCGAGACTTTAGACCCCTTAAAAACACCCTTAAAGGGTCTGCGCCAGAAAAAACTCTTCGCCGATGCATACTACATACCTTCAGTAGTATGTGTGAATTTTTTCAGATTTTTCACGGAATGCTACCGCCAGCGCCCGAATATATAGGAGTGACTGAACGCGTTTCGAGACTTTAGACCCCCTTAAAAACACCCTTAAAGGGTCTGCGCCAGAAAAAACTCTTTGGCAATGCATAGTACATACCTTAAATAGTATGTGTGAATTATTTCAGATTTTTCACGGAATGCTACTGCTAGCAGGTTGCCTGTATAGTTATTTGTACCTACGGATCCCGTGAAACGTAGACAAAGGGTCCGACTTGCCTTATTATGTAGTAAACATCTTAAATGAGATGTGTGATTTTTTTCAGAATTTTAGGGCAAAGGGTTTTATGCGAAACGATTTTTTTTCAAACTTTTACCGTGCCGCGCACTGCGGTGGCTCGCTAGCGGTGCGCGTACGCCGGCCGCTAGCTCGGCCGCCAGCTTCAGCCTCATTCGGCCACCTGGTAGGTCAGTTAAATTTCAATGTGCGCTGCTTCTGACGGACAATGACTTTGACCATACCTGGAAACCGGAGTGTCCCGCCCGATAGTACGAATGTACAGTCGCGCGCTTGTAACGTTTGTGCACACGTGTGGGCGAAACGCGAACCGCTCTTGCTCCTCCTTTTCCATAATACTCCGTGGCGTTCGCTTCGGAAAGGAAAGAGACAGACGCGACCACCGCTGTTTGTCGTCCTTCGCTAGGGCCGTAATACGTACGAACCGGGAACCGAGCCGGGCCTTCCATTCTACTTATCGAGTTTACAACAGCCGTTAAATTTAACGGAGCGACTCCGGGAGCGATCCGATATTCGCGAAAAATCATACGAGTACATTGGCCGTGCACGGTACGGCATACACTATGCAATAAGCCAGTGAACCAGGTAAGAACCGGTAGCGGGGGAGACTTGCCGGCTACCGCGCATTGCACTGATATGCTGCCACATAGGCCACGATCTATAGTACATAGCCGTGTACACCGTAAAGTGGATGCAGTTATATGTCCAACGTATTTCCACCCTCGATGTACACGTATAAACGCATCGGTCTCGGAATTAAATTAACACAAATTTACATACGCGTATATGCGCCTGATAGGGTTTCGCCATTCGCGAGGCTCGTTCTCGCGCATCACGACGCCTGTACCGCCACCCACTACAAGCCTCTCGTGCCTCGTAGATTTTGCTCAATTTCAAAGCGTTCGACGTATGCACGGTTACGACGCTCACGCTGAAAACTCTTTTGGAATCGTGCGCCACGCTCTAGAAAGATCGCCCGCTGCACGGTAGCGCAATGTGATACAAAATATCGGAATATCAGATTTTTAACGAATTTTTTCATACTTTTTTATTTAACGGCTTGAGTGACGGAGGAATCGATAAATGGAGCTGCGGTAGACCCGGTACAAGATACACTTACAAAAGTGGGGAATTTAATGTACAATTGGGATTAAAAATAGAATTCACTTTTTCATTGAAATTAAATTAATTTATTGAAAATAAAGTATTTCTCTTACAAATAAGTAAGAATTCCATTTACGCAATCTATTAAACGCTGAAAAGCCTTGTAATAATCGTGACTGAGGGACTGCGGTCGATAGCCAATTGGCAATATGCAATATAGGTGAACAGAGATAAATTTGTTTTGTATCAAAGACTGTCACGTGTCATGTATTGACAATAGATTCACTACTACTACTACTACTACTAAACTATTTCTAATCTCTATCATACACCGAACATTAATTTTTTATCAGCAATTTTAAATAGAATTTAATATACCAGTTCTGTCATAAAAACATGCAATACGGTACATTAAATTTCATACGATTTTTTTTTTGTAATACTTCACTCGAAGGGAAAGTTTTTTTTACAACCGATTTATGTAGTTAGCGGAATAGCACAACTTTTATTTCTCTGCTTCTTTCAGGCATGAGATCGAGTGAGCCAACTACTCTTACGGGAAAGTGGACGTGCAGTTCGAGAGAGAGGGAGAGAGCCTCGTATTAGATTCCCTGTGAGCCTTCTCGAGGAAAGAGATCAAGAGTCGGTGGAGACGCGTTCATGCGCGAAGGTACGCTCGGAGTATCCACAGGTCGATTTAAGAAGAGCTTGTGGCTGATAGGAGGCGGGACCGAAAGGGCGAGGATAAAAAGGAGATGTTATACGTCGTGGCAAAGGGCGGAAACGGTTATGGTCTCGGCTGCGACGGTGTTAGAAAAAAAAGAAGAGAAGATTAACAAGACTGAGAGGAGGTGGAGAAGATTGGGAACGAAGAAGAGCCGGCGAAGCCTATAAAGACGTCGTCTAGGACCACTTGACGTCAGACAGTGCGAAACACTGTTGGCCATTCACCATCTCCCTGTTTTGCGTGCACGCGAACCGAGCTACGAGACAAGTGGACTTTCGGGTATTCAGTGACGGAATCTATTTCTGCGCCTAGGAGACCAGTAAGTAGCATACGGATTTACGTGTCGGAGAGAAAACGACTGTTCTACTGCAAATGTAAAATGAAATTAGTCAGTTGGGGCAACGAATTTTTGCATGATTTTTATTTGTTCGTCGTAATTGTCCTGCGGTTTACCAGTTATTTTTGTCATGTCCTTCTTCCTGCGTCCAAGGAATTAGTACAAATGTAACGCACGGGTTTAGGGAGAGAAAACTACTGATCTGCTGAAAAAGTAAAATACAAATTAGTCAATTGGGCCACAAATTTTTTCATCAATTAGCTTCTTCATGGAGGGAGTCAGGTTGGAAAAATATGAGTTATGAATGTCGGAGTACTTAAAATAGTCTAAAAGGTCGAGAAATGCGATTTTTGGCTGGCGTCCGAATGTATGCGTGTAACAGACTTTATCGTTTAAGACGATTATAACTCGGGAACGACTTAAGATAGCGAGTTCAAATTTGGTATAGTGGTAGAGTGGTTGAGTCTCTTCCCTCGGTGCAATTTTTATGAAAATTGACGTTTCAGATTTTACGCCATTTTGAAATAAAAAAAACGGTGTGCTGGCTCCAACTTGCGTACATTTTGAGCTATCGTCTTAAAACTGCGTACAAATACAATACCATGATCAAAGGCCTTCCGTATTGAATTTGTCCGAAGTCTATCCAAGCGATCAAATTTTATGGAAATTAGTTTTTTTTTTATGTGTAAAAACGGTATAATTCCAGTAACCATGAAGGTATCGAGCTGAAATTAGATGCAGCAATGGACTAACACTGTAAAGTATGTTATATAAATTTTGACGAAAATGGATCGAACTGTTTAGATTTTATAAAATTTTCAAATTTTTTGATGATTTGTATTTTTTTGTCCAAATTGAGTTTATGCATCACGTGTCGCTCTGGGAGTAAAACAATTCAGAGACGCGCCCGCAGTGATGAAAAATACATAAGATAGCCTCACAACGACGAATTACACGAGTTTGAGTTAGCGATTTTCTACAATAAATGTTGCGGTAAATTTTGGCCGTTTCAATTTTTTTTCTATACCATAATTGTCTTGGTGTTGTACAGTTATTTTTCTAATGTCCTTCTTCCTCCGTCCACGAACTAGTGCAAGGGAAGAAGAACTAGTGCAGGCAGAAAAGAATGCAGAAGAATCTGAGGATCCGGTGCGGGAGGAATGAACAGTTGCAACAGTCTTGCCAAATTTTACGACCGACTCGTCGACAGTGCATCCGCTATCTCACAGTAGTTACCAGTGCTATAACTATATAAATAGTGTTGGAAGCAGTGGGTACGAGGGAACAGTGCACTCTACGTGCCAATCCGATCTCTCCCTCTTTCTCGTCGTTTTTTTTTCCAACTTTTCGCTCTACCCCGCTCCCTCGCTTCCCATCCTCAATCTCGTAGCCCATTGTTTTTTGCTCGACTTTCCATTTTCCGCGACCGAGCGGAACTTCAATCATAAATCCCGACGTGGCTCCGGCTCCCGACTGGTAGCCTAGCCGACTGTTCGTACCCTCCGCTACGATGAGATCCGCTAATCCGTGGGTGCGTGACTGTCTGCCAGCGGGGATGAAGGCAGAACTAGGCAAGGAAGCTTGACTTTTGGCACAGAGTGAAAAGCTTCCCTGGTTTAACTCACTCTCGATTCCCGGCTCTTGGCCTTCCGTCCTGAATGCGTACGGTACCAGACGCCGATCCCCCATCGCGCGTGTAAAATATCATTCTCTCTACAGCGCAGCTTTGCAGAGATCTGGTATAAAGTGAAGAGGTGAATATCGCCCGGTCCATAATCACAAATTTCACCCCAGCTTTTTTCTCGTTCTCTACGCATTGACCAGATATTCTCATGACCAGTTTTCAGAAAATCCGCTGTCCATCCTCGAAGATATTCCTCGGTAACGATCGTCCCGGCAGAAACAAATCCGGCACGAATTGCAATCCGCTGACTCTACCTTGGCGATTGAAACAGCTCCGTGAGCTTTGGGGCTCTTGGCCTTCCGTCCTGAATGCGTATAATTCCGCGTCGCGGGTAAAAAATATCATTTTGTCTACAGAGCAGCTTTGCAGAGATCTGGTATCAAGTGAAGTGGTGAACATAGCCCGGTTCATAATGACCACTTTCACCCTAGCGTTTTTCGCGTTCTCTACGTATTGATCAGATATTCTCATGACTATTTTTCAGAAAATCCGCTGGCCATCCTCGAACATATTCCTTGGTAACAATCGTCACTGCAGAAACAAATCCAGAACGTAATGCAATCCGCCGGATCTACATTGACGATTGAAATAGCTCCGTGGCGGCGAAACGATGGACTTAAATTTTTAACACTGAAAGTCCGAGGCGATGGCGAAGTGGTCAATATAGCTCTGACCATACTCATAACTTTTACCCTAGCTTTTTCTCATTCTCTACGCATTGACCAGATATTCTCATGATTAGTTTCCAGAAAATCCGCTGTCCATCCTCGAAGATATTCCTCGGCAACGATCGTCACGGCAGAAGCAAATCCGGAACACACTCTAATCCACCGGCTCTCGACATTGACGATTGAAATAGCTCCGTCGCGGCGAAACGATGTTCATAAATTCTTAATGCAAAACGTTTCAGGTGAACCGGCGTGATAGTTCGATGCTGTCGTCATCGAGCCTACGGTGCACGTACCGGCGCCGTTGATCTTAAACCTCCTCGTTGGCTGCCCGTGCCTCCGTCATAACCGTCGTTTATCGAACCACATAACGAGGCTGATTAGCGTGCTACTTAGACAGAGTAGACACATCTACATCGTTACAGTGCTCGTTCGCGAGTTTCTACACCACCCCTAAGCTGGCTGCCGCTAAGTACAGGATGGCGCGATGTTATGTGCGGCCGGGTATACGTTTTGTACGCCGTACCGTACTGTATGTTGGAAAGCACCACGTGTGCCCTGTCAAGTGCAGCACCGACGTTGGACACGCTTCGCTTGTGCGCGTGACACATTACACGCGGCGGTCCTTCAGCGTGTATGCGTTCATCGCGCTCTCTCGCGACCCTCTGTGTTGGGCCTGTACTTGCTTTCTGGCGGGTTTGAGTTGATACGTACCTCGATAGACCGACGACTTGACAGTCGGAGGAAGGGTTTCGACAGCGCAAACGAGGCCCGTCTAGGTGGGTTCATATATGGCTGACGCGTGCGAAAGTCGAGAGGTCGGTCGCGCGCCGTATCCGCACCAGTTTGATCGCACTGCTTCGGGCTTCTCACTCGACCCGGCCAACGCTATACAACTATCAGAGCCGCCGAAGCTGCGGCCGCCGCCGCCACGACTACACTCGATAAGCCAAAATCCACATTCCCCCGTGTACAATACGTCCTGGACAGGATTGTGTGTGCACTCCTCTGTTGTCCTCTCGACAACCCCCAAAACCGCGTTGGGACAAAGTTCCGATAATTAACCGTTGCTCCCCCCCGCCCCCTCGAAACCCCTTCGATTTGATCGAGAGATACTAGACTGGTACGGTATATCAGTATTGGCATTATCCGTCGAAAATCGGAGCGGTCAGACTGCAGCGCTTGATAGCGGAGGTCGGTACACTTTTATTTATATAATCGGCATGGAGTAACGGGGAGGGTATAGAAACGGGACGGTTTCGAAGAAAATAAAAAATGGCGATGCTGAGAACGCATTTTGCTCGGTTTCACTGCTAAGCTAAACAGGAAAATGTCACTCCCGGTTTGAAAATCTCGATTTTGTTTGTTACCGCAAGTGACGCCATACCCTAAATACGTCACTTCCAGTTTGAAAATATAGATTTACGACCGGTAATGACGTTTTACAGGATATACGTCACATCCGGTTTGGAAATTTCACTTTTCGACCGGAAGTGACGTATTTAGGGTATGACGTCACTTCCGGTTGAAAAGTGACATTTCCAAACCGGAAGTGATGTTTCCCCAAGATACTGCCTTTCCTATATGACTAGATAAATTCAGAAATTATAGCATATGGAATGGAATTCGGAATTTTGAAATCCGTTCTATACGCTATAAAAATCGATATTCTAACATTAGGTATAGCACATGTATATATAATTTCAGAATGTCGGCCTTTCGTAAATGATACACACCTTTTATCATTGCACGCATGTACAAGGCAGAATTGAATTCTGTTGGACAAGAAAAGTCCACGGATGTCCTGATATATATACTGCAAGGGTTACAGTATCTCCGGCTTTCGCCTACGCGAACGCTCGCTACATCGTGTAAGACCCGGACTGTGAGTTATCGATATAATAGGTATAACTTTGCTCGCAACCACCCGCCGAACTCTGTTCGCCCCGGAGCGCTGTATGGTTGAACGCGCGGGGTTACGGAGGCGTCTGAGGATGCCGCGCAAGGCAAAGGAGGAAGGAGAATCGATAGGTCGACAAAGTAGCCGGCAAGGCAATCGCCCCGCTGACAGGCCCGACAGGTAATACCTGCGGCAAACTTATTGCCCGGACTTCATGACGAATTGGAAATCAGGTCTCGTAATACGAAATGTCTTCATTGCACTCAAGCACGACTGGCTTGTGTGCCGCTAGGTCGCTATGTCCATGATCGACGTCGGATGGAGCATGCTCTAAACTGTTGCCTCGTTGATCCAACAGGCCGATTCTGACAGGGCAATTTGTCTTTCGTGGATTATATTTTGCATGCAATTTCTAGGAACTCCTCATTCTCGGCATTCACGTCCAGACTTATCGACGAAACTTTTTCATTGCGCTATACCACCATTCCTGTTACAGTACGACAAACTTTTTTTTTAGAAACAGTTATTACAGTGTAAGCAATTTATACGTGGAATACGTATACAGCTGCATGCGAGCAGCCCTGTAAACGACTGTTGTTTGAAAATTAATGAACACTATTCGAAGCTTTTTTTGCATAAAATGTTTCGAAATTTCAAAATGATGTGTGTTCCAATTTTATAATAAAATTTGTATTTTTAGCAAAAATATTTACGAATTTCAGGCGAAAGATTTCTCATTTTTATATCTGGTACTTTACATATACAAACAAAAAAAAGTACATTCAAGTTCGATTAATGTAAGTAAAGTAAGTAAATTTCAAGTTCCAATACGTTAAATTTACAATTTATTTTTACAGTGCGTCCTGTGGTGTTCGAGAGGACAATTGATGCACCGATGTAGAATCGTTATAAATTAACACATCATTGTCGACAGTGTCGTACCATTTGGCTAACGGCTCGACATGGTCGTCGACGGTGCCGTGTACATGTAATAAACGGAACAGATAAATGTCGATGGTGTACGCCTGCCGGAAATGTTTCGCCATCAGCCAAGCAAACTGCGTAATCATGTTTACGGAGAAATAACCCGTATTCAATATCCAAAGTACCATGACCAAGAAACTACCGCAGAAAAACAATCTCCCTGGTGCGGTATGAATTTTGGCTAAGATCTCGAGTCCGCCCGCCCTTCCTTCCACAGTTATGTTCTCCCTTCGATCTTCCGCAACAAGAAAATTATTTTGGCGAGCATCGAACGTGAACGCCCGCTCAAAATATTCACTCTGACGGAACGCCTGTCGATAATCGGATGTGAAATCCCATCATCCGTTTCGATATACAACATCCTGAGCGGTAGCGACAAGTAATAATAATTTGTGCTCGCCCGGGTAATTCGTATTATCGATGATCCATTTTCCCCTCTGACATTTCCGTTAATGCGTATTATTAATATATTACGTGAAGTGTATACAGTTTCACAGTGTTCGGCGGGGAACACAAAATTTCCACTCGAGTTCTATTCATCGAATTCATCGTCGCGAAAACAAGAGGTTGACGCATTCCCCGTGTGTACCCGCGAGATATATTAACGCACCCGCGAAACAGACCGCAGGAATTGCTCTTCTATCGAGGACGCTGCGGGAACACCGCGTCGATGCATCCAACCTGGAGCAACACAGCGACAGAGGTACGTACACCCGAGGCCGATCCGACTGCGAGAGTTTTGCCCCACGCTTGCGGATTCTACATCCTATGCCCGAGCGCGTGATTTCAATCGCTCGATAAATTATACCGGAGTCCATTTAACCATTGAACCGTCGGATTCTACGGGCATTCCCGCTGAAACTCCTGGTTTACGAACGAGCGGACACGGCGGAACATCTCCCGGACGCGCCGCCGCCATCGCGAAAAATGCACTTGGAAATTTAAGGAGGTTAAAGCGAGTCATATTAGTCAAATGAGTGCTACATTTTTAATGTCGTTTATACAAACTTTTACGTATCTATTGATTATACTGGATGGTTATTTGTATTATAGTTGATGTTCTTGATGTACAGATAGGTCGGCCTAGCCGGCGAAAATATCTTTTCCGGATAATGGATTTTATAGTTTGGCCAGCTAAGCCGTCTTAGCCGGCTAAACTACTTTAGCCGGCTAATCCGTTTTAGCCGGCCAAGCTATTTTAGCCGGCCAAGTGCATAAAATCGTGCATAATTTCGTGCATACAATCCAGCCCTTTAAGAGCATGTGAAACTCGTTCTCAGCGTGTCTCTCTCGCTCCGCCGAGAGCGCCACAAATGCTATCTCTGTCGCACTCCATAGTGTTGCACATGCTCTTAATGTCGCATTGTAGTCCAAAAAGGCCGACGCTAATAATTTTTGTCAACGAATAATCCGCAATTTTTGATGAATTTTGATGTATTACGGCTCATTTTCTTTCCTGATAGATGCTCTATAAATTCACCGTCTAGATATTCGATAGTATTTTCCGTCTAAAATGACAGTTGTTTTTTTATGAATGAATTCCGTCGATGGATGAACAAAAGAATTCGTAAAGCATCTTTCAAGGAAGGGAATGAGCCGTAATACATCAAAATCCAGAAAAAGTTGCGAATTATTACTGTGAAAAAACTGATCAAACATGCACTTTTTGCAAATTAGCACAAACCAGTCAATATTTTTTTGTAAATCCATTGCAATTAATGTTTTTCCAGGTTAAGGACATCTGCTATAACACAAATAACCATCCACCATCATCAATAGATGACTAAAAGTTTGTATAAAAGGCTTTGAAAATGTAACACTCATTTGACTAGTGTAAAAGCGCTCCAACCTCCTTACACCAATGTGGAATAGCGTTCCATGAAAAAAAAATTGCCGCTACCTCTCTCGCTCCCGTGGGAGCTCCGTTGTCATTTTACGTCGCTTTAATCTCAAAGACTCAGCGAACGGTAATTACCGTGTAAATGAGTTAGAAATTTCCCAAGTGTCGACGGCGCGATCGGGAGAAGACGATTTAATGAAAATCACCTTCCGCGCTCATCGGAGAATGTCAACGAAGGAGGAATTAACAGCGCCGGTGCAGATGAGAACTTCGTCGTTCGTGTCAGCGGGTCGTGGACTTTGCATATCCCTGCGGGATCTACGTAAGAGAACGCTCTGGCCACAGGTCGGCGATGCTGCTGTACTTGGAGGTCTCCTGTCCGGCGATGGTCCGGACAGGAGCGTCAGGTGATTCGGTCGAATGTTCGGAATATATGGAGTAATGTATACGCGTACTGTGTCTAGAGGCTGCAGTACAGCGTAAACCAATTTACGTCATTCACTTAGCGGTAGTTAGCGGTTTGCGTTTATCGGATAGGTGAGAGCTCGAGCGATCCGAAGCGAGCACTCTGGTTGCCAGGTGGATATCGCGCGCCTCAAGGAGCACCAAGGTTTGTAACGTCGCTGCTGTCGTTATGGGACGGTCATGGAAACATCAAGTTTAACATCGTTAAACTAAGTCGTGCTACTTCGATGAAAACTTATGTGAACTTCTGCGCAAAGTTCACGAGAGCCGATATCAAGTTCTCGATACAAAATATGCTCGTAACGACCCTGGTAGATATTTTACAACGTTACATCGGGCACTGATAGGGTTCGGAAGACGCCTGACAAGGCCTTGTCAGGTCCCGATGTAACGCTCTAAAATGTCTACTAGGCTAGTTCGACAAGCGATTGATCAGGATATTGCAGACTTTTTGGCCTGGTTGGCATCCACTGCTGAGTCAGCCACGGCAACTGCAACATGCAATTTCTGCTTGCACTACAATTTTCGAAAATAGACAGAAGGGAAGCAGCATTCCACGTGTACATCCAGATATACATCTAGTAGTACACGCCCGTTAGCATCGAGATCGTGAGAGCATATGCATGAGGTTGCACTAGAATTCTGAAGCGCCAACGTCTGTATCGTCGCTGCTGTCCTTATTGGACGGTGACGGAACCATCAAGTTTGACATCGTTAAACTACGTCACGCTATATCGATGAAAACTTATGTAAACTTCTCGGCTACGTTCATGAGATCCGATACCAAGTTTTCGATACGAAATCTGCTCCCAACTGATCCGACAAGCGATTGATCAGGATATTGCAGTAATTTAGGATTGGTGTGTCATCCACCGCTGATTCAGCCACGCCAACTTTAACATCCATTTTTTGCTTGCACGACAGTTTTCGAAAAATAGACAGAAGGGTCGCAGAATTCCACGTGTACATCCGGATATGTATATAGTACTACCGGCAAGTTAGAATCGAGATCGTGAGAGCATATCCACGAGATTGCACTAGAATTCTGGAGCACCGGAGTGCAAGGTTTCGAGTGTTGCTGCTGGGTATAGGTATGGGGTAATATAGCAAACGTTGATCCAGAACGTGGAGAAACTAGTAGTAACGGGGGTAAGGACGGTGTGTCACGTCCGCTCGAAGATTGGGAGAATATATATATAGTATAACGATCTCGAACAGCAGTAGGAGCACGACGGCGGCGAATTGGGTCTTGGGTCTGCAGGCAGTGAGTCTTGGTCTCATCGGTTTTCACCAAACCTCCTACTCCTCATCTCTCGCGTGCTGCATCGGTTCGTCCTGTCGATAATCGGTTGATGCGATGCAGCCGAGCGTTTCCACTCGCTGCACCGTGGCTTCGCTCCACTACTATGCACCGGGCATCAGCGGGGTGAACAGACCCGTCGGTCGGAGCAGCCGCTGCGAGTGGAAAACCACCCATGGTGCACATTTTTCAAAACATCGTTACAAAATGCAATTTCGCAAAATATACCTAAATCAACATAAATCCTGCTGCAAATTTTAGAGCCTTACATTAGCCCTTGATAAGCCCTTTCCGGGCCCCGATTAGGCCCCGATTTAACGTCCAAAATTTCTGTCAGGGAACTTCTTGGTACCTGATGTTGTTTAGGTTTGGGCATTGAAGAAAACGTACCGCTTACCATCGATTTCTGTGTTCTGATTACACAGACGGGATTCTTGGGTGAACTGACCCGTCAGTCGGAGCAATCGGTGTGCAACGAAAACCATCCATGAATGGTTTTCCTTACTCATTTTCCAAAACTGCGTTCAAAACTGCAATTTCGAAAAATTCAATGAAGTAAACATGAACCCTGCTGCAAATTTTAGAACTTTGCATCAGCCCCTTACAAGATCTTAACAAGGCCGTTCCGGGCCCGGATTAAGCCCCGATTCAACAATCCAAAAATGTCAACTAAGGTACTACTTGGTATCTGATGCTGTTAAGGTTTGGGCATTGACGACAGCGTTACGCTTACCATCGATTTCTGTGTTCTGGTTACACAGACTGGATTCTGCGGTCACCAACCCCCGACAGTCCTCCATCTGTTTCTTCGATCGTCGCTTCTTCGGTCGCTTTACTCGCTTCTATCGACCCATCTCGCTTACTTCCTCGCGCTTAGCTTACTCCTTCATCTTTTCGTCCTCGATTCACCCTTCGGCTGCATCCCTCTATCCATCTCTCCACTCCCACCCTCGCCAGTAGAATGCATAATTTAAATGTCTCGCGTCCCAGTTTTCCAGGGGGGGTTCAAGAACGTAGGTGAACGATCGCTGCAGCCGAACCTGATTGCTATGCCATCTCCCTCATGAATTACCGAGGCCCTCTTCGCATATTTTCTATGGACGGCAGAGCCCGAGAGCGCGTTCGGCTCTTTAAGAAGTTTTAAGTCGCCTCGTGAACCCATCGAGTTTCAACCGCCGGAGTCGAGCGGATGCGTGCGGTTCTGCTCGCTTCGGCCGACTGCGATGTGGAGGAAGTGGAAAAAGAAGCGAAGCCAGAATGGGAGGACGACGAAGAAAAAGAAGTATTAAAGAAGAACACTGCCCGCGGAGTCTATAGCTCATACCCGTTTTTCTGTCTCACCTTTCATTTTTAACTTGAAAACTTTTTCCGGTAATCCTCTGTCGCCATTGAATCGTAAATTTCACCGCGGAATCGTTCTTTCCTCCGCCTTCATATCTTCTTTTTCCACTGCACCGAATCGATCGGGACTTAACAATAGGAGCACGGATACAATGACCCAAATTCTTCACCCCAATTCGACAGTTATTTCTCGTAACTCCTGCGGATGTATTAACTGCGGACGTTACACGATCGTCTCATCCCGAAACTTGTTGGGAGTTTATTCATTTATTTCCTAATAAACGGACAGAGCCCAATTGCACGTAATTGGAATTCGAGCGAGAAGTATTTGACTTGAAGTTAAAATTAAAATGAATGTAATAGCATAGCTTATTCATTTATTAATTTGCGCTCCTTCGCAATTATCGATATCCTATTATCATATGCTTTAATATATTTTTGACAGTTGTATGTTTGTTTGTTCAATACGATATAAACAATATAATGATTTGTTTCGTGAAATACGTTGGTTCCGGTTTGAAAATCTCATTTTTTGACCATAAAGTGACTTTTCCGTGAAAGGTTACATCGACGAAGTACTGTTCGGCATTAGAGTTTCCAATGTAACGTAACTTCCGGTTGAGAAATGAGATTTTCAAACCGGAAGTGACGTATTTTACGAAACAAATGATTATATTCTTTATATCGTATTGAACAAACAAACTTACAACCGTCCAAATTATGTCGCAGTATACGATAACAGGATATCGGTAATTGCAAAAGAGCGCAAATAAATGAATGAATAAGCTAAGCTAAAACACGTCACGTCCGGTTTGAAAAATCTCATTTTTCGACCGGAAGCGACCCATTTCCAGTGTGACGTAACTTCCGGTCGAGAAATGAGTTTTTCAAAGCGGAAGTGACGTATTTCCTGCAACAACCTGCTGGTACTGCAATAAAGATGATAATATAATGCGGAGAGACTGGTAAGATTATAGTTTAAAGTAGAAAAAAAAACTGTATGTGTCAGACCGAAGCGGAGTTCGTCACGCGATTATGCGCTACAGTGTTATAGACGCGTACGTCTATATTTATGCCGGCGCGGAGCATGTTTACGAAAATAACCGACACGCGCCACGTCGGCGAAGCGACCACGCAAAAAGGGGCGGAATAGAGGAGTCAAGTCCCCGACAGTACAATGGTCCTATTAACGATGAATCGCTTTTTGCAAGGTGTCCTTTGCGCACATGTCGGAGTCGCGAACCCACGGCTCCGAGGCCGCCACAGTGTATCGCAGTCTAGGTGAGAAAAAGAATGAAATTACAAGAGCGAGAGAGGCAGGCCACGCTGCGAAATGCAGACGAAGTTAGTTGGGCGAGGCCCATGAGCACGACAATGGGACGCCACGCGCCATATGCGGCCGCACATGCCACGGGCCGAAGCCCGCGATGGTTCGTCCCGTAACCGGGGCGGGGTGCGGTACATCGACATGGGGTAACTCCGAGTCCCTCGCCGACGTCGCAGTGTAACCAGCACGCTTTTTTTTTATCCCGGTATATATTATTACGTTACATTGTCAAGCTCCCAATACACCATTGACGAAACACACAGCAATCAAAAGAATTGCACTGTGCATTCGGCACTGCTGTCGTAACAGCGGTCGATTCTTGCGAGCGTACACCGCACCACTGGCCAAACACGACAAAAAGCTCGAACCATCCGCCGCACTGCTCGAGTCACTTAATTTATTGCTAACGATACATTTTTTATTTCAATTAATTTTGCTTCGCTGAAGGTCACAATTTATGAAAATTCTAAAATAAAAAATGCTGATAAAATAAAAAGTGAATTTAATCTAGTAAAAGTGAATTTAATCTAGTAAAATTGAATTTGTTGGGTTTCAATGGAGGATTAAGAACAAATTTTTTAATCTACCGATACCTCATGAGTCGGTGGAGTGGGTGACTTCTGAGACGGAAAGCGTCTTGCGTTAGCCACGCTAATCTCGCTGACCGAACCGAGATTATATCGCTAACGTATCATACGAGTTCGTCGATGTATTCATGAGCTTAGTATATACAGAGTGTGTTGGGGACCGGTTAGTATGGATGGGTATGTCGCAAAGGGGATGTCTACCCCGGTTCTTCGTCGGGCTCGCCGCGATATAAACGCGAATCTCGCCCCGACGCTTGATAAATGTTCCCTGTGCGCAAGCGGTTTCGGGCTTCACTATCGTATCGCTTGGGCCGCCCCAGCTATTTTAATATTTTAAACTTCGTCCTATCCCTAAACGCGCCGTGGTACTATGTCAAACTACGGTGTCCCATAAATTACGGTACCCACTCGTAGCTCTGTCTTTGTATGGCGCGGTAGGCACCCCATTCACTCGAATTCGCACTTGCCCTAACGCTTCCTGAGAGCCAGGAGTCAACGCTGCAACAACTTTGATTTCACGATAAAAAGGATCGAGCAATTTTTATCTTCGTGACTCCCTGGAGTCCAATTCCGAAGAAGGAAAACGACGATACGGAGATATCTCAGAACAGAAATGGACAAAGTACCAAAAAGTACAAAGTACAGAGTATCAAGGACAAGGAACAAAGTATCACAAGTACTTTAAGTATCAAGTACAAAGTAAAAAGTATCACAAGTATGTGAAGTGTCCAGTACAAAGTACAAAGTATCACAAGTACTTAAAGTATCAAGTACAAAGTACAAAGTATCACAAGTGCTTCATGTATCAAGTATTTTTCGAAATTCGGTTCGTAGCGTTAAGCGTTATCTCGACTTAAAAAAGAAAAGATGCAAAGTAATTGGCACATGGCACGTTGTAAAAAATGACTAATTGAAATTTTCGTAATTCGTTGTTTTGAGCTTATTTTTAAGCTATACGTCACTTTTCCATAAAAAATAAACCTACGCAAAATACAATTCCAGCTCTGTCTAAGAATGCAAGAGATTTCGAAGAACTCGATGAGGACGCTGATTGTGACCTATACGGAAACGAGCTTGAGAAACCGATGCGGTTACAAATATAGTTCTAAAAGCTAAATCGATCTTTCAATGCATGGCCGGAAACGACTTCTTCATTCGCGAAATTTCCTTAGGGAACGTGCGAGGACGAGGACGCTGGATATAAAAAGACTGAGTTCGTATGACGCGAATGAGAAAGGCCACGACCGCATCGCTGCCGATATGTCGAAGCCGGATGTTAATTAAAAATAAAGTTCTATTGCGGTCGTGACAGAGCCACATATGTATATGTGGCATCAAAGTTCAGGGAGAATTAGTCAATCACCCGATGCGTCATACCAATTTGTCCCAATAAAGCCGCGGAAAACGAATAAGACGTCACTGAATGGTACTCGGATGCATCGTACAGAGACGACAATAACTATTGTCATGATGAAACATACAGTGTTATTATGGGAACCATGAAACATTATATAAAATCAAAATGTGAAATTCTGCACCGCATCAAACGAATCATTTTTTGTTTTCCGTTTTCCTTCTTCCCAGTTCCGCCCTCCGCAAGCTTTTTCCCCTCGGGAGCTCGCGTCGCGTCTCTTCAAGGTTCATGAGCTCGTCTCCCTTTGTATACATTGTGTATATAGCGAATACGTTCAATATACACCGGTGATTCGCGATTTTCGCTATTATGCCAATTGTCCCAGTGAATTCGCTCGAAAGACTAAGACGTCACTGAATGGTACTCGGATACATCGTACAGAGACGACAATAATTTCTGTTATGTTGGACGATACAGCGATATTGTGTACACCATGGAATATCATATCGAAACCAAATGTTAAATTCTCCGTAGCATCAAAGGAACCATATATTTTTTTTGCCGTTTTCCTTATTGCCAGTTCCGCCCTCCGCACGTTTTTTTGTCCCTCGGGGGTTCGCGTCGCGTCTCTTCAGGGTTCGTGAGCTCGTCTCCCTTCGTATGTATTGCGAATATACTCTCTATATACACCGGTGATTCGCTATGTACTGAATATCCTCCCCCACGAGAGTAGTACAGCAAAACCTGAAAGTACAGTGCAGTCCCGGAGGGAGTTTCGTGCTTTACGAGCGGTGAAATTAAACGCGCTGAGCTCCAGCTACTGCCAAGTGTTCTAGCTGTGCTGTACCTATAGGAGACTATAATACTGCTGCCAGATTACGAATGATCGCTCACGTGTTCTCGCATACGAAATCACTTATTCCCGTTTATTATCGACCCCGGTGTCAACGTTCTGCAAGGGAGGCGGCGCGGACCCTCAGGGCTGGAGGTAAGTCAGAACAACGTCAACTATACGGTCCATGATTCGAGCACTATTCATTTCGGCAGCGGCTCCAAAATCTATAACCCTGAAGATATCTACATCGCATCAGATTTCATCTTTGGCAAGTCTTCGTCAATGCACTGTTTTGGGAATAATAATAAAAATTCTTCACTTGTAGAATTTTATTCTTTAAGGGTCGAATTTTAAGACGTTAGCTTGAACTTAAGATCGCTCTTAAGATCGAAATCCAGATCGAACTTAAGAACTTCAGTGCGTGCTTAAGATCAACCTCGAACTACAATCGAATTTGAGTTCACACTGAAGTTCGAACTTACGATAGATTTAAAGCACGCAATGAACTTCGGGCCAAACTTCGATCTTAAGTTCAAACTAATGCCTCAAAATTCGACTCGAAGAAATTTAGTCTCATGCGGATATCTTCGGGGTCATTCAGAATTTTCGGCTGTGGGATCAGTGGAAGATTCCAGGACCGGGTCAGTTGGCCGAAATGATTTAGTTGAAACAGCAAAGAAAATTTGTTAAGGACATGCGTCATCCAACTTTCACTCAACGGACTTGCAGGACGAACGACGAGATGTATCGAAGCGACAAAACAGTGCCGTCCGGCAAGTTTCTCGTATTTACGGACCAACTGAGCACGATGTCCTTCGCTGCAAGCGAAAAGTTTGCGGCTCCTGTGAGCGCGGTACAGAGTGTAGCAAAACACAAACCATTGCAGAGGGTTGTTGCTGCCGCCCCGCGGCTATTGTCTGGTGCAACCCCTTGAGGATTCACCCTCGGCCTCTCCCCCTCGAGGTCTTGGCTTTCCCCGTCTCAACGAGCAGCGAGCTCCGGATCCATTCTCATTCGTTATTGTTCCTTTCGCCACATGCGTAGCATCGACCTACAGTTAAAATTACCGAAAAAGTGGAAGCTCCGGTTTGCCGCGCGCTGGAAAGTGTATTACGTATTTGCACGACAGAATTCCAACTTTGGAATTGCATTTCGTGACGCGCCGGTTGTTGCTCCGCACTGCGACCGTCGCGACGATTCGATTCTTCCGGTCGATGATCGCTCTCGTGTTTCCTCTCACTCCGTCTCACCCCATAACCCCTTGACACGATGCCGTTCGCGAGTTGAACCGGGGCGTTCGATAATTCATGAAGCCATTTCGCGAGTTCCGCTCGACGGCCGCAGGAGGATCGCGAGTTCTCGGGCTCACTGCTGTACTGCTCCGAGGGTGGATGCATCGACCTAATAGTATCGACCCCAGCCGCACTGTGCACCTGCCATCGGTTTCGCTTCAAGAATATGAGTAGTAGGGTGTTTCAAAAAAAGGACATTTTTTATTTACTTTCTTCCCACCTTTTTAAAGTATAGATTTCGATCTCCTAAGAGGTGCCGCATTCGACGTTTGTACCCAAAAAATGCGTACCTTTTAAACGTAATTGTCAACGACCGCCTTTCACGAGATGTTTTTTTAGATCAAGATATATACTTCTACGGGGTGGGTGATGAAGTTTTTGTCATTTTTTGTGGTGAACCCGAAATGCATATTCTTTAACTTTTTTTAAAGTTGTTTTTAGGAAACTAAAAATTTCCAGTGGTCTGAATTTGTTGAAAAAATTCTTTCCACCCTCCAAAAGTATAGATTTCAATCTCAAATTGAACGTCGCGAAAGATGGGCCTAAGCAAAAAATCTTAAGAGATGCCGCATCGTAATTTATACCCAAAAGAAAGAAGTTGTCGAATTTATTCGGTAAAAACGTTGAATGCGGGGCCTCTTAGGATTTTTTCTTAGGTACCGCCTTTCGCAAGGTCCAATTTGAGGTCGAAATCTGTACTTCAAAACGGTGGGAAGAAAATGTTTAAAAAATTGCTTTTTTCGAAACACCCTAATGAGTAGGTGTGTAAGACACTATCTATAGATCCACAGATTATTACATATCGTAGTCCCGGTTCTCTTGGGCCGCATTTGGGTTCAATCTCGGTTCCAATTTATGAGTCCAAATGACCGTATTTGCATATCTTATTCCCGAGATTCGTCCCCATCATTGGCGCCGTTGTAGCTAATCCCGTGCCTTTCACCTACTCGTTTTTTCAAGCTCGAGCCGTTGCTCGTAATCAACCCTTATCTTATCAACCCGACCTTTTTTTTCTCTCGAATCTGCTCGTTCCTACTTCGAATTTTTCTTCCTCTTTTTTGCCTCTCCGCTGGCCGAGCTCTATTTAATTTAAATAACTTTTAAAAGTTCCATCCTTTTTCTTTTTCCTTCCGTTCTTTATTTGGTCCCTCCGTTCATTCCCCCCCCCCCCCCCCGCCTTCGCTTCGAGCAAATACACCGAATCTCGCGTCCCACTCCACCCTTCCGTTCTCGCAGACCCTCCGCAGTCTACTGGCTTTCGCGGTACTCACTTCTTTTTCACGAAATCTTACGCCGTATCCTTTCCCTCCCCCAGTCCTCGCTTTTCTCTTCGCCCCCTTATCCTCTACTCCAACGCCCTTCCGTCTCTTATTTCCAGAGTGCCCTCGGGGTCGCCTACCGGCCAGGGAAGGAGATTTTGCACGAGCTGAGCACACCGCACTGAAATCTCACCTTTTCCCTTCGACAATTCATTCATGTTCCTCCACCCTCCTTTCTATTCTTCGTTTCGCTGGACTATCCTATCTATCTATCAGCGCCCCTCGCGCTTCTTGCCTTTGCAGCCACCCTGGATTTCTCCTCGCCTCAGACCATCTCACGTTTTCTTTTATATTGACCCAACGACTTCGCACGACCTCCATCGCGCATTAACCTCCCTACGAACACTGCGATAGCGCAAGGAGCTCCGCATTGACGGGGCTATTCGCGGGACCGAAAGGCCTCGACTGCACATAGAAATCTTGGGACATCGGCTCGACGCCACAGCGGCCGCGTAGCCGAAGCAAGATGCTCGCTCAGTGGATCGGAGTGCATCCTGAAATTACATTCCCGCGAATTCCCGCGCGGGTTTCAGTCTACCGATCGAGTTTCCATTCTCAAGATCTTCCCTCGACCCCGCCAGTGGCTAGGAGAGATGCGCTTTCCACCGACTCCCGAATGCCAGACATCGCAGCAAACGGTCGGGCACGCCTCGCTGCTCACGTTTTCCCGACATTGAATCAACATTAACGAGTGGCCCGGCGCAGAATCTTGACCTCGCGCTTCTATATGCCATCTTCTTGATTTTCTTCACTCACCGCTGTAAACACTGGAGATTGCCAAGTCTGGCCCCAAAGAACATAGAACTTGAATCCATTCCTCAAAGCATATCAGACATTTTCTCTACCCTATTGCAAATGAGATACCGGGCATCCGTACAGCCATGGCATCCGTTTCGGCTTCCGCCAAGAGTAATTGCGGAAATTTCAATAATTTCGGAAGCCGACGATCGCGCGCGCTTGCGTTCGCTGGTCTGCTCGCGCAACGGTGTTAGTGCCGGCCGCACCCTCGCTTTGCGATGTTACGTATAGGTGGACATTGAATCAACATTAGGTAACGAGTAGCCCCGCGCAGAATCTTAGCCTCCCACTTCTATATGCCATCTTCTTGATTTTCTTCACTCACCGCTGTTAACACTGGAGATTGCCAAGTCCAACCCTAAAGAAGAGAAACCTGAATCCATTCCTCAAAGCATATCAGACATTTTCTCTGCCCTATTGCAAGTAAGATACCGGGCATCCGTACAGCCATGGCATCCGGTTCGGCTTCCGGCAAGACTAATTGCGGAAATTTCAATTATTTCGGCAGCCGACGATAGCGCGCGCTCGCGTTCGCCGGTCTGCCCGTGCAACGGTATTAGTGCCGGCCGCACCCTCGCTTTGCCATGTTACGTATAGGTGGAGCACAGCACTATTGCCGGTATAAAGTAGATAGGGTGGAGTATTGAACGCATTGGCCCGCGAGCTCCCCGACGAATGCTCAAGTACTCGCTTAATCCTATTAAAACGTTATCCGAACGCGTTTTATCGCCGATTGTTATCGGTCGAAGGTCCCGAGAAAGGGGTCGATCAGCGACTTTGGCCGGGGCTGTGGGGTTGTGGGAGCAATGTACGTACCGGCCAGACGTGCCAGCCGATGACAAAGGGGCCACAACCCGACTACGATTGGACTGTGTATACTATTATGGATGCTGTAGTAGGGTGAACGGGAATGTACTGGCCCTGCGAGATCGGGCTCGGGCCAGTATCAGTGTGCACCGGATCGCGGGGCGTAGGTAATATACACAAGCGTGTACACTTTGAGGGCTATACTGAGTGCCCCTGAAAGCCCGAATCACAGTAAAATAACTTGGATTCGGACTGAAGGACTTAGGTCGATGTCCCGTTGGCAATAGCGATGGAAACATATAATGTAAATGTTCTTTTAAATGTATCAGCGTCCGTATCATACAAAATATTGTCAATAAATACATTTACTACTGCTAACATGGAACCCCAACGTTGGAATCACGGAAATACAAACACAATTGAGTCAAATGCGCGTCCTGCTTGATACAAGTGCGGTCAAGGTGGAATAGCCGATCCTGATGTGCGGCCATTCACCGATCATTGTCTTACCGATTCAATGGTTAATGTTTCCTGAAACTGATATTTTGTCTTACCGATTCAATGGTTAATGCTTCCTGAAACTGGTCATGTTATCTTACCGATTCAATGGTTAACGTTCCCGAAACCGCTACACAAAACTCGCACGCCGTTGGAATCTATCGGAGACATATTAAGCCACCAGACTCGAGGAAACCGAGAAACGGCACGCCGCTTCCCAGCTCCGGTGGAAGACCATGGGGAATGGGAGATGGTGAGTATCGCATGGAGGCAGGAATAAGAGTAGGAAGCGTGAGTGTTGAAGCCGACGGGCGGACTGGCAGTTAGCCTACTATCTAGCGTGTTTATGGTAATTCGGGCCATTCTGTGCTGACCCGGTGGAGTATCATGCATATACATCAGGCCGCGTCGCTTTGACGCAAATCTATCTAGCAGCTTCCCCGGATAGCCCAGTCACAGTTCCCGGCTTTATTCCTTTACTCATATTGGCTTCCTTCGCAACCTCACCGCTACACGCATCTCCGCTTTTGCCTTCCCGTGCGAGCATCAAATGGGAGTTAAGCCCCAAATGTCGGCGTTCCAGCTTCCCGACCACCACTTTTTGAATCATCAACATTGCTTTATTCATATCCATTGACCGTTTGCCCATACATCGCTCATCGCTGCGCTTGCCCGTGTATGTACGTGATTTGCTCACTAACTCCCGGTCTGGTGTTCAACCCTGCATACCAAATCGTTGGATCCACCCCTCACGATTTCCGGTTATGCAGGATACTTAGAAGTTTGTTTGGTCCAGTCGAGTCTCCAGACTACCGCCGCAACTTGGATTGCATAGTGTTTCATGAGACTGGAAAATGTTTCGGGCATTCTCCGCCAACGCACCCGCCCGCCGCATTCGAGCATACATCAACGACGATTTTTGCGATTTTCTTTTGTTCGGCCGTACTCATCGATGCGTTATTTTCGCGAATGGCAACGGGGACGGAGATACCCACATCCATCCGTTCTACTGTCATCCCCGTCACGCCTCCTCGACCCTCGGAATCACCGACGCGTTATCACGCGCATCGCTTCCCATGCATCGGCCATTACATATTTCCTCTTTCGTATGTTTCCTTTTTTCATCGAATTTTTTTTTCTGCGAGCTCAGTCTTTCCCCGCATGGGTACCGTCGGGGATGCCAGGGGAGCGTTGCCGCGACCGGCACTGCAAGACTCGGTGAACGGTTTCGCAAAAAAAAAATTACTGCGTCTCTTGAATAAAAAAAGGCAAAAAGACAAACCTTTTAGTTATTTCCATTCTCACATTTCCCACGCGATATTGCACGAATCTGCGGCTAATCGAAATCCCTTTGCATCATTCCATCTTCTGGCGATCGGCTCAATTCCCCTCCCATCGCATCGATAGAATTTCATTAAACGCATTGTGTACCAACCGTAATATCCCGCACTAAACAATATAGATCGCGGCCGACCAGAATTGTTCCAGCGGAAGGGCAACCGGATAGCACGCGATTGCCAGAGGGCCAACCAAATACTAAATGATCCATCGATTGTTGCCTCCGCCTCCAGTCGAACGGCGGCTACGTATCACGTGATGAGCGCGCCGAGCCACCCCAGCGTAACTCTTAATGAGCGCAAATGGAAGGGTTTGCCAACCAGCAGCCCTTCGGCCACCGGACGAAATAATTTCGTTCCTCCTCGGTGCATCGCCTGTACCGGCACACGTTAATTATACCAGTTTACTCCGTGCGCCCACATTGCTCTAGACTATATAGCTGAGCGGAGAATCACATGAACCCTTAATAGTATAAGCCCGAAGACGAGGGGGTGTCGCGATGCACCAACTGCTTAATGTAATATGCATTCTGCATTACGGGAAGGGTGCACCGAGCTGCAAGGGAAATCAGCGGTAGAAACCGGTGAGGGTTTTGGGCCACCCTTTCGTATCGGATATCGCTGGGTGAGGCTGGAACCTATCGCGCTGAGTCACGCTGGGCTCAACACACTCTGCCATCAGCAGCGCTATGCTGATAATGGCGCTCTCCTCTGGAAAGCCTGGTTGCGAACGCAGAACTATATCACGGCATTGATGAATTTCTAACGATCAAACACAATCATGGATTTAAGAGTTTGATGCACTTTTTGTTTCTATACGGCCTTCTATATCTATATATATGTAACTGATTTGCGGCCTTCTATACCGCGGCGTTCATAGATTTCAAATGATCATACAGAATCCATGGATTTAAGAGGCTTGTGCATTTTTGTTACTATACGGAAACTAAGATTTGTTGGGACCACAAACCTTCATACGTTAACTGATTTATCGCCGTCTTTCCCACGGCATTAATGAATTTCAAATGATCAAACAGAATCATAGATTTCCGAGGCTTATGCATGCTTTCTTTCCATGCTGGGAGCAGAACTTTTTTGGGATTACAAGACTCTTGTTACCGTAACTGATTTACGGCCTTCAGCCATGTCTCGTCTGTGTCATAGCAGCGAGGAAGACTACAAAATCCAATAACGTCCCCGGGGCCGCGAATGATGACGATACACACAGCGCCACGTAGCTACATTTTCACCCTCCAGACAGCCAAGAAACTAATAATGCCCGGAATATGAGTGCAGCGAGGCGTGATCAATTAGCGATAGCGAGTTTGGGCGCTGGAAATGAAGGAGCAGCCTTGCGATTCGGGGTAAACTGAACGGTGCCGTAAATGTCCCAGGGTAAGGGGAAGCATCCGAGAGAAAATCCATATTAGCCGCGTTCCTCTTCCGGTATTGCTCGTTTAGCGAACGTCGATTAACATCGTCCTTACCGTTGAGAAGTAAAGGCGACGTTGAATAAGTCCGTCGGGTGAAAACGACCAACGTATATACACATCCGTTATAGTTATATTCTTTCATTGATTAAATGCTTCATTGTTTTCTCGATTCTGTCGTCAAGTCCTCGCACCAAATGACCAACGGTGGCCTTGTGCTAATTACCATCGCAATTACGGCTGTGATTAATAAATTGGCTGCTCCCGTTTCGCTTCACATTATACACAACACAGCTGACGTTCGGCCACTTGAGTCATCCGATAGTCGCGGTCGCTCGTCCGAATTCTCATGATCTCTTATTTATTCATTATTTCTCGCGAACCGTCACTTACGGTTTAGGAGTGAAATTTCCCATCTGGTGGTGACATTGGAAAGATTTTTTTGTGCCTTTCGTATGAATTAAGGAATGTGTGTGGGACGTGTCAAATATATTTGAAATTCACTTCGAACTTAGCCAGCGACAGAAACGGATGAAATGAAAAGAAAACAAAGTTTTACTTTATACTTCAAGTTTTCCTTCCTATCCTATCTCCCGTGAAGTTTACCGGAATTTCTTACATCTGAGGTCTGTGTATGCGAAAGAATTTCTTTGCGATATTTCGGACGTTCGGACCGTCGAATTTTCGAAACTCCTTCCACTGAGACCCCAGGACATTTTGGTTTTTTTTTTTTTAATGCCACACAAAAGCTCCGATATCAATGACGAAGCTGTGTTAGCCCAGACTTTCACGATCGCCGAAGTACACAAGGTAGATGAAAAGACCATTTTTCATTTACGAGATATTTCTCGATAAGCCTTGTCAGTGACGTCAAAAGCTACTAATACTTCGGATTTTTGTGTTCCCTTTCATCGGTCGATGTCGCCCAGCTAACGGGCGATGTGACAAGGTTCCACGCAGTATTATTCTTTATAATTTCCGGTTTTAACGTTGCGCGCTCGATGGCAAGCGAAAGGAAAAGGAAGACGGACCGCGTAGCCGAGCCGAGCGAAGAGTAAGGAGCTTCGGTTACTTGAAGCACAGCGCCTGCGGTTATTCGAGAAGGTTATAAAGCGACTTAGCCTGACGCGCGCTGGCGCCGCTATGGTTGCTGTGCAGCTCCGCAGCTTTTGCTGGTCCCGGCAGCGGCGCATCCCTCCGACATTATATTCCGTGGGGTGGTTGCTCGGCAAGCATGTTATACCCAGTTGAGTTGTACAGCGAGGTCGGCGGTAAGGTGTGTGTAAGGTGTATCCCCGACACCGACCCGTTTGCTTTTGAAGAGGCTGGTAGTTGCGGTTAGTTGAAACACGGGTACCGTTCATACCCCCCCCCCCCCCACCCCCCATCCCGACTCCTTTACCCTCGTCTACTTAGAACCACGGTGTCTCATCCCTCTCCCTTTCGCGTCTCTCGCTTCCTCTTCTTGTTCTCCCCTCAACATTTTCATTCCGTCACCGCACACCGTCCTCGTTCTTTGCCATCGCACGTCCCGGTATCGTCTCAGTACGGTACATTCAGTAAAGCACGGCTGTACAGGCGGTGTACCAGCCGATGGAGGGAGTGTAGCAAAAGCGAGCGTCCCGACGCGTGTTCCTGAGCTCGGTTGCTACGAGAATTAAATGCCTCTGAGACGTTTATGCGCCTTTGGGGCACGACTGGGTCGCACGGCTCTACGGTGCGTTGGCAACCGGAGACTTTTTATTGCCTCCATGAAAATACTAGACCTGCCCAACTTGTTCGAAAGTCCAATTATTATGCTGTAAAAACATTGAAATATATACTTGCTTTTCGCATTATCTTGATTTTCTCGGGTCGTGTCGATCGATCGTTCGCCCGGTCTTCCGTCTTGCCCGTTTTCGGCAACCGACCGGCATTTTCATCATCATAGAACATGCACCGTTCTATCATAAAGATGAACGAGAAAGTGCGCTACGAGAATTGAATGCCTCTGAGTCGTTTGTGCCGTTGGAACAGTACCGAGTCACACAGCTCTAAAGTGCGTTGGCAACCCTCGGCTTTTTATTGGCTCCGCGGAAATTACTTGATTCGCTCCACGGGTTCAAAACTTCAATTATTGCGGAGTGAAAACATTGAAATATTTGCTTGGTTTTCGCATTATCTTGATTTTCTGAGCTTGCGATGTTTGACCGTTTGTCCGGTCTTTCGGCTTGCTCCGTTTTCCTCCACCAGCCCGCATTCTCATCGGTAAACCGTCCTGTTGCAGAGATGAAACATCCAACATTGCTCGAACCTTCTCCTTGCCCGGCCATCGAGATCATATAGCGGGGAAACAGTTGCAGGCGAAAGGGATCGTTATTGTTCGTGACGCCGTCGACGAGCTGCCTCGAGTCCGAACTAACAGTCCAGCGGAAGCGTGCAGAAACGTATCTGCTACACTCACTTTCCGCTGCTGCTGTTGCTGTGGCAACAGCGATGTACACGTTAGATCACCGTAACGTCTTGGCAACGAGCCCGGCCCTCCCAAATCCCACCGAGGCAATGCCGAGCCCGTTACTCTCCTACCATTCGCCGGCCGAAACGCTTTCAAATTTAGAATAATGCCACCAACTTCCCCACCGAGCGCTTATTCGGAACTCGAGCGAGACATCGTTACTTCCGTACCGGGAGCGCGAGACTCTTTTCGAGAACAGCTATATTTCTCATGTAGATAGACCGTAAAGGGAAATTGAGTGTGCAGTAATATTGCTAAAGGCTCGTGAGAGATAGTTCAGGTTTCGCAAAATTGTCTTCCTAATGTTACATTATCTAATATATTGTAACCCGACCGAGCGAGATAAAAAGACTATCGGTAAAATCTACGATCGCCGTGAAATCGATCGTTTGTTCTTCCAAATGTGCTGCTGTTCGAGTCGATCGATAAATCGTCATCGTATCGGGCGTTCGATATTCTTTACAATATGTTATAGTTATATTAGCCTATATGTTATATAATCGCTGTTTTAATCACATAAGCAGAAAACAATTTTTCAACAAAAAAATTCCTGACAGGTTTATGTCGGGAAGAATATTTTGCCGGTCGACTAATTGCAGCGGTTGAAAGATGAGTCAGTCCTTCTAATCGTCCTTCTAATTGGGCTCAGACCGTTATTAAATAAATGAATAAATAAATAAATAAATAAATAAATACATAAATTGTATCACAACGCATCAAGGACACATTATTAATATTTTCGGATCTCGGATGCCCATCTGCATGTACCGAACAGTTACGTCGTAACTAGGCGCGTTGAAAAGTTTGTGTCCAAATTATACGATAAAAGTGTCATCGGAATTCTAATCTGATGCTTCGTTTCTGAGACAATCGAGAATGTAGGTTCCACTTCTCGCATATTAGCGCATATTAGCGTAAGCTTACTTGGTGGCGCCTCGCTGAAAAATCTTTTTTTAAGTACTTGACGTCGAGACGCCACCGCGTCTCTTGAGAGGATGCGATTAGCTTCATCCTGATCCTGAGAAAAGAAAGTGGTTGGATCAACCAAGAGTCGCGGTGACATACGTTTAAAGCTGTTATTCGGTTGATAAAACCACAGCTTTTTTTGTTAAACGATTATTCGCTTTAGTCGATTGAAAACCAGTTAATTCAAACGAACATTTTCGTTGTACCAATCGAATGACGTCTTTGAACGTATGTCAACGCGCATTGGTTAATCAAACCATTCATTTTTTCTTAGAGCAGCATATTGCAAAAGTTCCGACGGGGGATCGAACTTTCTTTTGCCACGGATGTCGAAATGTCTGACACAT
The DNA here is from genome assembly GCA_964017025.1 of Stenichneumon culpator. Lineage (NCBI taxonomy): Eukaryota > Metazoa > Arthropoda > Insecta > Hymenoptera > Ichneumonidae > Stenichneumon > Stenichneumon culpator. Next base: position 10,337,508 of record OZ024776.1, on the reverse strand, counting down.
TGGTGGTTATCGTGTTAAGTGCCGAGCTGCGAGCTCTGTAGACTGTTAATGAAACTGCGTATGTAAACATCCGAAGACTTATCGCCGCACCGTTTGTGCAGTCATAATTTTACTGAAGTGTTTGCAATTCCGGATGGAGCCCATACACCCTTTTACTTATCCGAAATGTTCTCACTTTATCCCCAGCGGAAAGTTCGGTACTTGGAGGGGCCGTTCGTTCGTTCTCTGCACGTACTTAGTTCAACCCGCACTCCACCCACCGAAATCTTATCGCAGGCTTTAACAGTAATACTTACTCTGATACGATCTCCCTATCTTAATGGACTCCCCAATTCCGAGGATTCGTATAAGTACACATATGGGAGGTATACTTGCAAGAATACCGAAGCGAGTTGGACAAGTCAACTTCGTTGTGCCAACCTAGAAAACTCAAACTTCTTATACCTGTGGAGCGGGTAGTCACTTTGCTCTCCTTCGAGATGAAGTTGCACAAACGTGCCCGACTTCGCTTGTCTTCTGAAGTAGAAGAACCACATTTACCCGTGCGTGGACGATCAACCGGGCGATAGACGAGAGACGTTCTACGAAATGCAGAGCGAATCTTGGAGGCGAATTTGTAGACGTTAGTTTGTACTTGAGTTCTAACTTAAGAGCGACCTCCAACTATAATCGAATTCAAGTTCAATCTTAAGTTCGAACTTTATATCAAACTCAATCAAGTTCGAACTGAGGTTCGATCTTAAGTGCGACCGCACGAGAGATCCTAAGTTCGAATTAATGTCTTAAAATTCGATCAGCAATGAGCTCAAAAATATTGCTCGATTAGCATCTGCTTAATGCCTTTCCATTGATGTTTTCCTTTTTTTTTACAAAGAAACACAATTTTTTTTTAAGTATATAAGATACGACCAGCAGATTTGCGGGCGATTTCCCATGAATCTTCGAGATTTGCTCCACCATTGCGCGATGGATCTCCCGGGAGTCTAATAGCTCCTGCGGCTCTCGAAGAATAAATTCAGGAAGGAGGCGAGTACCGTCTGGTAATTTTTAATAGGTGGTCAAAAGTTGGTCCAGACAGTCTCCACAACTGCGGCACGAGCACCAGTCTGACTTACCCATATACACCACATCGGCGTGATATCCTGGACTCCGGGGATTCATTAAGGGTTTCGCAAGACCCTCGGTGGATTACAGTTTCGGCCTCGTTACCGTCTCAGGCATTAATTAACGAACGGCGACTTTGCTCCAAGAAATATATTTGCCTTCCTCTTCTCCCCCCCCCCCCCCCTCCCACCTCCTGGCGTTTGCTTCTTATCCCCCAACCTCATAATCACTCCCTTCGGAAAAGCCATTGAAACACTTCGTAAGTGAGCTAGACTCGTTTCTCAGTCATCTTCTTCGGGCCTCAACCTCGTGCCGCTCCTATTTTCTGCACAAAGTACTCGCGTACCCGCGACTCCGAGGATGAGAATCTCATCCGTCAATGCTGAGTCCACAGTTTCACGGGACCTCGGAACTTTGTATTTGAAGCGGAGGCATCAGCAGACTTCCATCGCGTTTCTTTTGCCCTCTCGAAATCCATAAAATCCCATTCACCGAGACGCAAGCAGTGTTTTATCCCCCATCCCATCCAGAACTTCATTTTTCTCCCTTAGCTGTGGATGCTTCATACTTCAAACATTTTACAAATTTTCCGCATTATGCAAAAAGACCGGGAACGCGCACTCGATCGTTCGGAATATGATTATGAAAAAAAGAAAAATCAGCGCAGCGTCCGTAGGAACCGAAACCATGCAGGCCCACGGCAAAGTGAGTGCAACGAGCATGCAAATGATGTACGCGTCTCATATTATCCCCTCGGAACTTTGTATTTGAAGCGAAGGCACCAGCAGACTTCCAGGGCGTTTCTGGTACCCTCTCGAGATCCATAAAATTCCATTCGCCAAGACGCAAGTAGCGTTTTATCCCCCACCCTATTCTGAACTTCCTTTTTTTCCTTAGCCGTAGATACTTCAAAGATTTTACAAATTTTCGGGATTACGCAAAAAGACCGGGAACGCGCACTCGATCGTTCGGAATATGATGAAAAAATAGAAAAATCGGCGCAGACTTCATAGGAAACGAAATCATGCATGCCCACGGCGAAGTGCGTGCAAAGGGCATGCGAACGATGTACGCGTCTCATATTATCCCCCCGGAACTTCGTATTTGAAGCGAAGGCACCAGCAGACTTCCAGGGCGTTTCTGGTACCCTCTCGAGGTCCATAAAATTCCATTCGCCAAGACGCAAGTAGCGTTTTATCCCCCACCCTATTCAGAACTTCCTTTTTTTCGTTAGCTGTAGATACTTCAAAGATTTTACACATTTTCGGGATTATGCAAAAAGACCGGAAACGCGCACTCGATCGTTCGGAATATGATGAAAAAATAGAAAAATCGGCGCAGCCTTCGTAGGAAACGAAATCATGCATGCCCACGGCGAAGTGCGTGCAAAGGGCATGCGAACGATGTACGCGTCCCGTATTATCCCCGGCATAGCCCTGTTTCCCACGAGCATAGAACATGGAACAGCTTAACAACGGAGCCTGAGAAGGCGAGCCCGGTCCAATGTTCGCTAAAGTATAGAACTACCGGAGATTGAGGGAGTGAAGAGTGGTGAAGGATGCCGGAGTGGGTAATCCGCTTATGCTGTCTGTCACGCATGCCACGCAATGCGAAACGTCTCTCATCTCGCTCGTTCGATCACTCCCTTCTCTTCACGTGGGCTCGTTTTGTGGCGTGCCGTTTTTTTTCCCCTCTGCAAATTATCCTGTTGGATGGATGCAACGCACCAACCCTCACTGCAGTAGGAATTGATTGTGAGTGCATCAAATCGCGGAAAGTGGGGTGGATTATTAAATGAACAGAACCGTAATCATGGCTTCGTACCGCGTTTGTTTGCCGTGGTTTCGTTGCATCATCGGCGCGTGCGTTGATGAATTATCGATCGCAGCTTCATATACAACGATAAATATTATTTCGGCGCACCCAATTTATGATGGATATAGTTCCCGATCATGTTTATTTCAGAGCTGGGTAAATACACTAAGTACCTGAAGTACGTATTAAAGTATGAAGTACTGCGTCAGTGCCCACTACTCAGAACTTCAGGAAATTAGTTCTGCCAGTACTCAAGACGCCAGTACTCAAGAACTACCCAGCTCTCAGTACTTGCAGTGCTTGATACTTTAATACGTACTTCAATTACTTAGGCTATTTGCCCCGCGCTGGTTTAGTTATGTATTTGTCATTACATATACGGGACAAGTCCTTTCACATCGAACCGTAAATTGCCTTAAAATTGCTATAATACAATTTGTTTTGTTTCAATATTCAATAACCCTTGCACAAAGAAAGTGTCCGATTTTAATCGCCCGTATAAAGATCATTAGACCGACCTCAATATCGAGTGGTCGATACGCCATGGAGGTATCTGATATATTAGCCGTCGATGCCCTCCGGGCGTTCGAGGGTGGCTTGACTCCGGATATGAAGAGCTGCGGTCGAGCCCGGCTAAGCCAATCCGGGCCGCATGTTGCGAGCCCTGATACGATAAGTAACGACATCTCGATATTTCGGCGGCAGTCGATCGACCGACCGACACTCGCCTCCGGGCACTCATCGGTTTGTCTCTACAAAATTAACGGGATTTTGTCGACTAAGTCGGATAAGTAAATTTCTCGTGTGCAGATAATATCTTCGTACGAATGGTGCTTCGTTCGAGATGCCAACTTTTCGAAATTTTCGCAAACGCGTAAGAAAGTCCGAGGTTTAAATAGTTGTAAACAAGTCCTCGGTGTCCTTCGGGCTCGAATAGGGTACACATTTTTTTTTCCAGGCACCAGCTATAAGCAGCTATGAGGAGGAAAAGTTTAACGAGAAAGTGGTCACTGGATTGCCAAAGTTCGATTACAATCGATCCCGCAGTAACCATAAGCCACGGACGAACGTTTCCGACTTTTTTTTTTGTCTTTTTTTTTTCTTCACACTCCCTTTTCTCCCAGAGCAGGAAATAAGGAAAGCCAGACGTGCGAAGTGTGCGCGAGGTACGCGAGCGTAAAACGAACCGATTCCCTCGGCACGTGTGCTCCGGCGAACGAGCGGTGGAACGAAGCGAAAAGGGTGTGCTCGGATGACGTGGTGAAAGAAGCGCAGAATTGGCGAGGAGGAGAACGGGGAGGCATCGAGAATTGAGACTTTATAGAAAGAATGGTGACATTCGGGAGCAAAATTGAATCGTTATCGTCGTCGTGAATTCCACTCACGCCGACAATCTCGACGCTGCCGAAGATCGGGCGCAGCCTGCGCGGCCTACCTTTGCCTCGATTCTTGGACACCAATCGCTGACATAAAGTACCGGAATGTGTGTTTCGCGTATGCCTCGGATACCACTCAAAGAAAATCAAGTGTCTCGCCCAGCCTTGTCCGTTGTCTGATCGTCCCCGGTCGTGGATGACTGCGAGCTCAAAGAGGATTTTCTTATCACCGAGCCATTGGAGAACCTCCGGGAGTCCGTTGTATTTCCGATGGAACGGCGTGCGCACCTTTCCAATATTAGAACCGAAGCCCCGGGTGCAATAACGTTGCCCCCGTTCGGGCCCATCCACAATCGTGATGGTGGAGGTAACTGGGGACTCCGGTCGAAGGCCGGTGCTCGTGTTCACGCTGCCTAAAGTTTCATGGCTCGATGTACGCGATACGATATCCTAAAGACCACGCTATATTGGGCACTGATGTCTCAATTACGAAGGCAAGTCAGACAAGCAACAGCCGTTGGCTTCCGTATGCGCCAGCGAACGTTTTACCAACATGCCTCGGGGCCCACTTCCGACTTTAGTTACGGACATTGGTCTGCTTGCTTCGCAAAGACTGCGACATTAAACCTACCGGAGAGACGGAAAATAACAAACTGCTCTCAGAAGTATGACATTTTTAAGCTAATTCCTGTAACTTGTTTTCTTTCTATTGATTATACCGTAGAATTGCAATGTTGGGTTTGGACAAGCAACAGTCACTGACTTCCGTATGCGGAAGCGAGGATTTTACCAACATACCTCGGGGCCCACTTCCGACTTTAGTTACGGACATTGGTCTGCTTGCTTCGCAAAGACTGCGACATTAAACCTACCGGAGAGACGGAAAATAACAAACTGCTCTCAGAAGTATGACATTTTAAGCTAATTCCTGTAACTTGTTTTCTTTCTATTGATTATACCGTAGAATTGCAATGTTGGGTTTGGAGAAGCAACAGTCACTGACTTCCGTATGCGGAAGCGAGGTTTTTACCAACATGCCTCGGGGTTCACTTCCAACTCTAGTTGGAGACATTGGTCTGCTTGCTTCGCACAGACTGCGACATTAAACCTACCAGGGAGACGGAAAATAACAAACTGCTCTCAGAAGTATGACATTTTAAGCTAATTCCTGTAACTTGTTTTCTTTCTATTGATTATACCGTAGAATTGCAATGTTGGGTTTGGACAAGCAACAGTCACTGACTTCCGTATGCGGAAGCGAGGTTTTTACCAACGTGCCTCGGGGTTCACTTCCAACTCTATTTGGAGACATTGGTCGGCTTGCTTCGCACAGACTGCGACATTAAACCTACCAGGGAGACAGAAAATAACAAACTGCTCTCAGAAGTATGGAATTTTTAAGCTAATGCCTGTATTTTTTTTCCTTTCTATTGATTATACCGTAGAATTCCTGTGTTGGGTTTGGACAAGCATCAGCCACTGCCTTCCGTATGCAGAAGCGAGCTTTTGTACGAACATGCCTCGGTGCTTACTTCCGACTTTAGTTACGGACATTGGTCTGCTTGCTTCGCAAAGACTGCGACATTAAACCTACCAGGGGGACAGAAAATAACAAACTGCTCTCAGAAGTATGAAATTTTTAAGCTAATGCCTGTATTTATTTCCTTTCTATTGATTGTACCGTAGAATTCCTGTGTTGCGTTGGAACAAGCATCAGCCACTGCCTTCCGTATGCAGAAGCGAGCTTTTGTACGAACATGCCTCGGGGCCTACTTTCGACTTTAGTTACGAACATTGGTCGGCTTGCTTCGCACACACTAGGACACTAAACCTACCAGAGATACGAAAATAACAAACGGCTCTCGGAAGTATGAAATTTTGAAGTTAATTTCTGCAACTGTTTTTTTTTTTCTATTGCTTATACCTTGGAATTGCAATGCTGGAATTGCTTTGGTGTGGTCTCAACTGCCCTGCAGCGGCGAAGAATGAGAAGAGGCTACTGGCGTGACCGTACCGATAATCAGCTCACTCCGCGCATTTTGCATCCCTTCATCGGGGCAGCTCGTACGCCAGGCTAGAATGGTAATGGATCCTTCCGCGGCGCATAATTCCAGTGTTTTCGCATTACGTTGATCGTAACGGGAATTCTCAAACGTACGTAAACGACTACGTGTTCGTACACACAAAGCCGAATGTAAAGTGCATAATGCTGCAGGCCATCGCCGACGTGATAGCGGCGCATATCTGTATATAGATGCACTTCGGACCTTAGCGCAAACCCAACGTAAAACGTGGCTCCGACTCGAAATTCCCATAATTCATCGGGAGCCCGGTTATCGCGGAGTACAAATTGTTTCGGCCACTAACGGCCCGGCGTCACGAAGTTTCCGCGTACGGCGGAATGCGCGATTTACATAGAAATGTCCAGCAACTCTCGGGGCTTTGGTCTTTCTGTCTGGTATATATTAATACACACTGGCCGGCACGAGTTGGCGTGATGCCGGTCATACACTCGTAATACGTTTGTAAGAAAATCTATAGCTGATAACCGGCCGAGAGAAAAGTCTTTATGTAAACGGACATGAAAACATACTGCGCTGAGTTCATCGGGCAACGATTACATGTATCTTGCTGCGCTACGCATAATGCCTCGGGGTCTCTGCTCGAATAAAGAACGTCTCGATGGTGCTGGATAATTTTCATTGCAGGTCTCTTCATGTGTATTATGATGTTGTTTTGCTCAATTTTTATTTTCACTTGTAAACCTGACGAGACGTCACGCAGAAAAATGTGGACAATTTCGTTACGTCACTTCCGATTGGAAAATCTTAACTTTCGAGCGCTGAAGTGATTTTGAATACCGGTAATTATCTGTGGCAGGGATTGTATACAAATATTATGAAGATACGAAAATTTACATTAACATTCGACGTTCGACGGTAATAAATTCGAGGGTGAGTTTATCGAGCAATGATTACATGTAACTTGTTATACAACGTTTAATGCCTTGAGGTCTGGTCTGCAGGAATAAAGAACATCTCTCAGATACTGAATCGTTTTCATTGCAGACCCTTTCATCTGTGCGATGATGTCTGTTCGTTCAATTTTTATCTTCGCCTTTACACCGAAAGCGACGTCACGCAGAAAAAAGTGAAAATTTCGTTGTGGCCTCACGCAGAAGAATGTGAAAAATTTCGATGCGTCGTCGCTTCCGGTTCAGGAATCTTGATTTTTGGGCGCTGAAGCGAAACCAGCTAACGATAATTATCTGCGGCAGGGATTGTGTGCAAATATGATGAATATACGAAAATACAGTCTGTCACGCGCAGTGGAACAACGGGACACTCAACTGTGTGTATATGGTTTATAGAGATTGCTAGAATACTAATTAAACAGAGCTCGCGAGCGTAGGGGGGCGCGCAGCGAATGATTATCGGAATAAATTTGATCGTAATACGATATCAAACACAGAGCAAATATTGACAGGACTTCGAAATGGGAGATGAGCGACGATAGAATGAATGAGTCAGCGAGAGCGAGAATAACTGTGCTGCTCTCGTCCCCTTTGATTACGCAGCCGATTAAGATTAGCATAATCCGCGGTGAATCGGCGTCTCGTTCCTACGGATTTTCAACGTTCTCGTTTCTCGACGTTCCCACTGACGGCGTTTCCGCAGGAGGGTTGTGAGGGGTTGGATGGGGGGGGGGGGGGAAGGGAGAACTGTCGCTAGTCGCGGCGCGGAGCTGATTTCGGTTGACTTTGCCACTTCGTCGGCACCGGGGTGAGAAGGGTGGATTGGTGGGGCGAAAGGTGTGCCAGGGATGAATTCGCAAGCTCGCGGTGGTAGTTTCCCCTGGCGCTGGAATTGGATGCTGCGGCAGCCGCAAAACGCGCCCGCGCGTTTGATTCACCCTCCCGTTATCATCATACCCCACAGTTTGCATACTCACGACTGTTTATAATGCATAATCGACGGAAAGCCGGCTGGTCGAGCCGAATGTTCGCGCGAACCGCGGATTATAGACTTTTGCTTCCTGCACGGGCCGCTCCGCCCGTCCTACCAGAGTGGAGGGGGCGAGCATAAAAGTGCATGAGGGCACGAGTGAATAATTCGATAATCGGCTTAACGTATTTTTATTTCAACACTCCGACCCCCGATGGTGACTTTTTTACGCTATGATTTTGTACGATAAAAAAATGCTTAAAAAAATAGCGACGTTCAATGGAATCGGTATTTCAGGAAATTACGCAGTATTAATGCAAACAACAGCCGCTTAAGGCAATTTATCATAGAGGTGTATCTGATAAAACTGACGATGCAACATACTGTTGCCACACTGTAAATACGTTTCTTCGCAATGGCAATTTTTTACTCCCGACTGCCCGCTAGAGCAAAAAGACGGGAGTTATGCGTTTCACTGAAGCCCCCCGATTTTGCTGTTTGTGTCTCTTGACAGAATTTGGTACACTAGTTCTGTGTATGTGGGAGTGTGTTCGTAGAAAAGGAATAAGAAAATAAATGTGAAATGGCAGAGATAATTAACTTCGAAAAAACGGGCTAGAAGCCCGTTTTGCCTTTTATTATATTATACCCGTTTTGCCTACTATTGCCTTTGCGATTATTTTTTTGTCGTCTGCTATAAAAATGGTACCGCTATGTGCTATTCTGTAGAGCAGTGCATTCACTCAACGTGTAGTATAACCTCGAATACGCGCCGCGCTGCGTCTATGCTAATTTGTTTATATACACATTAAAAAATAATTTCGTAAAATTGGAATACGAAGTTTCGTAAAAATAATTTTGTGAAATAAGTGACAAACTCAATTAGTTCCCGCTTGAATATACAATTCTGTTCTATTATTTCCCCTGCCATTATTACCGATCTGAATCCCGCTTTCCGTTCCTGTGCAGTGTGCGCAGAAAGGCTCTTTCGCGCATCGCGTGTGAGAAAAATACTGGGCATGCGTACGAAGGCAATATGGCATTTCTTCTCGCACTAGTGCGAGAAATTGTCTTTCTGCGCACACTTCCCAAAAACCGAAAGCGTAATGTTCGTGAATTTGTTACGAAAAATTATGTGAATGGCCGGTACGTAGAAATTCACACCTGACTCGTATAAATGCCGCACGTCAAGAATTCCCTTTCTCCTAGGTCACTACTAGTGGATTTGTTAAAATTGCAAACGATACGATTCTTTCCGCGAGATACATTTTGTCCGTTTTGATAAGACAAGAACGCTTATCGGAGCAGATTTGTGTAAAAACTTAACTCTGAACTGAGAGGAAACTGGAACATGAGAACGCTGATTTCAGATGCTTAACCATGCGGACACATCTCGAATATTTCTGGATTCGCCGAAGCGGAGGAGAACTACATTCAAGAACGCACCCCTCGTACAACGCCCCGCGCTCAACATTACCTTATTTTCGCACTCAGCCGTTACTCACGCTCCAGATAATAAGTGTCTGTTAATAGCGATTCAAATTAGACATTCACAGATCGAATTTTTTTACCATTGCCCGTAGGAGAGTTCGTATCCAGCGCCAAGTTAGCGGGGCCGAGTATTCCATCGAATCAAAGGGGACAAAAGGGTTGGTGAAATGACGAGAGCGATGGTATACAAAGTGAAATGGAGGAGATATTTCAAGTCGCCCTTGACGCGCGCTGAAGCCGACAGCTCTTAACTAATTTCAATGAGCCCGAGAAAACGGCGACATGCTCTGTTACCAGAAGGCCGGGACTCTAAAGACCGCGAGGCGCGCGAGAATCACCGCTCGACCGACGGTGGAATATACGAGTGGAGGGTGCAAGTCCGGAGAAAAACAGAAGTGAAAGAGATAACGGAGGAAAAGGAGATCGAGGAAGCTGCGACGCGCGGGCGGACCAGCGGTGTACCCGATCGTAATTGGACGAAGTGAGTGAGATTAAAGGAGGTAAAATAGGAACTCCTCGAGGAAGGGACTAGGACGATAAGAAAAAGATGACGTCGCGGTCGAAGAAAGGTCTGCAGAAGGAGGAGTGTGCGTGTCAACCATCAAACAGCTCCCTTTCACGGTTGTACGGGTGCTCCGCGCCCCTTTCCGCGATTCCGAGCCGTGGAACAGTTTGCTTTTGTCTCCGGGATTCCTTTCGCCGACACCCTTTTTCATTTCCTTTATATACCCTATATTTCTCGGACGTCTGGAAAATCCGGAAAAAGAATGAGTACCAACCGTTGCTGTTATACCCAGAAGCGTAAACATTTTTACGCCCAGGCTTTTCACGAGAGGCAAGACCGGTGCACCGGATAGAGCAACAGCATCAGTTTAGCGGCAGTGGCGCGGAAAAAGGAGTAGGCATGAACGTCTTGGCTGCGCGACGATAAAGTGAGTGAAGGGATTTACGTTCTGGATGCACTATATTTCACCTACCGAGCAGGTGTTCCGCCCATCGGGACTTATTGCCGTCTCGTAACGCTGCTTTTTTCCTCCCGCTGTATTGGTCTATCCAAGGTGTACGTGCAACCTTCTGCCTCTTGTATTGGTCACGATGGTACATCCGGTTGACATATTATTGTACTTCTGACTCGTGTTTATTACGATCGTTTGACTTCTCATTTCGTCCAATGTGACTATTGCAAGATTCTTTATATATTTCATTTTACCTCGCATTGATCTGTTCCTCTTCGGAATGAGATCGGTATAAGTAAATATCGGCTGTCAGTACCGCTGATCCCAGTGAACACGTTTTATTACGGCAATATAACATGGAAATTAAATTTAACGTAACAATGTTATTCTTCCGATATATGGAGGGTATATAACATGGGAGTAATATGTAATGTTTCAATTGTTATATGCAGTTAATGTAACTGTTATATATCGGGGTAACGTTATAGTTATGTATAAAAATTGTGTAACCGTTACATAACATACTTGTAACAATGTGAGTGTAACTGTCGTGATAATCAGGGAACATTAATGACGTATAACGTCATTACATTACAATAATGTAACTGGACGCTGTAACGTTTATATAACATGTTTATAACAATGTTTATGACCATTACTGATCTGCAGGCAATGTTAACGTTACAAAGTGTGTTAACGTTTGCGGTTACAAATCCAGGCTTCATAACAGGTACATAACATGCTTAATAAGCATGTTATGTACCTGTCATAGCATTGCTTATAACGATGTTATAACAAGCAAATAAGTATTGGCTTCCTTATTACCGTTAAAGGGCTTACCGTCCAATATGTAATGCTAAAAATTACAGTTTATACATCAGTCATGATCTGTAGGTAATCCGTCTGAAACATGTATCCAATTTTCCACAATTATGATCTCAAGTCCAACATAGCCGAATAGGTGTACACTGAGAGAACGATCTAGTAAAAATTACCGATCATCTAAGAAAAATTACCACAGTAAATAGTACTGTGGCGTCAGGGAGCCACCTGTGATAGAAATTCTCAGATTTCCAAGAATTTTTACCATAATATCTAAGAAAAATTCTTATAAATCCGGGACCTCCTACCACAGGTGATGCCCCAACGCCCTACACTACTACGTGGAATGGTAATATCTCTTAAGCGATATAATAATTTTTACTAGATCCTTCTCTCAGTGTAGTCAGCATCTACAAGCCCGAGGGTCCTAGGTTCGTATCCCGCCGATGGTACACAAATTATTAACGTTTTTTCTGAGATGTATTTATTCCTATCGATAGACTAATTTCATTTGTCACTAATAAAGATGCTGATCCAAGGATGGAATTAGCCATGATATATTTTTTAAATAAAAATTGCATGTTACATTGTTGTAAAACAACGACATAACACGGTCATATAACAGTGTTATATTGCTGAGTTGAAAATGGCAACTTACATGTAATTTACATGCAACATTCTCTTAACATTACCTGTTATTATCAGTTACATTGCTGCTACATTACTGTGTTTACTAATATCAGTTCCGGTCTAAAATTTTTACAGGGGAGACCGTAGTTAAAAAAAATGGCAAAATCACGGTTCGAATAAATTGGTATCAAATAAGTAAAACAAAAAGCATTGAGACTTATTTGTCGGCTCGTAACGCTGCTTTTTTCTCCCACTATATCGGTCCATCCAAGGCACGTATACAACCTTTGGTCTCTTAGATTGGTCACGATAGTACAGAAAGATGACATAATATTGTACTTCTGGCTTGTTTATACTACGATCGTTCGGCTTCTCATTTCGTCCAATATGTGACTATTGTGGGCTTCCTTATATGTTTCTTTTTATCTCTCATTGATCTGTTCTTTTTCAGCAATATGAAGAAGATCCGTATAAAAACGCCGGCCGCCAGTGCCGCTGACCAGTTCCGATCTAAAATTTCCGCAGGGGAGTCCGAGATTAAAAAAAAAATCGCGAAATCACGGCTCGAATAAACCAGTATCAAAGAAGTGAAAAAAAAAGCCCCCTTCCCGTAGGGCAAAGGGCGCCGGGGCAGGAAGGGCGGAGGAAACATGGGCGTCTGCGCGGGAAGTGACAATGGCCTTGTTAGGACACTCACTAATTGCGAGGCTTTAATGGAGATCCTCGTGAAAATTGCATCTGCCTAAGCCCGTTATTGTGAAACTCCTGTTCGTGGCAGGCGAGCGAGGCAGGCCGTGGGCCTCGTCATTCCTAATAACACTACAACGGGGGCGAGATAATGCATACAGCGACGAGTGTTCGAAAGGGGTTTGTGAAATTTATTCCCCGCGGCGATGGGACATCGCCAATATTTTTCATTCCAATTCCGATGAAACTAATATATTTTCATAAATGTAATTTCTAGCTGTACGAATATTTTTTTGTCTATATAAAATGTAATAAAAAATTCATACATAAAAAAAAATTATTGTCGGATTATTATCCGGCAATAATTTTTTTTTATGTACGGATTTTTGGAAACGTATTTTCGTTTGGATCAATGTTTGCTGTATTGCAAACATTGATTCAAACGATAATACGTTGGATACGCCTGGAGGAAGGTTACGGCAATTTATTCGACACCATCCCTACGTGAAACTCGGTGTAAATCAGGACGTGTCCGGTGACCCTAATCGCACCTCCGACAAACGCGAACCTTTGGCTGCCAGACAGACAATTAAGGACACACTATCTCGTCGAGGATCCGGTCTCACAGGAAAGAATGTGGACCGAGGCGTGGTTATAATTATTACGGCTCAACGTGCCACATTCTCTTTAATAATCGTCTAGACGCCGGTACTCTCGGCGGACCGTCGCGGCGTGGCGACCCTCTCGTCTCGACGCTTTTTTTCACTCACCATTTCCACTTGCGTTCTCCCGTGGGGAGCTTTCACGTCCTTGCTGCTGCTGCTGCTCTCTCCCCGTGCTCTGCCGTGTTCACACTCTACTGCTGCTGCGTTCGTCGCTGAACGAGCTTACACCTAACGCACACTCGGCTGATTCAAATCGGTTACACAAACCGAACTGTCTATGGCCTTTTTTTTTTTCTTATATTTTCCTCGTCCCCGTGGCCACTGCGGGCCGTCCGAGGGTTATTCACGAAAGATCAAAGAAAGCCTGGCGAGCCAGAGAGATTGATATCATTCAACGAGACGAGCAACGCCTCGACGAGACAACGGCCAGAGCCGATAAATAAAGCGTCCCTCCAGTTTTCGTTGCTCGCTATGCCGCGGTCTTTTATTTTACGAGACTCCCCTTCGTGTTTCGCTAGCTTCTCGTCCCGAACGGATTACTTCACCGAAGCTTATTTATTCGCGGTATTTTCGAGTTGGAACTCTCATTAACGCGTCAAGCATTTTTTGCTCTTTCCTGCTGGCGTGCAGGAACGCATCTGATATGCGGTGGCTATAATTATTTTTTCGCGTTCGTCTGTTCATGGGAAGTAGGAACATGTGCGTTGTTCTCTGCCAATTATAAGTAAACTGTAAGCACCTGCGTAACTTATAAGTACTATAATGTAACTTATAAGTACTAGTGTAACTTATAAGCACTAATGTAACTTATAAGCACCAATGTAACTTATAAGTACTAATGTAACTTACAAGAATAAATGTAACTTATAAGTAAGGGAGAGCGAGACAAAATGGGATAGTGGGCAAAACGCGATTTTCCAATAACTTTTGGATGGTGGCGATGACGGTAAGTGGGTTGCAAATCCGGATGTACCGTTGGGACCCAAACGGGGATCCAAAAGTTATTGAAAAAATTGAGTTTCGCACCACTGTTCCGTTTTGCCCCACTGTCCCATTTTGCCCCGCTCTTCCCTACTGATGTAACTTACAAGCACCAAAGTAATTTATAAGTTTCAATGTAACTTATAAGCACGAAGGTAACTTATAAGTACCAATAATTGGTATATTTCCAAGCACCAATGGTACAGTGCGTTAAAGACGGAAGTCCCAGTGCCGAAGTAGTTAATAATCCGAGACAAGTTGACGAAGGCTTCGAGAGTATGAAAATTTGATAAATTTGCAATTTTGCCATTTTCCTGAGACACTCGACGGAGATACGTGGCCGAACGCTAGTTTCAGATGTTCGCGAAGCGATTGCAAGCGCACCGGATGATGCACGTGTGCGCTGTCCGCGTGCAGTATAACTACCGGTCGCGGTACACACTCCGGATTTTCGTCGAGTGGGCAGGGCGTCGGGTGCCGCTTAATTTTAGCGAGACGACGAATGGCGGCCTGTGATCTTTCGCGGGACATATATTCTCGCGTGTGGAACGCGTCGAGTGCGCCTCGCAGTGAACCGCGAAGAGTCGGCACACGGATGGGAAGCGTCGTTGTGTACATCCCCGCATCGCGGAATCACTCGCCACGTCGTTGGGATTCCTTCGTTCCCGAGCGGGCCACTCGAATTCGTCACGTCTCGTTTCGCCTCGCTTCCCCACCTTAAAATCTTTTTGTCCCTCTTCCTTACCATTTTTTTTCTGTATTTTCTTTTTATTATTTTGTTCTTAGGTCGTCATGATTCGTGGCCGCGTTGACTGGAGTTCACGACGAGTGGCACGCCCCTGTCACGTCGAAAGTTACGACGTCCTGACGTACATAACTTGGTGTTTATTTCGACAAAACTGCGACACTTGACATTCGACGTTATATCGGTACTCGGTTGGATTGTTGAGGAATCGGACCATTGCAAGTAATTAACTACCCTGGTAGAAATTTCAGAGCGTTACTTCCGGGCCTGATCAGATCTCGCTGTGACGTGTGAGCTTAAAAAAATCGTGGCTATGTGGTGCACCGGTCTCTGCCTCGATTGCAGCCCTTTGACCAAAATCCCAAATGAAGGCCGGTCGAGGATGGTTTGTAGCCGAAGCCGGGCCGGAAATTCGTCCACAACACCTTGTCAGTACCACCAAAACCGACCCAACCAGCCACGGTATCAGCGATAAACTCTACCGGCCAATCGTCGTCCGGTGCATAAATGACGTACATAACTTGATGTTAATTTCGACAAAACTGCGACGCTTGACATTCCAAGTTATATCGGTATTTGATTGGATTATTGAGGAATCCTTCCGGTGCAAGTGATTAACTACCCTGGTCGAAACTTCAGAGAGTTACATCCGGACCAGGTCAAAGCTCGATGTAACGCGTAGGCTTAAAAAAAACGTGGCAATGTGGTGCAGCGGTCTGTGCCTTGATTACATCCCTCCGACCAAAATCCCAAATGAAGGCCGGTCGAGGATAGTCTATAGCCGAAGCCGGGCAGGAAATTCGTCCACTACGCCTTGTCAGTACCACCAAAACAGGCACAACCGACCATGGTATCAGCGATAAACTCGACCGGCCGATCGTCGTCCGGTAATCGAGTTATCGCGAATTAACGGGAATACCCGGACGATACCGTGGACGAAACTGCTAGCGGGCTCTGCCCTAGTGGGTAGCACAGCTCCGCCGGTGGATAGAGCGCCGGGGTTAGCAGGCCGGGTGCGGAAACTAATAACCGCGCGGAATTAATACAATTAGGTGGGTTGGATATATACGCGGACGCATGCGATCGTCGGTGCCTCTAACTGCCGCGTTTCTACATGGCATGTTCATGTATGCGCTACAGATATTATGTGTGGCTGGAAGGTTAGTACAGTGTATGCATAGGTGAACCGATAGAGAATCGGCGCTAGACACCGGCGTTCGCTGCTTTTCGGCTCGCCGTTCCATTATCGACGAACCATCCGACCATATCGGGCGCTTTGTCTGCTTGCGCCGGCAAACGAGCCTCTGGCAACTATATTGTATAGGCAGAACCGCCCTCACGGACGATCGGGGTTGAACAACTCCCTGCCGTCGTTTCAACTCCTCCAATCTCCCGCCCCGTACAGCCCCCGCGCTCATGGCTTTTTCGCGAATGAATTATCGTTTCACCCTTCATCGACCTTCGTGCATATCGGGAATATGCCAAAAAAAATGAAGCAACAAAGCGCAGACCGTGTGAGCTCATGCACTCACGGGAATCATCACGATCGTGATGATCATCGTATGGGAAGGATTTTACACGATGCAATGTCGAATAGTTCGTCCACCGACACACCTTTCGCGAGGATTTTTGCGGAGCTGCAACCATCTCGTCCAAACTTCGAGCCATAATCCTTTTGACAAACGATCCGTTTTTCATTTTTGGTATCCGTAGACTGCGTTGATTCCTGGTCCGAACAGACCGAAAACAGGCAGAAACCTAGGAAATAGCCGTCCGCATCCTCACACTACTACTACTACTACTTTACCTTCCATCCAAAGTAGATCCTGCCCGACCCTTGTCTTCAGTCGCCATCGTCTCCTCCAGTTTCCGATACTGTTTCACTAATCCGGTACTGTTATTTTTTTCTCTTCACCGTCCGTGAATCTCCGCCGTCTCTAAATCGACAATCCTCTCGTATTTCCCCTTACTATTTTGTCTCTCTATTTCTCATTTCCGCGAAAGTAGAGATTAAACTCCAGAGAGCCGACTGCGCCGATACCGGAAACGTCCGTTTCATCGTCGTGATGACGTCCTTGCGAAATACGAGGATTTTTCGTTGATCTCTTCGCGTCCGTCGCAGCCCAATGCTGCAAGGTGGATTGAGACCGGGCGTGAATTTCGCGGGAAAGAAAGATCGGGAGACCGGTATGAAGAGCGACACGATTGTTGGCCATTCGACAAACATTAGCAGCTCCCATGAGTTGGACAGGGATCCGAGAATGCCAAGATCCGGCTCGGCACAGCGACTGCCAACATTCGTCGTAGAGCCAACGGTTGTATCGCTCTTACTGTAAGCTTCTCGAATCAGTCGCGGCTCTGATTTCCACCTCGCAGAATCCCCCTTCACAGACGAGTGAGAAGTTCGATCACGGCCGGAAGAAATAGCGGGCATTGTCGCGTGGATTTTCCAATTAAAGGAAAGGCCCGGAAGGGTCAGTGAAGCTGCTCGAGGCCGAATTGGAAGACCCCCCTCAAACCCCCGTCGATTTTATTCACTCTCGCTCCCTTTTTTTATCTCGGCTTCCACGCTTCGTTACTTGTCCCTCGTCCTCGTTCCAGTCAAGATGTTTGTCGAAGCCATCGATGGATCTCTTTTCAACCTACCCTCGTTCGACGATCGGTTGCCGATAGTAAAAAAAATAAATAAATAAATAAAACACGCGCACACACAACAAAACGCTAGGCAGGCTTGTCAAGCCTGCGTTTGGTTTTTTATAATTGAATCCCGTTGTTACCGCTGATGGGCAACCGATTGCTTTGGTTCGGTAAACACCAACTTTTAATTATTTTCCCGGCTTGAGCGAAGGGTGACTCCAACTGGCACGGTAGAAGCTGGACAGAGTGTGCTTGATTCGACTATAAACAGAGGATTAAACAATAGAATAAACGCCCGGTCCCGCGTACAATGCTGCCGTGAAGTTCGTATGTGGGAAATATAGATACAATCGAGAGTTGCCGAGGGAAAACTGTGGCGAGCGTCCGGGCGTGGGTATAGATTTGCGAAGCTAACCGGGCAAACATAACCAACGGTGATTGCTTCGAGTCGCGTCCAAACGACCGAACGGGAGAGGATACCCTCTGCATTCGAATGGCAAGCGGGTCGCTCGAAAAATATTGTGTACAAAAGCCGCCCGACCGGAAAGCTTTTTCAGTCCCTGGGACCCGCGATCCCACACTGGAATAAGTGATATGGTTACTGGATGTAGCGAATGTTTTGGTTGTCCCGTAGGCACACAGCTCAACGACAATACCGCTTTTGCTTTAGTAAATCATGTTTCATTGAGTGGTTCACTATTTCGCGCGAATATCAGACCGATGATATTCTAATGCGCGTTCGTGTGAAATGTCGATGTGTGAATTTTCAGCTGTAAGAGCCGAGTCGGCAACGAACGTTCGGAAATATAGCGGAGCCCTCGAATACAATCGCTGTAATGTATGCCGGGAATTCCCGCAGCTACGATCGACTGGCGATACCTCTTCTGCACATTTTAATCAAAGTTCTATTTTAATCGGTTCCGCAATTCATTGGTCGCCCGATGATTGTATGCGGATGAATTCACCTGGATCCGCACGCGCGTGTGTGCGGCGATGGCTGCGCGCTGATGGGCGCCGCTGTTCTATGCTGAGCATTGGATCCGACGAAATTCGTGGCCCGTTTCGAACCGCGAACGATGGACGCGAGTATTTAGCATAGATAATCACTCCTGGGATTCGGGACCAGAGTTGAATGCATTCGAAATGCTCCCGCGGTAGAGAACGCTCCGCGTTCACGGGCCCGATGCAATTATCAATCGAGAGTCCGCGTTCGAACTGTGCATTAGCATAATCTGATCAACCTGCCGTTATGCAGACGGCTCGCTGGACTCGGTCATCGCAATATGCATCGTGGATATTGCGTGGCGAAACCCAAGGATTATTCTGTTGAAAGGTACTGGATGACCTGATCTTTATCTCTGAGTATTTCTGACTATCCCTGACTATCCCCGACTACCCCCGACTATCCTCGACTATCCCCGACTATCTCCGACTATCTCCGACTATCTCCGACTATCTCCGACTATTCCCGACTATCTCCGACTGTCTCTGACTGTCTCTGACTGTCTCTGACCGTCTCTGACTGTCTCTGACAGTCTCTGATTGTGTCTGACTGTCTCTGACTGTCTCTGACCGTCTCTGACCGTCTCTGACCGTCTCTGACTGTCTCGGATTATCTCTGACCATCTCTGACTATCTCTGACTATCTCTGACCGTCTCTGACTATCTCTGACTATCTCTGACTATCTCTGACTATCTCCGACTATCTCTGACTATCTCTGACTATCTCTGACTATCTCTGACTATCTCTGACTATCTCTGACTATCTCTGACTATCTCTGACTATCTCTGACTATCTCTGACTATCTCTGACTATCTCTGACTATCTCTGACTATCTCTGACTATCTCTGACTATCTCTGACTATCTCTGACTATCTCTGACTATCTCTGACTATCTCTGACTATCTCTGACTATCTCTGACTATCTCTGACTATCTCTGACTATCTCTGACTACCTCTGACTGTCTCTGATTATCTCTGAGTGCCCAATCAACATGATTATAATAATGTTGTAGATAATATACGCCCATTTGTAGAAAAAGCATACATAATCGTCTACTCAAGTCAATATAAGGAAACACTAAACGGGAGGAGAAGCGAAGAAGCAAGCGGAGAAGCTTGGTCGTCGGAGAGGGTGCAGGTTGAATAACACTACAGCGAGAGACGACGTCGCGTGAGAAATCCAAGCGATCCTTCTTGTGGCCTATCCAAGAGCACAGAGTCGGAGGAGAGGATGAGGCTCTAAGTATATATATATATGTATATATATATATATATATATACACATATATATGTAGTACCCGCGAAGGAGAGTGAGTCTCTCTACGTGCTCGGAATATTTCGCAGTTCACATCCCCCTTCTAGCAAACTATAGTATACAATTCTATTCTGTCCTTACCCACACATACGCACACACACACCATTGGAGTGGTTCGTTCATGGATTATGTTAATACAACGCATCGCCCTGGAGACTGAACCACTCGATAATACCGCGTTCGAGGCCCCCACTCGATACTACCCTTCTTACATTACGAGCCTTTATTTTTCCGTCAATCCATGGATTCGAAAAAAAGTTAGTCCTGTATCTGACAGGGGATCGTGCGATACTTTCAGCTGATAATGCGTCGCCACGTTGCTGCGACTGCGACGAGGGACCGGCTCGCGTGTGCGTGAAGGGGGTCGCGGCCGACTTCTTAACCCTCCCTTTTAAAAGTAGCCTGTAATAGCGAGGAGCGACCATCGAGCTTTGGAATACTGCTGGAGCACGGGCATAGAGCGCGTGACTGCACGAGAATCGAAGTGCAGAGGCTATGGAGAACCCTCGAGGGAGGCTCGTATACTTCCGCACTAAAAATAAGGTACATTTTTGTAACGTACACACACGTACCGAGGATATCCGCGCGAATAAGGAAAAAGTTATAAAGCGAAAGAGAAGTAAAGAAACCGAGATATCGGAGCTATTCCCGATCAAATCCCACGAGGGACGTTCGATTTTTGAAAGATTCCTGCGGGATTTATCGAATGGCTGCGTCCCCATCTTTCAGTACATGCAGTGTGTGTCTGCGCAAGTGCATACGCACTTATTAGCGTGGGCATGCACTTGTGGACCGCACGCCGGAGAAGTATTCCAGCTGAGAAGATGTCATGAGCAAATAATGAACTCGCGGTAGGATCCTATTTTTCTGTACTAAGAATAAGGTATAGTAGAACCCCGATTAACCGGGATGCTCGGGACCGATGAGTCCACCGATAATCGAAATCCCGGTTAATCCGAACTTCACAGCGAAAGTATATAAGTCAGGCTAATGAAACAACTTTATTTTGACTAGTTACAATGACATTTGATACAACTTACTTAATTGGTAACTAGTGTGAACTAGAATGTAAAGCTTTAGATTTCTTTTCATCAATAGTACGTACGCTAGTCTTAAAAAAAAAAAGAAAATAAAACCTCGGTAGAGGCAGAGTTAATCCGCTTCCCGATTAATCCGCCCTCAGTTAATCGGGGTTCTACTGTACATTTTTATACCGTACACATACGTATCGAGGGTATTCGCGCGAATAAGGAAAAAGTTATAAAGCGAAAGAGAGGTAAAGAAACCGGGATATTGGAGTTATTCCCGATCAAATCCCACGATGGACGTTCGATTTTTGAAATATTCCTGCGGGAATTACCGAATGGCTGCGTCCCCATCTTTCGGTATATGCAGTGCGTGTCTGCGCAAGTGCATACGCACTTATTAGCGAAGTCATGCACTTGTGGACCGCAATAAGATACAGTAGAACCCCGATTAACCGGAATGCTCGGCACCGATGAGTCCACGGATAATCGAAATCCCGGTTAATCCGAACTTGACAACGAAAGTATATAAGTTAATAATGGCTAATGATACAACTCTTTATTTTGACTAGTTACAATGGCATTTGATACAACATACAACTAACTTAATTGGTAACTAGTATGAACTAGAATGTAAAGCTTTAGATTTTTTTTTCATTAATAGTACGTAAGCTAGTCTTAAAAAAAAAAGAAAATAAAACCTCGGTAGAGGCAGAATTAATCCGCTTCCCGGTTAATCCGCCCTCAGTTAATCGGGGTTCTACTGTACATTTTTGTACCGTACACATACGTATCGAGGGTATTCGCGCGAATAAGGAAAAAGTTATAAAGCGAAAGAGAGGTAAAGAAACCGGGATATTGGAGTTATTCCCGATCAAATCCCACGAGGGACGTTGGATTTTTGAAATATTCCTGCGGGAATTACCGAATGGCTGCGTCCCCATCTTTCGGTATATGCAGTGTGCGTCTGCGTAAGTGCATACCCACTTATTAGCGTGGGCATGCACTTGTGGACCGCACGCCGGAGAAGTATTCCGGCTGAGAAGATGTCATGAGGAAATAATGAACTTATGAGGGGTTGTTTGTGTGTGTCTCTGTAAGGACGCGTGGGTGTCTGAGCTCCTGTGAGGATGTCTGCGCGAGGAAGACATACACAGACGGGCGGACAAACAAAATCAAGGACTTTCATTTATGCGCACAGAGCGCTATACGCATGTAAATGTATAGAAACTCTCGTATTGCTGCTTCCCGTTCCCCGGTGAGTTTCCCCCTCACGACATCGTTCAGGAACGAGAAGATGTTCTCCCTTTTCTTCTCCCGTCTCCACTTCGCTTTTCGACCTCGACGGAAGGCTGAGCTTCTCTTTTGTTCCACGTGCCAAGGGTTCGCGCGTCAAGATCCGGAATCATCGCGCCGCCCTCGCGCGCGATTCCCGAGAAGAATCGTTTCGACGGTTCGCGGAGACAATGCGCAGCCAACGATTTTCGTGTCAGTCAAGCACTCAACATATCTTTTCTACTACAATTCCATGCTCGCGTTGTCATTGGTGCTGCATAATTGTAGAGAAAAAAAATCGACGAACTCCGAGAACAATGTGGGAGACGGTGAGGGAAATTGAGTGTCGGCGAAAAACTAAAGGTCGTTGAAAACACTTGGAATGGTACACGGCAGCATCGGGGAGCAGCAGTTCATTTAACCCGAGAGTTTGCCGAGACGCGAGCTGGTATTAGTAACGTGCACTAAATCGTCCGAGAGGGAACGTCGTACTTTGTCGTTTTCGTGAAAACCGTCGGAGGACCTCGAAGCAGAAGCAGAAGCAGCAGCAACAGACTCTCTCTCGACTCTGTACACAAGTAGTCGCACTAAATGCTAATGCCTCAGTTGTCGCGCAGCTGGCCCTGTCCCACGGATCCTCGTCTCTCGGAGTGAACGACGGTGCAGGAAGCCTCACTTCAACCGTACACTATGCCGTCGAACCAACGAGATGTACGCCTTCTCGTTCCAACATTCTCGTATACACTGTCCGTACATACACGCGTACATACTATATAATATACTACACTACGTGCCAGTCTCCGCCGAACATGCCTTCGTCGAACCTGTCTCTAGCCGGCCTGATTTTACCGTCGAAAGTTTGATCGGCAGCGTTAACTACTCCTTTCGTGAATATTCAGCAGTTAATTTCAACCCCCTCGTTGGAAATTCGTGGAAGCTTCGGGAGGTAATTTTTTTGATTGGAAACGATTTTGTTGCGTATTCTAGCGAACCCAACTTCCTCTGATTCTTTAAATCTAAAAAGAAACTGACCGTATCTACAAAGAATCTAAAAAGTACCGTAAAAAGTACTGTAATCTAAAAAGAAGCTGACCGTATAACTGATGTGTTAAATTTTCAAAGGGGTCCTAGCAATTTTTAACCAACCCATATGGTAATTTTTTCCAGGAGGCCGATTGGCAAAATTTTCCGCATCCGGCTAGAATTTCATAGATGAAACTACAAATTTCGTGGATAACATTTTTTAATGCCTGCATACATATCAAAGATTTGATGGACATAATATACCCGGTATTATATATACCGGGTATATTATGTATATACGTATATAGTATATACGGTTTGCCAGGATTTCACTGTAGTTCCCAAATACCTGAAACTTCTCTCGATTTTACCAGAATGTATGATAATTTCCATCAGATCCTTCTCTCAGTGCAAAGCATACAAAACGATCGAGCGTTTAATAGTTTTAAATTGCCAAACTGCGTTGGTAATTTTCGAACAACTTGATCTATGATTTCGGTATATGGATCTATGATTTCGGTATATGGTCCTGCGGTAGGAGAGATTGGGCATGGGTGAGGGTTTAGAAACATTCTGGTCTGAAGCTACTCAAACCGGGCTGCCGAGAATCATCCCGAAGCTCTTTGCTCTGTGCCGCCAGTCAACATTGCATAAGTGATTGGCAAAGCTCTATTCAACTTAAGCTTAAGGATTCGTCTACAAATATCCATTAACCTCGTTAAAGTCCGTTTCAATCTCGCATTACCGTGGCATCGAAGCCAAACTAGGGTGCACTTTGGAACTCTCGCAGTTTCACCAAGACACGTTCCCGACTGGATATGCCGTGAGTAGAGTTGCGTTAAGATTGGCATAGTCTGCAGCCGCATCGGTACGTGCGACGATCGGCGATACGGATCGTAAAACGATAGTGCCGGCTTAACAGGCCCGTTAAAGCAATCGTATAGCAGTCGCGTGTCCTGGAGTGATGAGGGACATCCGCCGGGTCAGCCCACACCCGTCGTCGTCGTGATTTATCGCGGCATTACGCGTTCGCCCAGTCACCGGTACGCTCGCGCGGGGCCGCGCTTCAATGGCGTTATTATAAAATCTCGGTGGAACACACTATAACTTCTTGGTCGCCGGACCATTATGATAAGCAGATATGCTTATCGTGCAGGACGGTGGACGTCGACGTACAGTGGCGGTCGTTACGGCTGAAATCGCCAACGTATTCCAATTTGTACAAGATGATCGGTCATTTTGAGTATGTTATTCAAAGTTTTAGTAGCTGCTAAGTGGTAGGTTTATTGATTATGTGAGTGCCGTATATTCAGCTCAATCTGGCTGGGGAATGAAAATTCGGACATCGATATGAATATCATTTTCAAAAAATGTGCAACCGCATTACGATTCATCCATAACAGGCTTCTCATGCAACCCGATGAGAATGCCCGGAGTAGAAATTTTGGAGCGTTACATCGGGGCTTGATAGGGTCTTATCATGCCCTTGTCAGGCCTTTTCAGGACCATATCAGGGCCCGATGTAAGGCTTGAAAATTTCTACTCGGGGCAAGAGAGTTTGCAAGTTTAGATATCACTGCCACATAGTTTTCTTTTCCTTTCCATTTAATCTTGAATGTCATTTGAATCCTCGAGTAGTCAAAGGAAGGAAGATAAGAATCGTGAAGGTCGATGGACGTCGACGTATACGGAGGCGGTCCTTAGTGCTGGAATCGCCGACATATCCCAATTTGCACAGAATGATCGGTAATTTTCAGTAGGTCATTCAAATTTTTAGTAGCGTGTAAGCGGTATAGTTATTGATTATCAGAGTGTCTCAATTCTCATACTCAGCTGAATCTGGCTGGTTATACAAAATTCGGACATCATATAGATATAATTTTCTTTTTAATTCAGATCCTCATAACGCGTGGTCCATGACGGGCTTCTGTTCCAACCGGATGAGACTGCAAAAGAGTCTGCAAGTTTACATGTCGCCGCCGTATACTTGTCTTTTCCTTGCCAGTTAATCTCAACTGTATAATCTTGAATGTCATTTAAATCCTCTCGTAGTCAAAAGAGGGAGGAAGACGAAAAAACGATTCCCCGGGGAATCGTGAGGGGTCTTCTGGGGTGAGGGGCGGTCATGTCACTGACATCCGAAAACCTCGTGAATAACTCAGTTGATCGGGCCCTTCCGAGATACCGGGGGGGAGTCGGCTATAAAAAATTGTTCCACCGCTCCCCTTGCAACCCGCTACAGCCGATATATTTGAATATTTGATGCGGTACCACTGTGGGCGAGGCTTTCTCGTTCTCGAGGTAGTCGGCTCCCGCTGGATTACGCTGCGACGGGCTGCCGAATGAAAAATGAAAAACAAGTTGGACCAGTTGGCTCTTTGGATGAACGCACCGTCGGAAGAGTGCGTATCGAATATTTACTTGTAATACTCGCAAACCCGAGTGGTTCCGCATCAAGCGTCGTCAATATTGCACCAAAATTAATTTCTCTCGAAAGCTGTTGCCGCCTCTGCCTCGCGCGAATTCCCCGTCGGGCACTGTAGTACGTATAATATCTACTTCCAGTCTGGCTCGTCGAACCGAGGGGGAGGTATGGGCTTTCACGCCCGCTCCCAGCAATCTGGGCCTCATGCAAGTGCCAAGAGCACTGCACCGAACTATACATAATATACGGTAGTGTACGTACATTGCTCGCATGGTGAGGAGTTAACCTAATTAAAGCCTGCATTAGTGAAACGCCCGCACAGCTCTCGGCGGGTACTTGTTGGAAAGCTTGCTTCGGTGCTGCCTTGCCTGAACGATACGTCTCGAGAGCACGCTAGCCCGGATTACGAAAACGCGAAGGGAGCGACCCCTAATCGATCTTCCGAAGATAGAAAAGATAAAAAAGCACACACTTTTCGTTAATGAGTTTACGAAGTTGGCTATACTGTCCCCGGAATTCGGGGACAAAGAAGATCGATAGATATAAATCAGGAGCCAAATTATTGCCGGGCGCTTGGCGCCTTTTCCAACAAAGTATACCAAATGGAAGTTCGCGAACTGCCAGTAATTAATGGAGTCACACCCAGAAACGGTATAGGGTGAATGTGGCGAATACGGCCCCGTCCGTATGTCATTGATTTACGTGCTAATCGGGGTGGTCCGTATTGACTATTTTTACCCTATATATAGGGTGAGAGTCTTCCCTTTTCTTAAATCTACGGCGCCGGGTACTTTCGCTATTCTTACTTCCCCCTATAGAATCGCCCTCATGGTCGGATGTTGAATCAGAAGCTTCTACAAGAGCGACATTATTTTGCGGAAACTTCAATCGACCGAACTAACGTATGGTCAAAAATCATGTGTCCAAAGGTACTTCTGCCGAATCATCGTCAACCTTATGAAACTTTATTTTTCCAAACCGTCAAAATGCCTAAACTTAATTTTTTCGCATTGTCAAGTTTCCAAAACTTTATCTATCCGAATATTCCTTTCAGCGAATGTTCCTGTTCTTAAATGGTGGTTGGCTGAACATTATTCCATATCGTTATTTAACCGAACGTCATTTTTCCGAATAATAATATCACCGTATCGTTAAACCTCCGAACTTCATTTCACCGAATCGTTAAACCTCCGAACTTCATTTCACCGAATCGTTAAACCTCCGAACTTCATTTCACCGAATCGTTAAACCGCCGAACTTCATTTCACCGAATCGTTAAACCTCCGAACTTCATTTCACCGAATCGTTAAACCTCCGAACATCAATTCGCCGAATGGTCAATCTTCCAAATCGCGAATCAACCCAGTCACGCATCTAAATAATATAAATGGATAGTCTGAGCATCTGCTATTTTATGTCTATTCGTAAAAAAACTCACGCTAGTTACGAATCGATTAGGATAAATGCCTTGCCGGATAAATACTATTCGGTAGAACGATGATTTGCCGTCTTAACGTTTGGAGGGTCAACGATACGGGGAAATGAAGTTCAGCGAAATTATTATTCGGAAAAATGACGATTCCGAACAGGAACAGTCACTAAAATGAAGATTCGGATGGGTGAAGTTTTGGAAATTTGACAATGCGGAAAAATAAAGTTTCGGCATTTTGACGGTTCCGAAAAATAAAGTTTCGGAAGTCTGACGATACGGAAGAAATGCGTTCCCCATGATTTTCGGGCATACGACGATTCGGCAAAATAATGTGACTCCACTTGTGCAGTCGAATCACGGCTTTGGGGGCGGATGAGGAAAATGAGTAAAGCGAAATGCTTGCCTCGGTAGCGAGTAAAGCAAAGCGAGCGTTTGAGTTAAGCGAAGTTAAGAAAATCCTGAGGGATCCTTGCGGGTATGTGTACATAGAAAGTGGTACAAGTAAAGCAAGTGCTCGCGTGGCGAGTCAGGCGCGAAAAATCCTCTGGGTGAAAGTTGGCTGAAGCGATCGGTGCACAACGTACTTAAAGTCACGTTAGCGCGTGTCCACACGAACGAAGAAACAGTACAGAGTCTCGTAGACGAGAACGACAACTATAAGGTGTGACGTTCACACCGTACACATCTGGAAAGTTTAGTGCCAAAGCTACAGCGGCTTCAGAAGTATCAGCCAACGCAATATAATGCGGAAGGGACGATGTTGCGTCCAAGTTCCTGACGTACGAATGACGGTACAAACTATTACGAGCGACCGGGAAAATGCCCTTCTCTTTCGTAGTTTCTCACTTTTTTCCACTTTATTTTGTTGCCAGGAAGGACTTCCTGGGAATGAAAGCGTCCCGGGTTTGATAGCGCTGGGGGAAACCCAAGGGCTGCAGTCGACCGTGAGCTTCGAGGGTTGACGACTTCTTATTTTTCTCGGCACGAGCTTGCCGGAGCTCCCGACGACAAAGGGCGAGAGTGGAAGAGGAGAAAGTGCGGAGAATAATGGTAAGTTAACATTATGAAACGCAAGTGTAAAGCTTCTAGGAGTCGGGTGGAGCTTTGGGCAAACTCGATTTCAGACCGTCAGACACTCATGAAGAACGTAATGTACAGATTCACAAAGAGGAGCGAGAATTTGCGGATAATTTTCTTACACATTAGCACGAGTACGCACAAATTCTTTTAATCCATAGTATCCATTTTTCAAATTTTTTTTATTGCGGGTGATCATCCGATGACTTCTGGAATGCATAGAGTGCACAAAAACTTATTCGGGCATGCTCGAACAAATTTCTACTCGGCTAGACAGCTTTAACTTTCAATCGTGAGAGAATACAAGAGTGCAGTCCGATGAACAGAAAGAAATACTTGAAAGGATTGACTTAGGAGTAGACTAGTCGCGCGAAAAAATCGAACAACTCACATATTGAATGGAAGCCAAAGCCAGCGGGACTTTTTACTCGACAAGACCAAAAGAAACGTCCATGGGTAATCCCACTCGTACCGTCGGCAATTTCGTCTCGAGTACGAAACTCTGTAGAGTCTAGCGAAGCGCAAAGCGTGCATCAGAGTGAAGAACCGGCATGGAGAACGAAAAGAATATAATGCTGTGTGCAGTTGCAGTGGCATCGGATGTACGTATATCTGAGGAGAGGAATATATCGATGCCGGGATGCATCGATTGTCTGTGCAGAGGATGCCGGAAGAGACGGCAAGAGGGTAGACCTAGGAATCTAATAATCCATGCGGCTGGACCGTAGCCAACCCAAAGTCTGCAAGTTCCTGTGGCTCGTTCGGGCCACGGATATAGGAAAGTCCATGGCTCAGGGTCTGGAAGGACCCGGAGGCAGGATCCAAGCATATCATCGGCGTTCTGCATCATCTCCCCTAGACTGCAACGAGTTGCACTCGTCTCGAGGAAGAGCCTCTGGTCGTAGCCTGCCAATCCGATGCATTCTGCACCAGGGGCAAGACAAATGATCGAGAAGCGAGTCGACTACGCGCGTTGGCTATAGGAAGTAGAACGGAACAAAAGGGAAAATCCCTCCACGATCGGGAATATCGTCACATCCTTATCCACAGATGGAACGAGGCATAATAAGGACGATGAAACGATTTTTCTTTCGTGTATGAATGAAAATCGATCCACCGTCGACGACCCGGATACATATTGCAAAAGACAAAGTGCAAGGAGGGCGTTGATCGACCCTCGGAAAGACCAACCTCTATTATGGTCGAATTTTAAAACGCTGGTTTGAACTTAAAATCGCTCTTCTTATCGCCCTCCACGAAACAAGCGTTCTCTAGTGATCATTCCGTAGAACCAGATTCAAGAAATTCGTTTCCCAACTCAACTATTCACGACATAGTGTCATCGAAGCTAACATCATTTGAGATCCGGAAATAGATTAAACACCGAAAAGCCGTTAAAGAGCTCAAGATCGAACTCGAACTACAATCGTACTTCAG
This sequence comes from Stenichneumon culpator, assembly GCA_964017025.1. NCBI lineage: Eukaryota > Metazoa > Arthropoda > Insecta > Hymenoptera > Ichneumonidae > Stenichneumon > Stenichneumon culpator. Next base: position 10,307,643 of record OZ024776.1, on the reverse strand, counting down.
TTCAGATTTAAGTTCGAACTTAAGAAAGGCCTTAAGCACGCAATGAAGATCGGACCAAACTTGGATTTTAAGTTCGATCTCAGAGGTGATATTAATTTCAAACTAACCTCTTGAAATTCAAACCTTAGAGAAATAGTAGTAGTGAAGTTATTAACAATACATAACTTGTAACAGTTTTTGATACCCAACAAACCTAAATTTTATCACGTATATTGCATATTGCCAATTGGCCATCGATCTGACTCCAGCCATTAGAAAAATATTCTTGGCATAATTTCCAAACCTGTGAACTCCACCAGGAAGCAGGATCTACCAGAATAGGTTGTGAAAAAGTTCCAGACGAAAAGGGGTCGCGATGTGGTACGTAGTTGCACATATTCACGTGTGCTGGCTGCGGGGGTGAGGGCGTGATGGAGGCAAACGTTTACGTCCTTCACGGCGAGCAACGAGCGAGGAAAGAGGACTCGGCGCGTCGAGTGGCTCTATTCTAACGTACGGAGTGGCCGCAGAGTACCTCGACCCTCCGGCGGTATTGTAAACAATATAAACGAGGGTTAGTGGAGAGTCCGGTCGACGATTCTCCCGGTCGGTCATAACGCTTGAGATATCGTTACGCGGAGGTTGTTGTCCTTCGTTCTCCTAGTTATCTATGCGGTATCCAAAGTTAGGTCGGGCAGAAGATACGGGAACTCGTCGGCGGATGTGTGGGCAACACATCGATGCAGGGATAACATTGGGAGTGGAAAAAACGAATGGCGAGGCGGTTGCTGCGAGCTCCGAGTCGAGAGACGAAGGGAAAAACCCCGCGCGGGAAGGAAAGAAAAGCCATAACTTTCGTAAAGCTTTTGCTTTTTCCATTACCGCGCTGGAGTCTTTATTTTCTCTCGTGTAATGGCGTTGGCGGTGCATGCTGTATCGAGGGGTTGCTGGTCAGTATCGTATATTATACCGCAGCCACAATCCGGCAGTAACCATAGTTGTAGCTTTCGCTCGTGCACTCTCATACCTTCTTTTCTGTGACTCACACTAATGGACTCTCTCCCGGCAGACTGGTCGTTCACCATGCTCAACCGAACACACCACAGATTCAATACATGCCCGTACGGTTTTGGGTCTCGAGGTCAATTTCTTAAAAATAAAATGTGACTAAAATTTTTGATGGAATTGTTATAGTTGTTTTTAAATTTACCGAATTTTTTATTCGAATTTACCGAATTTATTGATCATATAATCCGAGTTTCTCAATATAGTCGGAATGCTTCATCGAGGGGTTGCTGATCAGTATAGTATATTACACCGCAGCTAGAATCCGGGAGTAACCATAGTTGTAGCTTTCACTTCTGCATAGGGCCAGATAGGCCGGCCTAGCCGGCTAAAATATCTTATCCGGTTAATGGATTTTATAGTTTGGCCGGTTAAGCTATTTTAACCCGCCAAGTTATTTTAGCCGGCTAATCCGTTTTAGCCGGCCAAGTTCATAAAATCGTGCATAAAATTGAGCCTCTTAATGTCGCATCCTACTTTAGGCCAAAAAGGCCGGCGAATTGCTGTTCAGCGCGCAAAAATACGTCGGAATATGTGGCGGTTAATTTTAAAAAAATAAAAAAAATTTCGTCAATAAATTGCACGACTGTATTAGCTTAGCCGGCTAAAACGGATTAGCCGGCTAAGACGGCTTAGCCGGCCAAACTATAAAATCCATTAGCCGAATAAGATATTTTAGCCGGCTAGACCGGCCTATTTGTACAGCCCTATTCCTGCACTCTCATACATTCTTTCGTGTGACTCACACTAATAGAACCACTCCGGGCAGACGGGTCGTTCATCGAGCTCAACCGAACATACCACAGATCCGATATATGCGCCTATGATTTTGGGATTCGAGGTCCAATTTTTTAAAAATAAAATATGATTATCAAAAATTTGGATAAAATTATTATAGTTGTTTTTTATGTTCACCTAATTTTTAATTCCGGGCTTATCGATCATATAATTCGAGTTTCTCAATACAGTCGATGAAAAGACGTTATAGGAGAGATGAGTTTCCAGGGGTAGTCACGGGGGATGAGATCAGTCGAAGGGGGAAGGAAGTCTCGGTCCACCACCGAAGGGGAATGGCCAGCCGGGCAGTCGGCCGTTAGAGCACTATCCTGCCCCGGCAAGGCCCGAGACGATTTACGAGCTCACGAAACAATGCACGCCGCCGCTGAGCGGACGAAGGATGCTGCTCGCGAGAAGTTAACGGACAGGGGCAGGGGGTGGGGAGCGCAATGTTAACTGGCCAAAACTTCGCACGTGCTCAGAGTTCTCTGTGCCTCGTATGGCAGAGCAATATTCCTCCTTCCAGCTTTCGTTGCCTCCTCTTCTCTCCAGTTTGACGCAGCTTTCGAGAACGCCGTAGCTTACTTCGCCCAGTCTCAGTGCTATATCGTCCGAGCCGCTTTCCCGTACGATTTTGCCTCGCCAGTTTCTATACACTCGTGTAGTTTCACTCAGTTCAAGTCAGCATCGAAACAGCTCCGGAACGCTCGCCGACCATACCCACTTGATAAGGAAAATGATTTAGCAGCTCTTACATCCAATTCTCCGTTGGCCTCCTCTCAACATCCCGTACGTATAGACACATTTATCTACTAGTTGCCGTCCACTGCTATGCAGCTGCGTCCGAAAGCTCTGGATCAGCCAAACAATGCGCGCCACGGCCGAACGAAGGGACAAAGTTCATTCCCACTATATCACAAAGCTCCAACTACGGTACAGTGGAATCTCTCGCATGTTGCCTTCGCATAGGTCGCCAATGCACGGGGTGAGGACGATCCGAGTGTTAGGATTGGATTGGATGAAACGGGAAAGGGCCGTTTCGCCAGCGCATTTGGTCCTTCGGATAGCCGACTTTAACCCGCGTTAAGCACCAGAGAGATTCCACTGTAATTCGCATACACAACCATGCCATTTTCACGTCCATCCATTATTCCAGACCTTTTCACGCTGACGACGATTCTGGGGTTAATTCTGCTCGCTGACTCCTGAAATTTGCGCTCCGTTGGGTGATGAACCGAGAATCTAGAGCACTTCTATTTCATTCCGTGCATGCCCCAAACATCCAGAATTTCTCGTCGCCAGCAGCATGTACACAGCGGTGATGGACAACATCCTGTCGCTCGCAGAGATAGGTTCGCGTATAGCCGGCGTCCATTGCGGCCTTCGTTCTCCATCCCCTCGCTCTTTCGGACTTTCGCTAACCCCGTATTCTTCCGTCGGTGCCTTCCCCCCTTGCCTGTTCATTCCCATGCCAGTTCGTTTGAATACCGCGAAACAATGGGCCAAGCCACGGGCAAACCGGCAAAGCGAGGATCCCAACTTCGACCGCCGCAGCACCAGCACCAGCAGCAGAAGCGGCAACTTTGCACTTCTATCACGGGTTTCTGCAGCTTCGATGCCTTTCTAATTCACTTTGGTTTCCCTGCTGACGGTTATTTGCAGTTGAAACAGCCTCAACATCTTCACCGGTCCGAACCGCGATCACGGTGGAGGTAACCATGACTACCACCGCTACCAGACGTAGTTCGGACCTTCAGTGGATCTGTGCTCTTTTCAATGCTTTGAATACCCTGCGCTCCTCAATTCATCAGTTTCTGTCGCTGAATGCATTTGAGATACACTAAGAAAAGGATCCGATAGAAATTACCATAGATCTGGTAAAATTTGACGGAACTTTTAGGTATATGGGAATTTCCGCGACATCCTGGCAAACATTCGTATTAAACTTAACAAATTCTACTAGAAAACATGGTAATTTTCGCTCTCGCAGATATTACCCGAATATACCATGATTTTTGCGAGAATATCAGAACTTGTTACTAGAAGCTATAATAATAGGAGGGGCCACGATTGCGAAATGTTTGTTCTAGGTTGGTAGGTTATACCGGCATATTACAGCGATCAATTTTTTTTTCATGTAGACGCATTTGTATGTATAAAGAAATTTGATCGCCGAAATTCTCAGTTCCAATCCACGAAATTCTGCCAATCGGCCTTCTGAAAAAGATTACCATATGGGTTGGGTAAGAATTGCTATCGTCCATATGAAAATTTCCACAGGTGTACCGTGTTGCCTGGTCGAAATTTACCATATGACTTGGTAGTTTTTCCGAGATCCTCTCTAAGTGTACATTTCGAATGGAGCTCTGTGAATACGCGAAAGCTTTCGAAAAGATAGCGAGATCAAGGACTAACGCACGGGGGTGTTAGTATGAAGGTCAGAAGGTGGAAGGATGGGTTCGCGCGCCCAGGAAAAAGGCAGGGGAGCAGCCTGTGATAATACCAAAATAATAGCGTATTAGTGATTAAGTTGACCAAAAAGATCTCAACTGATAAGTGACATGGGATATCTGTTGGAAAGTGTATAATTTCTGTGTGTATCAGTACTGTAAAACAAATATGTACGAGATATATATGTAATGGAAGCATAGGTATAAGTGTGTTTTTTAGAAGTGATTGTGTGGATTGATACTGAGGATGTGCGCGAATTTAAGAGGAGTCTGTAAAAGCGGACGACGCTGCACGCTGGATAAATACTCTAACAGAGAGTATAACGTCACTTCCGATTCGTAAATCTTACTTGCAAGCCGTTAATGACGTTTTGCCGTACGACGTCACTTCCGGTTGAAAACTGAGATTTTTACATCGGAAATGATCGCGGGTTACTTTCTGGTACACGAAATAAGTATTCATTAACATCCGTTCAGCCACGTCATCGTCTTATCTCTAGCTCATCAGTCACTGTACCGTTTACCGTGTCAATACTCGAGTATTAGTTTCCCATTTCGCGGCGTTATTGGATGTTCCTCGACGCGACGCATCTCCGCGTCAGGGGTAGATACAGCTTATGACATACGATAGCTACAGTGGCTCGGAACTCGCTGTATGCAGTGGCAAACTGCGATCCACGTGCAGAGCCAGCCGAAGCACCAGACGCCAGCCGAAGTCCCAGCGAAAACACGACTCCGCAATTACGCGACCGCATTAAGGCGGATATGGGAACAAAGACGAAGAGACGCGAAGCTCGCGCGACATCGCACATACAGCGGAATAATATACGGCGTCTCTCACGTACGTTGCACATGCGTGCCGTAAGACAAGTCGCACAGGAGGCAGAGACGAGAATCGCCCGACCATCCACGTTTAATCCGAGATGCCGAGTTGCAGCTGCAGCGGCGGCAGCCGCGAGCATGCCGCGCCGCACCCGCTGAGAGACAGTCCCGAGTCATTAGGAGAAGCCGCGAACTTGCTCACAATGCAGTGCACAATGTGTCGCGATGCGATACATTTACCGTTCGCCGTCTATGCCCCTGCCGACATCAACTTGCCAGAAACACGTATTTTGCGAACCATCACGAACCAAATTTGTGTACGCGGCGAATGAAAATCGTTGCTGTCGAAGCCTCGGGACTGAGCAGAAACAATGTCCGGGACACGACGAAAGTGCGGGAGGAAAAGTGGGTTAACGGTGCCGAGGGTGGTCCCTCGCAGCGTCCTGCAGCTCGTGCAGAGCACGCGCGGCACAGCGGATAACACCGCAGGAGATCCTGCCGTTGAAAGTCTCGTGGTGAAGGTTCCCCGACCCTCTTAAGGGCTAACACCCTCGAATCCGTCGGGGGTCCTAAAAGCTCCGAGGCGTATATGGCAAGCTGCAAGGGCGCATAAAGCCGGAAGATGGCTTTGAGATTAAGTCAAGTACTTGCTGCGCAAACAGCAGCGCAAACAGCAGCGCCAAACAACTTTGATAATATTTTTATGGGTCGTCATTTGGCAGTCGTGCGAGAGGAAAATTCAAGTTCATTATAGATCAAAATTTGTTTTCATAAAGAAAAAATCTTACCTAATTCGAATGGAGGACGAGAGCGAGCTTAGCACGCAAAGACTCGACGGAAGCAAGAGCAATTTCCATTTATCAGGAAGAAAGTAAAAACAGCGCGAGATCTTAAGAAAGTCGGGAGTGATCGGGGAGGGGCATACAAGATTAACTTGAAAAGGGGTGTTGTCAAGGCAAAAAATTAGGTGGCTCGCTGCAAGGGCGCGAAAAGCCGGAAGATCGCTTTGAGATTAAGTTAAGTACTTGCTGCGCAAACAGCAGCGCCAAACGACTTTAATAATATTTTTATGGGTCGTCATTTGGCAGTCGTGTGAGAGGAAAATTCAACTTCATTATAGATCAAGATTTGTTTTCATGAAGAAAAAATCTTATCTAATTTGAATGGAGGGAAGGAGCGGGTTTAGTACGCGCAGACTCGACGGAAGCAAGAGCAATTTCCATTTATCAGGAAGAAAGTAAAAACAGCGCGAGACCTTAAGAAAGTTGGGAGTGCTCGGGGAGGGGAGCACAAGACCGACTTGAAAAGGGGTGTCGTCAAAGCAAAAAATTTGGTGGCTCACTGCAAGGGCGTGAAAGGCGTAAGATCGCTTTGAGATTAAATCAAGTATTTGCTGCGCAAACAACAAGGCCGAGCGACGGTGTTAATATTTTAATGGGTCGTTATTTGGCAGCCGAGCGAGAGGAAAATTCAGCCTCATTATAGAAAAAGATTTGTTTTCACGAAAAAAAAATCTTACCTAATTTGAACAGAGGGAAAGAGCGGGCTTAGCACGTGAAGACTCAACAGAAGCGAGAGCACTGTCCATTTGTCAGGCAGAACGTAAAAACAGCGTGAGACCTTAAGAAAGTCGGGGTTGCTCAAGGAGGGGAATACAAGATTGACTGGAAAAGTGGTGTCGTCAAGGCAAGAAATTGGGTTGGCTCGCTGCAAGGGTGCATAAAGCCGGAAGATTGCTTTAAGACCCTAGCATAAGGATTTGGTCGAAAAAACAGGTCGATTTTAAACATATTTTTTTAACGCGTGTAACAGAAGGAGGTCGGGTTTTGCACACAATTAGTACAAGGTGTTATGTAGTTCGAATTTTTCTTTATTGAAAAATATAATTTAACAACGCACTTATAGTTAATACACAAGAGAGATTCGGCCGCGGTTTGGTCCAACATACGCCGGCGTACACCATTGCGCGAGCGGAAAATGCTGCTTCATTATAGAAAATGATTTGTTTTCATGAAAAAAATAAATAAAAATCTTACCTAATTTGAATGAACGACGGACGAGGTGGCTTAGCACGCGAAGACTCTGCAGGAGCGAGAGTACTTTCCATTTGTTGCGAAGAAAGTATAATCAGCGCGAGACCTTAAGAAAGTCGGGACTGCTCGAGAAAGGGAATACAAGAATGACTTGAAAAGTGGTGTCGTCAGGGTAAGAAATCTGGTCACGGTGGATTATATTATAAACGAGAGGGCGGACGGACGAGAACCTCGGAAGATACATGCAGTGGTGTAAGGGAGGCGTAATTTATCGTCGTAAAATGTACAACCGGGAGGGATCACGTAATTTCGTGAGCTCGTTTAATAACGGGCGAATAACATTTTATATTCGAAGCGAGAAGGAAAGACAAAGGGTCGGTTCTGTAGGCACTACCGGGGAAGAGGTCTTCGGGCTCCCGCGGGTTGTAGGGAAGAGCGAGCGGGGGCGGCGGAAACCTCGTAAGAAATCCCCCTAATACGAGGCCCATATATTTCGCGATGAACTTTCCGCCTGAAAATAAGGGATGAGGAACGCGCGCGCGGCAACGAGGCCCTCGGAATACATTGAAGTGCCGTATGCCTCCTGTACGTTTCAAGCTTTCGTTCGCAAAGCCTCGGGAGGGAAGCTACACAGTAGCTGGCAGCGGAGGCATCCGTCAGCCACCACCCAGTCGGAGGTTGGCTTCGTTCTCGGGAGTTTTTCAATTTTCCGGCCGAGGAATAGAGAGAGGCGGACGTGGAGGGAGGAAGGGCAGGGGAGCGAAAATAGAGACAGGAAAAAAGGAGGATCAGTAGCAGGAAAACGAAGGTGGAATGGGTGTAGAGGATGGAAAAGCGTCTCGTGAATTTTTGAACGAAAAGCGAATGATTGCGCAAGCTGCACCCTCCCGTTCCCGATACATTCGGGCCGTGGCCCTTGGCCGTCTCCCACCGAGGTACGTACACGTACATCACGATCAATCTTCCTTCGGTACGTTAATCCAGAGCGATATGTCCCAGGGGTTGGGTCGAGTGGCACAGTGAGCACTCGAGTACCGAGAGTACCTATACGGGATTCCGGTGTGGGTACGCTATATCAAGACCGGTGAATACATACTGCTGTCCGGCCGTAGCGGCCGTAGTTATAATCTGTAAAGCATCTCGGAATGGAGTTCGCTGAGGAGTGCATAATGGTTGGGCCAGCTGGTGCAGTCGCTGGGGTGGAGATATATTGACCAAAACTGCCGGTATTCGACGGAATTCCTTAAACGGCCAATCACTGTACCGCTCGCCGTATCCCCCGAATTCGACTACTCGCGAAGACAGAAAGCAGGCAAAAACGAAATCTGCATGTCAGGCAAACGAGCGGACTTAGGAAATAGGGCTAGCGGAATAGATATAAACGACACGGGTGGCGGAATAGGTAAACGATAGGCACACCAGTGTAGGTGCACTATATCGAGACCGGTGAATATATACGTGTGTCCGGCCGTAGCGGTTGTGTAGTTATAATCTGTAAAGCATCTCGGAATGGAGTTCACTGAGGAGTGCATAATCGTTGGGCCAGCGGGTGCAGTCGCTGACGTAGAGATATATTGACCAAAACTGCCGGTATTCGACGAAATTCCTTAAAAGGCCAATCACTGTACCGCTCGGCCTATCTCCCAAATTCGACTACTCGCGAACACAGAAAGCAGGCAAAAATGAAATCTGCATGTCGGGCAAACTAGCGGACTTAGGAGACAGGACTAGCGGAATAGATATAAACGACACGCGTGGCGGAATAGATAAACGATGGGCACACCAGTGTAGGTGCACTATATCAAGACCGGTAAATCATACGTCTGTCCGACCGTATCGGCCGCAGTTACAATCTGTAAAGCGTCCCAGAATGGACTTCACTGAGGAGTGCACAATAGTCAACTATTGTGCATCGGCTCGCTCAAGCGAGCCGATGCAGTCGCTGGCCAGGAGACACGTTGACCAAAATAGCTGGTGTTCGACAGGATTCTTTAAAAGGCCAATGACTGTACCGCCCGCCCCATCCCCCGAATTCGACCACTTGCGAACACAGTAATCGAGCAAAAACGAAGTCTGCATGTCCGCCAAGCGAGTGGACAAATATATCAAGATCGTATCGTCACACATATGAGCCGTAAATACATACGCCTGTGCGGTTGTAGCGGTCGTAGCCATAATCTGTGAAGCATCTCGGAATGGAGTTCATTGAGGAGTGCACAGTAGCCAGCCGGTGCAGTCATTGGCCCGGAAACATATTGACGAAAACAGCGGGTATTCGACGGGATTCCTTAAGAGGCCAATCACTGTACCGTTTGTTCCATCCCCCGAATCCAACCGCTCGCGAACACAGGAAAGGGGCGAAAACCAAATCTGCATGTCCGTCAAACGAGCGGACTAATAGGTGTAAACGACAAGGGGATACCGCAAATAAAATATAATGGTAGCATTGGCTTCTCGTTCTCAACGCCTATCGCACACCCTATGTATGCATAGGTGTTTAGGTGCACGTTGGTATTTGGTATGGAGGCAGGCGTCGCGTCGCGCGGACTATATGCAGTCCCCAGTTTCGCCCGATAGTAACCATACGTGCGCGAGACAGTGAAATCGAATATGTCATTCCATTTGATGTCGGTGCATCGGCGAGGCATGGAGTGACCGATAGCACAGGTGCGTCACCACGGCAAAGCCAGCCGGTCCAAAACCAACCCACCGGTGGACATCATGCGACCAGTCAACGGCGCTGGAAAATACGAAACGTTCGTATTTCGTCCCCTTCTCTTTCGCATCCCTCATCGCAGGCGTTATCTCGCTAATTAGTATCTACGGATTTATGACTTTTTCTACTTTTTTTTTGTTTCTGCATTGGCAGAATATCGCAAATGCATCAGTGGGGCGAAGTTTGACCTGCATTCGTGAACCCGGTTTTTCTACCCTTCCGCTTATTGATTTTTGAGGACTCGATTATTCGGCATCGGAACTTACACATGCAGGGTAAAAGTGGTGAATATGGGCCATTAACTTTTTGTGCCTGATTTTTTTTTCTCCGTGATGTAATTCCGCAGAGGTAAATGAAGGCAGCTCGATTTGTGCCAGTACGCACTGGTCCAGCTTACCCTGTCTCTTCCCTAAACGTTACCCTTACTAAAAAATTACCATTCGTAACTCGATTTATACCTTTTTTTGCATCGGCAGAATATCGCAAACGCATCAGTCAAGCGAAGTTTGACCTGCATTCGTGAACCCGGTTTTCGGACCCGTTCGCTTATTGATTTTTTAAACGTGGACGTCTTGTAAAAGTGGTGAATATGGGCCATAAAAAATTTAGGGCCGTTTTGTGTACTCACAGAGGGAAATGAACGAAACTGGATTTGTGCCAACGCGCACTGGTCCATCTTGCTCCGTCCCTTGTCTAAAGGTTACTCTCACTAAAAAAATTACCATTCGTAACTCAATTTATAACTTTATTTGTTTTCTTTTTTCTTTTGTATCGGCAGAATATCGCAAACGCGTCGGTAGAGCGAAGTGGAAGTTTGACGCGCATTCATCAACCTGGATTGGCTACTCTTCCATTTATTGATTTTTGAGGACTCCATTCTCCAAAGTGGTGAATATGGGCCATGAAAACTTTTGGCCCATATTTCCTACTCACAGAGGCAAGTAGAGAAAGCTCCATTTGTCCCAACACGCACTGGTCCATCTTACCTCGACCCTTGCCTAGACCCCTACAAAAAAAAAAGTTGCCATTCGTAACAAGGTGCAAATCGCACAAACTGAAAATCAAATCAAGTCCACACGAAATAGTTGTGGATGGTACGGAGATTTACCGATGGAAGAGAGAACAAAAAAAAGTGCTTCGGCATTAAAAAATATACGGATATAGTTCGATCTTCGGAAAATAAAATCACCTATGCCCGCGCCCCATTGCACGTCGCCCCCGAAAAATACATATGAGTGAATAAATGGTAAGCGAACTATGAAACGTACGAACGGCCGAGCGTTTAGCGATTTAGCGGGGAAAATCCAGGATTTCCAACGGAATTTCTGTGTATACGGCGTGATACCGTGCGCCGCCGCTCGTGCGACTTCACCGTGAAATTCATGTTTCGATACGTATATGCTAACGCGACCGTGAAACAGACTAGACCGCACACTATTTTTCCGATAATCCTCTCTGGTATTCCGCACCCCCGACCGGTCAGTTAAGCGCTGCTGTTGCACGGAGAAAACATTTTTGTTACAACAGCAATACATTGGCTGTTGCAGCAAAAATTGTTAGCAAATATAGTAACAGCAGAATTGCCTCCTCCCATAGCAAAATTTATTTAATGCATTTGATATTATATTCCCGCAATAGTAGTTTGCAATTATAGAGGTTGCGCTTTGCTGGCAGAGCAAACAGCTTGCTGTGAACAGGCGACTTGATAGGGCCTTGATATTCAGCCTGACGCGGCCCTGACACACTTATAATATTTAAAAATGCTAAATTTATAATACGTACACTATAATAATACATACAGTATGATGATAGAGATTAAAAAGGAGAAATATTGTGAAAAACAAAAATGTACGACCACAAATACTAGAACGACAAAATGTCTTTTATTTCCTCTTCGTAAAATTAATAATTGATAATTAATTAAATAGCAATTAATTATTAACCCCTGGAAGCATTTATTTTGCCTTACCTATGATTTACATGAAATTTGTTACTAGTAGGTTTTTAAGGTAGCTGATTTCGAATTTAAACTGAAGCTTGCTCAAGTTGTAAATATTTTAGGGGCTGGTAGCAAATGATTGCCTACGCGTACAAATAATTTGACGAATTAGAACGTTGTCACTGTAGCGAAAATTAATTTGCTGACAGTGCTAAACCCTTATCACGAATTCGGTTCACCAGGAAAATGAATAGATCCCGCTAACAAATCATTTGTTAGGCCAGCAAATCATCCGAAAGCTGCATTTTTCGTTTCCGTAACTAACCGTCATGTGCTGACAGGGCAAGGTGATTGCTGCATGTGTAAAATGAATGGCTGTTACAGCAGAAAGATGCCTAGCAAACTTCCTCTAGCTGCGACAACAAAATTATTTTTCTGAGTGTGCCTCGGATACTTTCCCCGCGGGTTCGTTACTCACGATACGATATCATTAAAATTATTGTATTTCGCATGAACTTTACAAAACAGAAACATTCGAGGGGTATTGCGGCGTGAATCGGCTGATGCGTTGAAGATGAACGATTTTTTTCGCTATTTGCTAATAATAATGAGCGCTCCATTGCGCAAAATATTTATTCCCCACAGCTGCAAATTTGCAGCGTTGTTAGAAATACTTCTCATATAAAAACAAATTCCTTCGACAGAGTAATAATGTTTCATGGTAAATAAAAAAAAAACGAAGCCGAGCCCTTTGAAGAAATGCGCTGCAAAAACGAGATCACAGCTCGTTGGGATTAAATTATTAAAAAAGCATGGCTCTGGTTGGGTTGTCGTTCGTTGATGTACAAAAAATAGTCTCGTTCGAAAAAGGCAAGTGCACAAATTTCATTGGCAGCGGGTTTTTCACTTCCACGCATAAAAAATCGTTCATGCGGGAATTTACCGAAGCGCGATGGCAGCGAACAGACGGACGCACCGACGAACTGACGGACGGACGTTGCGCGCATCGCCCGGATAGACGAGGCTGATGCTGATGGCTGCAGCGAGACTCATCCGCGATTCCCTCATGGTGCGTGCCCAGCCCAATACTTTTTCGACGATTTGTATACGCTCGCTATGTCCGTACATTTTTACGTGCCACCACGTTTCGACCGCGGATCAAACTCAACCGCCCAGCCATAAAACGTACCCTTCGTGTAACCGAGAATACACAATACGGCCTCGAGATTTCACCGCTATTATGCTTTCACGGTCCTTTTTATTCGAAGCTCCATAGCCAAAAGCCTCTCAGTCTTCCGCCCTTTCGTAACTCTTCAGCTTTCGACTGGAATTGGGTCAACGTGCGTAGGGGAGACCGGGGCAAAATGGGAACAGTGATAAGTACAGCCCGTCCGGATCTTACGGACGATTCGGAATCGTATAATCGCAAAATATAACTTTCGCACATCCATACATACATTTTTTCAAACTTATATTTATTCAACTATTTCCTAATTCTCCTGCGCAGTTTAGTTTGCTTGCATGTGGATCTTTCTGATCGCAGAACGCCACAATATGGACTCGACATTTCGGCGCTATTATGTTTTCACGGTCCTTTTTATTCGAAGCTCCGTAGCCAAAAGCCTCTCAGTCTTCCGCCCCTTCGTAACTCTTCAGCTTTCGACTGGAATTGAGTCAACGTGCGTAGGGGAGGCCGGGGCAAAATGGGAATAGTGATAAGTAAAGCCCGTTCGGATCGTTCGGACGATTCGGAACTGTATAATCGCGAAATATAACTTTCACACATCCATACATACATTTCTTCACATTTTTTCGACTATTTTCTAATTCTCCTGCGCAGCTTAGTTTCCTTGCATGTGGATCTTTGTGACCGCAGAACTCCACAATACGGCCTCGAAATTTCATCGCTATTATGCTTTCACGGTCCTTTTTATTCAAGGCTCCGTAGCCAAAAGCCTCTCAGTCTTCCGCCCTTTCGTAACTCTTCAGCTTGCGACTGGAATTGGGTCAACGTGCGTAGGGGAAGCCGTGGAAAAATAGGGATGATAAGAAGTAAAGCCCGTCCTGATGATTCGGGGGATTCGGAACTGTAGAATTGGAACAGTGGCACTTTAATACGCGAAATATAACTTTTACAGAACCATACCTACATACAAATGTGAATAAGGTAATCCTGTCCCGTGTAATAATTATGACTTTCACCCACGACCGCTGTAAGGGATGTCAAGATTGGAGAGCCGATCTTTGTTCTTGATACCGATTTCGTAAAATCGGAATACGAAGTTTTGTAAAAATTCTTTCGTTGAATAAGTGACAAACTCGATTGTTCAGGTTTGAATGCACAAACCTGTCCGTTTATTTCCCATGTCATTGACAATTCTAGTCTGTCCTTTTGTTTGTAAGACTAGAACCGGATCGAGTGATTGAAAAATTAACAAGTAAAAAATTGTGGACGTTTGTGGACTACAAGTTGCTGTAGTAGGTACAAACTTTTTCTGTTTACTTCACAATAAATGCCCACACTGAGAGAAGGATCTAGCAAAAATTCCCAATCAACTAAGAAAAATTACCATAGGACATAGTAGTACAGCGTTAGGGCGCCACCTATGGCAGAAAGTCTCAGAATTTCCAAGAATTTTTACCATAATATCTAAGAAAAAATCTTATAAATCCGGTACTTCCTACCATAGGTGTCGCCCTAACGCTCTACTACTAGATGCTATGGTAATATCTCTCAAGTGATATAGTAGTTTTTACTAGATCCTTCTCTCAGTGCATGTTAAGAACTCACGGTTTTTCGGACACGCGTGGGAAGCAAACGAGTAAATTAGCAAACTCATGCCCTTGCTGCTGCACACATAATATTTAAAAAAATTACAAGCATAGTAGGGCAGAGCGGGGCAAAACGGGGTGGTGAGGCGAAACGAGACAATAAGCCAAAACGCAATTTTCCGATAAAAATTTGGACGCTCCATTTTGCCTCATCGATACATCTGGGTTTCTGCCCTGTTTTGCCCCACAGTACCATCCAAAAATTATTGGAAAATTGCGTATTGCCTCACTGTCCCGCTTTGCCCCGCTGTCCCATTTTACCCCGCTCTTCCCTACATCTAGGCAAAAATTTCAACGGCCGAATGATAAGCGGCCCACGATCGATTTGCGCACACCGGTCGATTCCCCGAACGCGAATACAATGGCGGAGTACGCGATTTCCTCTCTCTCTCTCTCTCTCTCTCTCTCTCTCTCTCGCTCTACACGTCCTTTCGGACTTGGACAGACGGACGGCAGCTTGCAGTTAAGCTCGATGGGACGGCGCGGGCCTACTAGTTATCTCCCGATCTCAAGACGTTACCGTGATTTTGCGCATTGACGCATAACGGGGGGGGGGGGGGGGAGGGGAGGGCGGCGGCGTAGACGATCATATTCACATACACACCCACACACTCTCGTTCGGTCGTACCTCACACTCATGCTCACGGTTGCCTCCGAAAGTAAATATTTAACAGTCGTCAACAAAAATACGATTGCAAAAAATATTCCACACTTAACGCGGAATAGTCCACATGCCGTTCTTGATAGGATCGTTTATTTATTGGGTCCCTGCGTTAAATTAGAGTAAGCTCATTGGGTTTCACCTATTCACATATTGACACAAGTAATATCGTACAATTCTCGCCGGTTTTTTTCTAATAAAATGTTCATAATATACGAAGTTTTTTCTTATCGCTTTATATTTTTATCATAAATCAGTTAATACATCTGTAACAACTCGTTAGTGGGATAAATTATTTGAAAATGTTTGAGTCGACGATAATAATTATGGGCGACCGGGGATAAAAGTAACAAAAATCTTTTATAATTTTTTACCGACAAACCTGAGAATCTAACGCTTGGACATCCGATGGCGTATCATTAACCTACTCCTAGGTATTCAGTTAAAAAATTCAAGCAGAAAATAGCACGGATTTGCGAACACCGCCCCTTTGAACGCAGACGAAATCGGGTGAGAATTTGGGCCGCGGTGGTAACTGTAACGGGTAATGGGATCATTTGTAACGTCCCCCGGCACCCATGAAATCCTTCGCCGACCGCGATTAAGAAATAGAACGGAGTGCATTAGCACAGAAAAATGAAAGTTTATTATTGCTCAGGTTATTTATGAACGTTTGTCAACAAAATATGTTCAGTTTACCTGTTCCGTACACCGATAGAGAAGCATAGCTATAAATTGTAGTCCACAATCGGTTGGTTATAAATTACAAGAGCGTCGTTCGCTGATTGCTAAGAATAAAATATATAAAATATATAAAATATATAAAATATATAAAATATATAAAATATATAAAATATATAAAATATATAAAATATATAAAATATATAAAATATATAAAATATATAAAATATATTGGTATTGTTATTGCTATTAAAAAAAAATTAATTATTGTACAATTGACCCGAATCTGGTACAATTTAACCCGAATCGACTGTTACAATCGACCCCACGCATGATTATTAACAACGTTACTATGGTATTTGTTAAGACCAAACTGGAACGGATCGTCTCAGCGATCAAAATGTTCAGTCAAAACGTGCCACTCAACTCATTGTGTTTGTTTGCACTACTATTTTGTACTGGGTTTCTCTGGCTTCTGCACTCGCGAATCACAGTTGTCTTCGGCGAATTGGTGTTTTTGAAAACTCCATAAGTTGACGTCGATAATGTTGCTCACGTCATATCTGACACGTCCTATCATGCCCAGCCTTGCGCGGCCGCTTGTTACAACTGATCCGTGTTAGTTTTGTCCCCGGTCTCCCCTACTTAGTGATGAAATCAATCCTATGTGAAAATACGTTGTCTCGCCAAACGTTCTCATTGGCCGGTTTATCATATACAAACGGCCTGAGTATTCATTGAGAAACATAGTTCTACAGCAACAACTGAGAGAATAACGCAAAACAAGGCTTGGAAATAAGATCAAGATGAATACAAAAATTATTGCACTATTGATCGTTTGCGTTTTGGCTTTAATGTCCGAGATTGCTACAGCTGAAATTTCGAGTAAGTAATAACCATAAACATGTTGTCAGACTCTGGTCGTTTAAATTATTAGAGACTATCTTATAGAGAGATTATAAGAGACTATCTTATAATCTAATTTTTATATATTTTTCTCTCATAGGTATTTGCTCGCTGCCAAAGGAAATGGGACCGTGCCGCATGGCTATAGAACGATTTGCCTTCCATGCTGATTCCGGCAAATGTGTTAAATTCCTATGGGGTGGATGTGAGGGAAATGCTAACAACTTCCCCACTGAAGCGGAGTGCTATGCTAAGTGTGGATGATACCATAAAAAACCCGAAGTTGTACTGCGTGTAATTCTGATCGACTTGAAGCTGCAAATATAGAAAATTTACTGCCATACGGATTGTCAAGTTTGTGTAAATTAAATGCGCACAATTAATTTTTTTTCGCCATTTCCTAATCTCCTGCGATTCACCTGCGATTCCTCATTCTCCCATGATTCCTCATTCTCCCGCGATTCCTAATTCTCCTGCGATTCCTAATTCTCCTTCGATTTCCAATTCTCCTGCGATTTCACCCGCACAGCCTAGTATCCTTCTAACCGTAAGTATTTCGTAATCGCCTTTTTATTCGAAGCTTGGTAGTCAAAAGGCTCTTTAATCTCTCGCCTTTTCGTACCTCTTTGGCTTTCGACTAGAATTGGGTCAGCGTGCGTAGGGGAGGTCGGGGCAAAATAGGGAAGCTGATAAATAAAGCCCATCCAGATGATTCGGACTATTCCGAAATGCATAATCGCAACAGCAGCAAATTCAATGCGCAAAATATAACTTTCACATATCCGTGCATACATTTCCGCCAAGTTACATATTTCCAAATATTTCCTAATTCTCCCGCGATCCACGCTTCTGCTGCACAGCCTAGTTTGCTTGCATGTGGATCTCGCTGACAGCAAGTATTTCGTAATCGCTCTAACAGAACTGTAGAATTTACCCTGGAAAGTCATGCACGGTACAGTTGAATCAAACAGTAAAAGTATTGGAGTGGGTGGCGGTCGAATGTGTGCGAAACCACGAATCTAGGCTACATTTGCACGCATACAAAATTCCGTTCATCGTGAGTGTTAGTTAAGCGCGGGGTGGCGCAGCAGCGGAACTCCTTGGTATTTACCGTTCGGATTCAGGATGAGCCGTTGAAGGCCGGCAGAAGCTCACCCACACTAGCCCCTTTACCCTTTACCTCTGCTGGCTCTGCCACCGTAATACTTGTTCGGGTCTCTAGAGCAAGCCACCGCAAATTTCGGCATCGCCGGATCGATAGTCCGCCCTCCGTCTGGACATTTCGCCGTTTCATCTCCTGTACCATCCACTTTAAAAATACAAAAGCCAAAGCGCACGAAATGATTCTCGCCGGTGGTTGGGAGTCTGTTTTTTTTTATTTTCACAATGATTTCCGCACTGAATAGCTTTGGCTCTCGTGGCCTTTATGAATTTACGGCTGGGAGACGGACGAGATACCTCGGGGAGTTTGCAAAGACGATTAGACGATGAATTGCACAATGAATAGTCATACAGGGTTGAGCAAACCAGATCTGACTCATCAGTATAGCACAATCGCCATCGGAATTAGCACCGAGCAGGCTCTTGAGCCAACAAAAATGGCCGACGTAATGCGGTATTCACTCGGGTATAATATTTGGACTGCGGTTATTCGCACACGTCCGTGGATATCACCGGGCCTCAGCGAAATTTTGAATCATACGCTTTGGCAAGTGTTTGATGAAAACGGTATTTGCCGCTGCGCCTGCGCATATTATTTTTCGTTTCTGGAATGTCGACAATGATCAGAAAACGGCCGAATCAGTTGGTCCAAGTCGGCCTACCTAATGTAGCTTAATAGTCGCGCACAGACATAAGTTGATATAGGAGAGAGCGGGGCAAAATGGGACAGTGGGACAGAACGGAAGAGCGGGGTTAAAACTCAATTTTCCAATAATTTTTGGATGCCCCATTTTCTCCTAATGATACATCCTGATTTTCAACCCCGTTTTGTCCCACTTATCATCACCACGACCATCCAAAAGTTATTAAAAAATTGCGTTTTGTCCCATTATCCCGTTTTGCCACGTTGTTCCATTTTGCCCCGCTCTACCCTACTGCTTAACACAAGTTACACGGTAGTTTATATTTAATGAACACATTATACTGGGCACGTTCTCCAGTCGCGGTTGAATCAAAACTATGCTCAAGACTATGAATCGCACAATGAATACACTCTTTTTTTAAAAATTTAATTTAATTTACCAGACTGGAAAATTTCATGCTAAAACTGGTCCATTAAATTTAATTTAATTTTCGTGTGAAATTAAAGTAACACAGTAAAATTAAAGTAAGTTATTAAACGTAAAGTATTTCGTTCAATTTAATAAAGTAAACGTACAGTTTTAATATAATGTACGTTAATCTTTCGTCATAATTGTCCATGAAATTTAATATACTCGTTTATGCATACAAACTTTCAGTACGAGTGCATCAAATTCCATACGATCTTTTTTTTTACTCTGTCGTCATACGGGGTTGAGCAAACTAGATCTGACTCGTCAGTAAAGTACAAGCGCCATCGGAATTAACACCGGGGACGCTTCGAAGCTAACAAGAATGGCCGGTGTAATTCGGTAGTCACTCGGGTACAATATTTGGACTGGGTTATTCGCACACATCCGTGAATATCACCGGGTCCCAGCGAAATTTTGAATCTCACGCTTTGGCAAGTGTTTGGTCAAAGCGGTAATTGCCTCTGCGTCTGCGCCTGCGCCTGCGCCTGCGCACATAATTTTTCATTTCTGGAATGTCGGCAATAATAAGAAAAAACGGCCGAATCAGCTGGTCCAAGTTTCCCCATCCAATGTAGCTTAATAGTCGCGGACAGGCATAAATTTATATACTGCTTAACACAAGTTACACGCGGTAGCTGGTATTTAAGAACACATTATACTGGGCGCGTTCTCCAGGCGACGTTATAAAGTGTCAGCGTGTCTGAATTGCCAAGACGTGTGTCGTCCGCTCCGGCGCGTGACAGAATAGACCCCGGACGCCCAAAAGTCATTCTAAACGCGTTGAATATAAAACGGACGACGCTGACATACGACATTCGGACGTGGGTTGATAAGCCGCGACAGGAACAAATGTATTTCGTACAACTGCGCTACCGGCGAACGGTCGCGCCCACGCGAAATTGAGAGCTACGCAGGCACGGAAAGTCCTGACGCGAAGGTGACCAAAAAAGCATATTGCATCCCAAATGTACTGTTCCTACAGGAAACCGCACGGTCGGGTTTTTTAAACGATCCACTGTGTGTTTTGCGCAGCATACTCAAAAAACGAGTTACGCTCAATTCTATTAAAAAAAATATATATATAAAAATAATGAAATGAAAAATCTCTATACAGTCCTCCGAAACCATTTTAAAAGCCTAAAACAGAGATGCTTTAAATGTTACGACTTGTCATGGAGTATTAAACAATATCTATAAATTTCATAAAGGGGCTTAAATCAATGTCAATAAAACATCTACTGTGTATATGACTTTCGCAAAATACTATTAAATATTTAAACACAAAAAAGTCTATTTTATTATTTATCCATCAAACATATTGAGATAAACGAGTTTACACTTGATTCTGAAAAGAAATGCAATGGAAAATATTTATACAATTCTCCGAAACCATTTTAAAGGCCAAAAATAGAGAATTTCTATACATTTCCTGAAGCGGCTTAAAGAAACGTCAATAAAACATTCCCCATCTATAATAACTTCCGCAAAATACAGTAACATATTTCAAAACGAAAAAACTCTTTTTTTATCATTTATCCATAAAACTGTACAATCATCCCAGCAACTTACCACCGGAGTGCCAGATCAGGCTAACTCCGGAGTCACAAATCATTCACAGAAATGAGGATCAAAGTGTTTAGAGCATTTTTGCCTGAGACATCAGAAACCCACTTTTTCAGACAAACATCTTTTTATCGTCCATTTAAAACCGCGTGGCTGGGAAAGTCTCTTCAAGTACGGCACCGCGGAAGGATGAGGAGCCCGGAAAAATCTCGCGGACGGAAAGCTCGCGAGCTCCCTTGGCGCTCCACCGGTCGTGTCTAAAGGCAGCCACCATCTGCCGACACTATTTTATAAATATTTATACAACCCAGCTTGATATGTTTGGTCGGTGGACACGCGGCTCCCGTTCGTCGGGGGGGATTACGTCGTGGCACACTGGCTTTACCACTATACGCGACACGTAAGTGAGCGAGGGGGTGGCGAAGCGATCGGAGTTGGTTTTGGTATTTTTAGCTCGGCCCAAAATCGCGTTCACGTGTCAGAGTCGAATCTCTCTCCGATCCCGTACGAACATTCATAGGTTTTATTTCGCCGCATATTCCTGTGTCACTGTCATATCGGATGAACATTATACAACAGTCATACCTATTTCATTCCGCGTCCACAGACACGGTATGACGTGGTGCTCGCGGATCCGGCGTGGTTTTCGAACAGGCGGAGGCGATAGCGATATAATCATTAGAATAATTTCGCGTTTAGTCATATCGGTGACAAACGCCATCCGGCTTATCGGATATTGAATTAAATACCATGCCGGTTTTTCATTTTAATATTATATCCGATAAGGGGACGAGCACGGTGACCCAATTGCGATCATCAATGGGTCGATTTCGAACAGTCGCCGTAATAGATTTGTCAACGTACATTTGATATCAACGGATTTCGCGTGACAATTTTTCAACGAGCTCCGGGGAATTCACAATTTCGCACGATCATGCGAATCAAAGTGTCGAAGTACTGGTGCGTTGGTACAAATTGATATCTTCGATTAGACATTGCACTGAGAGAAGGATTTGATGAACAACACTATCTATCTATCTTCGATTAAACATTGGAGGTAGATGAGTATCGTGAAGCTGCATATCCAATGTTAATGTTATATCCGGTAAGGGGATGAGCACAGTGACCCAATTGCGGTCATGAATGAGTTGATGTCGAACAGTCACCGAAGTAGTCACCGTGCATTTTATATCATGCG
This sequence comes from Stenichneumon culpator, assembly GCA_964017025.1. Taxonomy (NCBI): domain Eukaryota; kingdom Metazoa; phylum Arthropoda; class Insecta; order Hymenoptera; family Ichneumonidae; genus Stenichneumon; species Stenichneumon culpator. The sequence continues at coordinate 10,285,745 of OZ024776.1, read as the reverse complement.
AATCAAAGTAACCAAGTACTGGTGCGTTGATAAAAATTGATATTTGCGATTACACATTGGAAGTAGATAAGAATCGTGAAGTTGCGTCTCAATTTTAATATTATATCCGGTTGATAGTTTGTAATATAATATTAGCGGTAGTAGCGTTAATGAGGGGAAGCCAATGAAGTAAAGTCAAGACACTGTTTATGTGAAAAAACAGATTTTATGATCATGTATCAATGTGTAAGGAGAGGACGTGTTGGGGATTTAAAAGACGAAAGCCGTACAGTGGAAATAAAAATTCTACTCGATTATATCAGGTAAGGGGACGACCCACGCAGTGACCCAATTGTGATCATGAATGGGTTGCGATTGACCGGTAACCGAAATAGATTCGTTACCGTGCATTTTATATCACCGGATTTCACTTGACAATTGTTATCGAATGCCGGGTAATTCACATTTTCTCACGAGCATGCGAATCAAAGTAACGAAGTAGTTGTGCGTTGGTAAAAATTTATATCTCCGGTCAAACATTGGAAGGAGATGAGAATCGTGAAGGTGCATATCAACGCTAATATTATATCAATGCTAATATTATACAGTGACCCAATTGCGGTCATGAATGGATCGATGTCGAACAGTCACTAAAATAGATTTGTCACCATGCATTTTTTATCAATGGACGTCGCGCGACAATTTTTATCGAGATTCGGGCAACTAACAATTTTTCTCAATTTGAAATTTTCTGACATTACTCACATTAATTGAACATTAATGTACGTTTTTGTAGAACAAAAATACCAGATATCAAAATTTCAAATATTTTGCCTAAAAATTATAAAAATCTTAATTAAAAACAAAGATGCTACTGTCAAATTGCAACGCACATGTGTTTGAAATTCCAGAAACAGTTTATCTAAAAAAAAGCTTCCTATATCATTAATTAATTTTCGAATAAAATTCTTTTTACCGTGCAGTTTTAAAAATCTTTGCGATATTGCTAATAAACTCTCGCTTACTACAACAGCTACTGTTATATCCGGTAAGGAGGCGAGCACAGTGACCCAATTACGATCATGAATGGATCGATGTCGAACAGTCGCGAAAATAGATTTGTCACCGGGAATTTTTCATAACCGGATCTCGCGTGAGCATTTTTATCGAGCTTCGGGCGACTCACAGCTTCGCTCAATCATGCGAATCAAATTAACGAAGTACTGGTGCGATGAAAAAAAAAATGGACATCACCGATCAAACATTGGGAGTGAATGGGAATCGTGAAGCTCTGAAGGGAACACGATCGAAATTGATATTTTGTGGACAAAAATGTACGTTTTATTTTTATTTTTATTTTAACGGAAGCTTGTTCGAGATCTCGCAGACACATCGTTGAGAACGATAAATCCAAGTGGTGACAAGCATCGAAAGAAACGAATCTTTCGGTGACACGAAATTAGCAATCGCTTCCGGTGTCGGACGCTCATTCACCGGTGCTCCGGTTAGTCGGCTGATCATTATTGGCCAATTTTTCTCTCGTTCGTACTTCACTCTATTATATTCGGGGTTGACGGAGCCGGCGGGAAACGTGGCATCGACTTTCCGTCTCCCGTTGGCCTGGCGGTTTGCCGTCCCTCGACCGCAAATCAACCAGAGAATGAATGTAAGGCCAGGGAAATTGGACGAACCGTCGGGCACTGTTCCGGTATACCTATAGCGTAGTCCGCATATATAATATTGCAGGACTGCCGGGTGAGGACCGCGCTTGATTAATTAATCGATTTGCGAGCAGGTCAATGGGCCAATGGAAGCCCGAGACGAGGCGGACGAGGATCGAGCAGCCGAGCTTCCAAACTGCATACAGTAGATTACCTCGTAATCTCACAGAGTCATCCCGACTAGAAAGGTGTAACTGCGGGGAGAGAAAATCAACTGATCGGAACTTGCCCTCGTATGAGCAAGAAAGGCATCTAAAAAAATGCTATTCAATGTCAATCGAAGCTGTTGGTTTCCAAAGTAATAGTTTTATTGTACAACAAAAATTTGTTAAAAGGTAAAGACTTTTTTACTGTGCAGTGCGAAAATACCTTCAAAGTATTTTACACTGCGAAGTAACAAAGGTTTTAACTTTGAACAATTTTTCTTTGTCTACAAACTGCCACGATTATTTTCTTATCCATTTCGCAAAAAAAATTGTTGTAAAATTAACAAGAAATGAATTGTGGTACGTCCGTGGATATTTTAGAGTAAACGTGTCTTTCAATTTTTGAAAAATTTGCTTATATTTACTTTATTTATATTGATTTTATTTATTTTTGCCTTTGTTTCAGCAACTTATAATGTAGGTGGCTTATGTGTTACTTAGAAAGGTGCAACTGTAGAAGAGGTTATCAACTGATCGAAACTTGCCTTCTTATGAACAAAAAAAATTGCATCCAAAAGTTCTTTTGAAAATCAATAGAATATCGGTTTCCAAAGTATTTTCGCACAACACAGTAAAAAAAAAAAGATTTTAACTTAAAACAGAGGTTTTTTTTGCCCGCAAACTTCCGCAATTCTTTTCCTTGTTAATTTTATAAGAAAAAAATATTTGTAAAATTAACAAGAAACGAATTGTCGTACGTTAGTACATATTTTACTGTGTGCGATTTTTTTCAATTGTTTTTCAATTTTACTTATATTAATTTGTTTTTGTTTCGGCGACTTATGACCGACTCTACTGTAGGTGGTATATGTATATACACAGAGCAGGGAGAAGCTGTAGAACCCAAGATCTCGGTGCCTGTGACCGGGCGTATCCCACAGTCGCCTCGCAACCGCTTCACTGCTTCGCGACGCCGCTGACAACTTGACTGATATTCAACAAACAGGGGCCCGATGCCTGAAGTGTCCCCTGGAGCTGTGTCCGTCGTTCTTGTGAGAGTTCAGCTGCAGCGCGTCATTCCCAAACCGGCATTACCACCGCGTTGTTATATACACGAGAACCGCATGTACATCGTAAACTTACCGAGATGCACGCGCCGGCCGTCGCGATGACGCGGATAATGAACTCGATTAATTGCTTGCCCCCCAGACCCCCGACAATGAGTCACGAATCGTCTCACGGACGAATGAACGTACAATCGACACGATTCGCTTTTAAATATGAGATCAAGCGTGATCTTTTATGCAAAACTGTACTAATTAACCTGACACCGAAAGTTAAATAAAGTCTCCTAATTAATCTTTCGTGTTGGTTCGCCATTATTGATCGCCATTCACAAAGCCTCTTGTGTGCTGAAATCATTTTTATCCGATTGTATTTGCACGTAGATGAACGATCGGGGATTTTTTATTACAAAGCAATTTCGTTTATTTTGAAGCCAATTTCGTCGGCATATTGTATTTACTGTTTTCGTATTATTGTAATACCATTTTCACTATTATAATAATTATAAACGATGATTTTTACCGCATGTTTCAAGAACTAATTTCAAGTCATTTCGACTATATCTACGATGCCATAAAACGTCGGTGAGCCATCTTGAAAATGATAGAAAAAAAAGGTTTTACGAAAATCTAAAAACGATGATGAAATAGTGTCCCTTGAAAATCCAGGGGTTCGATATAGATAAGAGCGTAGCGAATGAGGTAGGGAAGAAAAAAATCGGGCTCACGATTCATCCGATAGAGATTTATCGTTCACGCCAGACTTCTCTCGGTCCTCGGGTTTCCGAACAGGCTAACGCGCTGCGACGAATAATCGCGATGGGTCGACGGATACGAGTGTACGGGGAGAACACTAGAAAGAGAGACGTACCTGCTGATCGGCTTCTCACCCGCTCGGCGACCAAGGACGCGTGCTTCCTCCGAGACTGCGGTAGTGGGGGCCGCTTTGTTTTTGTTTCGACTCTTGCTGTCGGTCAACACGGCACAGATGGTGCCCAACAAAAAATAAATATTATATAGTATATGAACGAAGATAATTTTTTGAACTTTTCACTTTGCCGCTTTTTTCTTCGTTTTCCGAACGACAGATTTATATAACATATGATAATATTCTGCTACCAAGTTTATTTTTATGGATATAGAACTGTGTTGGGAAGCCGTCTCTCGACTGTAGCGAAGATTATGAACGAATTGATATAATTACGATTAATTAATGTTACAATTATTCTTTATTAATTATTAGTATTGTTATTTACTGACAATATTAATTAATGTTATATTCATGAACTATTTAATTCTTTTTGAAATTACTTTTTTATGAACCTTTTTGTTTATTTTATAAATATTTTTTTTAGTAAGAACTAATGTTTTTGCAGTTGGGAGTTTTTTAAATTTTAAATTTTTAAATTTTATTTTATGCTTTTTGAATTCTACCATCTATACAATTCTTCGATACTATTTTCTATGTGACTTTCTTCTCTACTACAATTTTTTAGGTGTCATTCCTCTTCGATAAAGCATTTACAAAGTAACCGAAGAAAAACGATACATAGAAAAAATGTATCGCAGAGGAACGACATATAAAAAAGTGAACGAAAAAGAGCGATTCATAGAAAAATGTATCGAAGAGGAACGACACACAGATAGTAGTAATGAAGAGCATTGACAAATAGCAAATTGTTTTGGAGAGCAACCACACATTCCAAATCTTATCGGAGAAACACAACATTAGATAATAACTAATAATAAATTTCAAAAACACGCGTGAACAACTTTTAAAAACACAGTAAAAAAAGTTTGGACTTTTTACAACAACATATTGTCCACAAACGTCCACAATTTATTATTCGTTACTTTTTCAATCGCACCATCCGGTTCTATTTATTTTACAAACGAAAGAACAAATTAAAAATTGTTTATGACACGGGACATAAAAGGACAGGATTGTGTATTCAAGCATGAACAAATTGAGTTTGTCACTTATTTGACAAAATTATTTTTACGAAACTTCGTATTCCAATTTTACGAAATCATTTTTTACTGCGTATATAAACAAATTAGCATAGGCGCAGCGCGACGCGTATTCGAGGTTATACTACTCGTTGAGTGAATTCAATGCACTATAGAATAGCACACAGCTGCAGCATTTTTATAGCAGACGACAAATTATGGTACACCGAGATCGGGCGGCCAATGAACAATGTGGAGTTCCGAAAATATATCGCAGAAAATGGCGCTGAATTTTTTATATATTCGAGTGACTATTTAATAAATCGCATTTATTTCTACAAATATTGAACAGATTTTAATTTTTCTTTGAAAACATTGATGACGGTGCGTCATAGAATAGCTGTATCAAATTTCGTCAAGAAATTTGTAGCCGTTCACAAGAACATCGCGGACAACGAAATCGCTCATCGCGGTGAAACGCATAAATCCCGTCTTTTTGCCCTAGCGGACAGTCGGGAGTTAAAAATGAAAGTTTTAGAACACTCTACGGGCGTCATGATTTTTTTCTATTGCGAAAAAAACATCCTGCCATGTGATTGGCTAAACAACTGCTGATCGAATTCTTACTCGCTCGCCCACCAGTGCCGAGTGCGTCGTCTAGAAGTGTAGTAGTGGGCACGTTTTGTTTTTTTCTTTCGAGTCCTGTTGTCGGTCAGGACGGCCCAGATGGTACACAACGAAAAATAAATATCTGATACAATACGAACATAGATAAGTTTGTAAACTCTTCACGTTGCCGCGTTTTTTTTGTCGTTTTTCTCGCACATTTTATAACTGTTCGCGTCGTATGAATGATTCAGACTGTTCGGCGACAATCTCTGTGTTCGGGAAGATTATTTTGACTGTTCGATCACTCGAGAACTATCTTTACTTCTATCTACAGCTCTCCACGCAAGGGAGAATCGTCAACAAAGGCAAAATGAATTCATTTCCGAAAAAAGTGTCGGTACAAATATCCGGCCGATCATAACGGTCGAACGGGTAGGCCCGTCGGCCAGTTAGTAGACTCGCTCCCTAGCTGGCAGACTCGCTGGCCGACGAGTCTGTGGTCAGCTGATCCAAACAACGGGCGTAGTGTTTACGCCCGCCGCGCCGACCTCTCTACCTTTCGGTTTCCGTTCGGAAAAAAAAAAATCGCGTATATCCTACTCGTGCATATTATTTTCGTCTCGCGTTCTACGATCGGTCAAAGTGTGACGCTAACGAAGTAACGTACGTACGGTGCGTACGTTTAATGCACATCGAGTCGTTCGATGTATCCGTGAAAAACGAGGGTCTATAACATTCGCCGGCGTTCAAAATTCTTTCGTCGCAAAAAAGAATCTTCCATTCGAACCTTTAATAGACGCACTAAATAAATATCGCGTATATAATTCAATTCGCGCGAATTATCTTTGTCTCGCGTTGTGCTGTCGGTAAAAGTGCGACGACAACGAATTATCGCACGTGCGGTTAATTTGCACGGGTCGTTCGATGTTTCATGAAAAAAACGGGAGTTTTAGAACATTCGACGGCCGATATGATTCTTTTGTCGCGATAAATAATCTGCCAATCGATCGGTTAATAGTTACAAAAACAATGTATATAAATTCTTTCAGATAACGCTGTATTACAGCGTATTACAAGTTTCGAGGTCGGTCTATTATTTATGCGTTCATGTGTCTTCTTCTTTTTCAAGCTTTTTGAACGGACCCGTAGCACCACACTAGGGACACCCCGTTCTGGTCTCAAGTGTGTGTTCAATTCTGGCCAAAAGTGTGTTCGACTTTGTTGCGAGCAGCGATGAGTGCATCGTTGGACTTCAGGAGGACAACCGGAGGTCGGCCAATGGCGGTCGGTAAAACAGGACTCTGTATTGTCGAAGCTCCTTCTATTTGAAGTCGCCTTGTAGTTTCGTATGTATATATTTTTTGAGAAGGAATTGGTAGCAGCATAATGAAGAACACTTGCGAATTTTGAGCCATCCAATCAAAACCTATGTTTATTAGCTCATGTGTGAAAAGCCTTGAGGCATAAAAACCCACCGCGTTTGAATGTGATTTTACAACTATCGTTACAAACAAGTGTATCGCCTTTCGGTTCCGTTAACCCCCGTACGACGGGATCTTTGAGCTATAGCCGAGTCTTTCAGCAGAGGGTTTGTCTTGGATGATTACGAGAAACCCCCGTGCTGTGAGATCTTTGAGCTATAACCGTCCCCTTTTGGTAGGAGGTTAATTGCCTTGAGGCGGAGAATCTAGAGCTGTTGCCGTTCTCACACCCTCCTGACACAGAGGAATTTCGTTAACCCCGTCGGGTTGGATGTCTATCTCAATTCTGTTGAGTTAGAATCGTCTCGTCAGTCCGATGGCTGGAATCGTCTCCTGTTTGGGCTGGAAAACAGTGGATCGGGCTTCGGGCCCTTCGGAAGCGCGTACAACCAACGTGCGTCGCCCGAGTGACGCCGACGAACTGCCCTTATTCGCACGCGCTCGCTTGGTATCGATGCCGACGGGACTCGATCTGCAATGTAATCTTGGTCTGCAATGTAAGTAATGTAAGTAAGTAATGCGTGAAAGCGGGTAGGTGATTTAATTAATTTTTCTCGGAAATGTGCGAATTATTATATACAGACGTTTTAACCTGCTTCAAAATCGAGCATTCTCGCGAACAACCTGAGCGAATTGGCAAACAAAAAAAGGTCTGCAGTTCCCGAGCCATCGAGGAGAGCCTAAGCAAGCATGCAAAGTTATCGGAGTGGGTTTGGAATGGGATTTTGAGCGCTGGGGCGGTAACGAGGGGTGAACACTCTCGGCAAGACGAATGCGTACGTGTAGAGTCGGCACGGGAGCACATTGGAAACCGGACCACTCCGCGAGGGTACAAGTGTCCGCGTTCACTGTCGAGTATACTATACACAGCTACGGGGGGTCCATTTAGTAGCCAGATGCGCATACATCGAATCCAATCGCTTGCGTTTATTCAATCTGTTTGTTCCTTGGCGCGAAAGGGCGTAAGGAGATTCGGCGAACAGAAGCCATCGGGAAAAAAGCGGACGAGTATAGAGAAATAAATAATTTTTAAAAGTAACAAAATTCCGAGGGAGTGAAATTTAAATTTTTCCTCATTTTCACTTTCTATCGTCAGTCGTTGACTACGATTCCGGCTAAGTTTTCACCGAGGTTTTTATCTTTTCTGTAACGATCGATAGAATATCCCCTAGCGCGAAAGGGCGTAAGGAGATTCGGCGAACAAAATCCATCGGGAAAAACTTACGAGTACTGAATAATAAAAAAAAATTTAAGTATCAAAAATCCCGAGCATGTAAAACTTACATTTTTTTTCTCCATTACACTTTTCATCGTCGCTCCTCGACTATGATCCGTACTAAGTTTTCACCAACGTTTTTATCGTTTTTGTAATTGCTGGTAGGATATTCTCCTGTCACGGGTGATGCCTTTTTCCCCATTCTCCCCAGTAACAAAAGTCGAACGGAAGCATTCAACTGAAGAAAAATAATTTTATCGAACAAATTGCCTGTTCGATGTCTAGTACAGAAAAATAATTTTTTTTTTTTTAAGGAACAAAAATCCCGATTGAGTCAAACTCAATTTTTTTCAATTTCTCTCTTTATTTTCAAGTGCTAAGTTGTCACCAAGCTTTTTATCTTTTTTTATAATTCCCAGAATAATAATCTCCTGCCTCATATGATCTCACTTAGGGTCAAATTTTAAGACGTTAGTTTGAACTTAAGATCGCTCTTGAGATCGAATTTAAGCTCAAGGTTTGATCCACACTACACTCCGGGCTTAAAATCTATCTTGAGTTCGAACTTGATTTTGTGCTTACGTTTGATCTCGAGTTCGAACTTAAGTCTGAACTGAAATTCATTTGTAGTTCGAGTTCAATATCAAGTTTGAACTCAAGTTCGAATTTATGATAAAAAAATAAGCACGAAATCAATGCCGATCTCAGGTTCAATCTTAGGTTTGAACTTCAGATATATCTTGAGCCGGCAATTAAGTTCGTGCCAAACTTTCATCTTAAGTTCGATCTCAAAAGCGATCTTAACTCTTTATAAGTCACAGCGCCCGAAACCGTACCGAAACGGGACTAATGGCCGCGAAGTGGGGGTAACGCGTCACTACGGTAGCGCCTAAGAGTGGGGATAGAAGTGTGACTTATAAAGGGTTAAGTTCAAACTAACATTTTAAAATTCGACTCTTACCCCATTTTCTCCACCCTCCGTCTACAACAGTTACATGTAACAACAATCGAACGAAAGCATTCAACTGAAGGAAAATAATTTGATCGAACAAATTGCCAGTTCGATGTCTTTCGAATCGTTCATGCGTACTCGAACCTGGAGGGTACTTGAGTAAGCCATACAGACTTCAATGTAACGACCTCCGTTATATTATTTCCCCGAGATCTACCCGCTTCGAAAGTTTATTCGTTTTCCAAGAAATCGTCGTGTCGTTCTAGTTGTCTTATTGACAAAATGGGTCGTTGAACTTTACAATGCATTTTTTTTTAAACGTTGATCCGAGCGATCGGCGAGTCGGGCTCCGCAACGCTCGTATTGATATTTGCTTTGCGATAAAATGGAGGGGCATTTGTGTGCCCCGAGCCGATAACACAGCGATATCGGGGCTGGTATCGGTTTTGTGTGCCGGGAACTGGCCGTTGTGCACGCGAAGTACCGACCGCGCGCCGGTCGAGAGTCGAGAGCGTCGGCGACGATAAACCGGCACTCATCGGCGCGATAATGCGCTCCGCCCGCTCATCCGCACACGGACGGACGAATCGAAAATATTTGTATCGACATTGTGTACGCAGCCAATAGCGGAGGCAATGCGCGCAAACCGATGGAAGCCGGCATCGCGTGCGGTCGATAACGCACCGGGGAGTGCCCGGCAGTTTCGAACGTTTGTATAATAACAACGCATCGCATCGGAGTCCCAATATAGGGAAGTGCACTGCATTCAGCTTCCGTATCCAGCCGCTGTAATTCGGGAACTGGCAGTGATTGACTTTTCGTTTCGAGCCCCGAGGGAGAGGGGCAAAACGGAGAATGCCAAGCACGGGGTAAAATGGATCACGTTTACCACTTTTGTTTTTTTTTTTTTTTCGCGGGATGCTAATAAAGTCTCGACTACAATGGAGGATGAGGTCTTGAATTTTGAAGACCCACGGGGTAAATAAATTTGTGGTGACGAGTATCGAGAGCCATCGAGGGTAAAATGGACTACTTTTACAAATTTTTCTTTCGTTTACGGAAGATAAAAAAATCACGTCTTAAATGGAAGATTAAACGTTTTTGCAGGGTGCTGTTTTGCCACGCTTTTGTTCTGCTACCTGCGTTCGCACCGTGGTGGGAATTCTGGAGCGTTGCGTCGGACTAGGGCCGATGCAACTTTCAACTTTAACATTTTTAAGACCCACTGAATGAATAATTTTGTTCCAGGTACGGTACGGAAGGTGATGAAAAATGGCCAACTTCACTTTCAATCCGTCATGGAAGGACCGATAAATAAATATTTCGGCTTATCGATAGTCGGAACGGGAACGCATACTGAAAGCAATTAGGGGTCAAATGGACCACTTTTTTTATTTTTTTTGCGGATATAAAGAAGAAAATCTCTTCTTCAATGGAAGATTAAACACTTTAACAGTTTTCCTACGTTCTAGTCCTGCTACTTCCTTAAACACCGCAGTGGGAATTTTAGAGCGTTGAATCCGGGCCTGGTTCAGCCCGAACCAGGCCAGGCCAGGACCGATGTAACTTTCAACTCTTACATTTTTTAAGCCCCTCTGAACAATTTTGTTCGCCGAACGGTACAGAAGGTAACGAAAAATGGTAAACTTCTCTTTCCATCCGTCATGGAAGGACCGATAAATAAATATTTCGGCTTTTCGATAGCCGGAACGGGAATGAGTACCGAGAGCCGCCGGGCGTTATCCACATGTATACTCGCCGCACGGTGCGAGGATTACTAAAAAGTGGCGCGATAACGCCACGATAACTCGGATAGCCCGTAGCTGCGTCACCGGCAAACGAGGTACGATAAATCTATCTCGCTCGCTGCGTTCACGCTGGATTTGCCTTTTTCAACGTCGGCTCGCGTGTCCCAATCCGGGGTTGTACGGGCGGCAGAGGTTCGCTGCGGGCACGTGTGGCTGTGTGAGCAGGCTATATTGGTTACGCGGATAGTGCGCTGTGAAGGCATCGGCGGTGAGAGCCAGGTGCGCGTAGTGTCGCTAGAATGGCCCGACGGTGCGTAGTAAAACTAGTAAAACACTGCCGCAGAACGAACCATCGACGCTCATCGCGTCAACCGGAAACACTCCGGGTTACTGCAGTTTATAGTACACTACGCCGACCATCTCTTGGTCTCGACGAGCGTTGCCGAAGTAGGCGATGTTCGTCACCTCTTAAGAATGATTGGCGATCCTACAGTCAAATGGCTAATTAAACCGGTTCAATACACACGGCTGATGGTGAGTTTATGGCAATATTGCTGTACAAGAGTTCCTGAAGCTAGACGATTTTTTTTCAACTTTTAATATTTTTAAAGCAAAATGCGTAATTTCAGACGGTAATGTGGAAAATACTATCGAACAATATTAAATTTGTCATTTTTACATATTTAGAAAAGAAAATGTTATGTGTATTGTACCGCGCTTTTCAAAGCTACTATCTTATAACGGGTCGGCTTGGTTGATGAGCAATGACTGATTCTCACTTACACTAGGATTTCGATTTTTGCGCCCTCGATTTCCTGAACAATCCTCACCACGGGGCGAATATCGATCGGCGCAGAAAGCTATGGGCAATGCTCGACAGTTAGTATGCGCGGGGCATGCGTAACCCCGATTTTGTTAAGTGTGATGCGGAGCCGGTCTCGCCGCTGTGAACGAAATCGAGGTCCTAGTGTAGTTTATTTTTTTGGTCCTAACGCACCGAGCAAGACCCCCATTCTTGCGTCATCTTTATATTATTCATATTTTAAATACATAAATTGCTTATAGATTTATAGAAAAAAAATACAATACAATATAGAAAAAAATCTGTGTAGAATAATTCCCAAAATGGTTGTTTCCTCATAAACGAAGCTTCGTTTTCATGAAATTATTTTTTTCGAGATTTTCATCTAGCCATCTTTGAAACGTTCGAAAACGTCGATTTGTTATGTTTCCGAAACGAATCACGTAAATTAATCAAGTAATCATGAAAAATATTATCGAACAATATTAAATTCCTAATTTTTTTTTATATATCACTCATATATCAAACATATAAATTAACTCATGTACTTGCGTGAAATGCAACACTAAAAAAAATACAATGCCATACACGAAAATAAACGTGTTGAGAAGAAATGCCCAAAGAAATGTTAGGATGTCAGGATTGCCATCGAATTCCTCGTTGCACTGCGAAATAGTTCGCGAAGCTCCTCTCGCAGAGTCAACCGATTCATTTGCCCCGCCCGATTTAAAGACCCAATCACCGAAGCGTTATCCACCCCGTACACCCCGCGGGTCCGAATATGCCGGTATAGATGGTCGATGATCGGTTGACGCGCGGTCATCCTCCTATCGGGCCAGTACCGCGCCGCCGCTAGGCCGGTGTACCTCCGGCAGAATATGCGTAAAGCTCCGCTCTCTCACCCTGCACGCCCGTTCCACTCTCGCCCCCATCAAATATGCAAACCTGCAAACGCGAAGTGCCATCCCGGGAATGACAAATTTCTGGCACACGAGCTATGAGGAACGTACACGCAGTAACGTATTACGGCGTATATACGGGGTAGCTGCTGGGCGCGGAGAGCGAGACAGTTCCAGCGGACCGCAGACTACAGGGAATTCCGGGGGGCTGGGGGAGGGGGGGAGGGTGTCGGGGGTGGAAGTTCGGCCGCCGAGGGGGCACGCAGGCGAGAAGGGGTCGTTCGTGCGAAAGATAACGCGTAGTTCGCGGCCAGAAACTCTGTAGGTTGGCCTCGCACTCATTGCTATGTATTCGGATCCTCACTGTCCGGTTAAAGCCCAGGGTGGTCCCCGAGCGTGGTTAATGCCTACGCATCCCCCGCTCGCGGGAGCGGTGATTTGTGGCGATTGTTCGGCTCTCGAAACGTCGCGCGTTGTTACCGTATATACCGGTCCCGGTTTCGGGAGATAGCAGCGACACTGGTGCAACATCGACCCTCCGGATGAATACGCGCGGATTCGCGCGGCTCGCTCATCGGGAGCGCGGACGAGCGTAACCCCGTTCGTACGGCGAGCCGGAGCATCGACGGCTGGACCACCGGTCAAGATCGTAAATTCATTTACCGCAAGGAGAGCGGAGGAATATATAAATATGTAGATGTAGGGCGGTGGTTGTTGGATCTATGACGAAATGTGTGGATGCAGCGGCGAATAGAGGGAACTTTTGATTCGGCTATGGCGTTCGCTGCGATCCACTGGGGAACTCGTTATTGCGACTGGCGCGACGTGCATCGAGGAATCGAGAGATCACGATTTGCATAGGCGCGATATCTGTGTTGGGGAAGTAATTTTATTGGGATGTTTATTTATTTATTTATGCCGTTGGGAAATTAATAGGAATCTCAGAACTGGCGCGCATCTTGATGAGAAGCTGGCGAGCAATCGGAGGGAGGTCCTGATTGGGTGGTTGGGCCGTGACGTCCGTGTTCGAGGGTCGATACTCGAGCGGTAGAGGCTCGATGAAGTCCCGACTTATATTCCAAAAATTTGGACTTGATCACGCGTTAGCTAAACAAAATCACCTAAATGTAGTGATTTTTACATGGAAAGTGGATCGTATTTATAAATGACTCTAAAAAATTGTTCGGTGTAGCCAAAGCGATGAAATTCGGTCCGATTCTTTAAAGGGATTCGAGTGTCGATACTGGAATCTTACACGAAGCCCTCGTAAGGTCCGAAACAGTATTCATGAAGTTCTGACTATTATTCCAAAATTACTACTTGGTCATACGTTAGCTAAAAAAAATCACCTAAATCTAGCGATTTTATATGGAAAGCGGATCGTATTTATAAATGACCCTAAAAACTTGTTCGGTGTAGCAAAAGCGATGAAATTAGGCCAGATTCTTTAAAGATATTCGAGTGTCGGTACTGGAGCCTTACACGAGGTTACACGAGGCCCTCGTAAGGTTCGAAATAGTATTCATGAAGTCCTAACTATTATTCCAAAATTTCTATTTGGTCATACGTTAGCTAAAAAAAATTACCGAAATGTAGTCATTTTTATATGAAAAGTGGACCAAATTCATAAAACTTTTTCTTTGGGGCTCAAGAAATTAGGGCCTATTCTTTAACTTCTTTCAAGCCGACCCTACCCGTACTCGCGCACTCTGCTTTACCGGCCGAGCGGTCAGACCCAAACTTTGACCTGGCTTCCCTGAGGTTTGTTTGTGAATCTGAAATCTCAACCACGATGCGAGATTCTGCAAACACGGAAGGTGGAGTCGAGTATCCTGTTTCGATGAAACTTCCGGACTGTGCAACACGACCAGTATAGCTAAGTATCGAAAGCACGTATAACGTATAGTTGACAGTTTGAATGAAAGGGTTGTTCTGTCTGCGGTTAATGCTTGACGAAACAATGAGATACCCATCCGGGCAGAGCCTTTGTTTCAGTTTGCGCCGGATGTTATGGGGTTTCGAGATAAATAATGCACCGCGGATCATGACAACGCTGCAACCAATGTTATCCAATCGCGGTACCGTGGATCGATCTTACTCGACCAAACCGTAAACGTCGAGGTTGCACGAAAATTAACAGATCCGATGGCAGATTGCGAAAATGAGAATGAAAAATGATGAACGTTTTTACATTTGCAAGCTTCTTGGTAGATAACGTTCGTTTTTTGTTGCCCAGACCTGGGAAGTGCTTGAAACACCGCGTACTTGTTTGGCACTTCAAGTATGCGCTTGAAGTACTCAAGTACTTTTTAGTACTTCAAGTATGCGCTTGAAGTACTCAAGTACTCTTTAGTACTTCAAGTATGCACTTGAAGTACTCAAGTACTTTCTAATACTTTAAGTATGCACTTGAAGTACTCAAGTACTTTCTAGGACTTCAAGTACCGGGGCAAAATGACACAGCCGGACTAAACGGCACAATGAGGACAAAACTCAATTTTTCAATAATTTTTGGATGCCCCATTTCGTCTCGACGATACATCCGGATTTTCAAAACCGTTTTGCCCCACGTACCACCATCGCCACCGTCCAAAAGTTATTGGAGAATTGCGTTTTGTCTCATTATCCCGTTTTACATTAAACTTGCATTATGGATACTCGATGACTAGCATGACATTCTGTTTCTATTAATATATAATTATCTGTCTAAACTTTTCAATAAGTATATTTTTAACCATAATTTAGTTTGAACAATTTTTTAACAAAAATTCTATTAAGGAAAAATAAGAGGAAATGTAAGGAAACGTAAGCAAAAATAAGTCTCCCTTTTCCATTTTTTTTATTAAATAAATAAAAAGCAGTGGCGGTGCATTCAAAGTAACACGAAGATTACTTTATATCTGAAATAGAAAAAAAAAACAATTATAGAAAGATATTTCATAAAAACCGTGAAGCAACGTTTCCCGTAAGTGACACAGCCTTCCATCCCAACTTCCGCCCGACACTCTTCCGCGTCCCTCGTTGGTATGTGCTGGGAGCCATCCTCTAAAAAAAAAGTAGATGTTTTATCGGCACTGTCGAGAATCGAACGGCTGATTCGAGAGTCTCGTATCGTCTGTCGATTTCCACTGGCTTCTGGCTGCTGCCGCCGGTGCATCTGGCGATGTTGGTGTCCGTCCGGACCCTCTAAACTTGCCGTATCAATACGACCACCACGTAATAAAACGGGAGTACTTGAGTGCGGAACGTTCCATCGAAAGTATAGGAAATTACATACAAACTGTTTACGGTCCTATGTGTACGGGCGAGCAGTACGTATATCGGAATAGAGATGGCAAAGTATCGGAGGGCAACGATGTCTTCATGACGAACGACATCTTTTTTTATTTCTTTTTTCTTTTGCTTTCCAGGCGTGGCAGACCGTCCCTCGCAGATGCAGTACATACACTTGACGTGTGTACCGTAGCATGGCTGTGTACCGTGCACGGTACACACGTTAAAGCAAACTTGGAACGTCTCCAGGCTTCCCCGGGGCGGCGATGGTTGCGAACGCCGTCCACTCGTAAATGCTCGTTCGCGGGCGCGCAACTTCGACCGAGATATTTAGTGGGCCGTGTATATTTCTGAGACGACGGGCAACGCGCAGTTTCCCCCTCGCCCATCGCCACCACCGGCACGAAGATAAATTAAATTGACTTGTCACTGGACAACCGGCGTCCCTAAATAATACTTAGCGCTGGATTAACGCTACTGGCGGGATCTTTACGAGCGTGCTGCCTTCGCGTTCCTTACACACTATACGAGAGTCATCTGGTCTCCTATTTTCAAGTGCGAGCGTCGTTCACGCGGATCCACCGGTGCACTGTGTTGAGCGTTCTATAGGGGCGATTTATCGCGTAAGATATGAGTTTCGCAAAACTAAGGTTTTAGGGATATTATCGTGTTGCCTGGTGAAAATAGAAATACATGAGAAACGCAATTACATCGTCGTTGCACATTAATTTTTTTTTTTTTTGGGAATTTCTTGTTTTATTTGGTTTGATTTTATTTCATTTTTGCGATCGGTGCTTATCATTTTTGCTTCGTGTACTTGTTTTCGGTCGGAGATTTAAGAGCCACGATGAGAAATTTCAAACCCGATGTAATATTGAATAGCGCGGATTTTTTAATTTTTTGTGCTTCTTTTTAATCTACCTCTGAGTCGCAAGGGTAACGAGATTGGTCGCCGGATCTGAATGGGTATAGGGTTGGAAATTTCCAGGACCAAGTTAAAGTTTCTTAGGCTCGAATTTTCAGACGTTAGTTTGAACTTACGGTCGAAGTTTGGTCCGAACTTCATTGCGTGCTTAAGATTTGTGTTACTTTCGAACCTCATTTCGACTTCGATTTCGTGCTTAAGTTTGATCTTAAGTTGAAACTAACGTCTTAAAATTTGACCCTTGCACACGTATTGAGAGTTCTATAAAAGCGATTTATCGCGTAAGATACGAGTTCCGCAAAACGTAGGTTTTTGTCGATAATATTGTGTTGCTGGGTGAAAATACTAACACATAAGAAACGTAGTTACATTGTTGTTGCATCTTGAATTATTTGGGAATATCTTGTTTCGTTTTGTTTGATTTTATTTAGTTTTTGTGATCGGTGTTTATCGTTTTTGCTTCGTGTACTCGTTTCTGGTCGTTGATTTAAAAGCTAAGACGAAAAATTTCAAACTAAATGTAATATTGAATATTATATTGAGTTTGAAATTTTGTTAAAATTTTTATTTTTTTGCCTTTTCACTCTACCCTCGAGTCGGAAGAATAACGAGATTGATCGCCGCATTTGAATGGGAATAGGGTTGGAAATTTCCAGGGCCAAGTTAAAGTTTATGCTCATGATGACTGGACGGTGGCCGCAGCTATTCGTCGACCACCTCCGACTCTATCGACTGTTTTATGGTAAAACTGTTTGGATCCAATTTATCTGACGCGCTGAAAGAACTAGGTCGTTTCCGGGCCATTGCTCTCCACCCTCCTCTTTCCTGTCTGGTTCTTTCCTGTCTGGTCCATTCCTACCTTCCCAGTCCTCCCGTTACCACTTTGCCCCTCTTTTCCACCCACCGGTTTGGAATACCTGCGAACCCGCGAAAAGAGCGAGTTTCCCTGAACCAGCAGGATCGTACTTAATCGCCGGAATTCCTGAGAGGCTGCGCCGATGCGCACGTAACTACGACTGACGAAAGTGTAACACGTGACTGAACCAAGCTAGACCAATATGCAGCTGGTAGAACTAAAAAAGCAATTTATAAAGCAATCAGAAAAATAGATTGACGGTGGTAAAAAATTGCATCGATTCCGTTTTATCTAGTGGTCAACTATATGTCTCAATAAAATTACCTACACAAAAGTCCATGTTGAGAAAATAAAATTTAAGGGCTGAAGGACTTAGATCGATGGCCCATTGGCAATAGCAATAGCATTATGAAATGTAAATAGTCATTGAAATGTGCCAGCATCCAAACCGTGTAATATATTGTCGATAAATACATTTACTGCTACTAAAATTTGAAGAAATCAAACGCGAAGAAGATAATAATTTGAGGTGTTTACTAATTACGAAATATTATGAAGCGCGCAAGCTCGTACGAACTACGAGCGTAACACGCTCATGCTCCTGCTTTGGATATAAATACAATAAACAAGAACCTATACGATAAATGCAATAAATAAGAGCCGAATGTTATGGGTTACATCAGTGATTTTTTAATGGTTGCAACTTCCAGTATACAATTATCCAGAAATCGTAATATAGCATATCCAATAGAAGTTACATTAATCACGTTCTCCGGTCTTCCTCAATAGTTCTCGTCATCCTCGTCTTGTCCTCCTGATCCAGGTCTATATAGTCCACGGACGAGACCGGCCACCGAAGGATCAGCACTCCTTCGATTCACTGCCGATTGGATGTTTGCGCCCATGGCCTGGATACCAATACCCAAGAGCACCAACAGGACGACGAATGCGTAGTAGAACTTCATGCTTTCTGGTACGAATACTGTGTACTTTCAACGATTCAACTTTGAAGGTTCTCAAAAAAATTGGCCTTTTATACTATTTTTTTTCAGTCGTTAAAGAGACACGCAGTAAAAAATTTTAATTAATAAAAATGCAGCTCCGCCTCTTTCGCGTGCTCTACTGATAAACGAATCCGGATATTTTGAAGGTTCTTATCGTTGTCATTTTCTTGCATCGCTTTTGAAGTATTTTGACAGCAGATGTTTCTGACGATTTTTATTTCAGACAATTAATTTACTGAATTTTTTCGAAGTTTTTGCTAATAATGATTGTTATTCGGGCTAGTGTTCTTTAATGCATAGAATCAAAGGGTTAATGAAAATGCACTCGACCGACGAACGCGCACGGTCGGATTTAACGTCCACAAAATTAAAAAAACATTTTGGATATGACTCCGGTAACTGATTGTCCAATTAGAATAGGAATGAATATGTACAACACACTCTCGGCTAATCAGTACATTTATTCATGATGAAGCCATTGATTTTGCAAAATTTATATTCATAAATACCGTTTCTTATCTTGAATTGCATAAACCGTACTAATCGTTAGCACTAATCGTTGAAACCCATATCATTGCAGAATCACTTAGGTTTCCTCACGTCGTCTTATTCAATGTCAGGTTGACGTCGACTTGCAGAATTTTCTTTGTCTGTCAAGATACTGTTGTCGATATTTGTAGCCGAAGTTTAATATATTCTTAAAATATAAAATTCGATAATGCGGGCGCCATTATTAATTTTCTGAAAAATCCTCCATTATCCATTTTTTCAAAATGGGTCATGGAAGTTGCTTCCATTATGCATTTTTTTAAAAACGGGGTAATGGAGCTCGCCTCATTATCCATTTTTTGAAATCCATAATTCAATACTCAAGAAATGCATAATACGCGGAAAATACATAAAAAAACGGTGCAAGAAAATAACAGCGATAAGGGAGACCCTTAAAAATATCCGGATTTTTTTTATCAGAAAAGCGCGTGACAGAGGCAAAGCTGCATTTATCATAATTTAAATTTTTTATTTTTTGCTGTTTGTCTCTTCAACGACTGGAAAGAAAAATAGTATAAAAGGCCAGTTTTTTTGAGAACCGTCAAAGTCGAATCGTTGAAAGTACGTGAACGACACGGTATTTGTGCCAGAAAGTATGAAGTTCTACTACGCATTCGTCGTCCTGTTGGTGCTCTTGGGTATTGGTATCCAGGCCATGGGAGCGGACATCCAATCGGCAGTGAATCGTAGGACTGCTGATCCTTCGGTGGCCGGTCTGGTCCGTGGACTATATACACCTGGATCAGTTGAAACAGGACAAGAATTACGACAACGTATAAAGAAGACCGGAGAACGTGATTAATGTAACTTCTGTCGCATATACTATATTATGATTTCTGGATAATTGTATACTGGAAGTTGCAACCATTAAAAAATCACTGATGTAACCCATAACATTCGGCTCTTATTTATAACATTTATCGAATAGGTTCTTGTTTATTATATTTCTATCCAAAGCAGGAGCATAAGCGCGCTGAGCTCATGCTAGTGTGGTAAAAAATTGCATTGATTCCGTTTTACCTGGTGATCAATTCTGTAACCCAACAAAATGATCAATCAATGGTTTTCAAGCTCCGATTACTACGCGTTCTAGTGGCACTACCGGCGTGTAGTCATCTGCAGTATAGTTCATGGTCGAAGACACATAAACGTCCTTCAATATGAAGCGCCCTTTGCGGTTTCTGTATATATTGTTCCAGTGTATATGCATATATATATACAGCCACTGTTTGTATAGTAAGAAATGCATTGCCGTAGCCGGTTACTTTTGCTGAGTGGTTCAACGAAGCCCGGAAAGGTTTCCGGCGAGGGTGAAATTCGGTCTCCACGCAAGAGACTATATACCCACTAGGTTGTTAACGAGGGAATGTCGTGGCGATAGAGCAGCACAAGTGTAGACACGACTTTGATCCTTGGGTCGTTGGGCAGCACGAAAGCATCCCCTTGACCATCCTCGCATCTATCTATAGCAATAAAATAAAATAACGTGGAGGAAAAAAAACTTAAGTGGAACTCCTGACTCGTACTACATTCCATCTCGTCAGGTCCAATGCCATATATAGAGCACACGGAACTATAATTTTTCATAGAAAAAGTTCCATAAAGGACGATTGATGTTTTTAAAACGATATCTCGCTCGGTGCAATCGCTTCAAAGATTGACCTTAAAGGACACCCTTAAGGGCACTTAGGGTCGAATTTGAAGACGATAGTTTCAACTTAAGATCGCTCTTGATATCGAATTTAAGATTAAAGTGGGTCCTACTCACACTTTATTGCGTGCTTAAGATCCATCTTAAATTCGAACTTAAATCTGAACTCAAATTCGATTGTAGTTCGAGTTCGATCTCAAGAGCGATCTTAAGTTCAAACTAGTGTCGTCAAATTCGACACTTAGATTAGTCAGATCCAAGGCTCTTAGGCAGTCTTAGAATTATCGCCATGTAGAAATGTATCGTGGACGGCTCGAGGCCTTAAGACTATGTGAAATCCCTTCCCGCCCGACCCGAGCTCGTTAGATAACGAAACGTGTAATGCATTTTTTCCACGGATGCCAAACAACTTCCGGTTAAAAGTAAATACACTCATATGATCCGAACATCAATGCAGCTTCTTGATTATCAAGTTAAGTGAGAGTTTGATTCGAACGTAAATGGTCAGAATGGGTAAAGAAAAAATCAATTGTAGTTTTTGTTAGCGACAGCGATATTTCACATGCTCTTCATCGACGCCTGGGAAGTGGGCTGTACCTTTATCCAATTCTCACCCGATCCTGAAACTACCGAAGACGTTTTCACATGAAATTCTAGCGAATTTCCGCCCGCTGCTTTCTTTATGTCAAGCCCAATCAGCGCCCCAACGTTCCGTACCAGAGACTGCCGATCAATGTGAAGATGTTTGCGTAACGAACGCACTCCTACTCTATTATAGTACGCGGTGGTGCTCTATTATAGACGCGATAGACCGCCTCTGTACGAACTGTTCTCGACATTATCCAACCTCCTTGTGAATTCATCTCGCGGTGCAGCGGCACCGCTGCGTGGGATGTCGTGAAGAATCTTTACGACTTTCTTTCGTTCGCCCGCTCTCGTCCCAACCTCGGCGTATCCGTTTCCTCGCAGTGAATCTTCCGCTTCTTTCCCCGAACAGATTTCTATCTCGAGAAACGACGCAATCGATATTTATTGCTATAATTCACATGAATATCGAGGCGCCGGGTTTTATCGGCGGTGCGCGAATATCCTGCGCTTTTGAACCGAGCACACACTCTGGTACCACATCGGGACTAACTCGATCAACGTCTGCCGACTGATTATCAAGTTCGACGGCTGAACTCGGTGGTACACTGCATTATCCCAATAGTACGTCGGAATAAGAAATCTATCTTTACATTTTTTATATTCCGTATAAAAAAAAACATTAAGCAAACATTTTTATACAAAAAATAGTGAAGTCCAAGTACTTAGTTGCGCTTTCGTGAATTGTTGACACAATCCTCCGTCGCTCGAAACGAGTTGAAAAGTATTATAAAAGAGGGAAGTCGGGCGCGTTTCCAATAAAAACTAAAATCGTCAAGTTCGGGTCTGAACTCGGTCGTACACTGCATTATCCCAACAGTACGTCGGAATAAGGAATCTATTCCCAGGTGCGGATGGCCGACGATTAGCTTTTAGTCGGCAGCAGGTTGGCAGCCGATGATCGGATCTCGACGAATATCCAGCATTGGTTAAACTGTCGATTGACAACCAGTCCAACGTTGGGCTCAATAGTTGGAAAAACGCTGCTTACCAGAGTTGAGCCGGCGCTGGCATATTGTCGTAATGATGCGTGTTCGGCGATATAAAGTGGAAGTTCGCTCACGACGTCGAACGACTTTGGTCCAGTACCCGGTAGCGACGTTCAGCCAACGTCCAACACCAAATATTTATATACAACGCAATTTTTTTTTATTTGCGCGACTGCTGAATTCTTTTTTATTATTCCACATTCCTTTATTATAGTTTTATCCACAGCACTGTACTGCAGACAGCCTAAGTTTCATCAATATTATCAATTAAAGTGTGAATACAAAAATGAAATAATAAAACGAAGACAATTTAAAGCCATTGCTGAATTAATATTAGAGAGGCAGTAGACATGCAGCTTTTATATAAGATTCGAAAAAAAACTTCAAGGTGAGCATAGCCGAGTGCGTAAGCGCGTGGACTAGTGTTCCGGGGGTCAAGGGTTCGAGCCCCATTACCGACTGAAAAATTTATTCTGATCATTCCAATGTGTGAAGATAAAACGGTACAAAAAAGCTATTGTAGGATTATAAAAAAAACATTTAAAAGTCGCGCAGATCGATAAAAAAAATGGTTCTTTGCGTATTAATATTTTCCCTTCAACGTTGGCTGGACATCGGCAGCCAACATTGGAGCAACGTCGTTTAAGAACGTTGGGCCGATGTTATCATCCCAATGTAACTGGTAGTCGGTCCTACATTGGCGACCAGAGTCGAGTCGACTTTCTAACTCAGGCGCTCATAGTTGGTCCAACGTCAGCCCGGCTCTGGAACCGCACCTGGGTTTATTTATTATTTACATTTTCTGCATCTCGCGATTAAAAAATAAAAAAAATATTTAAAAACAGCGAAATCTGAGTACGTAGTTACGCTATCATGCATTGTTGATACAACTAAAATTATCAAGTTCGCCAGCTGAACATGGTCGTGCACCGCATTATTTCAACAGACTACGTCGAAACAAGAAATCTATCTTCACATTGGCTTTATCTCGTAATGAAAAGAAAATAAAACTGAAAATAATAGCGACGCCCAAGTACGTAGTTACGTTATCGTGCATCGTTGATACAAGTCCGGCACCACCGAGATAATTGGTCGGCCGCTCGAGGCGAGTCGGAAAGTATTATAAAAGAGGGAAAACCGGGCGGGTTTCCAATAAAAACTAAACGCGGTGGCGCGTAGCGCCGGCAAAGCGGCGGGGACTGTTTTACGAATAAATATTTGTCGTTCGAGACTCGAACGACCTCGAGGCGATTTAATCCGCAATTAGCGGCGCGGCTCTCGTTAACGATTGTACTGTATACCGGTGGTGTGCGTTGCACGGGGGTGCGGGGGAGTTTGCTGTTGTTATACTGTTGCAGATTGGTTCCGCGAGTGTGCGCCCCCTTCTTCGTCCCCTTCGGCGCCGACGCCACGACAAAGACTCGAACATGCCTTTGTCGAGAATTTCGGAGGTTGTCGAGACTGGCAAACCTTGGTTTAGCTAAGCTGCAGGGAGCTTTCAGGAAACTCAATCAAGGCCCTGGTTGCTCGCTAGGATTTATTCGCAACCGCAAATGTTTTGTTTTTTTGGTTTTGCTTCCTCATAGAAAAAGCTACGTTTGCGTAAAAAAAATTAGATTTTAGTGTCAGAGTACTTAAAATAATCTCATACTCCGAAAAATGTGATTTTTGTAACTCATGCATGAAAAGTGCAGGTTTATGTGCGGGCCGGCCGCGACATACAGTGGGGTTTTTCGAGAAGGCGTTCAATAAATACTGGAAGCGTTGCATAAATACTGTGCGCATGCGCACATCCGTCTGTTTTTTCCTTTATTGTCACGCCCGGCCAGCAAAGTAAACCGGCACCTTTCATGCATTCGTCACAAAAAGTAGTATGCGATACGTGTACGTAAAAGTGGACTCCCGACGGCGGTTGCGAAGTGGCCGCACTCGCCTTCTCTCGCGTTACAACAGCAATCAGCTTCGCCTCGTGTCGTTGTAGCGCTCGATCCGGCTCGTGCAGCCACTTCCCAACCTTCGCCGAAAGTCCGCTTTTACGCACTAGTATGGCAAAGTACTATTTTACTTGGGGTCCAGACGTATGTGTGTATATGTGTGTGCGTGTGTGTGTGACAGACTTCAATCGTTTAAAATGATCAAAACTCGGAAAATGTTTGAGATGTTTGAGAATGAAAATTGAGGCCGATTTGAAGATTTTACGGGATTTTGAATTTTGTTAAAAATATCTGGCATGTCTAACTTCGGTACATTTTAAGCTGTCGTCCTAAAACTGCACACAAATCTAATATTTTGATGAACAACATTTGGTATTGAATTTGGTAGAAATCTATCCAAGCGGTCGGATTTTACAAGATTTTAATTTTTTTAGAAAAATTACTAAAAAATTGTCCAATTCCAGTAAACATGGAGATATCGAGCTTAAATTTCAAACATGAATGAGGTAACACTGCAAAACGTGTGGTATTGCTTCTGACGAAAGTTTATTTTTTATTGTTGTTGATTGTAGATTGATTTTATGAGATTTTGAAATATGTATAAAGTATGTTTTTTATGGTCGCTGCGAGTTTATGCATGAAATGTTGCCCCAGGAGGGAAATAATATGGAGATTCGTCATCAGTGTGGCAAAAATACATAAGACATGCCGTCAAAACGACGAATTGCGCAAATTTTAGTTAGTGATTTTCAAAAACGACGTTGACCTTTAAAGAAGTTGAAAATTGAAATTCCTCATAAAGGTTGAATTTATCCTCATAAAGGTTGAAAATTGAAATTTTCATACCGCTTCTTCATAAAGGTTGCAAATTTTTCTTTCGGGTTGAAATTATTCAAAGTAGAAATGAGCCTACTCATGCACCGTCTAATTAAAGATTCAGGTGGAGCGGAGTCGATCAGGGCGTTTAATAATCCGCCGAACGAAAGAGGATTAACCGCACCGCCGGCATTATTCACCATAATCATTACGGTTTAATTATGAATGCGGAGGAATTCGCCGCGGTCACAGTTGTTGCGCCCAGCGTCGCAAAGCCATTTGTAAAATGAACTATTTTGTTTCCGCGTCCCAGCACAAATAAATTGGACGAAGTTTTGTTTTTATTTTTTTCTTTTTACGGCGATATTGTTTGTTTCGTAGCTATTGGTTGCAGCGCGCGCAACCCCGAGCGGCGGAACCGCAGGAGTGACTACGCGTCTCTCTTTTCGTCCGTCCGCGCGCCTTTTTTTCGTTCGCTTTCTTTCCTCTTCGGGAAAAGAGGAATGGAACTAAAAAAAAATTTTAAAGGAAAACGAAAAGAACGGCAAGAAAGAGTGAAGTGAGAGTCGGCAAGTTACGTGTACGTCGGGTGCAATTGTACAAAACAGAAGAAGTAGAACTGAGGAACCGGAAGAAGCGAGAGAAGAAAATTCGCTTCTTTGTTGGCGCGCGGTTCCTTCGGGCATTTCCCGTGGGATAAGATCTCGCGTTGCTCCGCCATCCGCGAGGAGGGGAATAGCACTCGTCTGTACCACACCGGGCCGCCGATCCTTTTACTTTCCTTATAACGCGCAACGTCGGTGGTGCACGGCACGCCTCCGAGTTCTCGGACCTTTGCGATCCGTCAAACAAACATTCATGTCGTCCGAAAGAGTTGCCAAAAAATTATGATTTAATTATTCGTTGTCGATATCGGTAAAAACGTATTTATGTGATAATTATTGTAATTATGAAAATTGGCGCACGGAAATAAAATATACCTACTTTTACCGGAGAAGATCCGTACGGTGAGTAGAATAATCAACATGAAAAGTAAATACTGAATCTGAATAGTATGGATAATATAAGAAATATTAGGTTGCTAACAGCTTTTGGTGCGCAAGTAATTTTATACTGTTATAATTTTAATAATTCCGTTTACAATAACCGCACGGAATATCTGTTTGTACCAGAAAAAATCCGCACGATAAATTAAATAATCTACACAGAAACTAAATACTGAATCTAATTAGTACCAGAAATGTAAAAAATATGATAGCGATAAAATCTCTTGGTGCGTATAAATATTCGAATTTTTCCGGCTGCCATATATTTCATCAGGACCACATCAGGCATGAGTCCATCGGCCTATTCAGGCTTGCCTGATTATTACCTGATATGCACCAGTTCTGGTACCAGTAAGGCAGCGTCATCAGATTTGCCAGATTTACACCTGAACTAGGCCATTGCCGGCTGCAGTTAAACACACCGGATGTGTTATCTTGGAACTCACCGGGTACGACCCTGATAGGAAATTCATTCGATTTGCCGGATAGTTAAAACTTGTATTGGTTCAGTTCAGGACTAAGCTATACGTATAAAAGGCTTCTATTTTTATAAATGTCAACTACGTAATTGTTTATTAACCTCTTCCTAATGTGCGATGCATATACAAATTTCTAGTGTCTACATCTCATAAATCATTCTCACTGTCGCAAAACAAAATCTCGAATCGCACATTTTTAACTGGCTTCCCTGATGTAAAATAATCTACAAAATATATTAACAAAATCATTTCTTAAACATCATCTACAAAAAAGATAACTTACAAATCCAACAACGAAAATAAAACACAAATGAACACATACGTAAGAAGCCTTTCATTCATTGGTCCAACTTCTCATCATATTGTAATAAAAATGTTCTAACAAAATAAATGACGGTTAGAAATAGCCACGTAATTGATTTAAACAAGTACAATCATGATTTAAACATGATTTACACAAGTACCTCATAAACATAAAAACAGAGATACAACAATTGAATGTTAAGTCCTTGAATCACGATCCACAGTATTTCTAGCATACAGTATGTACAAGTTCCGAAATTTCATTCGCAAGTCCTAAATAGCCAAGTGGTTTGGTTTCCGACTACGAATTTAGGTGACCGGGGTTCAAGCCCCAAATTGGGCAATAAATTACTATTGTTTTTCCGAGATAAACATGTGAGAATTAGTAAGGTATAATCGACTATAATGAAATAACGTGTTCAACCCCTGGCTGAATTAGTGTAAGTGTCATATTTTTATAAATTTTGTTGTAAAAAAAAGAACGGTGCGTGGTCCGGGCCATGTCAGGCCCATATCAGGTCCTGAACTTGGACCGGATCCTGATGCCGGATTAGGACCGGATTTGCGTGCACGTTCCACCACGGATCATGGCCATATCGACGTGCCATATCCGGGCCGGAGTTGATTCTCTGGCGCGCCAAGTATGATAAAATTTCTACTCGGGTTCTTGCGTTGCCGAGTAAGTTTATCCTCTCCGTGTTAAAAAAATACGGTATGGAGCTCACCTCTCAGGTACGAAGCGATGAGACTCCGTTCGTCACGTGCGGTAGAGCTGCATTATCTTCTTCGCCGTTTTCACACCCGTTGATCAACTTCCTCCCGTTCCACTTTGCCCGTGCCTCTTCCTTTTTATCACTCCGCCTGCTCCTATTCGCTTCTTATCCTCAGCCGAAAAAAAACTCCAAATCCGAACACCATAAACTACGTTCAGCGATTTACGCAAACGTGTCGAACGAGCCGATCGATCTTCCCGTGCGGAAAATAAATTGAAGAACAAAAAGAAAAAAACTCTACGTAAGATTTTTCCGTCACTGTAGAGAGTCTCGACGCTCAAGCTTTATTTTATTTTCATGTTTCTCTCGATATTTATTTTATTTTCTTGTTTCTCTAGTTATCTCACCTCCCTCGTTCTTGGCTTCTTCCTTTTTTCAAATTTTTATTTTTTTATATTTTTTTTACTGGTCTTCGACACTGTAAGAATAACACATGGGACGTGATAAGTCGAGCTCGCGCACCACAGCAATCGAATCGAAGCCGAGTTATCCAGCGGCAACACACGAGCCCCGGCGAGGGCGCAGATTTACGATACCAAACCGATCAGACGGAAAAAAACACAGCCCGCTACTACTTCGTGTTCGTTATCTTCCGCGGTGGTTTCGATAGATCGTTTCTCGTTAAGGATCATCTCACTTCCGCTCGCGGTTCGGTTAACTCGGTACACCGAGACGACGCGTGTGCATGTATTACATCTTCCTCCCCACCTCCGGCTCGTACAACGTGCTTCGCTTATTGTTGTCGATTTTATCGGAAGCCTTTTCAGAGCCAGCAGCACCACCGGCAGCCACACCGCACACCCGATAATCGTCCCTCGTTACAGCTGGCTGTCCGACCGCTTGCTTCTTCGCTCAGCTCCCGCAATCGGGCCTCCGTTCAGTTACCCTCCGCTATGTGCTATATCGGACCTACACATTATTTATGGCAATTTTTTTTATTAAGAAATATTTAAATATTTAAAGGCGAAATAATAAAGGTAGAATTTCTCGCCTTAATAAAATTTTTGCGATATCCACTCAAATCCGATCTAATCCAATCTACATCCAATCTAATCTAATCTACTCCGATCCGAATCCAATCTAATACGATTTAAATCCAAACTGGCCCGTTGATTCCAGAAACGAGCGCCGATTGCAAAAAAAGATCCAACAGAATATGACGATTACTCACTTTTTGCGGAGTTTACGGCAATTAATCCCGCTTTCAACCAATTCGGAAGGGCACTCGCATTTTCGTTAAAAAAATCGTCTGGTTTCTTGATAATTAATATGGAAAATATTTTATTCACTAACTTTTTTTTATTCACTACTAAAATAGTCTAAAAAAAACGGCCGGTTCTGTGCTCCGCTTTATCCTCTCGGCGCGTCATTAGCGGCTATCGGAAAATAGCGGCTGCTGTGCACCGCGAAGCCTCACAAACTTCGGTAATGCATCGATTTAATTCCAGTTACGAGTTATCGATTTAATTCGTTACACCAGGCCACGGGTATGTGGCAGGACGAGACGAACGAACGGGAAGATCGAGAGGGTAGACGTGCGGCCAACTGGCTTTCAGATCGCGGGATAAAGCGCTAGCCCGCTAATTGGCGTTCGGCCCCGCCGTACACCGGATCCTATCCTACTACGTTAATTATATTTAATTGCGGGACCGTTAATTATATCTTTAATTGCCGTGTACGGAAGCCCGACGGTTTGCACCACCCACGCTTTGCACCTATAGAGCATACCCTATTGCATACACAGAGATACCAAACGTACAAGTTGGCGTTTACGTTTGCACGCCTACTTCGGAACACGCGGCGGTTGTGTATTTACGTTCGATCGCTTTTCACTGCTGAATCGGAAAAAGAAACTCGTAACGATGAATTTTTTTTTGCAATTTCATACGAAACAAGTGACATCGAGGCGTATCTGGTTTTACTAAAAAACTGGCAGCGATCAGACGCTTCGCACGCCTATTCGAAAATCTGGGTATTTGGTCTTCTATTTTTGTACTTTTATGGAATTAAATGTTATTTTTTTCAAGAAAACTATATAACAATGTCAATACAAATTTAACCATAACCACTGAACACACAGTCTGGTTTATTCGACTGAAATTGGTCGTCGAACTACTCCAGCTTCAGGTTCGTACGGCAGCCAATACGGGAATATTACTTAAGCGACAGCAATACATATCGAAAATGCGAGTTATGTTGTCCACGGATTTTTTTCTGGATGTGTAATTTACGTGCGATAGCTTTTCACGGCCGAACCGGAAAAAGAAATATGTACCGATGAAATGTTTTTGCAATTTCATACGATTCAAGTAACATCGAGGTGAATTCGGATTTACTCAAAAACTGAGAGAGATGAGGCGAATCACGCGCCAATCCTTAAATATTGGTATTTGGTTTTTTATTTTTTCGACTTTTATGGATTGAATGTTATTTTTTTTTAAAGAAAACGATGTACCGACGCTATTGATAGCCAATGCAGTGTCAATACAACAAATTTAACCATAACAACTGTACACATGGCCTGGATTTATTCGACTGTAATTGGTCGTCGAACTGCTCCAGCTCGAGGCTCGTACGGCGGCCAATTAGGGAGAATTTCTCAAGCGACAACAATACATATCGAAAAATACGAGTTATTTTCTCCACGAATTTTTTGAAGAGGAAGAAAATACATGCGACGTATTCCATTCAATTCCCATTTGCTCTGTGCCCATCGACCGCGGTCGCGGGCTCGCCCGAGTCGACAAAATTTATCGAGGCGATCACGCTTTTTTTAAGTTTTATTTTCGACGATCATAAATCGCGTAATCGAACTTCGGTCGGGGAAAAAAACCCTTCCTCGTTAAGCGTACGATCGAAGATTCAAATTCACTAATGCCTCTCGACGGAGCCGGATTCCCATCGAACTTTGCGAATCAGTCAGCTCGCCCACTAAAATTTACTCTCTACCCTGCGGCTCTTTTTTCTCCCCCACCCGGTTCTCCTTCCGTTCACCCTCCGAATCCTCCTCCGCAAACACTTCCACAACAATGACGACCTTTATCCTTGGAAAGCCACAGGAAGAGGGTTGTCTGGCGGTATCGCGCCCTTGGCCAATCGTCGAGGGTGCTGGAGCGGCCCTAGTGGGATGATTCCTACTTCCAATTTCTACCCCTCTTACTTTCTTTCTTTTTCTTGCACCCCCTCGCTCGCCCGCGGCAAAACTAATTCGAATTTAGCGCATTCGCTCGGTGGATCTTTCGTTACTTTGTTACGATCACTGGCCGAACAACCGCCTGCGAGACTTTCGTGAAGATCTCTTATCCCCGGCCGGCTTTCAGCGGATTAATCGCGTCTCGTCATTACGTCAATTCGAACCATCGGCGGCCAAATTGAGCGAACATTCCCAGCATTATCGATACTAAGCGGTTCACCGCGGAGCGTTAGGAGAATTTTTATTATTATTATTTTTTTTTTTTTGGACGCCGAAGACCGTCCGGACAGTGCCGTTTTCGGAGTACACCCCGCAACGCAGCGGGTCCTCGACTCGACTGAGGGCACTCCTCTCGTTCCCTCAGCGACGTGCCACACCGCCAACCACCCCCGGAGTGGAAACTGCGCGCAGTCGCAAATTCGCGTGGTGCACGGTCTCCCGTGTTATTAATTGTTGTAGATCTCCCGTTCGCGGGCAGAGCCGGCCCTATTGTACGTTTTACCGTTTCTCGACTATTACCGCGTCGTCAAACGCTCCTTGGTCATTAACGAATCACTTTTGAGCTTTGCGAGAGCATCGTGAATCGGGCGCCGGAGTTCTTTGTCGGTGTCAGCTTTGTGGGCATCTCTGGAATAATTTCGGGCGTTGATATGGGACTGCGAGGTTTTGGTTAAGGGAACGCTGAAAGGCTACTCTTAGCATCTCATCATTTATGTCACACACAGTCCGTTTTTCATGAGGAACCAACATTGTTTTTAACCCAATGTGGTGAGCAACACCCTCGACCCTTCTAACTTGCCTACTTATTTTTCCTTACCTTGTGCCTATATTTCTTACTTTTCTTATCATATTCTTTTCACGTTTTTATTTACCGTTATTGGCTAGTTATTTATTTATTTGATTAACCCTTCAAGTACCGGGAACTTTTTGCCGATCGCAACTACCATGCATTCTTTTCAGCACAAAAACGATACGGATGTTCGTAATACATTTCCTTCTGCGCTATCTAAAAATCAACACTTCAAGGTGCATCTGTGAATTTTCACAGATTTTTTTTAGCACATTAATGTGTTATTCGAATAGTTCGAATGTTGCGCCTTGGCAAATTCTAGGTCCTCGTTGAACAAGGATTCGGTACGTGAAGGGTTAACAACGGACTAGGCCCAATTATTACAAGGACGATGGGAATCTAATCCTCCAGTGAACTATGTAGGGGAGATCCGTCGCTTATAAATTGCACAAAATGCATACTAGTCCATAAGAAAATATGGCGATTAATTCTTATTCAAGGGGTTAGTAATGTAAGGAGTTTATTTCTGAAGCTATGCTTTTGTTCTGATTCACGTTCATATTACTTTATTAATTGTTACTGTTCGTCTCATATTCTTTTCACGTTTTTATTTACTGTTCTTTTGGTTTGTGTCCAGTTCTTTGGCGTTATCGGCTATGCTTGTCTTCTGATTCATGTTTCATATTATTTCACTAATTGTTACTTTTCTTCTCATACTCTCATATTTTTTTCTTATTTTTTCTTATATTATTTTTTATCATGTTTTTTGCAGTTGTCTTTTTGGGTTGTAAAGATTGTTCGTATCTTAATGCACGGTGTACGGGGGCTTAGGCTCCAGAACACGAAATAAGCGAATCTATTTATCTATCTATCCTTTTCACATGTTCATTTACTGTTTTTTATTTGTATCCAGGTCTTTTCCTCTATTCGGTTACGCCTCAGAATACACCAAAAAAAAACGAATCTATCCATGTTTCCCAACCTCGTGACCAAATCGAAAAACAATCTTTCACTCGTGACCAAATGCACGAGATTCTCAGTCCAGCGTTCCTCTTCATTGATCCGTTCGATCCCATAAATAAAATCCGTGAAACGAGTCGCTCAGCAGGTGTTGGCGTCGAAAGAACCGGACGGTGTAAATTAATTAGTGAATTTTTTTTAAAGGAAAAGCAGAGCCGGCCCTCGAGACAACCGGATTTTGATCTTTACGGTCGGCCCGCCGTTTCGTTCCTTCCGCCACTTATGGAGCCGAGTAGTTTGCATGCAAGGTGTTTCATTCGCGAGGACGAGCAGAGTGGCGAGGCCGCGCGCTGCAGTAATGCGAGACGATGTACCACATCCAGCTAGGTGGAGGCTTCACCTTCTGGACCGCTATCGCTGGCGCGAGGTGGGCGGCCATTAAACCTTGAAAAGGTAGCCCGCCGGTGGTACCGGTCTCGGCAATTAGAAGCTCGACTTGCCGAAGAGCTGCGGCCGCTCCCACGCCATAAACATGTTACTCCCGTATTCGCCCACACTACGGCTTTCAGCTGTATCGCGCTATATCTGTACTGCAAGGTGGTAGGTGAACGAACACACGCAGCCGGCTGTGAGTCCTCGTCGTCGTGCCACCGCGTGCTGCGGGTTACGCCCGCAATAACGCACCTACGTGTCGTGGCTGACGCGCGGCGAATATCTCAGTGGCCGACACCCCGGTAGCAGCCAGACGAGCCGCATGCGAGATATAAAATAAGATGAAAATAACTGAATAAGGAGAAAAAGAAGAAGAGGAAGAAAAAAACGGAACATGAAGAAACCCATTACTACAGTGGTATACAGCGGTGGAGCGCTTTACCGTAAATCAAGAAGCCTTACACCCCCGGTGACTTTTACCGCGTGCTCGCAGATCGTGCGAGGCGAGCATTCGCTTCGAGCTATCGCACGGCTCTCGCTGTTCCCAGCTTCTCGTAAACACATGCGATGCCGCGAATCATTGAAATTTGAAGTTTCGTACGTGACAACATTTTTCAGGGAATTATTTTTAATATCGTTTATTTTTCACCAGCGCTTTATGCTAGCTGACGTGAGGCAGCCACGTTCGCGCGCACTTTCGGCGTGAGGAATGTGCCACTAGCATGACTTTCGGCGGTTGTGGATCACCCTCTACACACTAAAAAGCGAATCAGCCGTTGTCGGCCTGGTGATCAAAGATTGTTGGACGTCTCAGGGTCGAATTATAAGACATTAGATTGAACTTATAAGATTGAAGTTTGGCCCGAACTTTATTGCGTGCTCAAGATCTATTTTAAGTTGGAACTTAAGGTCGCACCTCGGTTTGAAGTTAAGGTCGAATCTCAATTCGAACTTGAATTCGTGCCCAAGTTTGATCTTAAGTTCAAACTTAAGATCGAACGCGAACTACAATCGAATTTGGGCTCAGACTAAGTTTGAACTTACGATCGATCTTAAGCTCGAAATCAAGTTCGAACTGAGGTTAGGTCTTAAGTTCGATCTTACGATGGACATTAAACACGCAATGAAGTTTGACTTACACTTTGATCTTAGGTTTGATTTTAAGAGCGATGTTAAATTCGATCTCAAGAGCGATCTTACACGTTCGGACAAACGTCTTAAAATTCGATCCTCAGTCTTAAAATTCGACCTTCAGTCTTAAAATTCGACCCTTGTCAACTCGATCACACGGCTGTCGCTGTTCCCTCTTTTTCGTAAATGCACACGACACCGAAGATCATTGGAACTTGAAGTTTCATACACGACGACATTTTTTAAGAAATTACTTTTAATGTAATCTATAGTTTTATGGCGGCTAGCACGAGGTTCGTGAATTGCGTCATACCTGCCCATACCCTCAGCTCCAGGAATATGCCACTGGCATAACTTCCGGCGGTTCTGGATCACCCTCTACATCCCCAAAAGCGAATCGGCCGTCCTCGCTCAATCCCTTCCCCTGCCCATCAAAAATCGTTGGCCGTCTCGGTCTTTCGTCAACTCGATCGGGACTTTAAAACAATTTTGATATCTCATCTCCAGCCTTATATACTTTCTTGTTCTTTCTCATCTCGGGGATTTTCGTCGCGTCTCACCGACTAGGAGTCTTCCCACCGTCTTTCCATCTTCGTCTTTCAACCTCCTCCTTTTTCCGCACTAACTCCGTCAGCTACTCGACGAAGTATTCCCGGCCGTCTACTTCGCGACTTCGCGAAAGCGGTTCTCAGACTCGTCCCAACCCTCGACCCAGCCCCTTCTATAAACCTACGCGCACGTCCAACAGTTCTGCGATCGGTCGTGTCGTCGCTCCACTACATTGGAGACAACTTTTCAATCTCCAGCTCGGGATAAATCTGTTACGAAAAGGCGGTCTTATATCTGCTTTCGCAGAATCGCAGGAGTTGCGACCTGGCAAATGAACCAGCGTGGGCCGTCATGCTGACTCGATAATCGGTGACGAAATGTCGGGAATCGTCGGGACGAACCATCAATACAACACATTCTTCTTGCTCCCAATTTCACTTTTTCGCCTCGGGCGGAGAAGAGAAAAATTGATACGGCTACGTTGCGATGAAATTTGGTCGATCCTATATACGTTGTACAATTGAATAGCGGGACTGTGAGAAGACCCTTGCGCAACAGACGGAAGTTCATCAATAGCGAGCAAAGTAGATTCCGAGTATTTCTTCTAGTCGAAGGTTCGGTGATTTTTCGGAACAACGCTGCTGTTAAATCGAATTCGAGCCTGCAGGGGGAAAATGTGTATATGTTTGTGTCTCGTCGTATTGTAGACAAAACAAAAGTAGAAACCTCCCTCAAGGCAAATGATGAATATGACGATGTACGTAAACTCTCATTTATCGTTCGCGAAGAGTTGCCAGTTGTAGCATGCGATGCAGTAATTTAATATTTCCGACGTCTAAACGGTGAACGTTGTTTGGAAATCCGCTGCAGGAAAACTTTACCTTTCCGTAAAGTAGAGCGGAGACGTGTACTATTTCCGGGATAAAGGGCTTTCCGGGCTAGCTCCATCGATTCTCCGTACGAGCCCTTTCGTACCTATATTCCATGATCCACCTTGCCCGCGATCCTGGCAACGCTTGTGCTCAGCTCGGTGCTACACCCTGCGCTTTCCACCTTCCCCGTCTTCTCTTTATCTCCGCGGGCGAACCATACCGTTTCTGCACTCCTTTCTCTTCTTAACCAAATAAATTAGTTGTCGCAAAGGAGCAAAGGGACCGAGAGAACGAGAGTGCCAGGTTGGCGGACCGACGATAAAATTACCGAAACGAGCTTAGCGGCGGGGCGGGCTTGGGCCAAAGGACCCTCAGCAAACCTAGCCACAAGTGTTCACGGAAACTCAAGACAAAAGAATGCTACGCGATGGGGAACTGAGCCGTGTGTGGAAATTCGCAATGAATATTACTTTGTAATCCCATCACGACCTTTGAGACTCTCTCGCAATCGTCGGGTAAGTGTAATCTTTTCGAGGAATGAAACGAAATTGCCATTCCGGTGCAAATTTAGTACTCGCCACTGAGCAACCGCCACTACGATTCCCGGTAATGAGTCCTGAAAGTTTTTTCTTTAAACAAGCGAATACGAATTTACTGACGTCAGTTATGACTTCATTGAGTATTACCTGCTCATGTTTAATGGCTGAAGCCTCTTTTTCCACCTCTGTTCCATAGGCCAAAAGACGCTGAGCAAACCTAAGTGCATGCTAGATTTGCTCTTTTACAGTTAGCTTCTTTTTCACCTCTTCTCCATCGGTACTTGCTGCGCCATTTCCTATTTGATCAAAACCATCGGTATAACAATAGCCCCACGGTAATACCATTATATTGTTTTAACTACGGTGAGATTGGGCCAAAGGACGCTGGGGCCCGTTCAGAAACTTACTTTGGATAAAGTGGAACGAGAGAAAGTGATGCGAATGTCAGAGAAAGAAGCTAGTTATCCGGGTACGATTTCGGGTCAAATTTTAAGACGTTAGATTGGGCTCAAGATCGCTCTTGAGATCGAACTTAAGATCGATCTTCATTGCGTGCTTAAAATATAAATAAAGTTCGACCTGAAGATCGAATCTCAATCCGAACTTGATCTCGTGCTGAACTTTGATCTCAAGTTCGAATTCTAAGTAACCGCTGCTACGATGTCCGGTAATAAGTCCTGAAAGTTATTTCTGTAAAGAAGCGAATACGAATTTCCTTCCGTCCATCCTGACTTCATCGAGTATTAATTGCTCGCCAGTCCGTAGCGATCAGGGTCTCAAAGTTTAATGAGTAAGGCTCTTTTCCCACCTCTTCTCCATCGGTACTTACTCCGTACCTTCCTATTTATTCAAAACCATCGTTATAACAGTAGCCCCGCTATAATACCATTATATTCCTTTTAACCTTGTATTAACGCACACATAGCCATCTAAATAGATTATTCGAGCTACTTGAACGTTCGGAAAAGTAGAATTGAGCATTGGATTAACTCTTTCGAAACGTTAGCGGCCCTGTTAAAACGCCACGTTTGCTAATACACTTCGAGCAGAGTTTAACCCTCCGCCTCCTTCCTCCATCTTGGAGTGTCTCCAGCGCCGGTGTTCTCCACCCTCGTTGTACCAAAGGCAGGGCTCGGGGGGGGGGGGGAGGAGGAGGAGGGGTGGTTCGCGCGAGTGAGCGCCTCGTCTGTCTGCCTGGTTGAACCTGGCCGCCGCCACCGTCGCTTTCGACCCGAGGGTGAAACTTTCCCTGAATTACAAAATACACTCTGACACTTCGTGGGAGGGTAGCTTCTCTCGCCGGCCGTACGTCTGAGTGGTAACGGAGTAGTCGCGCCAGGGGTAGTGCGAGATGTGAGATGTTGGGGTGGTGGGCCTCTCTCCCCCCCCCCCTGTGCGGGGGCGCGGTGTGTAAAAGGGCCGAGAGACAAACGAACAAGCGGAATAGACGTTCAGCGTCGCTTCTGCGGGACGTCCCCGAGCCCCGACGAGCCACGAGGTGGTTCGCACTCTGACGTGACAACCTTGTCACTCTCGGAAAGGTGACTGCCGCTGTTGCTGGCGAACCGGGAATTACCCGGGGGGCCCCTGACGCCCGGCGTAACCTTTGTTGTTGTGATGTACCTGTCCCGGCAACCATCATGCCAATGGGTTTATTCCCCCTCGACGTCGTCTTGGCCCTATTGGGTTATCCGGCTATTTTCGCTAACAAAAACGGCCTGGAAGTCAGCGTTTCTTCGAGCTGATGTCGGATTTCTCTGCAGCTGCAGTCTTGTTTTCCGGCTGTATGAAGCTTTTTCTCTGTATCCGCATGGAGCTTCTACCGCGTCCCTTTCGCCACTTCTTCGATGTGAGCTTATGATCGTACGAAGTAAGCGAAATACCATGAAAATGCAAGAACCAAGTCCCGAATACCGGTATTCCGATGTCTGCTGCTCAAGCAGCAATGGTGTATAATAATGTCGGGCATCGAAACTTGGAACGTTAAGCAGAAAGCTGCGATGGAATAGGGGTGAGCGGGGCAAAATGGGACGGTTGGGCAAAACTCAATTTTCCAATAATTTTTGGATGCCCCATTTTGTCCCAACGATACATCCGGATT
The DNA here is from genome assembly GCA_964017025.1 of Stenichneumon culpator. Classification (NCBI taxonomy): domain Eukaryota; kingdom Metazoa; phylum Arthropoda; class Insecta; order Hymenoptera; family Ichneumonidae; genus Stenichneumon; species Stenichneumon culpator. The sequence continues at coordinate 10,247,368 of OZ024776.1, read as the reverse complement.
TTCAAGCCCGTTTTACCCCACTTACCACGACCGTCACCATCCAGTTATTGGTAAAATTACGTGGTGTCCTCTCATCCCGTTTTGCCCCACCGTCCCATTTTGCCCCATTCTCCCCTAAGGATACCATGGGGACGAGGCTCGTATTGAAGAGAGACAGACCGAGTGAAAGGCAAACAAGTACGAAATGAGATCCCGAGACTGAGTGAAAACCGACATAGATGTGAGGCTTTATTCCCCCTCGACGTCGTATTAGCTCTATCGGGTTATCTACCTATTTTCGCTAACCAAAGTGGTCTTGAAGTCACCGTTCCTTCCGGTTGATGATGGGCTCCTCTGCAGCCGGGCAGTCTTGTTTTCCGGCTGCACGGAGCTTTTCTCTGTATGAACATAGAACGTCTACCGCGTCCCTTGTGCCACCGCTTCAATCTGCTCCTCTGAACATACGAATTAATCTAAATACCATGAAAACGCAAGAACCGCGTCCTGAATACCGGTATTCCGATGTATGCTGGCCAAGCAGCAATGGTGTGCAATAATGTTGGGCCATCGAAACTTTGGACGTTAAGCAGAGAGCTGCAATGGAGTAAGGATACCACGGGAACGAGGCTCGCATAGAGGAGTGAGACCGAGTGAAACGCGAACAAGTACGGAATGAGAGCCCGAGAGTGAATGAAAACCGACATAGATGTGAAGCAATCTGGACGGTAGAGGGAAGACCGGCGGAGCAAGGCAGGACTGCCGGAGTTAAACGGAAGTGGTGCATGGAGAGATGAAACGCGGGTATCGAGTGTAAACTAGAGAAACAGCAACTGAGGGAGATGAAGGAAGGGAGCTCGAGTAAACCTCTGTGCTATGTGGGATTCGGTTTCCGCGATCCGATGAGCCACCGTAGCGAGGCTGGGAATATCCAACATAGGAATAGAGGATACACGCGGGTTCTGCATAAGAAGAAAATCATCGCTTACGCAGGACGGAGATGGAAACGAACGAACGAGCAAAAGGTAGAGACGGAACGGTGGACGGAATCAGCATAGAAGCGACATTAATATCCATTATATTCCTGGCGCGCGACGTTCCTGATTCCCGTACGTTCTCCATTCCACGTTTGCTCCACCGTCGACATGGAGCCCTTTTCCTTCCTCGAAAGAGTACCTTCGTCCACCGAGCGAATGAAACCTTGCGCATGGCTGGTTTACCGCCCGTACTCGCGGCATACCTCAGCCCAATGGTAACCGGCATTCGTCTCCGAGAGTGGAAGCAGAAGCACTCCCACCTTCCAAGAGACGAAGCCGTTTTGTGATTTATAGAGAAAGTTTAGCCTCGCCGATTACGTCGGGGATGGAAGAAGCGGTAAGGGAAGACTCCTGCTGCATCCAATCCCATAGCCGACGCTCTCCTTCCGTTCCTTACCTTCCGCTCACTTTAATTTCGCTCTTCGTTCTTTCAGACGCTCATTCGGTTCTCTCTGGTTCTATCCATGCCCTCTTTACCAGTCTGCGATCAACGATTTAAAAATAATACTTTTGTACGCTTTCGCATTATGCTTCGCTCGCACCGATCACCTCGATGGTAGCGCCTCGCCGATGACGGATACCGCAATATTCCTCTAGCGCAAAAACCACCGCCCCGCCGTCATCTGTTTTCTGGTGTTTCACATTATACTTCCCGGAGCAGAGGGTAAACGCGCATTATATTCCGTTTCAAGGCGAGCGACCCGACCAAGACCGAGCGAGGCAGAGATTCCGCGGGGAAGAAAACAAATTTAGTCGCGGAGCGTATAGGCGAAGAGGAAGAAGAACGGAGACGAAAAAGAAGATTCTGTTGGGAGTCTTGGGAACACGGGTGGAGATTCATCCGTTTCCTTTATCACGGGGGTGGATCGTTCGCGCAGCCCTTTTTATACCGTTCTACGCGTCCACCCTCCCCGCACCTTGGAAATAGCGTAGTTTCCTGTGCTCCAGCGCGCCTCTCCACCCTTCTCCCGTATACCTACGTATAGCCACGATCTCACCGTAGTACCTCCCGCGGCATCAAGGATAATGTCCTCCAGACTGGATAATGCGGTCTCGGTGTCGGAGGCTACGAGTCACTCTCCTGGTTCTTGCTCTTAAACCGCCTGCACCCGCGAGCACTCCTACACCGCGCTTTTGAACGAGTACCGAGCACTAACCCGCCGTCCAGCACCAAAAACTATTCCCTCCAAACCACAACGACCTACCTTTTTTTGCTTCTCCCCTCTAGCACTCACTCTTTCATTCCCCGTCTCTTTTCTTCGTTTCTGTGGCTCAGTTTTTCTTATCGTTTTTTTTCTACCGCCCACTGGCGCACTACTTCTGTGTAGAGACATGTAATACACCTGCAATGTACTGGATAGCCAAACCGCTGCTACTATTATGCTTGGTGTTATTTTTAAAGCACTATACGGAGTAAATTCCTACTTAATTGAAAACGTGCGAGTGAGAAGAGTGAAATAATGCTTTTAAATTAGATCGTTCTAATTATCGTTGTATTTATGACCCTGAAGATATCTGCATAACATGAAATTTCATCTTGGGCAAATCTTTGCCAATGTTCGACTCTGGGAAGAAGAAAAGAATTTTTGACTTGTAGAATTTTATTCTTTAAGTGAACTTTCCCGAGCAAAGTTTGCCCGACCCAAAACACAGCCGTTATAACTTTACGACATTCAGTCTCATGCAGATATCTTCAGGGTTATAATAATTTATATTATATCTAGGAAAGACCGGCCGACGCGGGGCGTGATGGGCCACCCTAAAATTATAAAAATACAAATAAAAATCTGGAGGGAAAAAGAGAAAACCTTTTGTTGGCAATGACAGAATAGGGGAGCGAGGCAAAATGGAGTATCCAAAACATAATTGTATTCCTTTATTATTAGGCATGTCTGATTGTATTACAAAAAAAATTGGATCCTTGGAACCGGAAGCCGTGTTTCGCGTACATGACGTCACTGCATCAAGGTAGTCCTTGCGAATGGTGTTGATTTCACATAAGTTTCAGAGAATTTAGAGGGAATTGTAAACGCTTCTCAATGGTATAAAAATTTGAAAAAAATCAAGCGTATGCCAAAAAGATTAATTTTGCATAATAATAATTCCAAAATGTTATTAACAAATTGATGAAAAATTTAATTGTTTAACAAATCTCCCGGATACATGACTTTTTTTTAATAAAAATTATTCGTTTATTTTTCTGGGTACGTATGAATTTTTTCACATTTTTAAATTAACTTTGAATTTTTTTTTATATGGGAAAAACGTGTAGAAAATCAGAAAATTCAAAGTGACAGCCCTAGTCTAGCCCCAAACATTGTTTTTTTTCGGACGCGTTTTAAAACCTGCGAAAATATCATTGTCGGACGACAAACAATAATTATGCTTTCGGCAGCGTTGTAGCCCCGCATTAATTGCTTAGGGTCCCATCTCGTCGCGGTCTCCCCTACATAATAATGTAGTTCATGTCGATTGGACATTCACACCAATACTCACAAATGCTCACAAATGCTCACAAATGCTCACATGGATACCCGTACTAACATTCACAGATACTCACGGATCACACAGACACCGCGAGCTCGCGAGCCATATCAGCTACTTTTTATATTATTATTATTTTTTAATAATTTTTTATTTCTGTAAGAATAACCGAATGACGGAATTCGGCGCGAATTTAGTAATTACCAGTTTCAGAAAACGCTGTGTCATAAGTCATAACCTACCCTTTCGCTAGACTTTCACTACACTCTCTTATTGCTAAAGCTCCCCCGTCCGTCGTTCGCTCCCTCCTCCCTTCAGCGCTGCTCCTCGCCCCAGATCCTAAGCTCATTCCAAACAGATGTCGCGTTATGTCTCTCGCGCGAACGACTACTGCAGCCTACAATTCTCCCCGTGGCATACGCCAGATGTTTTGTAAAAAGTTGGAGCGAAGAGAGAGAAGCGGAGAGACCCCGACGACGTTTCCGAGAGGAGCGAACAAGTAGAAATTTTTAAGCTTAACATCGGAGCCCTGCCGGAGCCGAACCAGGCCTGGCAAGGCTCAACGCTCCCGGGAATAACTCCAATCGAACATTAAATAAAATTGGACCACCCCGATCAACAAAAAAAAGAAGTACATATATATATCGCAGAGTCATACCACTTTTAAATCGAATTTTATAACAATCCCATTTTGTACACGCTATAAATATAAAGCTTTTACGAGGTGCAACCTCGGTCGAGGCATGTCTGCTCCACACGTTTTCTCCATCCTTTTTACTTTTTCGCGTTTCTCCCGCCATCCACAGTCATTGTCCTTTTGGCGTTTCTCTTTCTCTCGCGCTCCTCGGCCACTTCGCTCTCTCCCCGGCCTTTCTTTGATTCAAACTATACCGGACTCACCGGTGATTCGGACCGCGACGAACCGGCACGAACGCTGCCGGCACGTCGCTCCGCGGCGATAAACTTTTTAGCGATGCGCCAATTCCCGGTGCTCGATTTAAACTCCTCTCTGGTGGTGGTGACTGCTCGGGGCTCACGCAACAGTGCTACCGGGCTTTGCTTGCCGTCGCACGATTAATTTTGTGGCCGGTCCCGGCGACGCTCGCCTCGCCTTTCGTCCCTCACACGTTCGCCGTTCAAGAGTCCTCTTCCTTCGCGGCGCAGCGACGCAATGCTGTCGCCACTTCCTCTTTCTTTCTCGCCCCCGCCCCACGCCGCTCCCGGCTTCTCGCCACTTTTTATTTCCTCCCGAAAGCGGCGGTGGAAGCGGCAACACACCGGTGGATCGTGAAAGCGATCTCCCCCTACCTAGGCTCGCGGAGCGCGGGGGTCGAAAGTGGGAAAAACTTTTCGCCTCCCGGTGCAGGTGGAACTTCTCGCGGAGGCGTCGACGTCGAGGGGCAACAGGAAATAAGTAGAATGAGAAAGATAGAAACATGCGGGACCCGGGACTTTCGCCTGCACCGGAAGCGAGCCAGAAATGAAAAAAGAGTTCGAGTAGAAACGAACGGAATGAGATGAGAAGTATGCGGTATGTTGTCAGAAGTGATATTGGCATCGACGATCGCGGACGAGTCTAGTGGTAGGCACTTTACACTGTTACATCGTAAATTCTAACTTATCTCACTCTCTTAAAACTAAACGTATTACCGGTTCATTAAATTCGTAGAACCCTAGTGGGAGTCCACACAGAATCGGTACTGGCCGATGGTATGGACCAGTACTGGCCGATGGTATGGACCAGTACTGGCCGATGCCATGCCAATACTGGCCCGGAGTGGGACTCTTATTAGAGAAATTTTAGAGTTACACAGAATGCTGATAAGGTCCGAAGAAGGCCTGTTAGGTCGACTGATAAGTGAACCAAAAGGTTAACACTGGCCGACGCCAAGCCAATACTGGTCCTGCGTGGCACTCTTATTAGGGAAACTTCGGAGCGTTACATCGGACCCTGATAAGGCTCGGAAAAGCCTGGCAGGTCGATTAATCTGTGAATCAAAAGATTAACACTGGCCGACGCCATGCCAATACTGGCCCTGCGTGGATTCTCGTTAGTGCAATTTTAGAGCCTGACACAGGACTCTGATAAGGTCCGGAGAAGGGCTGGTAGGTCGATTGACATGTGAACTAAAAAATGAAAACTGGTCGACGCCATGCAAATACTGGCTCTGCGTGGCACTCATCAGCGAAATTTTATAGCGTTTACACAGGACCCTAATAAGGTTCGGAAAACCTGGTAGGGCGATTGATACGTAAAACAAAAAATTGAACACCGACTATTCGCCGAGCAACAGAGTTGGCTCGCAAGTTTTTGAACAGCTCGGCAACGACGTCGCTGGCGGGGGGTGCACGTTGAGTCGGGGATGCGAGACTTCGTCCTCGTGGTACTGGCGGGTGGGTCTGGTTGGGCGTGCACCGGCGGGCCAACCCGACGATAATTGCAACAATAACCGTAAGGCGTCGACGGAACGCAAGGGGATAGTTCGGGTGGAAGGAGCAGGATTGGTACCTATACTTACTGCCGACTGGGTTAGTCGTGAGGGAGAGGCACTGGCTTTAATTAGAATCGTGCCTGTCCCAAAACTTAACCCGGACGCCGTCTTCGCTGCGCACTTTAACTGCTCCACAAGTTGGACGCTTTTCCCCTCGCTTTAGCCAAAGAAGCGCGCGGGACCAAGGTGCGGGTAATTTATATATGTAAACTCATCCCCGTACGCCCGAGCGCTCTGCCTCAATTTGCGCCCAGACTGCTCCTTCAATGTCCTTCCAACCCACTTGCTTTCTCGCCGGTATATTCTGTCGCTCGCTCTCAGCCGCTAAGTTTTTGCGCCACACTTGAACCTCGATCATTCAAGATTGGCCACAGATTACCCATGAAGCATTTCTTTCACAAAATTATTATCATAAATGCGCAACAGTCGCCTTAACCTTCTTCGCTCGCAAAAGGTCCTACGAATTTATTGATCCTGACTCCGAGTTCTCAATAAATCCTGAATAAGGCAATGAAGAGCCCGGGGATGGAACAAAAAAAAAAAATAAATAAAAAGAAAGAAAAATCTTATACCCGATCTTTCGGGACCATCGCAAATCGAATGATCCCGCTCGTCTCTTACGACTGAGAGAATATACTCACGGGCAGGAGTGCGGTCCTCTTATTTGTTGCGTCTGATGGGATGTTATTTGTTTCTGATGCCCTGGGGAGACTTTCCCCGCCCGGTCGGAAACCACGCGGTTTGGCAGGAAATCCTGACAGTCCTGCTGCAAGCCCTTCCCGAAGGGCCGTGCCGGGCTTTCACGAGAGGTCGAATTCCGTCCCTGGAACGGCCGCGCGGCACGTTGAGGGTAATATTTAATTTCTTGCACGACTGATTTCTCCAAACCAGCGGCACCGCAATGGCACCGCTATATTTTAGTGAGCCACACATAGCTGTCGGGTCAGACCCTTACGCCACAGCGTATAATAGAAAATACCTACACCTCGTCTCGATGGCTCGGAGTCGAAAGGGCGTATCGGGCGCGTGTAAGAACAGCCTGCGAGCCATTTCGGCATTATGGACCATCGGTACAGCCCAGACTGCAGATCTCGCTCCCTCGGGAGCTCCGTACTACAGGCACGATGATAAAATATCCAATGAACGGGCGTTGGGGCGATTTCATTTTTTTTTTTTTTTTCGTTTTTCTTACTCCCAAAGATAATCATAGCTATATACAGTCGAGCTGTACGCCAGGCAGTTGCCTTCTGAGGTTGGCCCCAACGTGTCCAAATCGACTTTTTTTACCGCCGTAGGCCTCGTTGGACTGTTTCTCCCTCTTTTTTATTAAGCTCTGAGATACAGACAGCGGATCTTCGGAAATACAATGAATCCCGATGGGAGAAGGGAACAATCTTGAAACCAGCCGGAAGTTATTGAGTATGGTGATTCGAAGATAATTGGGACACTTTCGGCAAACTGAGGGACATCATGCACCGATATCTGTCGATCGTAAAATCACGATCTTCGAAAAGTAGGGAATTTTTGGTTGCGATTCATCCCAACTGATTCTATCGTCTTCTTACAGTCGGCGAGCGACCGCCCTTTGGGTGTAACATTCGTTATTTCATATTTTTCTTCCTCATTGCGAAACGTCATTCTTTTTTTACTGACTTCTTTTTCGCTATTCGCTCTTCGTTCGTTTCCTACAACCGTACATTCTTATGACCACCCGGAAGTTATTGAGTATGGTGATTCGTAGATAGTTGGGATACTTTAGTTAAACTGCTGGACGTCATGCACCGTTTAATATCTATTGATCGTAAAATCACAATCTTCAGAAAGTAGTGAATTTTTATTGTGATTCCTGAAACAATCTTGATGGGTCAGAAATGATTGAGGTAGTTACAAGGACCACCTAGAACCCCTCCGAAAGTGGAGCGCTCGAAGTCAACGAATGAACTCCTCACGATAGAATTTTCCGCTACCAACTCTAACGCCCTTTTGCAGTTGGCCTGCAACCGCCCTTCCGCTGTAGCATTTGTCATTTTATATTTTTCTTTCTCACTACGAAATGTCTTTTCCTTTTTTTATTGACTTCTTTTTCGATATTCGCTCTTCGTCCGTTTCTTTTTATCTAGTAGCGCTCTCGTTGATACCGCTTCGGGTCTGCAGTTCTGCTCGAGAGATCGTTTTCTGAAAGAGACATTTTCAATTGAGCCATGCGTGTGGGCGGGAGGTGGAGGGGGGGAGAAGTTTGCGTTGTCGAAGCCTCTGCGATTCGTAATAGAGTTGAGCTCTTCTGTGTCGTTTTCCTGGCGGTCGTTACAAACGTTGCGAAGCCACAAAAATCGCAACGTCGCCGGTGTGCAGTTGGAGAAATTGAGAGCTGGAGGCATACAGGAAGTAGTAGTAGGATTTCTTAGGGGTTGGTTCGTAGCCGACAGAGTTCAAAGTTGAGCGTGCGATTTCTGCTTGAAGTCGCGGATTCAATTGTCGGTCAAGTGTTGGGAAAACGTGACGAAAAGGATTCTGCAGCCGAACCTCAATCAATGTAGGGCAAAAGTGGTGAACATGGTGCGCTTCATAAATAATTTATTTGCGTGCTAATAGAGGTGGGTCATTTTATCACTTCCACCTTATGACTACTTGCACGATCTTCGGACCCAACTCACAAATTTACGTTGCTCTTCGGAAACTTCAACGTTTCCGGAAGCAATTCAACTGGACGCGTGGTTCGCTGATACTGTTTTAGCTCCCGCAGCAGCAAAGCGGCATCTCCCGCTTAGCTGGCAGAGCAACGTCGTTGATTTCTTTTTTATCCGACCGGCTCTCTTTCATTCGACTCTATCGCCACCCGGCCCCGGTGCAGCATCGACCCGCGCACACCCCGATCATTCGGCGGTAGAAATAGCAGCAGCGGCAATCGTGCCTCTATTGACAATCAATCGAATTTTTCTAATTGCGAGCGAGCTCAGCGCACGGGGAGGCTAAAAACCTGAACCAATTCTGTTCATGCAATGTACTTGAAATTGTGCCATACCGAACTACTGCGCTAGTGCAATTACATTGATTCCACGTCTCTCACGTTACGTACGCCCCTTTTCTTTATTTAGGCTTATTCCGTCTCCGGTTTGCTCCTGGCGATCGAATGAAAGGAGCTATTCTATCGCTGATTTTCGTTTGTTCGGTTTCATTCGTCACACTCTGATTTCATTAGGGATATCAACAGGGCCAAGAATATGGGGTATTTTAAAAGCAGACAATTCGTAACATGTTCCACGGCTTGAATCTTAAGACGTTAGTTTGAACTTAAGGTCGAACTTGAACTGGAACGCTTTTCCTGCGTATATCTGGATCCCAAATGCGGTTGCCTTTGATGGCACTAACTGTCATGAATAGGTGATCTGCCAAAAGAATGTTTTAAACCCGTTTCTATGGAGTAATTGACAATTGTTCTCATCAATAACACCATCAGTGATGATAACAAGTTTTTTGAAATATCTTATCGCTTCTTATTAGTTCAAACTTAAAATCTGAAACTCTGAACTTAAACTCTGAACAGTTTGGCCTGTACAAGACCATCCGCGAATCCGAACGCGTAACAATGTAGAATATCAGGGCAAACAAGCGAATTCCACGTAGGAGCTCGAACGAGACCGCGAGTAGCGCGCTGTCGAACGATATCCGCGGTCTGAACGGACTTCGCGGCGAGTACAGAAGACGCCCGAGTACCGTAAATCCAGAGGCCTCGCGGCCCTCGTCCCGGGGCCAAATTGAAATAAACTTACGGGAGCGAGAGAGAGTCCGCGGAAGGACCCGGGGAAATAATTCAGGTCCGCCCTGCAAGGGGTTACAAGTTAGCCAATAAACGTCGGCCTCATAACTCCCGGGGAGCATAATGGATACGAGTGGAGGTTCGGTATATGTGCGGGGCAAGGAGAAGCGGGCCTGGGCGGATGGGAGTCAGCCCTAGATAACCGCGTCCACGGATACGGCCAACGACGGCGGTAAAATTGTACGAGTGACGTGTGTGGTGGCTGAACTGAGGCAATAGCAGTCGTGGTGTACACCTACATCCGCGACAGAGAAATTCTTGCGAACCTTTAAAACTATCTTCTCCCCGGTATACACTTAGAGCCCCGGTTCCAGCGTTTCAAGTGCATCGTACAGCTCCTCCGGTTCGTTGTGCTCACGGGCTTCCCAGTTGGCGAATATAGCTGATGCCGCTGCTACAGTTATAGCTGAGGAGACAGTACGTATCCGGCCACGGCGAATCGTACGTGACTGCGACGACGGCCACGATCGCCCCCCCGAGGGACCCGGGGAGGACTCGTGTCTCCGCTGGAAGATCCTCAAACGAACCCTCAACTCTCCCACTTTTCCACTCTGATCGTCGAAATTTTCCGGATTCGCGGGCGCGCTTCCCTCTCTCACATATCAAGTACTCGACTTACATTCTACCGTTGCCTCCGGGGCTGCACTCGACGCTTGAATTTCATCTCTCGCGACGGACGCTTCTCCACCCGGGGGTATTAAATTTAATTAACCAGGAAACTGTGTAGTTTTTAAAATGTTGAAACCTTCCGACATGGCGAAGAGTTTGTATGTTTGTGAGACTTCGGGTTTTAATTTTTCAGTTTTGGCCAACGCTGTACGTGCCAACCGTAATGTTGATGCTTTGGTTTTATTAATCAACGCCCTTCATTAACATCACCCGAGATTTGCCGTACCGGAATAAGCGAAAAAAATTCGTTTTTTTTTTTAGCAATTTGTTAATAACTTTTTGACATTATTATTATGCAAAAGTAATGTTCTTGGCACCTTCGATACAGTTGATTTTTTCAGATATTTATACCATTACTGAGTGTTCAAATTCTCACTGCATCTCAGTTTTGGCTGGGAATGTACGTGCGAAGCATCCTTCTTCCTCTTCTTCTTCTCCTTCTTGGCTATCGCCCTCTACTGAGAGCATGTGCCACCGAAGCATCCTTAAACAGGACATTGTGCAGTTTAAAAAATGTTCAAACCTTCCTAAATGGAGAAGAGTTTGTATGTTTGAGAGACTTTAGGTTTTAAGGTAACCCGTGCGGTTTTCACAATGTTAAAGCTTTGGTTTTGTTAATCAGCACTCTTCATTAACGTTGCCTACAATTCGCCCTAAAGGAATAGACGAATCGTGCCGTTAGCTAATTTTCCATTTCTTTCTCCACAGATCCCAGACTTGCAGAGGAGTCGCTTTCCCGTTTCCGAAAAGTGAACCCCGGAACAGGAGAGACAACGTTGGACGGTTCGCGATACGTTCTATTCCAAAGAAATTTAGCTATAGTTGGAAGGGAGTGTTTGGAAGATGCGCGGTATCCGCGAAACACGTATAATATAACGTACGTACTTGAGGATTTCTATTGCTCCGCGGATTATTGGCTTTTATCAGAGTCTGGCGTGAGCCAAGCGAGCTGTGCGCGGTCGACAGAGCCCCCTCCGTCCCTATCTCTCTACGTACCTCATTGTATTTGCGTCCCATTTGGCACCGACTTTCAATTCGGGGATAGACCGGGTTTTCGCGTGCAGCTACCGTAGCTACTCATTCACCCTGCACGGTATATACGTACATGGCGCACCCGGGGCCCGACCCGGGATTATTGTCTTCGGTCGACTGCGCTCGCGTGTCCTGGTTTTGCGATTTTGGCTTTTCCAGAATCGCGGAAGAACCAACATCGAGCGAACTAAAGAGGTAAATGGTCTGGTGAGTGGAGAAAAAAATATGAATGGGAGACTTGCGAATACGCCGGAAAAGAGTTTCTCTGATGTATCTGCTATGAAAGAAATGTCGATAACGATAATACCGGGAATCCAAAACAACATATCGACAGATTTTTTTTAGATTTATACATTTTGAATGTGGTCGAAATCTACTTTTTTTGAATTGCTAATAACTATGTAATTCGGGCATAAATGAAGGTATCGAGCCCCAATTCGGTAAGTGAAGTAGCATCAATATTGCACAATGTTTGCTATTAAATTTGAAAAAAATAGATTAAACGTTTAGATTTTATTAAATTGGGATTTTTTTGTTTTAGGTCTGACACGAGTTTCTGAATCAACATCATGCGAAGAGTAAAATGAGTTACAGTTTTGTAATCAGCGGTGAAGAATAGATTAAAATTAGCCTCACGACGGACAAATTACCCAAATTTCAGTTACCAATTTCCGTAATACATTTTGCAGTAAATTTTGATCGTTTCAATTTTATTAGATGTAGATATTTTTAACGTTACGAAGACAGTTGCAAAGTATTTATTATAATTTTCGGGATAGCTTTCTCTACGAGGAAGCTAACAATCGGTCAGCGAACTTTCTCACGGAGAAAGCCAGACGCAAAATTGTAATAAATGAGGAGGCCATGTGCAAATTACTTTCCAAAGTTTATTTTTATTTTTTTACTTTTGGGTGACAAATGATTTTTATAGTCGAGAATGGAACATGCGTAACGAGCAACGATCAGGAGGTTGCTGCACACGAGCACGTATGTGTAGTATGTGCGGTGTGCAACGAGCAATGCGGAGTAATCTGCCGGCATGACCATCGCCGCACCACCCTCGGTCAGAGGAGCGCCCGAGGGATGCGCATTATGTATCAAGCATCTACAGATCTATGTACTCCGTACGCGAAGCTAGACCACGGTCCAGGTGAACGAAGCCGGAGTATACGTATACGTCCTACGGTCGAACGGTGAATGGCGTTTACCATAACTGAATATTGATACACACTGTGGCCACGAACCTCTTGCGGCTCGGCTTTACCGCGCTCTTAGAGTCTTCCGTTCGCGATCGAACTGTGTTATTGAACTCGGGGCTGCGGATGAGAAACCAATTATATTTATTTACCCAAAACTCTTAAAAAAAAAAAAAAAACATTCGAGATACGTTGGAGATCTCCGGGAGGAGAAAGGGGCATGATGGACCGCGGTCCACTTTTTCTTGCCAAAACCGTTCCTGGGCGAGTTATCGCTGTATACGATTACTGCGCAACACGCGGGCCAAGCCGGCTGTCCGCGCGATGTGCAATTTTCAAATGACAAAAGTGAAAATAATGAAATTCATTAAATGTGGATATGGGTGATAATTATTTATTTGTTTATTTATTGAGGGATTCCTCTTGACCAATTGTAACAATGTAAATATATTAATGTTTCTTATGACTAACGTATATATATATTTATCTCAAAAGAAAAAGAAAATAAGAACAAAAAACTAACAGATAATGACTAAAAGATTTCGCTTAGTAACCGGGATTTCAATAATAGCAGAAAGCACGCGATCCAACTGTGTTATTGAACTTGGGGCGCGGATGAGAAATTAATTACATTTATTTAAACCTTTTTTTAACAGAAAAGGAACATTCGAGATACGTTAGAGATCTCCGGAAGAAAAAAGGGCGTATAATGGACCATGGTAACTTCTTCTTGCGAAAACCGTTCCTCGGCGAGTTATCGCAGCGTACGATTACTGCGCAAAACACGCAGCAATTTTCAAATTACAAAAGCAAAAATAAAGAAATTCATATAAAGTGGACATGGATGATAATAGCGCAAAGCACGCGAACGAACTGTTTTATTGAACTTGGTACCATGTATGAAAAATCAATAAGATTTATTAACCTAAACATTTTCTTTTTCTTACAAATACCCATTCGAGATACGTTGGAGATCTTCGGCAGGAGAAAGAGGCTATGATGGACCACGGTGCGCTTTTTCTTGCCCAAACCGTTCCTCGGCGAGTTATCGTCGCTCCGATTACTGCGCGAAACACGTGGACCAAAGCGACCGTGCGAGCGTCGTCCAATTTTTAAATTGCAAAAGCAAAAATAATGGAATTCATAGAATGTGGATATGGGTAATAATAGCGGAAAGCACGCGAGCAAACAATGCGCGCAACTGCCCGAAATCGAAATTCGATTGGTCGATATCGGGCAGCGAGGCGAAACGTTGGAGGGAGAGTAGAATGGCGAAAAAAAATATTGCGCTTCGGTCGGCGGGTGCGCTATGTGGGGTGAGAATAACCGCTGCTCGAACAATCCAGGTATTAACAAACAAATTATCGGCCTGTATTGAATATTCCAAATATATCGGGCTGTCGCGATAGAAGGAATGGGCAATTAAGCTCGCGGTGTTGCGGAACCGGAAGGGGTACTTTCGATATAATTAATCACATCATTGCTGGTCACCGATGATTCCGTGTTAATATTAATCGTCCTCCGGCGCAATTACATGAACACCGTTACATTATTTTTCGATGCGGCGTGTCCTCCGAGCACCGCAGATCAAGAATCCGCGGTCTAATACGTTTAACTGAATGGAGAGTCGCGCTGATGAACAAATGTAATTATTCGGCCGGCCGCTTTCCTATTCGGTGAAACAAGGTAAATGTGTTTGGTCCGGGGAAAAACCGGGAACTCCTGCTGTGCGGGTAACGGAACAAAATTTTATTGGTGCAATCCCTAAGTTGTAGGTCAAAATAAAAAATTGAAACGGGAAAGTTACCGCAATATTTATTATAGAAAATAGTTAGCCGAAATTTACACAATTTGTCGTTTAGCGGCCATGACTAATGTATTTATTTGTTTCTCACTGTTGACGAATCTCCGAAAGTAATTTACTTCGAGAGCAACATTTGTTGCATAAACTCATGTCGATCGTAAGATAAAGATTGTCTGAAAAATTAAACAATTTCAAAATATTATAAAATTTTTATGGTTAGATCCACTTTCGCCAAATTTAATACCAAATACTGTACAGTGTTACATTTCACTCAATATCGATCAGTATTAATTCCACCGTCAAATGTCAGCTCGATACCTTCAGGTTTACTCGAATTATACCGTTTTTAGTGACCTTTCAAAAAAGTTTAAATGCCATAAAATTTTATTGCTTGGATACATTTCCGCTAAATTCACTGCCAAAGGTCTTCGATCATATTACTATATTTATTCGCAATTTTGCGACGATGGTTCAGGAATTTGCGCAAGTTAGAACTACCAAGAGCTGCATTTCGCAATGTGAACGCAAAGCTCTTCAACATGCTGTCGGCGAATGTCTTATCGCTAAGAAGAAAGATGGTGTTGTAGAGGTTATCTCGAGTTCGAGTTTATTTTTGTGGTGTTTATTGTAATTATTCGACCGGCCGCTTTCCTATTTAGAGAAACAAAACTAATGTATTTGGTCCAGGGAAATCCGACAACCCCGGACTTCCGGTTTCCGGGTAAAGGGACAGAATTTTATTGGTGCAATCCCTAAGTGTACCTTTGTAGTTGCGCCAGACGTCGGGAGAGCCGAAAAATAAAAAACCATACTTTCCCTTCGGATAGGTATAAGATGTATGCGCCCGGAGATGGAGCTGCCGCTGCTGCTGCCTAGTCTCGCGAAAACTTTGAAATATAAAAGCCATGCGCGGCGGAGGGGGGCGTTTGGAAAACCGTCTATTGCATATTTCAGTGGACGGTGCGCGCTTCTTTTCCCACTGGGATATAACGCCTATACACTCGTTTTCGAAGTAGCGTCTACCGTATAACACATGCATCCACGAGGCTTGTAAATAAATTGTGGCAACAGACACGACGGTGGACTAGCGTGAGGTACCGCACAAGGCTTAGCAAGACCTTACGTATTCACATGAGACAGCGCGCCACCCTCCACAAAACAATTCTCCATTTTCTCTGTCTCCTGTTCCTATACATGTACAACCGGAGGATCGTATTCGCTTTTTCTTTTTTTTTTTTTTTGTTAACTCGGTAACAGCATATCCTTGTATGAACAACAGTATCTACACCGTCGATAGGCGGAAAGGATATTTTGTACAAGATTTTCGCTCTTGACAGAAAGTTATGCGAAATAATCCTTGAAGTTGCCTAAAAAATTACCTAATCAAGGTATTAGTTTATTTTTTCAGTTGTATGGATACAATTATTCGGAAAAGTAGTTGACAATGCTTTCGTCGATTTTTAACACTTACACTTAAAAGTACATGCTCCATCAGTTCTTGGATGGGTAGTCGTATACTGTAGAATGCTAAACCCAATAGGCTCGCGTATACAGGACATTTATACACGTACAACCGTAGAATCTTATTTTTTTTTCTTTTTTTTTTTAGCAAACTCGGTAACAGTTTGAACAATAGAATCTACACCGTCAATAGGCGGAAAGGATATTTTGTACAAGATTTTTGGTTCCTGTTTAACTGTTTAAGTTCGCTCTATGATATTTTTTTACCGCATTTTCGATCGGAATCTTGAAAATTACCTAATCGAGGTATTTAATTTTTATCCAGTTATATGGATACAATTATTCATAAAAATAATGAGCAATATTTCCTTTAATTTTAAACAATTGCACATAACAGTATATCGCTATATTAAAAGTACTCCATCAGTTCTTGGATAGGTATAGTCGTATGCGTCGCGCCACTGCAGAATATCAAGCCCAATGTCCTCGCGTGTATAGGAAATCTATTGCAAAGTTTCGACGGTGCGTTCAACCCCAGCCTAAAGCACAATCTATAGTTTACCCTCATTCAGCAGGATTAAAGATCGATGGAAGCGTCGACAATGGGCCGGGAGTATCGGATTCCATAGGCGTGTGCCCTGTTCGCCCCGTTCCGGGTGCGAAGGGACGCGCGCTGCAGAGCCCTTCCGTAGCTCTGCACCCCCTACGGTAATACTTGCTCTCCACCCACCCAGCCCTACGCACGAGCCTCGGTTCGCACGTACGTGTACAAAGACGCGACGAAAGGAGGATGTAGCATGTGCGCTCCACAAGCAGCAGAACCGACGGCAATATAGCAGGACACGCACGGCTGTAAAGCCTCCTATACGACACCCTTAAATTCTACCGTATTGTAGTTTTCCTACCTATACTAAATGTGCGACATTTCGGTGCGCTCGGCCCCCCCGGTGTCTCTCGAGCACGCTATACTTTCCGTCCCCGACGCATACCATTCCGCAGCCTCTACGACCGAGGGGGTTGCGATACCTAAATTGATACAATTACAGCGTGAGACTGTGCGAAAGGCAGACACAGGCACGTGCACACTGAATCGATGCACGACAGCTGCAGCCTATCAGACTAATTTTCTCTCCTCAATTACCAAGGGCAAGCACCGTGTCTCGAATGCACCAAAAGTGGAAAAAGTGGCCTTCGAATTTTTATATTTTAATATAGTGAATCGGCAATAGATAGATAGATTAGTTTATTGCTTAGTCTGAGGCCTAAGAGGCTTAGGGTCTAATTTGAAGACGGTAGTTTGAAATTGAAAACGAATGTAAGACCAAAGTTTAGCCCGAACTTCATTGCGCGCTTAAGATCTATCTTGAATATCGAACTCAATCAAATTTGAGTTCCGTCTAAGTTCGGAATCAAGATAGAACTTTAGCACGCAATGAAGTTCGGACCAAACTTGGATCCTAAATTCGATCTTAAGAGCGATCTTATGATCAGACTAACGTCGCAAAATTTGAACCTAAGAACACAAAATCCAAAATCAGAAGACAAACATAGCACAGAAACTGAATTCACACCAAAAGAATAATAAATAAAAATATAAAAAGATATGAAGAGAAAGGATAACAACAAGAAAAAAGTAGAATACGTGACTACTAAAAATAAAACAAGTTGCAGCAGCATTGAGAATAAAAACCATGAGAAATAGAAGCGAAATCGTCGACATCGCGCCTCATCCCCATGAAGCAAGCGGTCCAAATAGGTCAGATACGTCTTGTTTGGGTTCTTATTTTGATATACATTTTTTGTTTGTTATCATTCCATACACAACCCTGTTGGGCCATTTGACTTTGGGCCATTGATATGCTTGCCGCATCGCGCACTGTCCTTATCCGTGTGTCCCGTTCGTTGATATTTCACGCCTCCGTTCTCCATGCCTCACGCTCGTCAGGCACGATTCTACATCACCGTGTGCTCGATCGTGAGCTCTTGAAGTACCGCGAATGGCGGAGAAGGCGCAGGATGTGTGGAAAAGGGTGTCTGAGGGCTAGCAACGGGGCGTTGTAAAGCGAAGGTAGGCATGGGGTTGTCAGGTGCTATAACTTATCGCGGAGGGGGTTGAGCTCGTCGGTGGCGGTCGAGGGTGCAGGAGCAAGATACGACCAGCATGTAAAGATGAAGGGTTGGTCGGCGCGGATAAAGGGGCGGAGGGGGGAGGGGGTGATGCGAGAAGGGTGCAAAATCGGAAGTGCTCGGCGAGACTCGCGCGAGGGCCATCTACCCGGTGTAAATTATAATATTCACGAACGGACGGAGGGTAGACAGGAGGAAGAGGGCTGTTATAGTACAGAAGCGGGACGGAGGCAGAGAACAAGTGTGCGAAGGAAGAGCGGTGCGGAGTCGCGCCTGGCCGTATGTACGCCCCGCGCTTTACGAGGGTCAAGCATTTTCTAATTAAGCCGGTCCTTCCGCGTAAAACGTTATGGCGGCACTCGAAAACCCGAGGCGTTTCACGGTGCAACATCCGACCAGCCACTTCACCGTACGAGCGACGGCACTGCGCGAAACCCCTTATTGCACCACCCGACACACCGCTTTTCTCACCCTGCCGCTAACCGACACCTTTCGCTACACCGAGACTCCGTGCATGCATTTCTCATTGCTTGCCCGTTTATACACCTCTCAATTCTCTCGTCGCCAAAGTGCAAGAAAATTCACCGAATTTCTGTAGACAAGCAACCCGGTGCGATGCAGCGCGGCGCGTGTAGTTTCGTCGACGTTTAATTCGTGAAATTAAGCTCCTGGTTGAAAGAACCCCCTTTGGGGTGTCGAACTATGCTGCGCCCGTTTCGAAATGCATGAAGGCTTGGGCAGGAAACTTCGCCGAACTCATACACACAGCGTTTCTGCGACAATATGAAGGAAACGGATTTTTTTTCATATTAAAAAATTAAATGAAAAGTGAATGGCTTTTGTAATCTCTCTATTTCGCAAGAGAATTTTCGAATTTCTATAAACAAGGAAATCCAGTACGACGCAACGCGAGGCTGGACAACACTATGAAATACACAAAATGATCGATAGGACGGAGTTGAAAACGCTAGATAGAGACGTGTAATTACGATTTTTTGAGTACACATCGAAAGTGCCAAAAAAAAGCAGGAGCGTATAATTCCATGTATTTCTTTCGCGCCGAGCACCGATCTGACAAGGTGAAGCGCGACATTGGTGTATTTTTACGCACTGAACCTGAATCGACAGGCCGTTAAAAAAAATTCTTTGAAGTATGCTAATTTGTATTCTTTTGTGAATAATCATGTTTTCCGGAGTCTACTTTGTACTGTCGATTATTATTATTTACTTTTACGTAACCAAAGTTCTTCTTCGTTTCTCGGCGCGATAACGGCCGAGTCATCGCTGTCAGCAATTATATTACACTTCATCTATTGCGCTTTAATTTACGAAATACCGACAACGCGATTTTCGTATCTTCGCATCCGTTTCTTATCAAGTATTTTTTTTAACGTTGAACTCCACGTGTTGAACCTGCACAGCAAAGCTTCGATACTTTATCGTTATCAGCCTATTACTCACAGATTACAAGTATGCTTTTTACTTTCGTCGATTTTTGGTTCAACGAGATGTATGAAAATAATAGTATGTGTACGCGGGTGTGTATTGGTCAGTGAATAAAACGTCCGACAGTGAAGTGGGTGTTTGCCCGGATTGCCCTCGAACCGTCATTTAAATAGAGGAGAAAGCTCGTGATATCATTAGAACATCCCGGTCTGTACTCGCGATCAGTTCCACGCCGAAAAAATACAATTCGAATATGTTGAAGTCTGTAGTATTGTGCGTTCTTGTATGGCATGGAATGTGTGAACTTTCCAGTCGCGCACACCCCTATTCCCACGACAATCATATTATGAACTTCACTAAGCTTGTCTCAACGACATTTAATGACACCGATGTGCAAAGTAAGTACAGAAAAATTAATAATAGGTAACATAAATAAATAAATAAATAAATAAATAAATAAATAAATAAATAAATAAATAAATAAATAAATAAATAAATAAATAAATAAATAAATAAATAAATAAATAAATAAATAAAAATAATGCATAAATTAATAAATAAATTCATAGACTTTGGTGTCAAAGAGCAGTTCGGGGGTAATGCGCATATACCTGTAGTATCTCAAGAAGTATACACTATTCTTTCTTCTTCCACGAATAGTCGAGCCGAAGGTGAATTACAACTTCAACATCACGATATTCTACGTGAATGGCTCTGATTCCGAGACAACAGCATCGGAAACACCGTCAACAACAGAATTCAAGGAGGGCTATATCGTGACGAATGGAATCGGCGCTCACAAGCTGTATACCTCTCGGCTCACGTGGAGTCAAGCGAGGCAAGTTTGTATCGAGGATGGAGGTAAATATATACTGAAAAAAATGTCAATTACTTGAGAAAAGTTCGCTTGTAGGCCGTTATTAAATTATATTCTTTTTGCAATCGTTACTTCAACATGTAGCGATTGTACGGTTTGATTTTTTTTTATTTTCATGATTTTTTCCTCGTCAGGTGACTTGGCTATTATAAAGTCGTATCTGGAAGAATTGATCACGAAGAAAATGGTGATAGACTCTGGTGACATCAGACCGTGGATTGGTTTTCACAATCAACCCGGGAAGCGACATTGGGCCTGCACATTCACCGAGAATGCCGACAGTGGGAATTGGCTTTCTTGGGAGGGGCACAATCCCCATACAAGCGGCGCTGATTATCATGTGTACGATCACGACGGTAATTTGGACGCGAATACAAGGTGTTTCACGTCCCGACCGTTCATCTGCAAAATAACGCCTATTTAGAGTAAACCCTTCAGGTTTTTTCTTTTCATTTTACATTATGGACATCTGTAGTATTTTCTAAATAATAATGTTTTCCGTGGCCAACGTTGTTCTATCCATTATCATTCTTTTTTTAAAGTAAAAAACGTGCTTTTTCGTTTCTCGGTGCAAGAACGGTCGAGTCATCGGGGTCAGCAATAATGTTAGAAGTGATTATTGGCGCTGTATGTTACGAAGTATCGATCAACGCGATTTCTTCGACTTCGTTTTGGATCATGAATTTTTTTGAAACGTCAATAAAATAGGATACTTTTCTCTGTGATACTGGAACGCCCGGCGCTGGTCGGGGCTATGGGAGCCTGACTGAAATTCCTTTTTGTTTTTTCTCCTCCAAAAATCTGTACTCTCCTCCAATCATGTGATTTTTTTATTTATTTTTAAGTTGCAAAATATATATGATTTTTTTTCCTCGCTAGAATGATTTATCAATACTTTTATCGTAATCAGTCCATTAGTTACAGAGTACAAGTTACTTTTTTACTTTCGTCGATTTTCGGTCCAACGAGATGTAAATCATAATTTGTGTAGGCGGACGTGTATTGAACAGTAAATAACACGTCCGATAGTGAAGTAGGACCTTCGCTGGATTGCCCTCGACCCGCCACTTAAATAGAGGAGAAAAGCTCCTTGTGTCGTTACAACATCCGGTCTCAACTAGCGATCACTTCGACGCCGAAGAAATACAGATCGAATATGTTAAAGTCTGTGGTGTTGTGCGTTCTTCTATGGCATGAAATTTGTCTGCGCTTCTCTGCGTTTGGTTCACTGCAAATCCATGCCACCAATACGCAAAGTAAGTACAGAATAATCAATAATTAAGTTAGTAAATAAATTCATAATTAAACTCATCGACTTTGGTTTCAAACTGGTATATTAAATTTCATGTAGAATTGTGATGAAAAATTAACCTATCGTATGTTGAAAACTTTTGAAATACTTTACTTCTAATAATTTACTTTAGTTTCACTGCAAAAGTCCATTCATGTACCATAAAAATTCTACGTGAAACGTAATGTACCAGTTTTTGCATAAAAAATTCCAGTCCTCTGCATCAAATTTACCTGTTTTTAAACAGTCTAAAGCAAAAATCTCCGGCAAGTAACTTCGCTGAGCTCGTACATACACAGTTTCCGTGAAAATATGAAGGCCGGATCTTTCTTTATATATTTTTTTATTACGATGCGTAAAACGTCCGGTTAGATCGGGTTGAAGGGTCGCCGGCAACGTGTGTTCCGTGTCCCGTCCGCGATAGAATTTATTCCGAGTCTCGCGCGTTCATCAGGTTCCGAAGAGTTAATTACTCGGACAGTTTTAATCGAACGCGTCTCTGTGCTCGAGGGCGTTATCGGTCACACCGCGCGGGCAAGGTAATGGAGATGCAAGGCATGCATCGTTGTACACCGAACCCGCGAGAAACGCGGCCGACATTTATGTATTATTTATGTCATCGCGTTTACCTGGGCCCTCCGTGCTCTGCTCAACCCCGCTTCGTCGGCGTCCCCTGTACTTTATTTCAACGTAACCGAGACGAGTTAATACCCGGTACACATGGCATATTATCCCGGCGCTCCGCGCCCCACTTAGACCGATAGATGTATTTAATTTGCCGTTCCGCGACGATGCTCTCTTGTTTATGCTCTCGTGACAAATTTAAGTACGCAATAACAAACGAAACGCTTTTTCGTTCAATTAACTCCTTGATGAATTATTAAAACCGACAGCCGGACGGTTTCGTTTGCCGCTGAAATTCATCGTTGGAAAATGAGTTCTGGCGTTTTATGCAAAGTTCTTCGTTGAATGTGGCAAACGTTCTATAGCCATTGTTTGAAGCGATAACTGGCCGGTGGCGGATCTGAATGGGGAGGCATTGAATGGTTGTATTTACAAGTTTGCATTGTACCACTGTACTGTATTGTATTCAAACATTGACGCGCATACGGTATGCATTTTCGTGGATATTATATCGGCAAAGTGGGCGTTATAGTTCGGAGTCTACCGGGGGCGGTGATAGCGACAAATAGGATTGTTCGTGATATTAATTACGTGCTGATGCAGTGGTTAATTGTACGAATTTAGCAATTTGCTACTATCGACTGTTGACTAATCGGAGGTGTCAAGTTTTGTGGGATTAACACGTCA
Source organism: Stenichneumon culpator (assembly GCA_964017025.1). Taxonomy (NCBI): domain Eukaryota; kingdom Metazoa; phylum Arthropoda; class Insecta; order Hymenoptera; family Ichneumonidae; genus Stenichneumon; species Stenichneumon culpator. The sequence continues at coordinate 10,224,348 of OZ024776.1, read as the reverse complement.
TTCAAGCACTTATTTTTCGTCCCGCTCCAATTTTCAACCCTCCCATTTAACGTGAATTAAATATGTCAAATTTGAGGGGTAGAAGTTGTGAACATGAACCGACGGAGGAAGATTGTCCAGTGCGTGTTAACAAATGCGAATTAAAGATATATAAATGTCCTAACGGTTATGTTCATATGGAAGTCCATTTCATATCCTATAAAGACCGAAAGTTCGAAATTATAGTGGAGACCGGGGCAAAATGGCACAGCGGGGCAACACGGGACAGTGAGGGCAAAACTTAATATTCCAATAATTTTTGAATGGTCCATTTTGTCCCAACGATATATTCGGACTTTCAAACCTGTTTTGCCCCACGTACCACTATCACAACCATCCAAAAGTTATTGGAGAATTGCGTTTTGTCTCATTATCCCGTTTTCGCCCGGTGTGCAATTTTGTGCCGCACTTCTCTAGGATATAGAATGAAATTTCGGAAATACGAAACCCATCCCATACTGTACGAAAACGGAGAATCTTAAATAGCATATGGGTACAGATATACAATACGAAATGGATTTCGAAATCCATTCTATATACTATAATAACCAAAATTCCGAAATTATAGTGTATAAAATGGAATTTTAAAATTCATGATATATTCTATAAAAACCGAAATTCTGGAATTATGGCACATGGATTTGAGTTTCGGATTTTCGAAATCCATTCCATATGCTACGATTCCGAAATTGCCGGACCGCATGCTAGCAGTTATGTTAGCTCCGGCGATCACATGGATTTTCTAAATTAATTTTGCTTTTATTTCCACTAAAATAATAACTCTCCAAGCTTCACCGACAGGGAGGGTTCAGCTTGCCCGCACGGGGAGGGGGATGGGGCAAGCATCCAAACCAACAAACAAATCCACGATTTTCCAAAATATATATAAGATTAAAAATACTAAAAAATGCTTTTCCTGGAAGAAAACATTGTAGTCGCACCGACACTAGATTATTTTGCGTGCGTTTAGCCATTCTCCGCTGCGCTTTCGTCGAAGATTGAAATAAATTTATTTACTGCAAGGGGATCACAATAATAAGGTCAGACAACTGTTGGCGTGAAAGGCACGAGGCGCCTGTTCTCCCCGACGCATTATACCGTACATATTGTTAACGCTAATCCGTTGATCCGCAAAACCACAAAGCCCCACGCACTTCGATAATCGCATTAGGAGGCGACACCGCGGACGTGCCCGAGTCTTTTATCGTACTGGACATAATTCAATCACGAACGTACGTATCCGGACCGCTCGAGTTCTATGTGTACGCCTCTCTAGGTTTCGATTGTCCCGGCAAGACAGGAATCCGTCAAGTTTTCATATTTTCACGGTAAATTTGTTCCCGGCTCTTGTCGCCCTCGTCAACGGATTTTATTGTACTGGGAGCTCGCTAAATGGTTGCCATTCAGCGCTGACGGCCGGCAGACCCAGAAAACTCGGACCATTGACGGATTACCCACGAACGAGCACCTTTCTTCTCGTGTATTCCAGATTTTGATCTCCTCTCGGTTCTTTCGCCTCTCCCCTCGCCGCCTTGCAGGCCAAGCCGTTTACTGCGCTGAATATATATTCGGTCGTGAAACGCTGATGGCCACGTTTAAGGGTTGCGCCATTGTTTGGCCGAAGGGAAACATGGCGTCGACGGCTCGGGGTAGGGTATATAAAATTCTCGCAGGACTATATTCATCAGAGCTTCCTTTATCTTCGTCCTTTACGGCACGCACTTCTTCCAGATTCGTGCTGTAGTAAAGCGCTGCCTTGAAAAGTCCGAAACAAGGAAACTCTCTCAAAATCGAGAGAGCATGCTTGTTGGACTCATTTAAAAAATAAAAAATTAAACATGTATACATACATCTTTTTTTAATGCATATATAAAAGTTATATAAAACTTTATCTTCGTGCCGAAACTACTTCATCCACTGGCGCCCGTCATCAAAAATTTAATTCGCAAAACGGTCGTACACACAAAATTTACACAAGGGACGATAAAGCTCGGTATTGCACTTTCCACATTGTTGTCGTCTTGCCAAGGGAATCCACGCGCATATTTTTACACTTTGTTTTTGTGAAGTCGAATTTGTAATTTTGGTCCGATCTTGACGAGTGACAGCTTATTTTTCTTGTTGAAATACCCTTCACGAAGGCACCGAGTAATTTGCTTCGTGTAGATTCTTAATCAGAAGAAAAGTTTAGTTAACGTCGTAGCACTGCTTTTTCATAAACGAATGACTCTAATTTGTAAACGATGAATATTATCATTAATGTTTCCCGGTGAATTCGTAAAGTATCTATGGAGAAACAAGATGAGCTCCCACTTGTCAAAATCGATTGAAAATGAAAAATTTGACTTCACAAAACTGCGTTAAAATATACCCGTGGATTTATTGGTGTAAACTGCGTTATTTTTCTCTAAATTCATTGTTGTACAAGTTTATTACATGAAGTAGGAACTCTTTCATCTCGATCCACCTCAGTGTGCGCTAATAATCGGTGCAAAATGTCTACAAACCATTTTGCAATTCTGGTACGCGATTGACTTGACTGTATTGCAAGGACTACCTTAAGGGTTTCTCCATTGTTTGGCTGAAAGAAAACATGGCGTCGATGGTTTTCAGCCACTTCCTTTATCTTCCGCCTTTACAGCACGCACTTCTTTTACATTCGTGCTAGTAAAGCCCTGCCTGGAAATCCCAAAACAAGCATACACTCTCGATCTAGACAACATGCCTGTTCCAGACTTAAAAAAAGCTAACAAAAGTAACAAACATGTATCCATACATTTTTTCTTCTGAAATGCATATAAAAAAGTTATATGCAAGTTTATCTCCGTGCCCAAACTAATTCATCCACTCCCGGCCTTCGTCCGTAAATTTTGTTCACAAACCATCCGTACAGAAAATTTACACCAGCGTCGACGAAGTCTCGCCGTTGGAGGAAGGTATTGCACTTTGCACACAGTCGTCTTCTTACCGAATGAAATCTCATATCTCTACGAGTACAGCGGCGCGGTACATATGAAAAAGCATTTCCGGTGTACCGGTACACGGCAAGCCATGTGGATAATCGTCTCCCGAGTGCATCAGAATCGTAATGCACGTCGCCGGCATTCTTTGGGGTACGCTGTGGCGGTGCCGCTTTGAAAAATAAAACCCCCAGAAAGCTTTCTCATCGCAGCTTGAGCTCGCGCGGGAATAAGTGGAGCGCGTCTTGGAAATATGGAAAATAAGGAGGACGCCGGAAAGAGACGTACGCGGTGTACGAGAGACGCGAAGGCGGCGGGCGAAGAGGAGGAAGCTGTGTCGCACTGTCGAGGACTGCGGGAGGTAAAACTATTTTCAAGGGAGTTTCACTGGCAGCGGTCTGGAGGAAGGATGCGGCCCCGGCGCAAGAACGTTCGATGAACGAAGTTGGCGAACGCTGCTATGGAAATAGTGCACACATACGAGAAACCAGAAAGAACGGTCGACTAGCGGAAAGAAAAGACAAGAGTGTCCTCCAACGATTGTAAGAAAGTCAAACGGCAGTCCCGTCTTCTTTCTATGTACCCTTGCTCGCTATATACATATATAGATATATACCTATGCGCTCAAACTCTTAAACTGCATAGCTATATATCTGCAAATCTGTATATAGATATATATGCACTCCAACTGTTAAACTGCAAACCTATGTGTCTGTGGATCTATATATACGCTTTGTCACCGGATCTCGACCTGCTAGTTCAAGCTCGGGCGTTCCATTTTTTGACAACTTCGAACCCTAGCTGGTCCTCCGACAATCTTCAGATTCTCGCTCTAGTTCGTGCACTATCTATCGACATCGTATTCCGCGTACAGTGGAACTACCGATAAGTTAAATCCGATGGACTGATAACGCCCGACTAAGATCAGAAGGGCGTATGTTATGTGTGCGAGCGTATGAGATACGCCCTTTTGATTCTTTTCCGGCGATATCTTGCCGAAAGTTAAGTTTCCGCTTTGGTGCCTTCAGCACGTAAATCAATGATCTATAGATCGGACCATATTCATCACTTTTACCACTTATGCGAATTAGGTTTCTTAACACTAACTTACGATATTATAGAAAATAATTTAATGATGATTACTCATGTGCGCTCCGTATTTGGAGCGAGGACAGTCATATCCAGACTAATGCGCCAGGCAAATAGCCACGTTAATCTTGGGTGTAATTAGCGATCTTCGGGGAGGCACCGGTTCACAGGATCCTACGTTACACCTAGTCAACGAATTTGGGAGTTTCTTAGCAATTCAATTTTTACGAGAATGTGTTGATTTTAATGTATTTATATTATGTTTGAAAAACTAAAAAAAAAATGGTTTCCTTCATGGAAATGTGCCATTCGAAAACAATGGTGGCAGCAAAAGATCGATATCTCGAAAAATCTTCGCCTTTTTGAAATTGAAAAAATGAAATGGGAATAATATACAACTGTATAACGTATACACATAAAACTATATATGTAAAAGGGCAGTGCCCATGGGTTAATAAAATAAATAAGTATATAAATAAATAATACATTACCGATGGGATCAATGATTTTTGGAAGGCCCTGTACCCATGAGTGGGGTTCGGGTCAGATGGTAGGTTGGAAACGGGAATAGATGGTTCGTAGGCGAAAGAGGATGATGGGTTCTTTCGTCCTTTCCTTTATATTCGCGAATCAATCGAAGCTATCTCCGATAGCCGAGCGTCCCGGAGTTCGGGAATCGAGGGTAAAGCACGTCAGGCTTCTTCGCACGGTCCTCCGAGTTAACTGTTGCTCCTGCGAATCGGAAAGCTTGCCTCCGACGATGGGAAAAAAGGGAATTCCCTTCGATTCACTCTGCTTCGCAATGCCCCTCCTCCAACTTGCTACAGTATCACGGCGCGATATAGAATAGGCGGTGTCGAATTCAGCGCTAAGATCGATCCTCCTTTTTCCTGCTGCTGCTATCACAGCTCCGATGCTGAAAGAACTTTCGCTGTCACGGAGGAACCTCCATTTATCCTATTGTACCATACCAGGTGAATTTCCAACGAAATTTATCACTCCGCGCCACGTCCGTATACTCTACAGTGAAATCCTTTACTTAATGCCGTACAAGTGAAAAATCGCAGAGTAACAAGCAGGAATTTTCTGTGTCAAGTCGTTATACCATTTGGTCAAAAATGTAGGCGGTTAAGGAGGGATACGAATTCGTGTAATATATAGCATCTCCATTATTCGACAATAACGACGGGGTCTCTGTGACTCTGGCTACATTTAAGCTTCATTGTCCTTTGTACATGCCAGGTAAATTTCCAACGAAAATTTACCTCTGCACTTTGTCCGTATACCGTACTGTAGAATCCCTTGCGTGTCACTTAATCCGGTGCAAGTGAACAATTGCAGAGTAACAAGTGGGAATTTTAATTACTCCGTCATCCTCGCTGTGTCAAACCGTATCCCATTTTGGTGAAGAAGACAGCTCTGGGTCAACATTTAAGACGTTAGTTTCAACTTAAGATCGCTCTTGAGATCAAACTGAAGATCGAACTTCAGTTCAAACTTGATTTCATGCTCAAGATTATTATCGAACTCGAACTAGGGTCGGTTTTGAGTTAAAATTCAAGTTCGAGCGAAAGATCAATCTTAAGTACGAACTTCTTAAGTAACCTAAAGTACGAACAAAGTTTGACCCGAATGAAGTTCGGGTCAAACTTCGATCTTAAGTTCAAACTAACATCTTAAAATTCGACCCTAAGAAGGAATACGAATTCGTGTAATACATAGCATTTCCATTATTCGACAATAAATTCAGCTCCATTTAAGGTTTATTGTTCTTCGTACCTACCAGGTAAATGTCCAACGAAATTTATCACTCTATCCTTCGCCGGTACACTATACAGTAGAATCCCTTACTTAATGCTCTACAAGTGAACAATTGTAGGGTAAGAAGCAGGTATTTTAATTACTCCGTCAGCCTTGCCGTGTCAAACCGCTATTAATTTTTGGCAAAATTTGGGCACCTCCTGAGGGATACGAATTCGTGTAATATATAGCATTTCCATTATCCGACAATAACCATGGGCTCCCTCTGAATTCGGCTCCATTTAAGCGTCACTGTCCTTTGTGCGTGACGTTTGAATGGGATCTAAGGAAGATCGATGCCGATACGGTATTATGTACTGTACACGCCCAAATTAGCCTCGTGCCCTCGCTCAGTTCACCCTCATGGAAAAACGTGAGCGTTCGACGAACGGGGAGCCCATCGTATATCCAAACAAGCAAAACCGTCAGGCAAATAAAAATAATGAAAAAAATACCGAACAGTCGCGTAGGATTGCGGTCCTCGGTAATTCCGATAATCCTTGGGTTTGGCCTTATTGTTGCCATCTAAGCATCATCGGAGTCTGCACTGTAGGTCGAAATGGTAGGATTTCACGGACTAGTGTCAGCGGGGAAATAGGGATGGTGCTCGATGCTCCACGAGAGTTAATATCCGACATTGTACGAGTGCTGAGGCTGTCCGGAATCGATTCGAATCAATGAATCGGCCAAATCCGATCACGGGCGATTAAAAATTCTCACATTGGAAAGGCCAGCCTCGGAGAGATCGAACCGAATCTTCCCCCCCCCCCCCTCCGCGACATATTAGTTCACGGGACGCTCGCTAGATTGATATAAATCAGAAATGGGTAAAGTACCAAACAATACAAGTACAAAGTCCAAAGTTTTACAAGTACTTGAAATATTCCTCGAGTAGTTTTCGCGATTAGGTTTCTAGCGTTAAGCGTTATCCAGGCTTAAAAAGAGGTGCAAAGTAATTTGCATATGGCTTCCTCATTGTAAAAAATCACTAACTGAACTTTTCATAATTCTTCGTTTTGAGGCTACTTTAAATTTATTCTTTATTTTTTTATATAAAAAAAAATGAAAGGCCCCTGCGCATTTATTTTTTATAAATAAAAAATGCATTGTCGTTAAAATTATGCTCATTGAAATGTTCGGACAGATAATCATATAATAATAAAAACAGGATGTCGTACTACTCATCGGGTATCCTTGATGCGAGTGTGTACTCAAAAAATACTGGCACTTGGTTCCCAAATCGTAAAAACAGTACTGGAAGTACTAAAAAGTACTTGTGCACTTCGACTACCTACATGAAGTACCAAACAAGTAACCGGTACATCAATTACTGCCCAGTTCTGATATAAATACATAAGAAACACATGGCGATCCGGCTCGCTTCGAAGCGAAGCGCGAGGATCGATGCGGGACCCAAAAAAGAGATTAAAAAAAGATTTAACCGTACTGCAAGATTCAACTGCGAGACTCCGCCAACAAAGCTGTGCGTTGTTTTTGAAGTCCCTCCGCGGCGGCGATTAGTGTTGCGCGATGCGTGCAGAGAATGAAACAATCTCTTCACCCTTGAGACAGCGGCTTTGTCTCTTTTGCCTCGCGGTCTGATGGTCCTGGCTCCAGGACCTCGCATCCCACCGTGCATTTAATAATTTCTGCCAAAAGAATTATTCGTAATTTAATTCTAGCTCATTTCGAAGTCCGTTTAAAAAGACTGGACCGAGCGTTAGCGGTTTAAACGAGGCCGTTGAGAGGGGGGCGGTTACGTGCAAAGAGAGTGTCGTCTGATGCTTCTCCCGGTATAGTGGCCTATCTTCCGGGCTGTGTGCGCCACTTTGTGAACCGAGGACGGGCGTTCCGGTCTTTCTCTCTCCCTCCTCGGTTTTGCGTTATTAGCTACGGAAATTAGGATTCAACGTTGCGCCATCCTCGAATTAAAGTTAGGCAACTTTTTTTTAATTCCATAACATGCAAATTAGCCTGGGCTTCCGTAATGAATTCCGGGGCTCGCGCATATTACATACGGTTTTTGCGGAGTTAGCCCCTTGCCTCCCCCTCTCCGCCCTCCTGCCGACGCAGTGCCAGCCTCCTCTTTCTGCCGCTGGTCCTCGCTCGTTGCGAATAGTAGTCGACCTGCTGGTCCAGTAGCATTACCGCCTAACACCACCTCGGGCCCACTTCTAGTCCGAGGAGCCATTTTTCATGTAAAAGTCGCCTGTTGATGAAATTTTTACGGCACCGACCGCCCGTAAAATAAAAGCTGAACACGCTGGAAACGCGGCCGAAAGAGGGTGCGATAGCTCCGTCGGGCTGGCGACCGTCTACCGTATCCGTAGCGCCCTTTCTACCCTGTTCTATTCCGTTTTTTGTTCTCGCCCCCCTCCCTCCCCCCAGCCCCGTTACTTTCGTCTTTTCCTATATGCCTGCACTTTTTTTTCTACCTTTTTCATTCTATCTCGCTTAGCTACACGTGGATTCACCGGGACTACGTAAGCGCAAATGCACCGAGCGGAGCTGCGGCATTAGCGAAGCATTTATTACAGGTACGATACCATTCTGCATATCGGAATATGCATCCATTGAATTTTTATATAATTCTGGTTTAATTTTGCACAACTTTTTTAATTGCACAGTACAAACATATATTATCTTGGATTTACAGCAGGCGTGTAACTAAAAAAAATATACAGTTGGCCTCTCAATGAGTTACATCGGAACAAGCTAAATGAACCTGTGTAATCAACACCCGTCCAGGTTGTCAATAGATGAGCAGGTGTCCGATACGCTAAGCACGGGCTCGAATATGTAACATTCACAGGGTTGAATTTTAAGATGTTAGTTTTAACTTAAGATCGCTCTTGAGATCGAACTTAAGATCGAAGTTTCATGATATACGCAACTTCATTGCGTATTTAAATTTCGTCTTACATTTGAACTTATAAGAAGCGATAACAAGATATCCAAAAAAGTCTTATTGTCACCCATGGTGTATCGTTTTTCACCCATCTTCGGAATCATTAATCATGTTATTGATGAGAACAATCAGTAATCATTGCATAGAACCGAATTCAAGAAATTCTTTTGCCAGATCACCGATTCATGACAGTATTGTGTCATCAAAGTTAACCGCATTTCGCATCCATATACATAGATTCTTCGCCGATAAAGCGTTAAAGTTCGAACTTAAGATAGATCTTAAGCATGCAATGAAGTTCGAGCCAAACTTCGATCTTAAGTTCGATCTCAAAAGCAATCTTTAGTCGAAACTAACGTCTCAAAATTCGACCCCGAAGCAGCTGCGCCATCAGCGAAGCATTATAGCGATATGTCGTTTATTTCTGGACACTTTTTTCATTGCCCAGTGCTAACGTATCTAATCTCGGATTCACAGCATTCGTGTAACTAAAAAAAACCATACCGTCGCCCTCGCAACATGTTACATTGGAACAAGTTAAATGAACTTGCGCAATCAACACCCCTTAACTTACGAATAAGTTGCCAGCAGATATACGATGCGCTAAGCACGTTCTGAAACATCTAACGCTCCCTGACGCTTCTTGCAAAATTATTATTGGAATCGAAGTATTTCAAACTAGCGCCGAAGCTCTTTCGTATTTCTGCACGATGCAACTGATGCATTTCGACGTTATCGCATCGCTAACTCTTGAGTACCGGGTCGGCGAAGTTTGCTACTGACACATCGATGCATCGTTGTAAAGTTTAGCGAATTTCGTTCTACCCCCATCTCACTCAATCTTCCCCATGCGCATCTGTATATATCTATATATATCCATCGCAGTACCTTTAGCGTTTCTAACCCACCCTGATGGATTTGTAGTTACTGCGGCGGAGGGTCGGAGAATTAGTTGAAAACGTCACTGCGGGCTGCTTCGCGTGCGTAGACAATGGCGGAGAAGTTGAGAGTACCGTACAGTGTACGAGCCTCGGCGGTCGCCGGAGGGGCAAGCCGGAGGTGGGTATCGCTTCTGCCGCCGCTACTGCAGCCGGAGTGGCAGGCCGGGTCTCGGTAACACCTTGCACTGATGCCTCGATACACCATAAATTATTATATTCATATTATATCGCGCCCTTCGACCCCCATCGCACGAATACCGTAGCGCTGTTCTGCTCGGCGCTGCGGATCCCCGCTTTCTGCCCTCTTCCTCCTGCACCCTCTTTTCCACCCCCACGAGCCCCGTCGCGCGACGCGCCGCCTCTCCCGCTCCGCTGCTGCTGTTATGTTTTTATCCCAAGATTTATTACCAGTGACTCTCATATTCCGGCGATTTTTATCCGTGGTGATACAATACTCACGCGAGCTGTATAAACACGTCGCAAAAATTTTATATCCCTTCTTATTTCCATTATTCTTTGACATTCTTCATTTTTTCATCTTTTTTCTTTGCTTCTTTGACGCTCAACGTGGATCGGTCATTTTTCATCCGTCGTTAATTTATTATCTCTCGACACTCCGACTGTGGCGGCGGGACGCGTCTTATCAGTCATGAGCGCCTTTAATTAAAATCTGGACTCGTGAGAAAACAAAAAATTTGTTGTGATTAATTTTTTTGTTATTCGGTTCTTTTTATTTAGTATTGTTTATTCGTATTCTGAGGCACGTTCCCCGAGGACACGGTGCTCCAAAAGATTCAAGGACGATTAACAGAAAAAAGTTGCAGCAAAAATTATACAATGAAAGTATAACAAATAAGAAATCATAGAATTGCAAATAGTCATTGCAATGAAACTAAACTAAAATAGGTATTAAATTAATGATTGCTGGTAAGTAATAACTGATGAGTAATAACAAACAAAAACAAAGAAAAAGTGTTGAAGGGTTGAGTTGAGCAATCCTGCTTGCCTCGCCGCTGCTGGAAACGTCGAGTGGAAATGCGGACGATTCCGGAATATCGCAGATGTGGCCGCGCCGCTCGCGGATTTTGATTTCTTCCTATTTTGTTTCTACCTCTCGCCTTCCATCCCGCGCCCGCCCGGTCCGACCTTTCTCTCTCAGTCTTCCCTTCGCTCGTACCTTCGCATTCTTGTTTGTATGTATACAGTTTTTATTTCCTCCTCTACGCCCACCACAACTCCTCGCATTTCCCCTATCCTGTTTGTTTATCTGCCTTCCCTTTTGTGTGCGCTCGCGCAGGGAAAGGAAAACCTAAACCTACCCGCCGCCCAGCTACAGATTCACGTGATATAAAATACGGAGACGTGACGGTAGAATGATTGTTATCTCTGGAAAAGAATTGTTATTGTACACTAAAACGTAATCCCGCCGCGTTGGTGGCGATAGTCTGATCCATATATTCCGGACGGCGGAGGAGAGTCGTACGTGTTGCAGACCCTCCGTTTATATACGTACCTCCCAGGCTCATAAAACTGACGCTACTCGTAACTAACAAAAATTTTAGGGATCGATCGATCAATGTCCCGATGTAACTACGGCGGATCCGCCGAAGGGAAAACCTGACCTCGCGTGCTACCTTGGTCAGTCTCTTTGGGCCTACACTCTTCACTTATTTCTCCTCACCATTAATAGCGTTTCGTGACCGAATAAATGGCCAGACGAATGTTTATCGTAAGAATTCACCCTACCCGAGGTTTGAAATATGCCCGCTGTTACCCGACGATACACGATAAATTACATGTTTGGCATATTGGAGAAAAAGGGGAGAAAAGTGTTTTCAATTTTTTTTATATTGAATGGCCACTGTTCCATCTTAGAGCGACGGCTCATATTCACCGATTTTGGCCTGTGCACATTCGTTCCAGTGACGCGTCACGGAAATTCGATGTTCAATGTCCTATCCGAGATACACGTGTACACTGTAACAAAAACTCGTGTGAAATTTAATCTATTGGTACTGGAAGTTTTTATGCTGAAACTGGTATATTAAATTTCATGTACAACTGTGATGAGAAATCAAAGTGCAGCGTTTTAAAAACTTTAAAAATATTTTATATTTTGTGATTTACATTAATTTTACTATATACGTACTTTAATTTTAACGTAAAAGTTCGTTAAGTCTTCATAACAATTGTACCATAAATTTAATGTACCAGTTTTCACATAAAAATTACCAGTCTGGTGCATTAAATTTACAATGTTTCTAACAGTATGATATATCATGCTTATAAAAAAAGGAAAACTTAAGAGAAGTGGATTTGAGGTACTAGAACTTGAAATTTGATTACACTACTTACATTAATTGAACATTAATGGAGTTCCTCTTAATACCATATCAATTAAAATACCGGATGTTAAAATTACAAATGTTTTGCCTGAAATTTATAGAAATACAAATTTTACTGCAAAATTGCAACGCATTTGTGTTTGAAATTTCAGAAACAGTTTCTGTAAAAAAAGCTTTTAATACCGTCCATTAATTTTCAAAAAAAATGTTAATACAGCAATGAAAGTAAGCCGTGCGGAAACGAAGGGTTTTCAATTTTTTACACATTGAATGACTGGTCCATCTTACCACGTCGGCCAATATTCGCCACTTTCACCCTGCGTACATTTATTCCAGCGACGCGCCACTGTCCATCCAAAGTTCACTGTCCCATCCGAGATTCGCGTGCATCACGCTTAAAAAAAAAGAGAAACTTCAGAGAAGCAAAGTATGAAAGCAAGCCGCGCGAAAGACCGAATTATCGTTCGCCTTCGGGGAGACGGGATAAAATGAGGCAAATAGTCGGGGATGATGGGCGACGAGGATGAAGTGGAAAGAGCGGCAGAGGTTTTACGATGGAAGGTAGAGGCAAAGGGTAAAACACGCCGAGGTTCACGGAACGGGACCCGGAAGAGTCTTTTGGCAAAGGTGTGTCACGTAATCCACGTGGACTTCACTCACTGCTCTTTCTGTTTACCATTCTAAATACGTCTTTAATATATAACGGGCAATTTTCCTTGCGCCGGCTCTGGGTCCCGCTCTTTGCAGTAAACTTTTTCCCTAGGAAAATTGGATGTTCCGGCACCTCGCGCACCGGGCGAGCCTGACGAGAAAAGGGGGATGAAAGGCGAGTAAAATGAGGGATGGAGAATTGAGTGAAAGTGGAGGAGGAAGAGAGAGAACGTTGGAAGACATAGATATAGGGGATGACTGACGATTCGTGGATGAATCTTCTCGCGGAAAATGTGTGCGAGAGATGCGCCATTCGGGACACGAGCGCGACAGATTCCGTCGTGAAAACAGACCGTCGCCCCGTCGTCTTTTCGCCCGATGAACGGATTTTTCCCTTGAAAAGAAAATGGAAAAAAAAATGGAGGATAAAAAAAATCAAGGAAGCCTCGGAGCGGCGGTGATTCTCGCATAGATAATCATTCGAGCGACCGTTTACCATTCCGTTTCATTAGACCATCGGGTGCGTTTCTCGGGAAAACCGGGAAGGGGGGAGGGGATTTGATCGAAGAAACTTTACCGAGCTTCGCGCGTTTGCTCGTGCGATTATATCCGCCAGCACCTGCCAGGCTATAGATAATAACTCTTTAATAACTTTACTCCTGCGGTGGAGCTCCGGCGATGCGCCGAGAAGTAACTCCCGCCATTTTCTCTCCACAAATAACCCAGCTTTCCCCGATCGTCCATTCCGAGCTGATACGAATCGGGAGATATAAATGCTTCTATAATTCTTTGAGATACTTTAAGCTTATCGAACGATAATTGAACATTTGTCATTGGGAAACAGATGGACGAATGGACCTGGCAGGTTCGGTGAGACAAACACCACCGACATTTGCACGTTTAAGGAAGTTGGAGTGCTTCACACTAGTGAAATGAGCGCTACAATTTTAAGTCTAAATTTTGAAGTCTCAATTCGCCATCTCGATATTCGGTAGTATGTTCCGTTTAAAAATGACAGCTGTTTGTTGATGAAGGGATTTCGTCGATGGATAAACAAAAACTGCTGCAATTTTTAAACGGATAATACTGTCGAATATCTAGATAGCGAATTCGTAGAGCATCTTTCCAGGAAGAGAGCGAGCAGTAACAAATCAAAATGCAGCAAAAATTACGGATTATTCTTTCAAAAAACTGAACGAATCTGCACCTTTTCAAAAATCAGCACAAACCAGTTAATATTTTTGCAAATCCATTGCATTGAATGTTTTTCTAGGTTAAGGGCATCTCCTGTAATACAAATAACCCCTAATTAATTAACCCTTAAGTCCCTTAAGTCCCTCAATTTCTCACGACAATTGTACATTAAATTTAATATTCCAGTTTTTGTATACAAAATTCTAGTCCGGTGCATTAAGTATACATTTTTCTAAAGTGAATTTTTTGGGACATCGTTTAATACAGATAACTGCCAAATTTACCTAGCAGCACTCATCGACCGATCTCTTTTTGTTGATCTATGCTAAACAAGTTTGATAGGGCACAAGATTGAACAAGAAGCCCGACTTTTATAAGTTCAACTACCTTGTTTGACGATCGAAAGAATTTGTGAATGGCTCGTGCTGCGATGTCCCCGTGGGTACGTCAACCGCAAGAAGGATCGATCCATAGATCCCAAGAGATCGTCGCCGATCGTAGAAAGAGATCTCTTAGCTCCCGGTAAAATATGCTGCAGCCGCAGGTCGAGAACCAGTCGTCGAGCAATTTCGTTAAACATCCCCGAGGGACTTCGTCACCCTACGGTCCTTTTCGTCCAGCTCTAGATCATCGAGACCGTTTAACGATCATCGTCGTAACCTCGATGCGGACCACACCCACTTGGAAACCTCGTCCGATATTCTCGTGGCATCTATTAAGGGAAAAATAGTAACGATAAATCATCTGTGGGTCGTGCACGTTTCACCATTGTGGAGAAGAACGACCGATCCACGCGCATCATGCAAGCTGCGTTTCGTAGAGTCTGCACGGAGTTGCGTCGCACTTTGGCATCTGCTCGACATCAACAGCCCCCGCCACGTGGTATTGCAGCCGATCGCGTGCACCGATAGGAGGAGGAGCACTTCTCGCCGAGCTCTCCACCAAAAGCTTCCCAGGTAGACAGTAAAAGATCATTTCGTAAAATCGGAATAAGTATTTTCGTAAAAATAATTTTGTTAAATAAGACAAACTCGTTTGTTACGGTTTGAATATGCAAACCTGTACATAAAAAAAAAAGTTCGCTGATGTAAAGAAACTACGATAAATAGAAGCTCTGTTGTGAGAAAATACATATTTGTTTTGCGAAGTTAAGAAATAAAAATAACAAACTTTTTGTCCCATGGAATTTTTATTTTAAAGTAAATTTCCACAGACATTTACGTAATGTATAGATACTCCTTTTGTTTATATTACGACGATATAACGTGTCAAGCAATTCTCGCACAGATAGAACTTCGTAGAGGTTGTGTTGTTAGTTCTGACGTACATTCGAAAAAATCCTATTCCATACTGTGCACTACCAATTCCGTTAAAAAAAGGCCAGATCGTTACGGATCGATTACATTTATCTCGGTATAAACCTGATGCGTATCGGATGCGCAGGCTTCAATAGGATGTCCATCAGCAATCGAACTTCGGATGCCAAGTCTATTGGCTCGAGGTAAAAATTGTGCAACAAGTGACCTATAAATGCTTTAAGTTCCAGCATCGCAAATCTTTGTCCTGTTAAATAAAATAATAAGTGTTTAGATACGTCGCTGCTTTTATATTGTTCAAACCTTCGAATGAACTCTTACCAATGCAATTGCGCTGCCCAGCACTGAACGGTATGTACGAGAAGGGATGCCGGCCCGCTACTCGTTCGGGCAAAAATCTGTCCGGATCGAAGGTGTGAGGATCTGGCCAGAAATTTGGATCTCGATGAACATCGTATATGTTTACGGAGACTAAGGATTTGGTAGGTAGTAAGTACTTTTCTAAAAAAAAAAAATTATAAAAACACCATCGATCAAGTCAAGTCCAGTTAATCTGATTTTTCTAATGCAAGCCTATACTGACTCAGATTTAATTCCTCGTCGATATCCCGCCCTATGTGGGGAACACTCGGATACAATCGAAGTGACTCTTTGAGACACCGGTCGAGATACGAGAATTGTTGAATTTCATCGATATTCATTGTACCGCCGCTCTTATTGAGCACCGCGTCAATCTCTTCCCGGGCGCGTTGCTGAAATTGGCCAACTTTGTACTAAACCTTGAACCTTATTTAATTAGTTTAAAAACCAGCACTTTTTTACCTGAACGTCTCCATGCTCAGCTAGAAGTAACAGCGCAAAACATAGGCCCATTGCAGCTGTGTCGTGACCCTGTGAATAATGCACAGTGGCATATTATAATACTGAACTGGCAGCGATCCGACCATTACCGCTCGATGCTATACCTCGAAAATAAATGTATCGACTTCTTCTCTGATTCCCGCCTCGTCGATATTGCCTTCTCTCATAGCCGCAATTAAAAGATCGAGCATCGCGAGTCGTTTCTTCGAGTCTGAGTAAATCGCTGAATCCTGATTGTTATTTAAATAAATTCCACCGGTATCTTCGTGATACTGCTTACGTTCACGAATAATCTACGAGAATGGAAACGCAGAAACACGAGCCACGATATTTATTTAAAAAAACAAAAAGCGAAAATCTTATAGGGAGCAATGTAGAATCGTGTCAAACCTTAGTGGAGAATCCGTGAATAATCTCCAACGCTTTGTTGTGCTTTCGTCCAATTGGCGAAAGGTTGAACAACTTACCCCAATGAAGCCACGGTTTCATCACCCTGTGTCACAAGTTTAACGATAAGATAATTTAATTAAGTGTGCAATGCATCGAATCGCCGGAAAATACTTGTCACTACACATGCCTATGCCATAAAAGTTCACTCATCTCGTGAATAGCATTTCTGTAGTTGTTGGAGAACGTTGTCGTCCCTTCTAGCGATGTTCCCATGGCGGTCTCTAAATGTATATCGAACATCGTAATATTCTTACGATCTAGTGAAAAGTTTCATTTTTTGGTTAATGCATAAAGTGTAGATAATGCTACTTGCCGCATATGGTATTCAACGTGTACTTTGTGACCAGGGGTAAAAGATCGTATTCATTCTTGCCCTCGTTATCTTTAAGATCTCGAACCATTCTTCGACTTTCCTTGTCGAATATGTTTACGAATTCGCGCATGGTATTCAAGTGGAAAGCTGGGGTAAGAATTTTACGTCTCTGATGCCACTTACTTCCTACAAATGCACGATTAAATTTTTATTTATTCTATTAATTGAACGTTGCAAACTCCAATTCTCAATAATGACCAGACCTGCGCTCGTGAGAAGGCCGAAATTGAACCAAGGTTGAAGAAAACCATACGCGACGTTCTTAGTTATGTGTCTAGGGCTTGTTAAAAGAATCTGCGATCAATAAACAAGGAAATTTGTTACAACGTTTTAGCCAGTGATTAGGCGAAGTTTGTAGGTTCAAATTTCACATCGGCGCGATAGCTTTCGTTCAAACAGTGAGACCGAGATTGTCTCATAAGCAGCAATAGTAAAAAAGAAACTGCAAAACCATAACAATAACAATATTGTTGCGCTTTATATTATTGCGCATGTTAAGACTTTTAAAGTAAACTTTTTACTTCACCTGGACGTCGTCGGGGTGCCGAAGACATATGAAAGTCCACTTCCAGAGGTTGACTTTATATAACGGGTAATAATCGTCATTCATTCTACGTATAATATCCCATAAGTCAGCTACAATATAATGTTAATGAGACATTATCTATCATAATAAATATAAACATTGAACATAGAAATAATACCGCGTTTACATCGCAATGTATACAATTGCGGTTTAAAATATACGGGCATGTGTTATTATTTATTACCTCGCGGACGAAGGAATTGGAATAGATTGCCGACAATCGGTAGGCTCAGCGGTCCTGGAATTCTTCTAAGGAGGATCGATCCTCGGCTGCTCCAATGAAGATAATACAATAAGGATGATATGAGAGTTAGTAAAATCAGTACGATTATCATGGTAACAGTTTTGTTCGTCGCAAAAGAGGAGTTCGCCTCGACCACGCAATCCGTCACAAACACTCTCTATGGACTATTTGCCTGGACTGACTGCACATTCTTCCTCTCCCACTTTTGTTAAAAAGATTAGAAATATGCGCTTCACGGCGATTACGCGACTGTGCGTTTTCATCCAGTATTCTATGAATCGACAAAAAATCTCTTGACTTATGTCTTTTTTCAAGGTTGTTACGTTTCGATTTTGAATAAATTGATATAATTATGATAATTAATTATGTTATTAGTCTTTATGATCAATAATTAGTATTATTGTTTACGGACAATATTAATGGTTATTACATACATGAGTTATTTCATCCTTTCTGAAGTTACTTTTTTATAAACCATTTCTCGTGCTAATTCATCTGTGACGACTGTAGTCCACAAAGTGTTGCCAAGTACTCTATAATGTCGAGAGTAATAGAAATCGGTCGACCATCAACGACCACCGACTTATCCTTACACTTGGAAAAGTAATTGTAATAACATAGAGATGGAGATATTCATTGAAATTGCTGTTGTTACAACAACTTTGATTCCGCAGATCCATAACTTTTGAAATGTACGGGCATGTATTATTATTAATTTCATGCGATTTCATGCGATAGGGGAGGGGAGACATCGGGAAATATGCATCGTTCGTTACCTAACGTTTGAGAAAAACTGAAGAATTATCGGAAAATGAGTGTGTCACTTCAGTTAATGCTTATCACCACAAATCACAATTTGATTATTATGATTACTGCTTAATTGTTTTTTCTGCGACCGTTTGCAAGAAACTCGAACGTGTTATGACGACGAAAAAAACACACGAACCGAGAAGAGAGCGTTAAATAAAAAAAAAAAAGATTACGTGTATTATATCTCTCGGGAATTCTGTCATAACGATTAGTGAATTTGCTCCCATTCGAGGAGTCTTATGTCATGTTTGAGCGCGCAAAACACGACAGTCATAATTCTTCTTTTAGTTGAAGTTTATTATTAATTTTTATCTTCTTTTATGATTTTCCGTAAGAGGCTAGAAAATAAAAAGTTAAGCGCAATTGCGTTTCAAGGGTGTTGATAAATGGAGCAGCGTTTGCAAGTGTCCTGGTGCGATTTTAGAGTCGTGAGGATACTGGAGCAACTATGACCGCTTGAGGTAGAAAGTCGACCCGACTCTGGTCGCCAAAGTAAGTATTGACAAGTGTCAAGCCCATCGGCGGAGTGGTTATCAATCGACACTTTAGTCAATACTGGGCATTAGTCGAGATCTGATTATCGGCTGTCAATCTGGAGCCGACTAACAGCTAACCGCACCTGGATTTTGTATCTTAAGAATTTCTTTCGTTTCATGAATCCACAGTATTTGGTGAATTTGGGGCAATGTCGGTCAATCGGTCGCAGACACCACAAAGGGCAAAACGGACCATTTTCGCCAATCCATCGCGGACTACAACAAAAAGTCTCATCTCAAATGTGAAACGTTGGTCCATTCTGCCCCGCTCTCTGTCAAGTTTCCCTCAGACGACTGCCTTTAATTATTTTTCAACAAAAAGTACATTAACTCTGCGTTAGGCCACTCTGCACGTTTTCCCAAATCGTGCCCCCTCTATAAAAACCATACATGATCTTTCGTTTCTCACGTCGATTCGTCGTTGTATGGCGCGGGACCCAACAAATTGCTGCGAGCTACGCGTAAGATCGACCCTGCTCGGGACCTTTTCACGTGTAACACACCCCAGAAGAGAAAAAGTCTTTCCTTCTTCATATTATAACGTCTGTGTCATCCCGCCGGGGATAATTTATCGGGGGTGAAAGCCGATCGACCCTGGCCTCAGGGGGTGTGGTAGCACAGCGACGGCCGCCCGAATTTATCGACGTGGATGTTCTTACAATGCGCTTCCGTGCCGGCAAGTATATAACCGAGCTAGTTCGTCGTACTAGGCGATATGCGCCCCCGGCGAACCGCAAGGGTCAAAGGGAACACGTGTGTTACGTCAGAACATCGATGCGCCCTTACATGGACCATAAGTCGGCATACCATCGTGTCGTTTGACCCGGTCGGCCACACCTCGTATGTTCGTACACCGAAAAAAAGAAATTGTTGGATTAACTAAAGCGCTTTCCCCTGCGTTCAAAGGCGTTATTTAGTTGGCGCAATTAAAAAATGTTGTTTTAATCGAAATAATTTGTATCGACTGAAGCAAATAGTCGTTCAACAAAAGCTCTTATTTAGTTTCACGAACCAAGTAAGAGCTTTTAACCTATGTTACCGCGGAATTGGTTAATCCAACAATTTTTCTTTCTGTGTACAACTTTTTTACGCCGCATTTTTAAGGTAGTCCTTGCGAATACTGTTCACTTCACATAAGTTTCACAGAAATGCGAGGGGGTTGCAAACACTTCTGGATGGTACAAAAATATGATCCTGAAGAAATCTGCATTTGACTAAATTTAATCTTTAGATTGCCATAACTTCTTTGTTTTTCATCGTACAGACTTTTCTCGGGTAATATTTTTTTCTTTTTGAAAAACTCTAGATACGCAATTTTTTGTATATTTTTTTCGCCGTCCTCGAGGCGGGACAATAAAAATAAATGTTTGGCACGCCATTACTTCTTTGTTTTTCATCGTACAGACTTTGATATGCCATTTTTCCGTTCTCCGCGATTATTCGCTATTATTCGAAATTATCCGGATCCGAAACTATAACTGAAAAAAATCAAGCACATTAAAGGTGCTGAAAAGATTAATTTTGCATAATAGTAATTCCAAAATGTTATTAACAAATTGATGAAAAATAACAATTTAATTGTTCCTCAATTTGTAAATAACATTTTGGAATTACCATCGAGAAGTGTTTGCAATTCCCTCTCATTGCTCTGAAACTTATGCGAACTATTCGTAAGGAGTACCTTAAGGACGATACATTCGAGTATATTCGACCTGGCCAATGGCAATTCACAAATCGGCTCTCGCGTACTCGGCCTGCGGATCAACGATTGACAATTCGGAAAGCTTTTTACCAGACCTAAAACTCCCGAATCCATAATGATTGAATATGTTTGGTTTAACATTCGCCGGGAATTTTTCTTTCCCTCTTCTTGTCACGCGGGCATCGGTTCTCGCTTTTGGATTCCGTGGGGAGTATAAACAAATGGGGAAATTCGAGTTGTTCACCACCGGGGCTCCGTTTTAGCTTCCGGCTGACGCGCAGTCCCTTTACTTTTCCACCGTGTAACCAGATCTCGGTCGCGTTCCCAAAGCGCTGCGAAGAGTCGAAGAGATTTTTCTCGGGTTTCGTGGCGGACGACGCCCGTGGCGGGTATCTCCGAGTCTGACCCCCGGTTCCCCAGGGACTCCCCGCAGGCAGGTGGCTCCGAACATTTTTTTGACGGGACCCACGCTCCAGGAAACGCTGCCGCTGGCATCGGGACCTCCAGCTCGGGGTTACATGAGTGACTTCCTC
Organism: Stenichneumon culpator; assembly: GCA_964017025.1. NCBI lineage: Eukaryota > Metazoa > Arthropoda > Insecta > Hymenoptera > Ichneumonidae > Stenichneumon > Stenichneumon culpator. Next base: position 10,203,010 of record OZ024776.1, on the reverse strand, counting down.
GATAACATGTGGCCATCATCGATCCGAAAGACCGTCAGGTTTTCCCGACCGAAAGTTATCAGGAATATCACTCACGGCGCTGTGCATTTTTTTTCCTCTACAATATTTGACTAAACAATAACTGATTCGATCGACAGACTGCGCGATATTTATACACACGATTGCTGGCAATTATTATTATTGTTGTTATTATTTAAAATAATTGAAGGAATAACAATCAATTACCAACGAAAAAATTGTGGATTATCATTTTCAGCATGCGTTGAGATGTTAATTGTTATCATTGTTTGTACTAATTGATCGACTAATAATCAATAACTAACGAAAAAAATATTGGATTATCATTCCCAGCTTGAGTTAATATGTTTATTGTTATTTGTACTAATTGATCGACTAACAATCAATAACTAACGAATACAAAAGGTTGTATTATAATTATCAGCACGAGTTAAGATGTTAAACGTCGCGTCCCGCGGAACGGATATATAAGATTGTTTGCAGTGTGGACGATAAAAACGAAAACAGAGTCGAGTATATCGAAATACGCGGGGAGAGAGTGAGTGAGTGCTGAAGCCGGTAGGAAAGCAAGCGGAAGAAAGTTTTTCGACTGGCTTCGACGATTTATATGCACGCGAGGAGCGTCGGGATGGTAAAATATCCACGGCAGGCCGAGGGAACAGGCGGTGGCAGCGGAGAAAAAAGCTTTTCACCAAAGTTACTCGACTAATGCCCGAGATTACGTCTCGCTGTCCGGGCGCAGTCGTTTAGCCGGTTTCACGCTCGAATATTCAGTGCGATGGTGAAAAGCGTGCCGCATCCAGCTCCGGGTATGGACCCGAAGAACGATGGAGATTTCGAGTCGGAACGAAAAAATAAAAAATAAAAATCAACGTTATTCCGCGAGATTACGTACACGCGAACATACATGCGCGGTAGTTTACGCCGTACGTGCCGCAAGTATTGCGTTTGTCGGAGTTTTCCGCTTTATTTTTTGTGCACGAGAGCATCGCGCAAATTTAAAGCGAACGCATACGGACAGGGGGGAGGGAGAGAGAATCGTTAGAAAGTTTTCCAGGCCATAGCATTGCGGCGGACGGGGAGGCCACATCGTCAGGACTACGAAAGTTTGTTCCAACCGCGTGGAAGGGTTGAATCAGGGAGATAGAGCTTTCCGATGGATGTGGCGTGTATCGGGTCCTGGGAGTTTTTATGTGCCCTCAAGTGAAGTAGAATCGAACCATCAGCGAGCATTGGTCAACTCGTACAATAATGACTTTTTTGAAAAATAAAAAAAGTACGTGTTCAGATATTTTTGACGATTGCACGTTTATTACTTTGTATCGATGTTTTTATTCCGCTCGTAGAGTGATATTTGGTTATCGGTTATAGGTCATAAAGCGAGCAACATTGCACCGTTGACATTTTTGTATATTTTTATATATAGATTGTTCTTTTCATAAAATTAAGCACTGCAGTTTACGTTACGGCCACATAGTCAGGACTGCGAAAGTTTGTTCCAACCGCGTGGAAGGGTTGAATCAGGGAGATAGAGCTTTCCGATGGATGTGGCGTGTATCGGGTCCTGGGAGTTTTTATGTGCCCTCGAGTGAAGTAGAATCGAACCATCAGCGACCATTGGTCAACTCGTACAATAATGATTTTTTTGAAAAATAAAAAAAGTACGTCTTCAGATATTTTTGACGATTGAAGGTTTATTACTTTGTATCGATGATTTTATTCCGCTCGTAGAGTGATATTTGGTTATCGGTTATAGGTCATAAAGCGAGCAACATTGCACCGTTGACATTTTTGTATATTTTTATATATACATTTTTGTTTTTATAAAATTGAGCACTGCAGTTTACGTTACGGCCACATAGTCAGGACTGCGAAAGTTTGTTCCAACCGCGTGGAAGGGTTGTATCAGGGAGATAGAGCTTTCCGATGGATGTGGCGTGTATCGGGTCCTGGGAGTTCTTATGTGCTCTCGAGTGAGCTAAAATCGAACCGTCCGCGCGGATTGGTCAACTCGGAAGAAAATAATATTTTAAAAAATTAAGAAATTAGGTGGTCAGAATTAGGTGATCAGATATTTGACGAGCATTGGTCAGCTCGTTGGAAAATAATTGCTTGAAAAATTAAAAATGGGTTGTCAGAATTAGTTGATCAGATATTTTCAAGGATTTCACGTTTATTACTTAGCATCGATACTTTTATTCCGCTCATAGAGTGATATTCGGTTATCCATCGCAAGTCGCAACGCGATGGAAACTGTACCGTTGACATTTTTCTCTCTTCATATATAATTGAGCACTGCCGTGTACGTTATGATCTGTCAGCAGGGTGAAAAATTAGCCTTCGTTAACGGCGGGTGTTTCGCAGTTCTCGGCAACGAGATTTTACGGAGGATTACCGGATCGAAGCCAATGAGTGGGGAACTACTCTTTCGTGCTCGCGCGTTTTGTTATTACGTCAGTAACAACGCACCCGCTCTGTGTTGACGAGACTTTTCATTTTTGCACTCTCGGCGCGAATGCGGAGCACGATTGTTCATAATTCAATAGTTCCGTCGCCCGGGGGAGCGGCAGAGAGCTCTGCAGTACAGTTACTTGCTATATAGACTAATATGCATTGTGTATGAGGCTTTACAAGTCCATCCGTGTCTCGTGAAAACGAAGTAAACGAATGAATTATGGCATCGCTTCATTATCCGAACCGGATCCGGAGTTTGCAGAGCCGCTCGTACCCGAACAGTGCACAGGTGCAACGAGCATTGTGCACTCCCGATACGATTCGCGCCGGGCGAATCCGCCGCAACCGATTTTTTTATAATTCAGTGATTCGATGTTGTATCATTATCGTCGACTTTCATACTTCATGGCTCGCTCGCTAAGCTTATTTTCCCCCTCGATTGTTAATCCCAGGTCATTGATGCTCCGTGCGGATTTGCGAAACAACGGGGCAAGCAGTGGGCTAACATTGCAAAAATAAATTGTAAATTTAATGTACTGGAACTTGAAATTTACTTTCACTACTTACATTAATTGAATAATAGTACACTTTTTCGTAAAAATAAATTACCAGATATTAAAACGACAAATGTTTTGGGTGAAATTTGCAAAAATTTTCATTACAAATAAAAAATGTACTGTAATATTGCAACGCACGTTTGTTTAAAATTTCAGAACCGGTTTATTTAACAAAAGCTTCCAATAACGTTCATTAATTTCCAAACGAATTTTTTACAGTGTACATTGTAAAACAGAGTTTTTAATTTAATGTACCTGACTGGAAGTCTTCATGCAAAAACTGGTAGATTAAATTTAACCCTTTATAAGTCATGCCTCTATCCCCACTCTTAGGAACTACCGTGGTAACGCGTGGTCCCCACTCTGTGGCCGTTAGTTCCGTTTCGATACGGTTTCGGGCGCTGTGACTTATAAAGGGTTAATGTACAATTTTGATGAAAAATTAATATACTGTTTCACTGAAATTGAAGTAAATTATAAAAATTAAAGGACTTCCGTAGTAAAATGGAAATCAATTATTAAAAATAAAGTATTTACATGTTTTTAATCCACTGAACATTAATTTTTCATCTCAATCGTACATGAATTGTAATATACCAGTTTTTACGCAAAAACTACCGGTCCGAATTTTTTTTACAGTGTAAGCCTTCAGTCCAAAAACACTTTTTTTTCACCCGCCTCGTTTTCTCTCTCGCCATCGTCGGCCAGATTTATTAACGTCTCAGCGGAAATTGGGTGTTCGAGAATAAGATCTTGGTGAAAGGCACGAAAAAGGAAAGAAAGGGAAAAGAAAGATGAGAGCTATTGGTAAACCGGTGCAGGTCCAGCCCTCGAAGCCGTCAAGCTGTTAAATGCGATCTGTAAGTCGACCGGGCCACTTCAGGAAACGCTAATAGCTCGTCGTTAAGTTCCTCTTTCCCACTCTGCCACGTTGACAGTCACATATGTGGCCGTTGAATAGCAATGCCACGGAAACGAAAGGAGCCCGTCCGGGAGCAAGGAAACACCCAGTGGCTGCGGATTCCTTCCGAGTCCGCCACGTGGGCCCAGCGGCAGCCCTGACCGCCCATGTGCCTGCTCGTCCTGCTACATGTTTTTAACACGTGGCTGAGAATCATTCTTGGTCGTGCGTCCCGGAGCGCCGTTCCTCCCCGGGGATCACGAAAATGAAAACCTTCGGATGCACCGCTCGATCATCTGACCTATTCTCAGCGCGGATGAATTACCATTAGTCACGTAACATATGAAAATCACACGTGTCTTTATGGAATTTTTTCTGCATTTAAAAAAATGTGTCCCGGTGATTCCCGATGAGTTGCACCGCTTTCCAACTTTTCCGTTGATTAAACAAATTAAGAAGATGTCGAAATGCTCATCCATATATACATTTCTTTAACGATCTGTTCGTCGACTTTCTTTGCTGAAATGTTTAAAAAATGTCTGCGGTGCTTACTTCCGGTTGGAGGGCAGCCGAAGATCTACTTGAGTAGAATTAGCGCTATTCTAACGAAAATGAAAACTTTCGATACACCGCGCGATCATCCGACCTATTCTCAGCGCAGACAAATAACCATTTCCCATGTAACATAAGAAACCAAGATGAGCTGAAGGACCAAGGCCGATGGCCCGTTAGCAGATATGCTTACCGTAGTTTCATGCAATCATCAAGACGTTTGTTACACACTTGAAAGATTCATAACCAATGTGTAAGATGCTGCTAATAAATACGCATTACTACTACTACTACTACTAAGAAAACCACACATGTCTCTATGCAAATTTTTTTTCATTAAAAAAAATGTGTCCCGATGAGTATAGCACCTATTTCCGACTTTTCCGTTTATTAAACGAATTAAAGGGATAACGAAATGATCATCGATATATATATTGTAACGAAGTGTAATGAATATGACGAGTTAAATCGGAGCTGCAACTGTTTTTGAAAGCACGGTTTCTGAGCGGGAGACAAAGGACAAACGGAAATGGGGACGGGACGACGATCGTCATGGAAAATGACAGAAAGTACCGGAACCGAGACCGAAACGGACGTGAATCGCGAGAAAGGAGGAAAACAAACTCCTCCATAGATTTCTGTTGGGAATAAAGTTAACGCCCCGATCGTTCTTACGACCGAGTATCCTCTTTATTCATCGCGCGGATACAACAATATATTTTTACTGATCTCTTCGTCGAATTTCTTTAGTCAAATCTTAAAAATTATTCTGCAGCGTATTCGCGGAGCGCAGTGTGCTACTTCCGGTTGGAGGGTGGCCGAGGATCTAGCGTAGCGGAATTAGCGCGAGATCCTCACCGGGCGTACTATACGTGTCTAGATAACGAATACGGTGCTGGAAAGAGGGTTCCGAGGAGCTAACCCGTGAATTTACGTTCGGGTGAGGAAAAGCTAATAAACGTTAATTCCACGAAATGGAGACGGGCCCAATCGGGAGTGCCCAGTGGTGCTCCTTCCTGCTGCTGTAAGACTGAAGTACGAGAAGGGTTGGAGCTCGCGAAAGGCCGTCCGTACCCGAGGGCTCTAGAAATTCAGTACCTCGCCTACCCTTTTCCTCCTCGAGGCCGCATCGAAGCCTTCCACTTCTTCACGAGGAACGAACGAGGATCTCAAGGAAATAAATCCTCGGAGCAGCTGGGAAGAACCGGAGAATGAGGAGAGAAGGGTCCGATCGGATTCGTCGGTGGAAAATCCAATTAAACGTGGGATATCAATCTTTCGTTCACAATTTCATTCAGAGACGAAATGGCACGCGCGCGGATCGTCCTCGGCTTCGTTCGTTCATCGATGGAAAGAAAATCCTTCGTAGCAAGTCGTATAAATTCTATAGTTAAAATTATGGGAGTATCAGCCGAAATGGCGCTGGTAAACCCTTCATTTCATGCGTGGCGAAAGTTGTACTTTTTAGAAAGGCGTGCGAGAAAAATACTGCGCATGCGTAGATCACACTAGTTTCTTTATTTCACTCGGTGCGCAAATTGCGCACCGAGTGCGCAATTTGCATGCTTTTTAACACCTTGTGAAATAAAATATTATATGATAGTTGCGCGAAAAACTTTTTCTTAACTCGTGTGATTGTAACACTCGTCAGAAAAAAGTTTTATTGTACTGGTATCGTAATGTACGATTCTCGCCGCGCTATAAGGTAAATGTCCCCATTTCCGACCATGCTCGCTTTACCGACCATTTCGGCGTAGGACGTCATTTACGAGGCTGCCAATGCATAAAAACGTTTATTAGTGGTCTAGAAATATTCAGGAATTTGTGGTGTGTGAAAGGATTGTAAAGTGCAGGGTAAGTGTAATAATTAGTACGTAATATTATCGCTGTTCTTACCGCACGTCACGACTCGAGCGGTTTCATAGACGTGAGGTTAAGAATTGTCGATCGCCTAAATAGTAAATATCTCGGTATAAATCCGTTTTTAATGAATAGTTCAAGCATTAAATGGTTCGTTGCAGTTCGGTTTACATATTTACAAAAAAAAAAAAAAAACAGTCGGATAACCTTTTTTTTTATTCACTGGTCGGGGTTGGACACAGCAAAACTCTTGCCTGTCCCTATTACCGTACATGTAAACGTCAGTTCATTTCCACATATCCCATGAAAATGTAATAAATTTTCTTTTGCTAAAACGTTTGGGAATCTGGATTTATGTTTATTTTTTCTTTGCAACCTCTGTCATTCATGCTGTGAAAAAAGGTGGTCGGTAATTGGTGCATGCCCAGTCGGAATTGGACACAGCTGGTCGGTAGATGGCACATGCACTAGTGCGGCTTTATTACTCTTTATCTAGAAAAATACTTGACAAAATGGATTAACTCTACAATTTTTGGCAACTATTTTGTTACAGCTATCGATTGATGTGAAAATCATGCTCGAATTTACTTTTGGCACGTTTGGACCGTTTTTTCGCAAAAATATCGCAAAGTACTATTTTTTCACCCCGACAAGACGCCATCAAAATCTAAATCCGAGATCCGAATATGACCGAATATACATCTGTGTACTGCCAGGCCTGAAGTGAACAAAGTACCCGATGGCTGTACAAAATGGTTGCCGGATGTCGGCATGTCGCTCGGCAAATCTGGGAAAGTCAAAATAACAGCGTCTGGAATGGAGCTCTGGCAGGGAGGAAAGGGGTGGGCATTACTCCGCTGTCGCGGATAACGAGCGGTAATCAAGTATATCGATACTGTTTACGAGTGTCTGCGGGTATTTTCGTGCCACTCCAAAACTATTTCCGTTTCTCTCGCTTGGCGCTGTTTCTTTGGTCGTCGGTTTGTGGACTCCGGTGCCTCCCGACTTCGCGCCGGGTACCGGAATTCCAAATTAGATTTACGAGGCCCGATGCTTTCTCGGTATATCCTTGCAAGGCTACCAACATTGCTTTACACTGCAGCACCGAAGGTGCAGTCCCGCGCATTGAGGCAATCAGCGAAACAAAAAGACCGTGGCGAACAGGGTACATTGAATGCCATTGGAGCCATTGAATGGTACAATGATAGACCTATCAGGAAAATGCCGACTACCGATTATCAACATCCCCGCACCGATTGGTGTCGAGGAAGGGTTGATGGGCAAATAATTAATCGGTGTTCGATCGTTGATTGTTCACCCCTGGTGAATCGTTCCGCCAGCCCTAGAACCAACAGTCCAGAGGGCTTATTTTTGAGTCACTCGTTTGTAAGCCGCATAGGTTCTATCGCTGTATTCATTCATATGTTTATACGCATTCAGCGACACAGCGTGTAAGTTTTGCAAACGAGTGACTCAAAAATACCCTCCCAGAACCTCCAGTTAGCTCGGGGTTTAAAAGACCTCATTGAACTACGTTATAACGAGGCTCTTAACATTAGTCTAAATGATTTTACCACTGTTTCGGGTTCCTCATCCTAGACGGAAAACAAACGGAAAGAGCAAGTGAGGCAATGAGCGAAACAAAGAGGCAAAAAGAATGGTACAATGATGAACCCATCAGGAAACTGCCGACTACCGATTATCAGCACCTATTTGTGTCGGGGAAGGGTTTATGGGAAAATAATTAATCGGTGTTCGATCGTTGGCTATTGATCCCTGGTGAGTCGTACTGCTAGTCCTAGAACCAACAGTTCAGATCCTCCAGTTAGCTCCGGGTTTATCTCATTGAGCGTTAGTCAATGAATAAGGCACCTTTCGCAGTTCTGTCTTCTTTCATCTTCCATGAAGACAGATCTGTAAAGCTTGAACGAATAGTTTAACGCCCGTAATCTTAACAGACCTTGTCGAACTACGTTATAACGAGGCTCTTAAACGCTATCCAAAATGATTTTACGACTGTTTCGGGTTCCCCATCCCGAACGGAAAACAAAAGAAAGGAAGCACAGGTATACGCGCGAGGCGGTCCACATTATAATGGGAACCGAGCGTTGACTTCGAACGCTCATCTCGGATTTGGTGATTTACGAACCCTCCTGGGCCTTTTTTCTTTCCGTTTTCGATCTTTCCACCACCTCCTTTCTCCCGAGCTCGTACCTCGCGCGCCCCATTAGTCGACGTCGGCTCTTCCCGTCTGTGCGGTCGGTGTGAATTTTAAGCGAGCTCATAAATATCGGGGAGGTGTTAAGTCGAAAGTGGTCCTCGTTAACTCGCTTCCACGTGTATATTATAACGCATCTATGTATAGTGTATGGTAAATTGCCGATACCACTATTGGTACAGCGTATCCATTTCTGTATGAATATCGTTTATATAAACCGTACCGGGATATCCCGGTGTCCGCGGCGGCGAATATCCGTCGATGCCTCATCGACGGCGAAAACGAGAAAGTATCGGAGGTGAACGGCACCGTACCCGATGGCTCCGCGGTACGTTGCAACGCTGCCGCACTAAGTGACCCTAATGTCCGTGTCCCTAATCTCACGCTAATTCCACATTCTCCATTCTGTTTCGTAATGAGGATTATGAGCCGTTGGCGGGAACTCGCAAGCTCCGGCATATTAATCACCATCACTCGAGTGGGAACCGAGCAACCACCCCCTTGCCACCTCACACACATCCACTTATGTATCCGTACGTGCCCGAACTGGCGGGGTACCTTTATAACGATGAATCTCTGCTCGGGCCGTTGAGAGGGGAGGCTGTTACCACGTGACCCAACGCGTATTATCGACTGGAGGCCGCTCGTATCAGCGGGATTGCCCGTCGGGGATTAGAACGCGGCCCCCCTGTTAACTCAATTGAGCACCTTCTATGAATTGCACTCCACGAATTCGATGCGGCTTGCAGCATGCGAACCAGACATCTTCGTCAAAGGCAAACCGAAATCGCTTAAACGACCAATACGGCACCAATGATGAAGTACTGTCAAACTGCATTCTTTGATGGAATATCACAATTTTTTAAAATTATGTAATTATATTGTTATTATCGATATCGAAATATTGTGCCATTATTGTATTATGTAATTGCTTGATGTTATTACGGGATGGTATTTTTTTTTAATATTTGTAAACCAGGTTCGCTCCTCCGCCGAGCATCTGCAGAAATCGATATTTCTTTCCAGCCCGAATTTAATTTTATTGTTTAATTTATTTTGCTTGACGGTTTTCTCCACCTTTTGCCACCAATTTACGGTAAATCCTGATTCAGAGCTTAGAATAATACATTTTATAATAATAATACATAATAAATTAAGATGAATAATACACGATGCAGACATTTATAAAATTTAATAGGTGTAATAAATTCAATTAAGTTAAGGTGAAGTTAACAAAACCCATGGAATTAAAAAAAAATCCAAACAATTGATATTAATCGCTTGGATATGCATGATTCGCGTAACATCTTATGATATGAAAATATTCGATTAATTTAATGACCATCTATGAACGTGAACTTATGGAATTTCCGTGATCGGACGGCCGTGTCAGGAGGGTGTAAAATATTTTGCAACCGGGCAGAAGGTAGAATCACCAGAAGTAACTTGAGTGCGAAAACCGGCATGTTGGTGCATATCGTCCGATACACAATTCTACCAGGCGCCTATATGGTGCATGTACGCGGTTACGGGAATCTGGGGAGCCACACGTTAACCGGCTTGGATTTATTTCCGTATAAAGGCGTGACTAAAAAACGCGATATATCATCGTGGAGAAGTGAACGCTGGTTGCGAGGACCTATAGTGTCTCGCGGTATAGCGTGTTACGGCCCTATTGGGGTTGGTTTGCCGGCTTAGTGCCTCGTGGGGTAAACCACGAGTCGTTTGTCATGCTTTTTACTAATAAGCAGTTCCTGCCGCGTGCGCACGGCTTTCGACCGGCTGCCCGAGGAGCATACCTCGCGCCACACTCCTGCAGTGCCGACTGTCCTTTCCTAAGCAAAGAAGCCCTCCACCGACCGCGTCGCACTCCCATCACGTCGGTGCATCACTCGAGACGAATCGGGATCCAAAAATGAACCTACGAAATTGAGTTTCGGACCGATCTCATAATTCAGTGATTCTTCACGGTCCACCATCGAGACACCGGGACCTCGTATCACGCATGGCCACGTCGCGTCTCGCTGAAAAATATGCTCCGGTAGACAGTAAAAAAATAATTCGTTAAATCGGAATACGAAGTTTCGTATAACTTTGCTAAATAAGTGACAAACTCTTTTTTTCAGGTTGAATATACAAACACGTCCTTTTATTTTCCGGGTATATAACCGTTTTTGTACTTTTAGTTGTAATACTAGAGGCGGTTGGTGTGATCGGAAAATTAACAAACAAAAATTGTAGACGTTTATGGATAATAAGTTGTTGTAACGAGTACATACTTTTTTTACTGTGTAGAGATGTGCCGTGACGGTGATTTTTGGTCAATTGACTGTCTTCTTTGATTCGAGTAAACGTTTGATGTGCCATGTCCGTCATTTTTGTTCGAGGTAGCGAATATGTTAAAAACAGCGGGAATCATCTATCTAGTTAAGATTTGACCATCATTTTGTGTTCAGTCACAAATTTGGTCAACTTTTTAGTAGTCTAGGTTACTTTCAAATGGATTTTCCTCTCTCCTTGACTTCGTGATTACTTCTAGCTTAATTTTTTAAATCAATTAATTCATCAATGAATCAATATCATAAAATGAATACAATTCTTTTTTCTCTGATTAACCAGATTGGTACATTGTTAGCTTCGAAGTTGGGACCGTGCAGCTTTTTAGATTTAAGCCGTCATTTCCAGACGGGTAAATTGACGGTCACGCAATAGTCAATTGACAAAAAAAAAATGACCGGTCGCAAAGTCGCTGCCCACGTCAATGCCCCGGAATATGCTCGCTTCCGTGGCTCGGCATCTAACCCGGTACCAGTGAAGGTATCGCTAAGGACCGAAGCCGCTGGATGACTGAACTTTCGCAGCACTTCTTTTTTTGTCCCGAACGTCGCACAACCTCCAAGCATTATGTCCTCTACGAAGGGTCGCAGCAGCTCGTCGACCTTATGCATGGCTTGGAGATTTTTAAGTCTTTGCCATGAACAGCCGCCCCCGCCGCTGATGGCGATGGTGGTCGTAGTCTACTTCGTTTGTTTAACCTTCCGCAGCCATCAGCCAGCGCAAAAGTCTCGGCACCAACGGCAGCAGTTTACTCAACGTTTAATGGCCTGACCCTCCACCGGACTCTCCACTTTCGTTTTACTTTACCCTCCGTGCTGCGCACCATGGACCCTCCCTTCGCCTTCCTATGGTTCTCTTCCTCTTTTACTATCGCTTGTACTAGACTACTTTTTCATAAGCCTCTCAAGAATACAATTTTTTTACTTCTCTTCTTTTCTGTTTTTTTTTTTTTGTTCGGTTCCGCGGTCGTTTGACGAGCCGGGGAAGGATAAGCCGAGGGAACGGTTCTCGAGATTGAAGGCAGAACGCACCGGCTGAAGGGTTGGGCTCTGGGCGCCCTTATAATTTCACCCTTAATTTATTTTATGGCGAGACTAATAAAAGCGGCCATTCCGCTGAGGCATTTTGTATAGGACAGGCGAGCGCGCGCATGTTTCTTCTGCTAGTTCTCCGCTGCTCATACAGAGATGAGAAAGTTAAATGGTCTCGTCCGCTCTTATCATGGTTGGGTAATTCCGGCTGATATGACTTTTTTCTTTAGGGAAACCGCTCGGTTCAGCCATACATGGGAATCAAAAAAAGTAATTATCATTATTATTAATATTATTTATTGTAGGTAGGGTGTGAAACGCTGTAAGTACAACAATGTTTACATATGTAAGCGTTATAACGACGCGCACTGTTGGCGAATGTAGAAAGTAATCGGATTAAATTAGGTAGATTAAGTAAGAATCAAATATGAAGGAAAATGAAAAGAAATAGAACTAGTAAAGGTAGGAAAAGTTGTGCCTTCCCATTGCCCTTTCGTTTCACTATTGTTAACCCAACTTGGAGTTCTGGATTGAGTAGTAAGAACAAGAATAATCTTCTTTTCGCAGGATCTACCGAGCCCACCGATCGCATGGATTCTGGCAGTTGCTTCCAAAACCGGATACTTGTTACAATAACCGATCGTTCGTAGATGGTCGGCCGATAGGGAGTGCATAATAAATTGTTCTCCCGTGTGTTTGTAATAATTCGTGGTTTGATTCTGAAATGTGGCTGACTTGCATAGAAGTTTGGGTCACCGGTTTTTGATCGCCCTTGTCAATGGCTGTACAGACAGGCCGGCCTAGCCGGCTAAAATGTCTTATCCTATTTTATACCTAATATTTTATATTTATAATTTAACCGGCTTATCCGTTTTAGCCGGCTAATCTGTTTTTACCGGCCAAGCTATATTAGCCGACTAACCTATATTAGCCGACTGACCTATATTAGCCGGCTAAACTAATACAGTATTGGAATTTGCTGACGATTCTTTTTTCTTTTCATAACAGTACTGCCATGTATTTCGACGTATTTTTGCGTGCAGAACACGAATCCGCTGGCCTTTTTGGACTAAAGTACAATGCGGCATTCAGGGGGTCGATTTTATGCACGATTTTATGCACTTGGCCGGCTAAAACGGATTAGCCGGCGAAAATAGTTTAGCCGGCTAAGACGGCTTAGCCGGCCAAACTATAAAATCCATTAGCCGGATAAGATATTTTAGCCGGCTAAGCCGGCCTACCTGTATAGCCCTACTAGTCATTAGGATACCCAAGAAGTAGAGCCGGCGTTGACGAAGCTTTAGCCATTCTAAGTGTTGGAAATATGGCGTAATGTGTTGATCTCGTCGTAAACCGAAAATAAATCGTATCACAGAATTTAGAGTGCGTTAAAGTCTGATATTTTCTTGTTCCGTGATGTCTATGTATATCAGTGAAGCGTAATAATATGAAGTTTGACATTTTTTCTATTCAGTCTCCGCTCCGTTTGGGTCCCTTACCGGCGAGCTTTCTTCGATGACATGTCGACTGCCCAGCCCAAGGTTCACGCCGGTGATTAGCCGAAGCCGAAGTTTTTGCAAGATCGAGGGTAGGTCGAGAGGTGGCTGTTTTGCGGTAAAAACCCGATGAAAGAGGGAAGGTCAGACCGATCGAGGTGGTACGTTTCCCGGCTCGCTTCGGCGCTATACCAACCGAAGCTCCCTCGGCACTTTCATCCCCCTCGTCCCTTTCGTCTCTGTTCCTCACCAGCCCTAGATTTTTTACCTCCACCGTAGATCTTCCTTCAATTCATCTCGCATTGGATCTCTCATGAACAATTTTTTTTCCGCACTTCTTCACTCGTTCTTCGACATACTCAAGATATACGATTCGCTAAAGCACTCTTTCACTCTCCGAACGACGTTCGAACGGGACGTCTTTTAAGTGAAAGATCCCTTATCGGTTTCTTGTCATTTTCTTTTTTTTTTTCAATTGTGTTTGTTTTTTTGGATGCTTCTGGGAGGCGAACGTTTCGCAGGACAGTTAAATTTTATTCAGGCACGGACGACCCAATAATTATTCCATTTCATTCCGGAACTCCGAGAAAGCCTGGCGAGATGCAGGTTGTTAGAATTTTTCTCGTGTCTCTCGGGGCAGTTTCCTCGCAATATTTACCGAAAAGTACCCATCGCGGAGACTCCTTCGCGGTCTCTTCCGCCACGGCGAGTTCTGCTTACCCGACCCGGTACAATTGTCTCCTCAGGGCAGGGACTTGTTGTTGGTCTCCTTGGGCGGGAAAAAAACTTTATGAACTTCGCAATGCAATCATCGTACGCGAGGCGAGGGAAAACCCGAGTGGGGACGGAGAAAGGAGGCTCTGAGATGAATTCAGTTATTTATTGCTCTATCTCTGCCTCTTTGCCAGTTATTCACCGGTTTGCTGTTTCTCCGCAACAGGAAAGACCAAACGACTCCAGCGAAAGACTCGAGACAGTTTGTCATCGTGGTTGCTAAACAGCAGACGCAGTTAAAACCCGGTACTCAGTACTCGAACTAAAGATACAAATTAAGCAGATGTATTAAACACAAAATAGAGAAAATGATACAGAAAGTGATAAAGAAAATCATACAGAAAATCATACAGGAAATCATACAGGAAATCATACAGGAAATCATACAGGAAATCATACAGAAAATCATTCAGAAAATCATACAGGAAATCATACAGAAAATCATACAGAAAATCATACAGAAAATCATACAGAAAATCATACAGAAAATCATACAGAAAATCATACAGAAAATCATACAGAAAATCATACAGAAAATCATACAGAAAATCATACAGAAAATCATACAGAAAATCATACAGAAAATCATACAGAAAATCATACAGAAAATCATACAGAAAATCATACTGAAAATCATACAGAAAATCATACAGAAAATCATACAGAAAATCATACAGAAAATTATACAGAAAATCATACGGAAAATCATACAGAAAATCATACAGAAAATCATACAGAAAATGCTTTCAGAGATGAAACTCTCTGTCTTTTGTACAATTGCTTCAATTCCAACTCCTTGGGTTAATTTTCGGATTTTAGTCTAAATTGCTTCTCTTTATAACAATTTATCATTTGCCTCACAGCATTCCTAAGGTATTGATATATATCAATCAATGAATCAATCCCTTCCGGATTGAAAATCTAATTTTTTCGAACATTTCTGAAACATCCTGTACACAACTCGGGACGCTCGCTTCTTTCCCCGCCGTTTCGTTCCCTTTCTTTCCGTTCTTCGACTTTTTATTTTCATTCTCCAGCAATTTTTCGTTTGTTAATCTTGCTCGCGTTCCGTGCGTGACTCACTCTCCCACAAGAGAGAAAAAGTGCTGCCAGGAGTAGAACAGGCGGTACGAGGAGGCGGAACGGTGTACGTAGCGGTGGCAATCTCTCTCGGCACTCGGGCAGATGGGAATTTGATGAGGTGAACACGACTTTCTTTAATACCGCGAGAGCGGCGCCGGAACTCGTTCCGGCTCGCCAATCTAAAACCGAACCCCCTTTCGACCCAGTCGCCGTTCCTTTGCCAGTTTCGAACGCTGTTTCCACTGAACGTGTAACAAACCGCATCCTACCACGCCACGATTTATGCATGGCGATTGCAAATTAATGTCGACATCCTCCCCGTCCCAAAGAGGTCGCACAGGGTATCGCCGGGTTGCTAGAAATTTGAGAAGAAACCTTCGACGCCATGTCGCTTCCGAAATTCAATACTCGTTCCAAAATTACACTTTTCCCGGATCATCGAACTCTTGCCTCGAACATGTAGTTCTCGAGTTTACTGCAGGAATAAAAAAAAAATCGTACGGTGAATTTATTTTTCGAAGCGTAGGAGTAAATAGATCGGGTACGTATGGTTCTCTGTACGGGGATAGGCGGAGAGGTTAGTATGGCTTCTCGGATATGTAGAAAATATGCCTTACCTCCTATTTTGTAGGTTCCGTACATGCGCTACCTATATCTCCATTACCGCATATTCCAGGGGCTGCGGATAAGTCCCATACGCTTCCGTGGTTCTATCATCCCCCGAACCACGAAATATTCAGAACTCTGAAATCCCAAGCCCAGACGTCTTCTTCCGCATCCTCGCGATCGACGCCGAGTCAGACTTCGAAATCCTCGCTCGCCTGTCTACCTTCGTATTTCGCATGTTCTCTCCTATACATCGTTTTTTTTCTTACCTCGACGGAGACGAGGCAGGGGGTGAGACTAAGTTATTCTTTTTTTTCTTGCTCACGTCCCTCCGGTGCTTTTTGTCGTGGTTCCACTCGAACGAACTCAGAAGGGTGAGATTTTACGGTAATGCACTGTCTGTCGTATAAGATCCCGAGTGCTTCCGGCGAGGGAGACTCTCTTCCGCGATAATATTCGCCGCCATTCACTGAGATGTTGGGCGTCGTCGCTTCGTAAAATAATTATTGCTAGATCCCCTTGACTGTTCGAGAGGGATTTCACGTCGTCGTGCCGTTTCCACGATGGCTCCATCGACCTAAGCGGCTTATAATTAAACGGATCGGTTTCTCTTATAAATATCACGAGTGGATACCGACAAGGGCTTCGCGATGCTCGAAAGCGCACTCCTGCCATCGATGCCAGATAACAACAAAAATAAGACGATTTAAGACGAATAAACATCGATAAATATATAATATTTTTGGTATCTTTTTGTAGCCAGTAAATTATAAGTAGTCAATTTACTAACATTTCTCACAGGATAGTGTCGGGGAGTAAAGTAACTCGGAGGAGTAGAGACAATCGATAGCTCGGCACTATCGTGAAGTTAATCGTTTGAGAGGTTTTATTGTATCAACGATATCAGGATCCTTTGAAAAAAAAATCCTGATGGTAAATATATCATATTTTTGTTGTTGAATTTTTTATTACTAGTAAATTATAAGTAGTAAATTTACTAAAATTTCTCACAGTATAGTGCCGGGAAGTAAACTAGCTCGGAGGAGTAGAGACAATCAATAGCTCGGCACTATCGTGAAGTTAATCGTTTGAGAGGTTTTACTGTATCAAAGATATCAGGATCTTGTGAAAAAAGATCCTGACGGTAAATATATAATATTTTTGTTGTTAAATTTTTTTATCGCCCGTAAATTATAACTAGTAAATT
Source organism: Stenichneumon culpator (assembly GCA_964017025.1). Taxonomy (NCBI): domain Eukaryota; kingdom Metazoa; phylum Arthropoda; class Insecta; order Hymenoptera; family Ichneumonidae; genus Stenichneumon; species Stenichneumon culpator. The sequence continues at coordinate 10,185,916 of OZ024776.1, read as the reverse complement.
TACTAACATTTCTCATAGGATAGTGTCAAGAAGTAAACTAACTCGGAGGATTAGAGACAATCCATAGCCGGCACTGTCGCATAGCTAACTATTCGAGAGGTTTTATTGTATCAACGATATCAGGATCTTGTTAAATAACGATCCTGACACTAAACATTTTTATCTTTTATTCTATTTATTTACTTTGACGGATTTCTCCTTTTACATTGAATATTTACATTAATATGTTTAATATGTTAATATATTAACGTATATTAATATGTTCGTTATTTAATTTTTTTTAGCTAGTAAATTATAAAATAGGATATTTACGAACATTTCTTACGGGATAGTAATGAGAACTAAGCTAACTTGGAGGAGCAGAGGCTATTGATAGCTCGGTACAATCTCGAAGTTAACCATTCGAGAGGTTTCACTGTATCAACGATATCAGGATCTTGTAAAAAAAAAACAGACAAAGTTGGAAACTAGCTCGGGCCATTATCGCACGAGGGAAAGATCGCACAGCGAACCGAGTAGCTCCGGAGGGGTTGAGCGTGGTAAGCGTTCGCATTGCTCCAATTGCCGAAGCCCGGTGTGTATCGAGCAGCGGTGGTTCCGAGTTCCGGTGAAAACCGGAGGGTGGCCCGGAGGAAAAGCGTCGATGTCTCGCGGTAACGGAGGTACACGCACCCAGTAACTTCGATCGCGCCACGCAAACGTGACCGAAATAAAGACGGGGATCGTGCACGGCGGAGTCCCTCGGTCTTAAAGGTTGCTACGTGGCTCGTCGAATGAATCCACGTTCCCGGTGCACCTCGCCGTCAACCGTGTATAGACATACCCGGCGCGGGCACTTCACCGCAACCGTACAAACCGTACAGACACAGACGATCCCTGTGTGTACCCGTGCAACACGCAACCGTATCAGAAATCGTACGTGCGAACATTGTTTTCCCGCGTCAAATACACGTGTATCAGCGGCAAGGCTGACAAAAAAGAAAAAGAAAAAATCACGGTTAGAATTCCAATCCACAATTTATACCGGGTGCGGTTCGTTTAGCTTCCTCCAGTTACTATTGTTTTTTCTTAAAGTGATTTCTGTTACGAGTAAAGTACATTTTTTAAGTAGTTTTTTTATTCGAAGATCATAAATACAACATAGATATATGACGGACGATATTTCATCGGAGCTGCATTGCCGCGAGAAATTTATAGAACGAAGCCCGTTTCGTCGTTCGGAAAATTTACTCGAACGTCGAATCATTTTGCGGCACGATATTCCGGAGGTTCATAAGCTGAGGTCCCGTACATGGTCCAACGATCGAAGCCCGACAGCGGCGGCGCGTTGGATGGACGGATAGACCAGCGGGGAATTACTGACAAGCTAGTTTTTTTCCGTCCTCGGCATAGCCGAGCCGCAGCAAAAAGTATCTAACTCCGTAGGGGTTTTATCTCCGGCCTACGCACAGCTGGCCGCGGTCGACTTTGCTGTTGGAAAAATCGGTATCACGTACCTGGGTGGTAAAAAATTTGAGGACCGAATTCGTTTCTAGCGTGCGGCGTTGCACTTACGATTTCTCGTGGCGTGCGATGAATCGGGCAGGAGTTTCATTGGCCGACTGCTTGATCCTCCCCGGAAATGCAAGCCCTACAAGCTGCACCATCGGACGTTACAGTATCGTACGGAGATAACGAGAACGAAGCGCCGCGATACACGCGCCCCCCTTTTCCCAAGGAAAAACCTACCCCGTGCATGCCCGAGCATCGTCCGATACGTATATACAAGAGGGGCGCGGGTAGTTTTCCTACAACACTCCTCGTCGAATAAAACCCAGCGAAGTGCATAAAAAGCTTACGGCCGGCAATCCGGAACTTATGACGCGAGCGTAATAAAATATCAGTTGCTGCACGGGGACCGAAGCTAAGAGACGTACTGCTCTGCCGGGCTATATGAGAAATGAGCGCACAAGCTATGAAGTATACTGCTTCCATGTCCTACTCTATTGCCGCTTTGGAAAAATGACGCTCGTGCAAAATCGGGCACGACGAGTGTCCCAATCCACGTCCAATCCACCAGGCTTATCTCTTGACCAACGGCCCGCGATCCGAACCGGAACAACCGCGGAAAAAACTTTAGATGCGTACTATTGCTTCACCTTACTGCTGGACTTCCGAGCTGGTTCTGAATCGAATTTTTGGTAACTGATATTTTTGGTAACTGATATTTTTGGTAACTGATATTTTTGGTAACTGATATTTTTGGTAACTGATATTTTTGGTAACTGATATTTGTGGTAATTGATATTTTTGGTAATTGATATTTTCGGTAATTGATATTTTTGGTAATTGATATTTTTGATACTTGATATTTTTTGCAATTGATGTTTTCGGTAATTGATCGGATCGATTTTAGTTATGTGTTGTCTACGCTGTTTGTTTTATGCAGAACTTTACTAAATCACGATCAATTACTAATTCGGGCTCGGTTTCGCTCTTATAGCTATGCTGCTTTATAGTGACTAAAACAATTTCGGCCGTAACGAAAGGAAAATATATGCGAAACCCGAGATGTTTTTGCATCATATCTTTGGTAATTGATATTTTTAGTAATTGATTGGATCGATTTTGACAAAGTGTCGGATACGCTGTTTACTTTATGGAGGCCTTTACCGAATAACGAACAATTACGAATTCGCTCTTAATTTCGGGCCGGACAGCTACGCTGTATTACCGCGACTCTAAAATCTTTCGGCCGTAACAAATGGAAAATATATGCAAGCGGGTATGAGATAAAATATGCTTAAATGGTGGAACGTACCGGCGAGGCATCGCTATTGGATTTCTCTCGCAGTCAGAGGTAGCGCTCGTGCGTTCCCGTGTATGCGCGTAAATACCGGATAAACATGATGGTAAACGCTCGTCCATATATATACTGTAGTGTACACATACACCATATACCATGCGTCAGTACACAGATATATTTCGGGGCATTTGGCAATATTTTGAAGTGAACGGGCAACGCCGGTATCGCCACCGAACTCGTAGCTTTGCGTCGAGTATTCACTCGAAAATGCTCTCGGGCATTGCCGATATTACTATACGGTATGTATTTACGCACTGCGGACATTTCGGCCGTGTTCGCGCAGGCAATATAGCACCGTACAAGGGCTACTCGACTCGCGAAATGATAAAGGTCCACCTGAAGGTCCGCACCGTACATCAGATGTATTTTTTCCCCGCTGATCACGAATGGATTACTTGTATCACTCCTGACCCAATATTTTATGTCAAAATCCGTTTCGGAGTCGAAAAAAAGTACTATCTTTTTTTCGATATAAAATAGCAAATGTTTTTTTTGGCTTTACACCATTTATGAAAAAGTTTGTGAGCGGGCGAAGGGTATATATATATATATATTACATATGAGCCTGTGAATCACCAACAGGTACAGTACAGGATAGATTGGTGGCTCGTAATATGTTGTATCCCTCGTATTACAACTTGCAAATGTCCGGAGGGCTACCGCATCGATAACAAACCCACGAAATGTCTCGCATTTCAAAGCTCTGACTACATCCGCTGTATTTTTTTCTCGCTGATCCCGAATGGGTTACTTACTTCATTCCGAACTCAATATTTTGTTAGCTTTTTTTGCGTACTTACGTTCGAGATATTCCGCAGTTCTGGTTGGATCCTGTTTATGTACGTCGTTTATTGCCTTTTCGAATGCATCATTCGTATCCTGTGTTGCCTCTCACGGGACGATGTCCTAGAGCTTTATGTTCAATAAATAATAATAATAATAATATTTTATATGAAAATCCGTTCCAGATACGATTCTAGGCGAAGAAAGGTCTAGTTTTTTTTGGATAAAAAATGAAAAAGTTTTTTTCAATAGATAATAAAAAGGTTCTTTTCGACAAGCAAATAGAAAAGTTTTTTCGATAATGAATGAAAGTTTTTTTTTGGGTTTACCATTTCTAATAAAGTTTGGGAGCAGGCGCAGTGTATATATATATATATATACATTTTTATATATACGAGCCTATGAGTCACTGGCAGGTACAGTATACGATAGGTCGGTAGCTCGTAACATGTTGAATCCCCGGCATTACAACTCGCAGATGTCCGGGGAGCTGGCGTATCGATGACAAACCAACGAAATCTCTCTCATTTCAAAGCTATGACTGAATACGGGGCCGCACACCGTCACGTACCGGCGAGTATCCGTGTTTAACCGGCGCATCCGGTCGTAAAGCGAAAACCCGTTACGGATGGATTACCGGTGTTCGATTCGTTTCGATTCGAAGCGTAGGATAGGCCAAGCGGTACGAGCGAAAACCACGCTGCGTCCGTCCATATTTCCGCACTCGTAAATTTTCGCAAGAACACGCTGAAACAAACCAGAAAAATGCATAACACGCGGTTTCCTCAATGGCACTCATTGTGCTCAACGAAATGTTTTTTCATCACTCGCGCAAATAAAATAATTTTTAGTCCTCGCAACGGAAGCTAAATATTCGTTGAAAAAAAAGATTAATTTTCAAAATTAATATTAACATTTTTCAACGATCGCCGATTCGTTTGTTGATCATCATATCGAGCTCCTCCCGAAATCTCTGTAATAATAAATAAATAAAAATGACAATATTTTCGTATTCATAAGACTATATTCGACTATGCGCAAAGAAAATCTTTATCGCTATAACAACGTATAATCTTATTATGATATTGTAATTTTAGTTCCGGAAGAAGCGAGCAGTTCCCGGTGGGCTGGACGAAATGTTTTTCATCACCGGCTCAAATAGAATAACTTTTATTCCTCGCACGGGAAGCTGAATCTTCGTTGAAAAAAATCCTAATGATAATTTTCACAAATATTTTCAATATTAATATTAATATTTTTCAAAGATCACCAGTTGTTCGTTTACCGATCGTCGGAGCTCCTTCTGTAATTATTATAATAGAAATAATTAATAAATAATAATAACAATCTCTGTAAATCCTAATCTTCGTATTCATAAGACTATATTTCGCGGTATGCGCAAAGAAAATCTTTATCGCTGTAATAACTTATAATCTTATTATTATATTGTAATTTTAGTTCAGGAAGAGGCGAGCAGTTTTCGGTGGGCTAGTTTCAGTGCGAGCGTATGGACCTTGCGAGGGATAGGTGATCTCCGAGGGTCGTTGAACGGCGGACGGGGTAAGTACACGATATTCTGCGCTATAAAAAATAGAAAACTTGGGAAAATTATGTATGCGGTCGGAGGGTATTAAGCGACCGTACGTAGTCCGTGTACATGACTCGGTGTACGTAGAGTCGTACATGTAGCATGGCCGTACCGGTGGTGATAGAAAATTTAAATCCGCGCACCTGCGGGGCCTCAAAGATCGAGTAGAGCGTATATATATACTCGCTACCTCATATAGCTCATTTTCGCTGAAACGGTTTAGTCCTCAGTGCCGCAGGCCCGAGTTAAAATTCTAATAGGGCCGGCACGGTCCAGAGCGGAGAGAGAAAACCTGACCGAAAGTGGCAAAGGCGATTTTCCAGGTCGTACGAGCGAAAAGCTCCCTCTGCGAGATAGAAGGAACCGATGCACGGCAGAAAGCGCGGGTACTCGATAACGCAAGACGTGAGCCGGATCATTAGGCGAAACAGAATTTGAAATAATATTGATACTATTAATAATAAAAGGTTATTCTTGAGAACCAGATACGAGCTAAAGTATACAGTAACATTTTTATGTATTCAATTCAAAAGTCATGGATAAAAGTTATGGATAAAAGTCATGGATAAAAGTCATGGATAAAAGTCATGGGTAAAAGTCATGGATAAAAGTCATGGATAAAAGTCATGGATAAAAGTCATGGATAAAAGTCATGGATAAAAGTCATGGATAAAAGTCATAGTTAAAAGTCATAAATGGAGGGCAGAAACCGCGAGTACTCGATGATGCAAGGCGTGAGCCTGATCATCAAGCGAAACAGCTTTTAAAATACAAATAATAATAATAAAAAGTTATTCCCGGGAGCAAAATACGAGCTAAAGTTTACAGCAAGACTTTTATTTATTCAATGCCTTGACCGTCGGTTGTCATTATCAACAAGTTAACTTTTTCATGTGGAGCTCCGTCGGCCGGCCGATTTATTTGCTTCGCGGTTTAATCCGTTGTTTGTCAGTGTATACAGTTACCGAAACACTGCACAACACAATATGTTGTAATACGCACGCCCGTTTGTATATTTGTCTTTGCACTGATTGAGGCTAATCTGGACGTGTTTTATCACAATCAGTGGCGGCTATGTTCTTTCGCTGCGTGATAAACGGATCGTTAGTTATGCGGAAATTCTTTTATTTGTTGTGCATCGTGACGGGTCATGCTCCGTTTATGATTATGTGTGAATTTGAATCTGCGCTCAGATTTCAAAACAATTGATCTTTGGCCAGAAAAATTGGACGACCCTATCAGATAATAATGATGAATATGAACCGGTCTACGTACGTGCCAATCGAGGCGGGCTATATAGTCACCAATTTTTCCCTCATCTCTGTTTTCTACTTGCATCTGGATCCAAATTTCATAATAATTCATTTTCGAGCCACAAAATTGGGCGACCCTATCAGGTAAAAATGGTTAATATGGATCGGTGCGTATATAATTAATTTACTTGTCAATCGACGCGGGTAATTTTCACCAAATTTACCCTAATCACTCTTCTCTACTTAAAGCTCATTTAGTGATAAATTTTTCATTTTTGCCTTACTTATTTCTGCAAGCAAGAAAGAATGAATTGGTTTATGATCTCACAAGGTGTACCTTGAGAACGTTGGAAACAGGGGAGAAACTAAGCAATATGCATCTTTCTTTTAAATTTCAACTTTCGCTTTAATTATATTCTTCATTAGTCTCCGGACTGGCGTATATCGACAGCGGCCGATGGTAATATACGGCCGACAGATAAAAAAAAAGTTGACGATGGGAAATCCGAGTAGGGTTAAATAACACCGAGAACATAACGCTTCGGAGTCTTGCCAAGCGGAGAGCACTATGGCTCGCCAGCGGGCGATTGCCGACGGGGGCGAGCACGCGCCCGTCAAAGGCACCCTCCCCGGGCTAATTCGATAATGCACTTCGAGAGCTTTGATTCGCCGGACCTGAGATTACAGAGGAGCGAAATTGGATCTCGAATTCCGTTTGGTGTGTTCCAGCCCGGGCGACTCCTCAACGCTGGCGCCGTACTCTTTGTCTCGCGAGTTCTTTGAGTACTTTACGAGCCCCTCGGCGACGGGAGATCCTTCTCGTTGGCTTTTTCTCGATGAACATCAAATTTTAGAATGACATTATGTCTCGGGCTCATTAAAAAAGGTTACATAGAAGTCAGTCAGTGTTTCGTCAGATCCAATAGAGTTTTTTTTTATGTGAAAGCTTCTTTGGGGTGACTCGGGCGTTTAATAACTCCTCAAGACTTAGTCCTATGAAATTTAAGAGACGGCGCTTCGTAAAACGTGTTTACGAACTGGGTGCGATATGGCACGGTTTATAAGAGTAAACAAGAAAAATAAATGTGGTTATGGAGTAAGCGTGAGATGCTCAATGGCTAGGCCGCCCGGGGGTTGGTTCCAACGACCACCACTTAACCGAGCTGCTTCGCATCAGTCATCGCGCAACATCTACCTACAGTGTAAACAAATTTTCTTTGAAAATTGGTGAACGATATGGGAACCTTTTTCTACATAAACTGTTTCTGAAATTTCAAACGCATGTGCGTTGCATTTTTGCAGTAATTTTTTATTCATAATGACATTTTTTTTTTATTTCAGGCCAATGATTTTTAATATTTGGTATTTTTTATATTTTTATTTCACAAAAACGTACATTTATGTTCAATTAATGTTAGTAATATAAGCAAATTTGGAGTTCCAATACATTAAATTTACAATTAATTTTACAGTGTACTTTCACAACGACGAAATAATGACATTATATCTTCAGCTCGTTAAAAAAAATTGGGTGCGATATGGCTCAGTTTACAAGAGTAAAGAAGAAAAATGGCTGTGGTTACGGATTAACCGTAAGATACTCAAAGGCAAGACCGGCCATTGTAAAAAAAAGACCAAGGTTATATCGAACTCCGTCAGTGTTTCGTCACATCGAATAGAGTTTCATGTGAAAGCATATTTGCGGGAACTCTAACGTTTAATGTTTAACTTTAATGTTAGTTTAGTGTCTAACGTTTAACGTTAACCTTAAGACCGATGAAATTAGGAGAAAGCGCTTCATAAACCCGATTTACGAATCGGGTGCGATATGGCTCAGTTAACAGGAGTAAAAAAAGAAAAACGCTGTGGTCAAGGATTAAGCGTGAGATGCTCACTGGCAAGGCCGGGTTGGTTCGAGCAACCACCACTTAAACGAGCTCCTTCGCATCAGTCATCGCGCAACATCTACCTACATAGTAACTAGAGAAGTATGTGGAACCAATTTTCTACCGTTGCCACGGGCATCGCGTCGCGGTCTGAGGCGACTGAGGATGCGACGACTCGGGGGCCAACAACGAAGACGAGTAATTAAGGATAACGAGAGGATGTAGGCTTCGCGGTCCCGCCGAGGTATACGCAACGATACCACTCGCTAACGAGCAAGAAGTAGCCCACGATATAATCCCTCCAGAGTGCCGCCGCCTGCGTTCGACCGATAAATAACGCACTTCTTGCGCACTCCGCGCGAAATGAAATGAAAAGCGTGTATATATATAGTGCACCGTAAACGTTCCCTTGCAACGCGAGTGTGACGTGCTTGGCACGTCGAGCGGTATCCACATAGGACGTTAGATGACAGTGTGCGAAGTTCGAGTCGGCATTGTCAGAAAATTCTTCGCGAGTCTCCCGCTGTACAGATGGTTTGTAGAATGGAGCAATACAGGTCATCCGAGAGAATTTTTTTTACAGTTACGATAATGAAAAAGGTCCCTTTACAAAGTAAAAAATTTTTGAATGAAATTTAATGCACCGCAACTGGAAGTTTTTCTGCATAAACTGGTATATTAAGGTTCATGTACAATTGTGATAAAAAAAACTGATGTACAGTATATAAAAAACTTTAGAAAAACTCTGCTTTTAATTATTTACATGAATTTTATTATAAAAGTACATTAAATTCCATAGTTTACTTTAATTTCATCGTAAAAGTTCATTGATTTTTCGTACAATTGTACATTAAATTTAATGTACGAGTTTCTGCATAAAAACTTCCAGTCCGGTGCCTTAAAATTACAACTTTTTTAGACAGTGTAATGTATTTTAAATTTCAATTTTTTTATAAAAAAAGAAATAAAAAATTTGTGGAACAGATGGAAAGCTGAAGTAACGCTTAATGACTTCGACCAATAGGTACACTGAGAGAAGGATCTAGTAAAAATTAGTATATCGATTGAGAGATATTACCATAGCACATAGTAGGAGGGCGTTAGGGCATCACCTATGGTAGGAAGTACCCGATTTATAAGAATTTTTCTAAGATATTATGGTAAAAATTCTTGGAAATCTGAGACTTTCTACCATAGGTAGCGCCCTGACGCCGTACTACTATTTGCTATGGTAATTTTTCTTAGATGATCGGTAATTTTTACTAGATCCTTCTCTCAGTGTACATCGACCGATATCCACTTCGGATGCTCCATGACAGTGATCGAAGTTCGAGCCGGCAATATCAATAAATTCTTCGAGAGTCTCCCGCTGTACAGATGGTTTATAGAATGGGGCAATACAGGTCACCCGAGGAAATATTTGTATAGTTACGATAACGAAAAGGGCATCAATAATGTATTTTCAAGTTTAATTTTTTCATAAAAAAAATAATAAAAAATTCCTGGAACAGATAGAATAATAAAATAACGCTTAATGACTTCGACCACTAGATACATCGAGCGCGGTATCCACATTTGACGCTGGATGACAGTCAGCAAAGTTCGAGTCGGCAGTATCACAAAATTCTTTGAGAGTCTCCAGATTTTGTACTCTATTTTGTATTCTATAAACCATCTGTACAGATGGTTTATAGAATGAGGCAATACGGGTCATCCGAGGGAATATTTGTATAGTTACTATAACGAAAAACGCTCCACTAATATATTTCCAATTTCAATGTTTAATATTTAATGTTTTTTTTATTAAAAAATAAACAAAACATTCTTGGAACAGATGGTAAGGTAAAACAATGCTTAATTACTTCCACCAATAGTTACGGAGGAAATCCACGGGCGAATATCGAGGCATGAGTTGTTAGTGAAAACCGCACGAACGTTCACTCGTTCGTTATCGCGCGGCGCTCGCGCGCGCGTTTCGATTATACGTACAATACCCCTGGGTATTATCGGTTCCATGAGTATCCCGAATTGGCGAATTATTTTATTCCCTGTACCCCTGCCCTCAGGCGCCTCTGTATGTGCCCGTTCCTCCGGTTCACTCATATATATACATATATAATATACCGCGAGCGTGTTAGCGGCAATTCGATTAACCCAATTTCATGATTCAACGGATCGCGAAACTGGACGTTAATTCATGCGCTTCGAGTCTCAATATTTTTCTTCGGCTCGGTTGTTCGGGCTCACCCCCTTTGGCCGCTATACGGCGTGCGCCGTATTTTGCATATTAACGATATTATTCCAATTGCCCACACTCGTTAACCCCCCGGCCACTTCTATAAACTGATACCCCACAAAATAATTTTAGTATTTCACGCTTTTTATCGGATCGAATTCGATGTGACGAGAAAAAGTGCCGATTATTATAGTCTGGCAACTTCCACGGATATCCGATCAGACATAACGAACAATTATAGTCAATAGAACAATATTTTAGGTGGCCGGTATTGGTAGCGAGGTATGTCACGAAGATCAAACTACACTGAGAAAAAAAATTGGTTGGATTAACCAAAAGTCGCGGTAATACGTTCAAAGCTGTTTTTTTGTTGGTATAAGTAAAGCATTATTTTGTTACACGATTATTTACTTCAATTTATTACTTCAAACATTTTTGTTGTACCAACCAAGTACACCTTTGAACGTATGTGACCGTTACTTGACACGATAAATATTAATCAAGGGCAAGTAGTACTTCGTACATAAGCACATGACGAGTTTATATGAAACTCGGTACTAATATATTTCGTGTTGGCAGGTTCCATAAACAATAATGTCCGACACGGGAGCATCCCTCTAAAGGGGTGAACTATCCTTGACAACATTTTTTAAAATCTTTTTCGACGACAATTAATTCGACTGGAATAAAAAATTTCATGACGTTAATGCTCACAAAAAATAACAGTTTACATGTTTTTAGTGCTCTTGCACAACACCGTTTCTCGCCGTACAATCATTTTATTCAAACATTTATATCTTCGACACTATTTTCAACGAAATTTCGCGCAACTCTCGCGGATATCCGATCAACCATAGCCAACAGCGATAGTCAATAGAAAAATACTTCAGTTGCCCGTAATTAGTAGTAAGTTGTATCATGAGGGTCAAAGTATCTTCTACATGGATACATAGGTTTTGGATCGCGATGCTTGTATGCAATGGATCTCAATTCCGCTATGTTGGTTTCATAGCGAGTTGAGCAATTTTACGTCGAACCCGCGGTTCGGTTTCTCCTTCCGTGCACAACGGTTCGCAGTATGGAGCGACTAATACCGACGTATCGTGTACCGCGAATTACCGAGCCCCACGGCTGATGCGCTGGACCGATGTTCATCGTCGCCGAGGGCCAGCCACGCGTTACTAACGCGTCTCACCGTTCACCGGTGTACCTCGTGTTCCCCAGATATATAAACGATCCGGCAGCGTGCGCTTCAGTAAAATATATACCGTCGATGGTTTTGTATCCCGACGGTGTGTATCGAGAAATCCGCAGAAATACCGGTGGCTTACCTGAATGCTTTATTGAAACATATCTTCGGCAGCGTGAGTTACCGCGCCCACTGAGAGTTATGGATGGTCCGACGGAAGGAGGACGAAGCCCGCCGGAGGGTAACACAGGGAGGAAAAGAATGAGAAGGCAATGAACGAGAAGCCGGTCCGGCGAAGTCGGCGCGAAGCATCTCGGTCGAGGGAACACCAACCGCAAATCTTTCATGGAGTTCCGGATTTTTATTGGAAAAGAAAAAAGAAAACGTGCGTGCGCTGCGAAACATATATATCAACGGTGGCTCAACGTCGTTCGTTCACGCGTCAATGGACACTGCCGGAAGAGGAGCACAGACTCCCTTGGGGTGGTTCCATGACAACCCCTCTTCTGCCCCTTCGTTGCCCAATTTTTTTCGCTATGGGTTATTACTTCTCACTTCTGTGGGATGCGTGAACGGTCCTCGCGCATCCGCGTATCACGAGTACTACCGGTCTATATTTTCGTCGTAAATTATTTTTCCTCAACATAATATGGAAAGTGAGACACCCATCATATACAATATACCAGCAGTTTCAAATAATGAACAACGAAGGAGTTCACTAAATAAACGTATTTCAACTAACCATTCACTCTATGTAAAAAATGTTGATGGATTATGTAAAATCCGAAGGACTTGTAGGTCGATGGCCAATTGGCAATATATATAGGGGAAAACGGTGTAAGATGGAACGGTGGGACAAAACGGGATAGCGGAGACGAAACTCAGGTTTCCAATAATTTTTTGATGCCCCATTTAGCCCCAACGATACATCCGGATTTTGAACACCGTTTTGCCCCACTTACCATCACCAAATCATCCAAAAGTTATTGGAAAATTGGGTTTTGTCTCATTATCCCCTTTTCCCCCACTGTCCCATTTTGACCCGCTCGCCTCTGTGTTCTCACGGCAATCTGCTCTATGTCATGCTATGTTCCAAAAATTGCTCCATTTGGCATATCGTGAATAAATACACTGAGAGAAGGATGTAGTAAAAATTACCAATCAACTAAGAAAAATTACCATAGGACATAGTAGTACGGCGCCAGGGCGCCACCTATGGCAGAAAGTCTCAGAATTTCCAAGAATTTTTACCATAATATCTAAGAATTTTTTTTGTAAATCCGGTAATTCCTACCACAGGTGTCGCCCTAACGCTCTACTACTATATGCTATGGTAATATCTCTCTAGTGATATAGTAGTTTTTACTAGATCCTTCTCTCAGTGTGCACTACTTTTGCAACTTTCTTTTTAGACGAGATTTTATTTGCCTTTATAGATTTTCTTTGTAGAGGCTCATTATTCGTCTCGTTCGTTTATGTAAATGCGACGATCACGTAGGCTGTATCGCTGATCATGTGATATGATACAAGGATCGGAGTAACTCGAGTTGAAAGACTTGAAAAAAAAATTCTGTCCGGAGTTCATCGACCGGTACCTGCGGCTATGTATGATCCGCTTAGGTGCGCCTACAATCTTAATAGCCTTTAAAAGTTACTCGGTGCTGAGCTCCCTCTATCGTATATATAACAGCGGAACATTTCTAGTAGTGGTGGTGGCGAAGAATTCGTAGGCTCCGCTCCTGCCTTTCAACCGTTCGAATCAGCGCAGCTAGCATTTCACGTTTCTCGTTCTCGCTCCTTTGCACCAGCGCGATACCTGTGTACGAGAGATCCGTCGGTACGGTAGCCCCGTCTCCTCTGCTTTCCTCCTCTGACCATGGTGAGGCCACCCCTGCTGCAACAGCAGGCCACAATCAACCTCTCGTCATTCCCAAAAGCAGCCACGTCGGTGCGCTCTTTGAGAGCTTACAAAGGAAATTAATTCCTCGAGCGAAACTCCCACCCCGACCTTCTCTTCTCCCTCTGGCCATTTCCCATATCGTAAGATTCCACGGTCGATGGAGGCATCCAAACACGCGAATGTATACCTCGAAAATAAAATTAGTACAAAATGCGGATGGAGGTTGCAGTGAGAAAAATAAAATAAATTAATACAAAAACTGCGATCGATATAAAAAAAGGTAGAAAGTAATAATAAGGTTTACTCATTTATTACAATTTCGCGCAAAGATTTCTCTATTTTGGGCAAATTCGATACGAAAGGCCTTTGATCGTAGTATTATATTTGTACGCAGTTTTAAGACGACAGCTCAAAATTTACGCAAGTTAGAGCTACCACACCCTGTTTCAATTTTTTTTTTCAAAAACCTGGTCTCAATCTTTACGAAAATTGCATCGAGGGAAGAGACATGACCACTCTATTTGTGTACCAAATTTCTACTGGACATCTCAAGGTGTTTCCGAATTATAGTCGTCTTAAACAATGCAAGCTGTCACAATACACACACATACATCTGGACGCCAGCTAAACACCGCATGTCTTGAGCTCTAAGACTATTTTAAGTGCACCGACTCTGAAATCTCGACATTTTTTTTTAACGCAAACGTAGCTTTCCCTTTGATGAAACAAAAATACTTGCTCATAAGAAAAGTGAAAAAACCCAAAGTAAAAAAGCTCAAAACTAAATTCGACCTGCAACTCCGGTACCAAAAAACGGATGAACAGTGTGTTTCACACTCAAAATCAAGAGTTAATTTTACGAGGCGCATACAATGTACCCCCGGGTCCGTCCGCTTCGCCCAGTGGCACAGCGTGAGAGAACCCATCCTATAAATGTGGTTTCAGCATGGCAGCACCTCTTTCACCCTTCGTCATGCCAACAGAATTCACTATAGTCATAGATCCGCTGGTTTGCGCGGATACACGTCCATCCTCATTTTCCGAGACGAGACGGGGACGTTATCTCGAGCGTGGCCTTATTCGATTCCGTTTATTTTCATGAATGCGCGTGTCGAGCGAGGAATCTACACGAGCGAAGCCGGGTACGAGTATGTCCCGGGACCAAAGAGCGGTCCACGATGCCGCTCACCGCGGCCAGATGGATTCGGGACGCCGTGAGATTCGCGTTATTCCCACCCGGCTAACCCCATACAGTCCATCTCCTTCTCAACTTCTGGGGCAGATCTTCGGGAAGCACAGCGTGCGGTGTGCTGGCCTATGTTCACGTGGTTACCTACGAATTACCTACAAGAACTGCCTCCTCTTTGCAGCGATCTTCCCTCCCGCCAAGAGGAGAGTCCTTCACGGCTTCCTATTGCACGTAGGCCTCGCAGCCTCTTCACCTTGCCTACTCGGTGCACTTCGCTAGCTTCACTTTGCCCCATCTTTATCTACGCCGACGATGGGTAACCGCAGCCAGCGATATTACGTAATTGGATTCTCGTAGCTCCTGCGCTCCTTTAAGGGTTGGTCGCTCTTCCCATTGACACGATGAGAATCCGGGATAATTCGAGGCTGGGAAGGGTTCTGGTGCCTGCAGATGGTACAGGACGAGAGGCGATCCTCGAGAGAGAGGACCCGGAGACGTCACAAAGGATTCGCCTCGCCGGACTGCCTCCCTCTGTTAGCTACCCACGCTTCGTCCTGTGCACTAACTACCGCTCCCCGGCTCATTCGAAACTATCGTACGGCATAAACCGGAGAGTCTTCACTCTCTGGATCCAGAGGATTCTACGGACGTCTGGGAATTCGGGAGCACCTCGACTCTGACGCTTGTGTGCTCGATTCGAGAGCCTCCTCGCCTGCCGCTGCTCGACGTATATCGGGGGCTAATTCGATTAGCCAATTTGGGATAAAATCGGTCGTGACTAACTCGCAGGCCACTCGGGCAGAGCTGTTGGGGAGAAACTCGGATATTTTGTTAATTATTTTTTTGACGAAGTTTTCGAGAGGACTTCAATTTTATTTCGCGACATTTATTGATCTGTTTGGTAGGTCTTTGTAAGCGGCCCTTCGTTCGCCGGTTCGGATACCCATCGCGGTGGCAGCACCGGTCGGCCGTCCGGCACCTCGACCGATCACAGGCCATTCACCATCTTTTACTAACTCTTAAACTTTATATTTATAGTAAATTGAATTGTTAAATGATGTAATTTAATTTATTTCAACAGACTGCTAATTTTATATTACACATTATAAGTACATTGCAGGCAACGATGGTTATTGAAATCGCAGAGCCGCGAATGTCACAGTATAATTGAAAAACTGGCGATCAGAAGTTCTCAATATTATTAAAAGCAAAATACAATTTAACAGATTATACTTATATAGTTATAACCATATTCTGTTAAATTATAGTTAATTACAAAAAGGTATTAAGTCGACATTGCTAATGATAATAATTAATAATGATAATTGATTATTATTAAATTATTAAATGATAATTTAATGATTAAATAACAATTAAGCACTAAACAATAATCAATCCAAAATTCCAGTAAGACTGGTTGCGTGAAAAGTGATCAGGGGAACCTCCGACAAAATCAGACCCGCTGGAGAATCCAGAGAGGGACCGAGTTATCGGGACGATGAAGTAACCAACCAACATTCATTCACGGAGAATAGACGCCCGGTCGATGGTTCGCGTGAGCGACAGCAAAGGAAGCATTTAGGCGCTCGAACGAATCCGCTCTTTTCATAATTTCTCGGAACTCTTCAGTCGTCCCGGTCGCCGCCGTCCTCTTGTTCGGCTAAAACGTAACGATGATGGTCCCCTCAATGAATAATGCCCGAGTCGGCGACCCCGCCCACGGCTCCGAGTCGTCATACTTCCATAACCCTAATAAAAAGCGCCTCAATAAGATTCCCGCGCAAGTGCGATTGCACAGGATCAGCAGACGATGATCCCCAATCCTGCACCACCATCGCGTCATAGGAGCAGTGCCACGCATGGAGTCAAGTGAGAACAAGAGAGCAGGAAAAGGTGTGAAAGAAAACGAAAACGAGCCGAGAGTGCCGGCGTTCCTGTGGGTGGAGAACGTAATACCCTTTTAAAAAAATGTGAGAGGAGTCTCGAGGCGCCCAGCCGAGCGGATGCTTATAATTGCGAGAGCTCTCCGGCTCCTGCGCGATAGCGATACGAAGGTCGGATCATCTTCTCCACTCCCAGCTCCATCTTTTCCCAGCACGGGTCGGATTCTCATAGGAACCGGGATCCTTGATCCCGGTTCCGACATAGAACCGACCGATCTCGACGGGTGGGGTGTCCTGTTCGTTATTGTCACCTGGCCCAGGTGGCCTGTCGACACCTTCAAAGCAGAACCGCTCGCAGCGTCTTGCGGCCGACACAATGGAAGCGATGACTACCGAAGCTCTGCGTACGAGGACGTACTAATACGGCTGTCCGGATACACCGCAAGTGTACGACGGCCAGCCGCTATCCATACATCGCACAACACGGCTCGACACATGTTGAGAGACCTGGACGAGAGAGTGACTTTGGCTCTGCTTGCGGTTCGTGGCGGCCACGCTACCTGTGGTGTTCCTTTGGTTCACGTACGTCATCGAAAGACTACGAACACGCTCCAGCCGCAAACTATTCCTCGGTCACACATGGACGAGTGCCTTCGCTCAACCTCGAGACGAAGATTTTCGATTCATCGTGGAAGTCTGACGTCGCCGTGCGTTATAGTTCGCCGACGAACATCAACCGTTGGTAGGGCAAACTCTGTTTCTGGCGGTGGCTGAGATGCTCCCCACCAACGGCGACATCAAAGGAGATCCATGGAACTCTCTGAGTGTCCCACCGACGCGGTACCGCGGAGAGAACCACGCACCTGCTTAGCCGCATGAACGACTCTGCTCGGTGACAAACATTTAACGAAAACACGATTCTGTCATTCGCCATTAGCGCAGCCCTATTGTGACAGAGGAGATTTCGGGGTTCGTAGGGACAGCGACCAAACAACTTCCTGCAACGCTCACTGGTATACTGTAGGGACGAGATGAAAGGATGCATTGCGTGGAAGAATAATCATTAATCTTGCAATAATTTTTATTGGAATTTCGGAGTATTTAAGAAAATAATTTAAAAGTCTTTAAAAAAATGGTTTTCCATGAAACAATTTGCAGCGTTATAAGTTCATTGCATTCGTTCGATAAGAATTCACTACCTTATCAGGTTATTCGATGCAGATTTTAACAAAACCACTATAAAGTTTAGAATGTGTAAGCTTTCGGTGACAATAAAAAAAATTGCGATGTTAAAAGTGCCGAATCGATGCTGTGAGGACTCCCCTACATTGGGGTAAAAGTGGATGGTGGGACGAAGAAGAATAAAAATTCTAAAGCCGAACGTAACGTCGGGCGGTGTCGACGATTCCGCAAATCACTAATGGGACACCAAAGCGTCGTCGCATTGTCGCAGTCCTCGGGGTCGTTAGAAGATTCACTCGGGTGTAATAAAATCGTCGAATGCAAAACAGACAATAGAAGAACACAGCCTGCCCGAGTTACTCGCGATACGGCGGTCGAACCCCTGAAAGGTAAAAGTAGCCAAGCGTACCTTACTGTAGTACACCTATATACGCCTTCTTTAGTTCACCGGGTCTGCAGCATAGCCACGCTGTGCTACAATACAAATCCCACGTGCATTGAAATTTTTCCTGACAACGCTCGCCCACAAAATGCAACACCTGGATGCTCGCTTCTAATTACAGTGACGTTCGCGTTGAACAAAAAATATTGGAGATACAACCACTTAATTATCAACTCATTCTCTTCAAGAAAATTCTTTGTTCGATGCGCTACAGATGAGGCGATACGGACGGAAAATACACTGTAAAAAATATTCGTATGAAATTTGTATTGTACCGGACTGGAATTTTTTTTTCAAAAACTGGTAAATTTTTTATTAAACTTCATGTACAATTGTGTTGAAAAATTGATGTTCATGTATTAAAGATATTGAAAATACTTTAATTGTAATAATTTACTTTAATTTCAGTGAAAAAAGTATATCCATTTTTCTCATCACAATTGTACATTAAATTTAACGTACCAGTTTTTGCATACAAACTTCCAGCCCAGTAGATTAAATTTACATTTTTTTTAACTCTATGTTTCCGTATCGAAATAACTATACCATTCGTCCCTTCAATTTATATTTTTCCCGTTAACCATTGATTGGCACTTGTACATCATTTTTTCCAGACTGTATGTTTTTTTCATAAAAACAACAAAAAAAAAAAAACATTGTGAGAAAGCAAAATAATAGAAAGGGTGGAAGAGGATGAAAAAAATAGTAGTTCGGCGGCTAGTCTGCAGTACGAAATGGCGGAAGGAGGGACGACAGGTTTGACAATAAAAGTAGATCGGCTCGGGAGCTGCGCTGCGCTGACGTCTATCGAAACGGATGGACGTGGGCTATCGCGGACTGAAGAGCCAATTAATTTTTTTTAATTATTTTTTTTTTTTGTGAAAAAAGCCTTCGGGTCACAGAGCATATGAGAGGATAAGGGAAGCTCGGTGACACGATGATCGACGAACGCGCGCACACACAGGAACCATTCATCCATCGAAATGACGCTATTGCAGGACAGAGTCCCCAATCAAACGCGTCACAGGTCTGGCCGGATACCCGATAAAGATACATATAGAGGAATGGATATGGGATCGCTGCTATCCCGTTGCCGCCGCAGCTGTTGTCTGTTCGCGTACGTATATTAATAGCGCTTGAGGGTGGAAAACGGACGATGGGGATTTCTGAGCATATCCCGGCTTAAACCGAACGGGAGGATAACGGTAACGATTTACGAGGCAAATTACAGGTGAGGACCCGAGCCACAATAACCCGCTAAGTGCCCGATACCGTATGCATCGCGTTATCACACCTTTCAGCGCCCCTTTGTTATTCCCCGACTGTGCAGCCCACGAATGCGCCGACCCCAAGTTCCTACTTTTCGCTATTACCTCACGTCCTATTTATTGGCTAATTGCCGGCCATTTTTCACGATGCTTTTAGCTAAGTAGATGATAAAAACGATCTAGCCCTGCTGGTGCCGCTGCCGGTCCGTACGGAAGCTGCGGGGGGAGGCCACGGTGCGGCTAACGCGCGAATAACGAGGCTATCTAGCTGACTGAGCGTATCCTGCAGGTGCGGATATAGTAAATGCTACCGCTGATACCGGGACTGTGTACTTAGGAATAAAAGTATATAGCCCACGTGTACATAGACACCAGCATCTTTATTGTGTACTGCTAGGGTAGGTTTAAGGTACGTGTAGCGAAGAGCCGGGCAAAATGGGACAGTGGGGTAAAACTAAATTTTCTAATAATTTTGGATGCCTCTTTTTGCCCCATCGATACATCCGGATTTTCTGCATTGTTTCACCCCCACTGTTCCATCCAAAAATTATTGGAAAAATTACGTTTTACCTCGCTGTTTCGTTTTACCCGTTTTTCCCCATCGACACATCCGGATTTTCTGCTCCGTTTTGCCCCACCGTCCATCAAGAAATTGTTGGAAAATTGCGTTTCATCCTACTGTCTCCTTCTGTCTCACTATCCCATTTTGCCCTATCGATACATCAGGATTGTCTGCCTCGTTTTGCCCCACTGCTCCATCAAAAACTTATTGGACAAATTACGTTTCGCCTCATTGTTTCGTTTTGCCCATCGTTTGCCCCATCACTCTTCCACCGAAAAATATTGAAGAATTGCGTTTCACTCCACTGTCTTGTTTTAGCCCACTGTCCCATTTTGCCCCACTCTCCCCTACATATATACGCATCCCATGAATGAACGTCGGAACGAGGCTAATGGCCAATTTCTACCTCGCTGATAACGTTGTATATTTCCCGTAAACTCCTCATCTCGGCGTTCCTCCGTCCACTACGGTGAAGTAAGCTGTATCGCGTCGCTTCAACGGGCTCATGTTCTCTGCGCCGTTTCTTAGCGGCCCATAGTGCTAGGCAAGGAACTTTTCTTCGCTGAGCCATACCCGACTACGAGGCACTGCAGAGTGAAACGCAACGACGACAACGGCGAGGATGCTGCAGGATCGAGTTTAACTCTTCTGCATTCTGCAAATGTCCATAGACATGTATAGATATATATATATATCTATATCTGTATGCGTGCATGCTTGTGGCCGAAAGTGCAGAAGTAGCATGCACTTGGCGCGTCGCTATCACGGCAGTATGCGGCAAACGGGATTTTTCAACGTCCGGCTCCTCGTACAGCCGCTCGTCCCAACGCATATTCCAACCTTCGAAACTCGTGCACCGCCCAAGTGCATCGCGCACCGCGCAAAACCCCCAAGACTCTCGCCACTTTCGCGGGCGAGTGGTGCTTCGGTTCTTTGTGGCCAATTTCCGGCTTCTCGCTGTTTCTACAACGTACCCGCGAGAACACAATGATGCGTCGTTTGCTTTAAGAAATGTTTACGATTAGTGCACTATTCGAGAGTGGTAACGGGAACAGTTCCGCCGGCGGAGTTGGGAATAGGATTGCGGACGGTAATGCGTAGACCTGCGCGATGTACCGGCCGGATCGTACCGAGCCCGAACGAACGACCAACACGTCCAGAGAAAAAAAAATAAATCATTGGTGATTTTTTTTTGCTATACCAAAGTTCCAATTTGCGAAATGTATGGGTGAAAAGAAATCTGCTCACTTTCATCGTGGGCAATTTTCTCGCTCGTGGACTGAGCCCCATACGGAGCCTCAATGGTCTTAAAAGCTATGTACTATTATAACAATGCTGCAAAAAAAAAAATACAGGAAAAAAATTCATTGGTGATTGTTTTTTTAGCTGTACCAAAAATCCAATTTACGAAATGTAGTGTGGGAAAAAAGAAATCTGCTCACCCTCATAGTGAGCAATTTTCTCGTCTGCGAACTGAGCTAAATACAGAGCTTGAATGGCCTCCATAGCCATCTACCAGTATAAGATAGCTGCAAAAAAAATCCAGGAAAAAAATCATTGGTGATTGTTTTTTTGCCGCACTAAAGTTACAATTTGCGAGATGCGTGGGAAAGAAGAAATCGGTTCACCTTCATCGTGGGCAATTTTCTCCCATGCGAAATGAGCTCCGTACGGAGCTTCAATGGCCTCAATAGCTATGCACCATTATAATATTGCTCCCGTCCTTTTGCACAATGACTGCGGCGTTGCACTGCGCATTGTAACACCCAGCGGCGGTTCGTGGAGAATCCGTTCGGGCAGAATCGGACGGCAAGTGCATTGGGCACTTGTGCCGCTCAAGTGCGGTGTGTTTGACGGCGATACTTAGGAACGTTCAGCCGCCGCGGTGTTATTGCCAGCGTTACTCATCTAGTCAACGCTTTCCGACTCTTAAATGACGGTGGATGTCGGCTCTGCCTTAATGTCGTCGCGGCGGCTCGCACAATGGTGGCGCACTGTGTCACACTGGAGAACATTGTGGCCATCGGTAGCGGGTCGTTGACAAAGGCGCGGCGGGGTTGCCCGGTCGGCCGAGCGGCGAACATTTGAAGTTTCCGGACGCGCGCAGCAACTGGTGCCAGCTCAGTCATTGGAGTCCGTACGGTGAATCGTTCCCGATACTTAAGCAACACCCGAGGATCGCGCGTCGATGTGAGAGGGCGGAAGGGAAGGCGGAAGAAGGGGGCGAAGAAACGCGCAACCCCGCCGGGCGAACGCCACCAAAGACTCGGTCGGGGGTAACACCATTTTATTTATTTCCTACCTTTCATGCGAGTCTACCGAAGCCCTGGTACGGTGCAGCGCGGCCGATGAATCGGAGCAATAAACTCGCCGATTGAGTCCGATATGAATGCGGCTTCCTCGAGTCGAAGAAGCCGCCGAATTCCGCCGTATACGAGACCTTTGTGATACTCCAATGTACAGGTTGCCGTGCAAATGACCGTGGGAGTTGCGACCAGCACAGCCGATCAACCTGTGAACCTGTCCTTTGACCGACAGCTTTTTTTCTTTGTCATTCATGTCGCCGCCAAACTACTTAACACTGACACATATTTGTGGCGGAACTTTGGAGTGACCGCAAAACTTTTATTGAAGTTCTCGATGAGTCCGACTTCCGAGTAGTAGTAAAAGTGCATTTATTGACAATATCGTGTAGATTTATCCAATAGCTGGGTAGACTGTAAAAATAAACTGTAAATTTAATGTACTGGAACATCAAATTTGCTAACTTTACTTAGATTAATTGAACATTAATGTACATTTTTTGTAAAATAGAAATACCAAATATCAAAATTACAACTCTTTTGCTTGAAACTTCAGAAACACTACCGTTTCAATACTGTTCCAATACCGTTAATTAATTACCAAACTAATTTTTTTACAGTGTACATCTTTCCAAGTAGTAATGACAAAATTCACATAGACATCGTTAATGGGCCATCGATCGGAGTCCTCCAGCCTTAACTTTCTTATTTTGCCAGACATGATCAAAAGGTAGCGTCAAATGTGCTACTTCATGAGGCGATCGGATTCGACGTTCGCGTTGCAATTTCCTCTTCGAGTAACGGCAGTCGAGGTATTAAAACTTCCGCCTTTTTGGAGAATTCTCGATACCACGAGTAATGCAAGGCGTGTAGTACTCGAAGCCGAGGGTAAAGGGGAGTTTTAACGTGGCCTGTACAGTGGAGTGTAAGCAGGGAGTCTAGACAATCGACGCTAAAGGCCTCGGCACCGGTACACTCGAGGGAAAGCCGGGATATTGCTTCGATTGGTCGAGCAATCGATAGGAGTAGTGGCACCCGAACCGTCCGAGCGCAACGTTAGTTTAATTGAGTGGCCTGCACAGGAGCACAGTGTGGTATGTGGGCACACGGGGAATTTCGAGCTGGGAATCCAATTAATGGCCGGCGAGCACCAGCCACGTCTTTCGGTTCCTGCGGCCTTTCCACTCGCGGCTTCGCCAGTCACCTTCATCCCCTTCACCGCCGACTTCACCCTCTTTCTCGTTGCTTTCGTGCTATTACTACCTTTTTACCAGTCGCACCTTGCCATTGGGGTTTCACCTAGTGCATTGAGTTAGGCGCATTGTACCTTGCGGCCACTTTGTGGGTGTTATTCGGGCGGGGGATTCGATAGATTCTTATGGGTTACGAGCAGAGCTGGGCAAATTCACTAAGTACCTGAAGCACGCATTGAAGTATCAAGTACCGGGTCAGTGCCCAGTACTCAGAACTTGAGCTACTAAGTTCTGCCAGTACTCAATACGTCAGTACTCAAGTACCAAGTGCTAGGTACTTGCAGTAGTTGCTACTTCAATACGTAATTCAAGCACTAGGGTATTTGCCCAGCTCTCGTTACGAGACTACTTTTCCACCCATACCCACCCATACCCGATTAAGTAATCGTAAACGATCGTCTTTGGGTTCCTGCGGCCTTTCCTCTCGCTGCCTCGCAAGTCGCCTTCATCCCCATTGCCACCAAATGCACCCACCTTCTCGTTGCCTTCGCGCTATTACGACCTTTTCACCAATCACACCCTGCCATTGCAGTTTCACTTTTCCAACCATACCCACCCATACCCGATAAAGTGTTCGTAAACGAGTTATACAGATGGTCGGAGCGCTCTTTGTAGGGTCCGCTAAATTAAATAGTTAATAAAGCCCGTCGAGTCGATGAGAGCGAAGGGAAAGGATCAATATTAGGACTGCTGAAAGCATGCCGGGAGAAAATCACACGAAATCACTCGGGCACTCTGATTACGAAAACAATCTTTGCTCCCGGTGGTTGGCGCCGGCTGTCTCGCGGGCAACGGCCGCACCTTCTGGTATCACCTCGCCCGATCGACTTCCTGCACAGCACGATCACCGGGTGGTGGAACAATATTGACGCGGAGTGCTTTACATTGTTCCCTGAAATCTTCTTTAATCCTCCAATCGACAGCGGCAAATTGGAATAGAATGGAATTAAATCATTGATTCAATCATTGATTCAATGCAGGCGCAAAGGGGTTTCAATCACGGACATTTTTTGTGACTCTGGAAACGCCGAAGAATTTGAACAAAAATTCGGTGTGACGGCACTTCGGGTTTCGAACCTCGGCCGCGCGCAATACAGCCCGGTCGATGGAAAATTTGGCAGAAACATTGAATGTCTCCTGTATAGTTCGCAGAAATGGAGAGTGCTGCGGCGGTCCGATTATGCAATCGATCGAGAACAATTCCTGATATAGCTCTCTGCTGCTGGCAGAGAGGCGACAGGAGTGAGAAAGCGATGCAGCGTGCATTGTTCGTAGCTGCAGAGTTGGAGTTCGAGGAGAACAAAAGAGGTCATTCCTGGTGTGCCAAGAGGGGATTGATCTTTTGGCAAGTGTCTCCGAGAAGTTCTCGTGGCTTGAATCGACGATTCACCTTTGATGCGGCCAAAATCTGGCGGTCCTGCCCCGTCTACTCTTTTTTCTCGGGGGTATGCGCTGGAAATTCCTCTTGCTTGTAAACGTGTAGAGTCGATTGATAGAAAACAAAAAATAAATAAACAAAAAAATTAAGAATACGTAAACCTTAAAGAAATCGAGAAAATTCAGTGGGTATGCGTGGCAAAAGGCTCGTACGTGATGTTTTACAGGCCATCGAGTGGAAACGTGCAATAACTGTGCAATATAGAAAATCCATTGCTCACAAACTGTCCCGGTAACGACCACATTCTTCCTTCATTCTTCATTCGTCGCTGGAAATAACATAACAGCGAAACCACTGTGCAGATTGAGGTGGTTTTGTTTCTTCATATTCCAGCTCGTTCTTTTTTTGTTGTTTTCATTGCAATCGGTATTTATGCGACATGAATAAACATAAAGCGAACTCCCGGATCGAGGCGGGTATCGATTCCCGTTATAACTACTCCGGTTCTTTCTCCCGGTTACTCTAACTACTTTTCTTCTTTATTATTCAGTTCTGTTGTTCCGAGTGCAATGCTTTGTAGCTTGTAGAAGCGATTGCTCGTGGTAGGTATAGGATTTCGCTGTTGTGCAACTCACTGGTGGTCGGACTTGCTAAACCGAAATCAACGGATAATCGATTTACTGCTATGTATAATGGAAGCGGAGGATGCGGAGACGGAGAGAGGAGGGTTGGGGAGGTAGGGAAGAAGAATGGTAATGACGAGACTCAGTTACCTGGCGAGCTTCGGAACGATTTTCCATCCTAGCGTTTCTTCTCTGTTGCTTTTATCTGTTTCTCCGTTTGATTTCCATCCCCTTTCGGCTTCCCCCACAGTCCTCACTAGGCCATTTATTCGTGTGGCGCTTAAAGCCTCAGCAGTTAAAAGTAGATTTACCGTTAATATTCGTAGAGCTAAGCTTAGCCGGGAGGGTAGGCAGGAAGCAATTCATTGTTCTTGAGAATGGAAAACAGTGCGCGTTCCTAGCGGTGGCGGTGGTTGAGCGGGGTAGTTCAGCGGTCCGGTTCGCCTGGTGCTCATTCACTCGACTGCGCTAACACGATTCATTTGCATATCCGGTTACCGTACTGCCCTATACTTGCGATGAACTTCGATTCTTTCCGGACGAGACACGCGTTAACGTGGTTCGCTCGTCAACCAACATTCATCGAACGCGCTATTGGACATTTTATCGATAAATACTTCCACTGAAGACTAAGAGGATGACTTTCTTCAGGCCACTTGGGTGGAAGCCTGTCGGCGAACCAGACATAAACTTTTATCACATTTTTCTTCGTATTTTTTTTTTTCGTGCTGGTTTTACAGCAAATATGACGCAGAGTCTCATTAACGTGGCTGCAGGTCAGCAGACGAGCGTTTTAGCGGCTGCATTCGCCGACCAGAATGGTGTTTTAGTTCGCATAGCAACCGAGGATTAGTCGTAACCGTACACCTGCTATTGTGGTCGCTCGGCGCAGACCTGCTGCAGCGACTTGCCTCTACCAGTCCCACTGCTCAATTCCGATGGTGAGCTATTCTCACAGGCCAAACCTCATTATTTCGCAGTCGCGGTCGTCCAGTCGTTTCAGGAAAGTCAACACTCCGCTAGCCTGCAACCTGTTCTACTGACGCTAATATCCTACCGCGAAGGATTGCGCGGTTAGTACACTCACGAGGTTACACGTTAGTACACTCACGAGGTTTCACGCACTCTGGTTGATGGTTTTCGTTTACTGAGGGTAAATGGACCGTGTATATTGCCTCGCGAGTGCCAAAGGCTAACAATAAGCATCGGGATTCGGCACGCTGGCGCGAGATCATTACTAAAAATAAGTTCAATGCAGGATCTATCTAATATCTGTATATCTTAGGCCCACCTCTGTAATTTTTCTAGTTTTGGGCATGTTCGCGTCGAATTTTAAGACGTTAGTTTGAAACTTAAGATCGTTCTTGAGGTTGAACTTAAGATCGCTCTTGAGGTCGAGCTTAAGATCTGTCTTAAGTACGATCTTAAGATCTATCTTAAGTTCAAACTTACGATCGAGCCTCAGTTCGAACTGAATTTCGTGCGTAAGTTTGAGTTCGAACTTAATATCGAACGCAGACTAGAATCGACTGTGATTTCACACTTAAATTCGAACTTAAGATCAGACTTAAGCACGAAATCACGTTCGAACTTAAAATAGATCACGGATAAGTATGAAATGAAATTCTGGCCAAACTTCGATCTAAATTTTGATCTCAAAAGCGATCTTAGATTCACAGTAACTTCTTAAAATTCGACCCTAACTCTTATCTTCTACCCTTACTCTATCTTATTTCCTGTTATTAAACAACGCATTCTAATTAATAACTCTCTATCTTACCCCGTCTTAGTTATAAGTAAATATCCACATAATCTTTGCGCCTCTTGTGATGCTATGATAGGAGATTTATCCCAGTACTCAATAAAAACTATTTATCTATCTGTGTCCGACGAGAAACGGTGAGAGCATCAAATCATGGATAATTTTTCATATTTTACTATTCTTATCCGTACTTTATGCTGGTATTATTTATTCTATTGTTTCCACCGCCATCCTCGGCCTGTTTGTTATTCCGGTCGCGAATTTCCCATGAAAGGAGAACGAGACCGGTGTGTACGAAAGCGACCGAGCGAGCGAGAAGGGAGCAGGGAAGGGAATGAAACTGGACGGATGGCGCGGGA
Organism: Stenichneumon culpator; assembly: GCA_964017025.1. NCBI lineage: Eukaryota > Metazoa > Arthropoda > Insecta > Hymenoptera > Ichneumonidae > Stenichneumon > Stenichneumon culpator. The sequence continues at coordinate 10,158,032 of OZ024776.1, read as the reverse complement.
CTGGAAAGAAGAGGAACAGCGTTTTGAATTCGGGCCAAGTGTGTCTAGCGCAACACCACTCCGGTGTAATTGTAAAACGTTGCGGAGGACGGTACGGTTCCCAATTGCCGAATAGCCCTCGGTAGCCGAAAACACTCATGCACACGTCCGCTTCTCCCGGTGGCAGCTACGGAGGTGTTCCGCCGACGAATATTCCTCGAGAGCTCACATACTCGTGAGCCCAGTCCAGTTGCAACATTCACATAGCCTTTCGGGTATACCGTTCTAGCTCTCCAGGCATAATTGCATTTTCAAATGAGAGGGTAGAGGTATAGCGCCGCCGCAACCGGCTCGTTTTTAAGTGCGCAGTCGTTAAACACTTGGCGAGAGACTCCTTCAACCTCTTCTCATTCCGGTGTACCGATAGCACACTGGCGATGACTCAACTACCGTACTTGGCGCTTAGCACAGAGACGAGAGACCTCTACGAATTTCCGCGCAGTCCTGCAACTGGTTCAAGGTCGTCCACGTGACCGGGAAGACCAGGATCTCTGCAAAAGAAAATTGACTTTGAATGGAATTGGCGGAAGTCGCGCGGTCAATGCGTTTTTAGTGTAGGGCAAAAGAGGCGAGTATGGATCATCAAAAATTTTAGGCCTCTATCTCTTGTTTCCGGAGATAAATCTAACTTTCATTTCAATGTTCAGGAATAATGTTTGTACTGATAATGAAACATAGATCTTCAAAATTGATTCATCAAGTTTGATTAAAATTTCTTCGTAATCACTGACTCTTCAAGATCTGTGGAGCAAGATACCTGCGTATGCGTAGATGTGTGCTCCAGTAGAGCGTGGCGTTAGCGCGGCGAAACGACCTCATGAATATATTCCGGAGATAAATCCCACTCTTGTTTTCATGTTCACGAATAATTTTTGTTCTGATTATGAAATCGGATATGGATCTTATGTGGATCTTCAAAATTGATTCATCAAATTGGATCAAAAATTGATTCATCAAATTGGATAAAAAATTGATTCATCAAATTGGATAAAAAATTTATTCATCAAATTGGATAAAAAATTGATTCATCAATTTGGATAAAAAATTCCTTCGTCATTGCTTCCCAAGATCCTTCGAACAAGATACCTGCGCATGCGCGATGCGTTCCGACAGAGCGTAGCGTTCGCTCGGCGAAACGACCTCGTGAATATATTCCGGCGATCCCACTTTTCTTTTAATATTCACAAATAATTTTTATTCCGATTATGAAAAATATGGATCTTCAAAATGGAATCATCAAATTGGATAAAAAATTCTTTCGTAATCGCTGATTCTTTAAGATCCGTCGAGAAAGATATCTGCGCAGATGCGCTCCGGCAGAGCGTAGCGTTCGCTCGGCGAAACGACCTCGTGAATATACTTTGTGCTCGACGCTACATTCGCGAGAAACACACGTAGCTCGCCGTATCGCGCTATATATATTTATCGTGTAAAATAGAGGGACAAGCCGTACGGGTGCTGCAGCGATCTGCTGTATAAACGAAGGAACTATCGCATTCGTAAACGAAGATTCGAAAGGAAGGAAGGATGTGCTGCGTCGGGTCACGTGGCAAGTCGGGTTGTTGGAAGCTCCTGGTGGGTGGAAAGCGAGAGAGAAAAAGTTTTACGATTCCGAGGGTGGAGGTTTACGAGTCTCGCTGTCGCAGCACCGGTGTCGAGCACCGGTGAGAGCGAACCGTGGATGACTGCAGCAGCGGCAGCCTCTGAATGTAGCAAAGCAAGTCAGAAACTCAACGGCGAGGACTTACGTAAACGCGATTACATAAACCTTATTGCAGCGCGAAGGTGTAACGGATAACGATCGTTCTCAGTAAAAAGCCGGCAGACGCAGCGATGCTATAACAACGTGATCGTTTCCGCTGGTTTAGCAGCTGTATACGACTGTATACAAGCGGGAACCTCAGGGAGAAGGGGATTTAAATGGATGCTAAGAGCTGGCGCTGGATGGGGGATGGTGGAAGCCGCGAACTCGTGCAATTTCGATCTCACCGAGTTAAAGTAGGTTCTGGCGGAAGTGTACGAATTGCCTCTGTACGAGACTCGCAATTCGATCCCTCCTCTGCGATTGTTCCCTAACACCCCCATCAGAACCATTAAACTGTTAGAAAATTTATTCAATTCTATGTGCAAAATTTTCTGTTGGTTGGATTGGAAGGTTGGCTGGTTAGATTGGATGGTTCGATGTTTGGATTGGATGGTTGGATGGTTGGCTCATGGAATGAAATTTATTCCATTCCATGGGCTAAATTTTCTAATGGTCGAATGTTAGCTCATGCAAATGGAAATTTGTCACAGACGCTAACGGCGATCGGCCACGTTTTCTCGGCGAAGCAGCGAGAGGGAGGAAAAGTTAGGGGTTGGGCGGCTGAGTTCGAGGCTACATTGCACCGAACCCCGTCGTTTTCTCAGTCTTTGCCTCGGTAACGACTGGCGCGGTTTTATTGGTTTCGGCATTTGCATCTTCTCTACTCTCGTCGTCGGTATACGCTGTTCCCTTCCGTCTAACCCCCGTAGCTCGCCGAGAGCGTACAACAGGACCCCGTGGTTTTATTAAGAATCCTCGGGGATAGTGAAACGCGCGTTGTCCTCCTGGGTTCGCGGGCTTTGCAGCTAGACGGACGTTCGTCGACGTTCAACCTCTTTGCGGGAGAGCTGAACGGAAAAGTAGAAAGAGGTGAGGTGGTCGCTGGGTGGTCCACGGAACGCTTCGCGTAATGCCTCTATTAAAATGCAATCCCACATCTTACCCTCCGCGGACCAGCAGGAGAAGCGGACTAGAGGGCGGCCTGCATAGCCGAGGCTGTTGGCTCGCTCTGGTCTCTCAGCGAAACTGTACTACCTCTTGCCTCACCCACGCCCCTGTTTCGCCTTTTATTCATTAAATAACCGTAACCGAGCCCCGCGACCGCCGCGACATGGGCTCTCTTTTCTTCGTCCGTTGTGCATCGCCCCGTAGCGCGTACGAAGGAACTTCTAAACGGATCTTCCGGAAAATGCAAATGCCGCACCGAACCGCGGCTGCTACGTGCGGTATACATATAATACAGTTATGCAGAGGTACCTCGGGTCGACGGGCAGTCAAAAGAACACACCGACCTGGTGAACTTGCGAGATCTCCGTAGATGTCCGTACGGTTTCTGTGTATTCACCATTTCGGAAGAGACAGCAAGTAACCAGTAATTCGGTCTGCTAATCAGACTCCATTTTACCACATATATACGGACTTTTACCATTTACCCGACTAAAGTAAAAGTGATAAGTGGTGGAAAGTGATGAGTTACCCTGGTAGGAGTTTTTAAGCGTTACGTCACGCCCTGATGAAGCCCTAACAAGGTCTTTTCAAGCCCTGCAGGTAGACCTTCCACAGAGTGTTACTATGTATGCTATAATTGCGGAATTTTCGTTTTTATAGCATATAGAATGGATTTCCGAAATTCTGAAAATTCATTTTTTATCCTACAATTTCCGAATTTCGATTTTTACTGCATAGAGGAGAGCGGGGCAAAACGGGACAGTGGGGAAAACGCAATTTTCCAATAAAAATTTGGACGACCCATTTTGCCCCATCGATACATCTAGATTTTCTGCCAAGTTTTGCCTCACAGTGCCATCCAAAAATTATTGGAAAATTGCGTTTTGCCCAACTGTCCCGTTGTGCCCCGCTGTCCCACTTTGCCCCGCTCTCCCCTACAGAATGGATTTCCGAAATTGTGAAAAATCCATTCTATGTGCTACAGTGGTATAGCTGCGATACCCATCGTCCCGAAATAGCTCGATCTCCATAACGCTCGCTGATTATTCGCCATTGTCCGTCTGGAAACGGAATATCGATATATATATGTATAGAGCGTTCCACTAGAGAACATTGCGCAATGGCAGTCGCGCTCTCATCGTCCACTGTACATCAGCGGTGGCGGTATACACAGTTCGACTGCTGCTTGGATACATACATGCCAGTACTCAAGGGTAGAGATTCTGGTATGTGCAATCGACCAGCGGTTGCAGGGTCCCTCTGGCACGCTGAGTCTACATGCCACATTCAGGTTGGTACCTATCGGTCGGGTATTGCATCTCCCGGGGGCGAGCCAACCTCGCTAGATGCCTGTTTGTCCGCAGTATCGCTAATGAGTTAGACGCGCGGGGAGTGACGTCTATTCGATGAGGAAGGGTGGAGTCCCATGACCCAATGACTAACCTTGAAATCGAAGGAAATGCAGCATTCAGATAGGTTTCAGGTAGGCTTAAGGAGATTCGATACTTCAAGTTTGCTTGTTAGAAATACTCGTTAAAGTTTTAGGCGAAATCGATATTTTTTAATTTATTTAATTTAATGTATTTATTTATAGTATTTAATTTAAGTATTTTTAATGTCTCAGCCGATAACGGGTTTCAAACAATTTCTGAAGGGGTTGATAATACGTAATAATAGCACAAAAATGACCGATCTTGAGAAGGATATCGAACCTCTTTAGCCAGGAGAAAAATATTTATACAAGCTCTTGGACTGAGGTATCTACCTGAACGAAACACGATATCGTACTCGGTCTCGGGTACACAGTTCTGTTACAAAGTAAACGTTATTCAAGAAAAGTTGAACGAAGTATGCTAGTTTCATATTTCGAAGATTAAACATCGTACTTATCGAACAATGGACACAAAACTGCTGTCGGAAAAAAGTTGGCGGGATCAAAAATAATTAATAAACTACTACTATGATAATTATAATATACTACTACTAATAAACTACTACTGTGATAAAACTATGCCGGCTGGTTCTGTTCCCGAACTGTAATTATTTCCGCTCGCAACAAGGAACCAGACTTCCTTCGTGTCTGTAGAGATCGCCATCGCGATGGCAGCCCAAAGCTAATGTCATTATTGCGCCGAGACCCTCTCCCTCCCTAAAGCAAACGGCTGCAGTCGCGACACAATCAGCATGATTGGCGGTCTCGAGTGTACACACGCGTTACCGTCCACCCTCTGCCGATACCGCTGCTTCTTGTGGTCATAGGGGTATAGTAGTTGTATATCACTGGACCACGTGGACCTGGCTAAAAAGCTTTTGGCTTTGATACGCAAACGTGTACCGAACTGTGGGTGATCTGGATCGAGTCCTGGGCTAGTCGGCGAACGCTTACCCCGATACTGATCTATGGCTAGGGGAGTTTCTTTCGGACATTTCCTCCGTATAATTCAGCGGTTCTTGAGGCCTTATATAGATGATTTCGCCGATTTGCGACGGTACTTTTCTAGACGCGGTTACAAAAAAAATGACGTATATATTGACAACATTTTTTGACTAGTCATTTATGCACATGGTTAAGTATATGTTTAAAAAATCAGAAATATTAACAAATGGCGGAGATATTACATAATAAAGCAATGTATTTTTTTGCGCGCGCGTTGATGGTGAAAGTTCTCGGCATCGATGTGGGTGTCCATGAAAAAAAGGGAACATATTTATAATTTATAATTGCATAATGAATGTATCTTCAGACTGAACCAACAATATTATTTTTCTAATTATTATAATAAAAATTCGAAACTTAAAATTTTTTTTACTCAATTTTCTGTCGGTATTTTATGTTTTATATATTTTTTTGTCCCATTGAAACTTTTGTTTCCGTGGTTCACACGATAGGTGATTATACTAATATGTTGTACAAATGTCAAAGCGATCTGAACCTTCGTTCAGAAGTTAGAACTTTCACAAGGTTCAAAAAAGTGAATCGTGGAAAAACGTCTTTGAAGTTAGCGGTCGGACGCACCTGTCTCCGTATAGCCCAGCCGGTTACCGCCGCTACCTGCCTGCTTGAAAGAAAATAAAGGTTTTTACGCTCCAAATGCTGTAACTTTGACAATTTTTGGAATTTTTCAATTCTGTAAAGTTTTAAATATTCCTATCCGTTCAGGCTAATGCAATCAAAAATTTTTTTTAAATGAAAATTTTTGAAATTTTTCGGGTACATAAGGCCCTAACTTGGGGTCCATGGACCCCTAAAATATACGAGGACCCCCTGTGGACCCCCAAGATTAAGAACCACTGATATAGTTCTATATTCACACAAATAAACTTGGTAGCAGAATATTATCATATTATATAAATCTGTTGTGAGGGAAAACGTCTCCCGACTGTAGCGAAGATTGTTAATGAATTGATATAATTACGATTACTTAATTATGCTATCATTCTTTATTATTAATTATTACTATTATTGTTTATTGTTAGAAGTTAATTTTTTTAACGAGATATGAACTGCCTACTTCATTAGGCAGTTCATATCTCGTTAATTACTTAACCCTTTAAGGAATGTTTTCGAATTTTTCCGTAGTTTTTTTCATCTTCAAAAAATATTCCATAAGCCCAATATTTTCCAATACCCTTTTAATCCTGGGAATGTCCGAATCACATTACGCTCATCGTTCCTATATGGGTAGAATCGCGAAATACAAACAAGACGCAAAAAAAAAACCGCAATCATGGCCTATTTCGGTTAATCAACCATGCATAGATCTGTCGACTTTGGAATCTATTCATTTAATGTAAATAGCCGTTAACCTTGCTCTAATTTTTGCAGGAGTGATCCTCTATGCATTGTTTCTAACATGTCCAAAAATAATTTGCATTGTATTTAATATCATTGTATCTAGTTCTTTATTTTTTACGCTCTTCCAGTGCTAACTTGTTTTCGCGCTGAAATAAGAGTCCATTTCATCGCCTATCTACGCTTTCGTCGCGCGCTTCTTTATTTTTCCAAATACGCTTTCATCCTTCCACCCAGCCGATATATTGCATGATACTGTGTTATAACCACCCTCCCGCACGATTCGCCGGACACAATACAGAACCGCCAGGGATCGTTTCTGAAAGCCATCGCAATAAAATACAAAGTTGCCCCGAGGCTGGACTGGACTCTCGCCGCCTCCGTAAAGCGCATGATGCTCGCTCCGTGCTTTCCGCTATTGCTGCCCTACATTGCATTATACATTGCCGCGCGTTTTACCGAGTACCCGTGAACCTAACCAGGGAAAGGCTGAACATATCTGTCCGCTTTACGTTATACGGTTACTGTTATAATACCATGGCAGTCGTCTACCTTCCCTCCGACTCGTCCTCGGTCCTTCGCCTGTATAGCGAAGAGCGGGGCAAGTGGGACAGTGGGGCAAAACGGAACGGTGCGGCAAAACGTAATTTTCCAATCAATTTTGAATGAGACTGTGAACAGTAAAAAAAGATTGTACTTTTTACAACAACTTATTGACCACAAACGTTAACAATTTTTCATGTGTTCATTTTCTGATCCCACCATCCGGTTCTAGTTTTACAAACGAAAGTACAAACTAAAATTATTCATGACACGGGAAATAAAAGGACATATTTGAATATTCAAATCTTATGAAACGAGTTTGTCACTTATTTAACAAAATTCTTACGGAACTTATTGTTTACTCTCTGGGACAAAACGGGACAGAAAATTCGAATGTGTCGACGGGGCAAAATGGTGGAGCCCAAAACGTTTGGAAAATTGCCTTTTGCTTGCTGTCCCATTTTGCCCCACTGTCCCATTTTGCCCCCGCTCTCCCTACTACTATCTGCACGCCGCGCAACACCGACGCGCATATTTGTGTCCTCGATACATGCACGTGAATTCTACTCGGGATACACAATTTGCATACGTATATGCTTCGTACCTTATATCGCTGTGTGACTGCTGCGTCCTATGCGAAAGTTCGCAGCGAGGAGAGCACCGCCGATCCAACCCCCTCCGCCAGTTCGGGTCACGGACAAAATACTAGTCGGCATTTGCGAGAACATGAATGCCCGGCCCAGGCAAGCGGGTACCACCGAACGAACAGCTACCGCGCGTTCGTGAAACGTTGGGAGACGCGAAGCACCGGTGGATGCAAGCGAGGGTGGAAAATGAGAAGAGGAGACGAAAGAGCGAGGGTGCGGGCGGAAAGGGCTAGAAGTGAAAACCGCGCAGAGAGTATACGTACCTACTGGCCTGGAAGCACCGATAACCAGGCCCCCGCATGTTCAATGCTCGAATTTAAAATGCAAAGCTCCATTTTTCCGCGATTTCTTTCTATCTTCGTTCTATCTATTTTTTTTTCTCCCGGCGTGCTGGAAGCCTACTTTAATCTCTCTCCCGACTCGTCAGCCTTGATCTACTTGGACAGACGAAACTTACCTGACCTCGATATACGGCGACAGGAAATACGGTTGAATCGAGTAAAGATTTGGGCAGGGAGGCTCAAGTAAATATTTTATCGGTTTACAGGTAAAAGATCGGTTAGTTGAAAATTTATTTATTTTTTTATGATTTCACCGAAATGTTTTTGAGGCATGAAAATATTTTGTTCGACCAAGTATTTATTTGAACGTCCCTGTTCGAATCTTTAATTGATTCAACCGCATTTTTTTTAACTGTGCACATTTTACGTCATTCAGATATCAAAAGCAAAAAAAAGAATTGTATCCGCACATACAAAAAGGAGTTCAGTTAGTTCGCCTAATTTTCCGCCAGAAAGATTCGAAAAAAGTGAGTACTCTTTTTCGGTGTAATTATTTGATAATACTTATGCAAAAAAACGCGTACAAATAATATATTCGTTTCGACGATTGCAAGATACATTGAGAAAAAATATTGTCAGTTCTACTATACGAAATAATTGCCTAAGGGAACGTCTATACATGGAGTTCCTGTTAAAAGATATTTAATTGGTTAAACTAGAATTATATTTGGCATTATCAATAGTATCATATATTTTATAGTAAAAAAAATACGACGATCACTCTATACTATGTAATTTTTTCTCAGTGTACCATTATGAGATTGAAAATGTGTCTTATGAAAATTGCTCCAACCTTCGGCTCGTCTCCGTGCCGGAAGCTTACTTTAATCTCTCTCGCGATTCGTCAGCATGATCTACTTGACATGCAAAACTTACCTGACCTAGATATACATTTGTGTCGTTCAGATACGCAAAGTACAACATCTTCGTATCCGCACATCCAGAAAGTAGTTCAGCAGCTTCGCCCAATTTTTCGCCAGAAAGATTTGGAAAAAAGTGAATACACTTGTTCGGTATAATTTTTTAATAACACTTATGCAAAAAACACAAGCGTACAAAAAATATATATTCATGTATCCGCAATCTCGGGGTACCATTATGAGATTGAAAATTTGTCGTACGAAAATTGGTCTAAGCGTTCGAATCGTCTCCGCCACTGTACGTTTACGTAACTAGAGTTCTGGCTGTCCGTGCGAGGGTGAGCGCGGAGGTGGAGGAATGTAGAATTCAGCAGGGAGCACTACACCGACGGTGCAATTTTCGCAAGCGTCATACCAGGACTCCTTGCACTACCCCACTCGACCGAAAGGCGTGCTTTGCGCCACCCCACAGCTATCCGCTACTTTGCTTCTTCTTCTTCTTCGTCTCTTCTGCGGGGCCGACGAGCGCCATCGAGAAAAGTTCGACCTGCACCGCCATCGAATCTCGGCCACGTGCGGCACAGGATATCCGGTACTCCGATTCGTACCCCAGAAGTAGACGAATGGACGAGTTCCACTCTGCACGTTCGGTAATGGCCGGGCGGCCCCGCGGATACGAGATTGGCCCGATCGACAGTGACGAAAAATTCCCTCGGACCATTTTTCCCAACTCCAATATTTCCTATATTAATATTTCACATTCTAATCTTCATAGAAATATCGATCGGGCGCTAACTTTTAATTAAATGCGACAAGTTCGCCGGTAGGAATCGATATGCTTGAGGCAGATGTGGTGAATATGGCCCAGTAAAAGAAATCGTTGTTTCAAATATTCTCCCGCAATACATAATAATATTAGTTATAAAATAAATAATAACATAACACACTATAAAAGATTTGTACATTTAGCAAACCTTTTTTTCTCCACAAACGTCCGCAAGTATGTTGTTGTTAATTTCACAAAAGATATTCGTAAATTTAACAGACATTCTCGTATAATGAACAAGATTTTTTTGTAAAATTAACATGAAAATAATTATGGACGTTTGTGGTCAAGAAACGTTGGTACCTATTGTACTGTGTAAGTAACTTACTGTAAAAAAGTTTACTGCAAAAAAATATTGTTTGAAAATTAATGAACGGTATTTCAAGCTTTTTTTGCATAAATTATTTCTGAAATTTCAAACAAAATATTTGTAATTTTGATATCTGGTATTTTAGTGGTATTAGTAGTGGAAGTGACTTTATTAATAATACATAACGTGTACAGTTTTTTCATACGTAACAAACTTTGCCCTTTTCACCTATATTGCATATTGCAAATTGGCCGTCGACCGCAGTCCTTCAGCCATTTTCTGGTATTTTATTTTACGAAAAAGTACAATAATGTAAATAATGTAAGCAAGTTTCAAGTTCCAGTACATTAAATTTACAATCAATTTCAACACTGTAATATAAATAATAATATAAGTAATAATGTAAATAGTAATACAAATAGTGCAAGCGATGAGGAGTTTGTGCGACGCGACCACAGCCGATCTTAAGAATCCATCCTGATTACATGCAGCTGCCTAACTAGGTGTGAAGTCTCGGAACTCCGGCTCGGCCTCGTTGTCCGTGACAAAAAGTTTTCCCAATCTTCGTTACACCTTCGGTATCACCACCTGGCCCGAAGCGTCACTAAATCCCGTCATGCGCGAGACCGGCTTTCTTCCCGCCGTCGGAATCGCGTAAATCGATTCACGCCCATCGCCGTACGCAAAGGCATGCTGAATCAACGAATAGCGGACTTCCTCGACGCGGGACGAAAAATCTACCGAGCCTGAACACGATTTAACCGTGAAGAGGAAGCAGTTTTTCGGGCCCTTTCGGCGGCTGCCGCGTCGTTTCTCGCGACCGGCATTGATTCACACGGCAAAGTCACGGACGACACGGATCGCGCGAATTCTCAATGCGATTAGCGCGCCTAGAACTGTTCGGTGTCCACAGAGTATTCCCGTCCGTTCTTTCTGTATTTCTAGTCCTTTTTTCGGAGGACAATGAAATACCGATCTCCGGGTCGCCGGTCGAGTTATGCACGCTTCATCCTCCCTCGCTGAAGCGCATCGGGTGCAACGCCTTGTCGCCTCGCACCGAACGGCGAAACAACAAACACGGCAGGGACTTTCCTCTTCGATCGCACCCTGCTCTATCCTCGTTCTTGCGCTTCTCTGCATGCGCCGCCGGCCGACACCTCACGAATTACACGCAACGTTCCTCAGATCAATGGATCGGCTACCTGGTGCTGAGGACCGGGTACAGGCTCGCAACGAAAGTGTCGATACTAAATGGAGAAAGGAAAACTGACCCATAGACCTCCTACTGTCTGAGAAACGTACTCCGGAAGACCATTTAGCAAAATGTGATACGTATATGTTCTTTTTTATAGATTTTTTTTACACTGGGAGAAGGATCTAGTAAATATGACTATATAGCTTGAGAGATATTACCAAAGCACATAGTAATAGCGCGCTAGGGCGCCACCTATGGTAGGAAGTACCGGATTTATAAGAATTCCTCGTAAGATATTATGGTAAAAATTCGTGGAAAGTGTGAGACTTTCCGCCATAGGTAGCACTCTAGAGCCCTACTACTATGAGCTGTGGTAATTTTTCCTAGATGATCGGTAGCCTTTAGTAGATCCTTCTCTCAGTGTATTGCAAGAAATTCTTATAAAATTATAAGTAACTATAAAAGAAATACCCAGGTCTTCTCTACACTGAGATCTAAATATGGCTATATCGCTTGAGAGATATTACCATAGCACATAGAGCCACCTATGGTAGGAAGTACTGGATTTATAAGAATTTTTCTTAGATATTATGATAACAATTCTTGGATAATCCGAGACTTTCTGCCATAGGTGGCGCCCTGGCGCCATACTACTATGTGCTATAGTATTTTCTCTTAGATGATCGGTAGTCTTTAGTAGATCTTTCTCTCAGTGTATTACAAGAAATTATTATAAAATTATGAATAACTATAAGATTAATGCCCAGGTCTTCTCTACACTGAGGTAAGGATCTAATAAATATGATTATTTTTTCAACCCCAATTTCGACCAATGAGAGCGCGGTATTTGACATCACGTGGTACAACTAGGTCTAAATTATATCGATAATTTTTCGAAAATTTTCCGGCTAGGTTGCTAGGCGATAAACATTAATTTTTCTGTCACTTGTAACCTATGCGAATGATTAAACGTCAAATTGCCATTCACGAGCATGGACATGAGTGAGCGAAGAAAGCGATTTGGTGATGAATCTCTAGAGAGCAGCTCTAAAAAAATCAAACAGAATGTCCCGGCTAATACAGAGAAGAGCAAGAAGTCGATTTGGGCCCAATTTACTGGATTTTGTACAGAGAAAAAATATGTGCTGGATGCAACAACCTCAGATGAAACCCTAAATATAAAAATATTCTAGAAATTCGAAATAAAACCTTGTCAGGAAAATGTTAAATACCACAATCTCATTGGTCGAAATTGAGGTTGAAAAAATAATCAGCCGAATACCCCTCAAGCTTAAAAATTAATCGGGTATTTCCCTCTTGTTTCCCTGCGTAGCATCGATCGAGATAAGTTTTGCTCAAAAATCCCTCGCGCTGCGCGCTCGGGATTTTTTTAAGCAAAACTTATCTCGCTCGTTGCTACGCAACGAAACAATCGGGAAATACCCGATAATTTTTAAGCTCTCGGGGTATTAGAACCGACTATATCGCTTGAGAGATATTACCATAGCACATAGTAGTAGCGCGATAGGGCGCCAGCTATGGTAGGAGGTACCTGATTTGTACACTGAGAGAAGGATCTAGTAAAAATTACCAATCAACTAAGAAAAATTACCATAGGACATAGTAGTACGGCGCCAGGGCGCCGCCTATGGCAGAAAGTCTCAGAATTTCCAAAAATGTTTACCATAATATCCAAGAAAGATTCTTATAAATCCGGTACTTCCTACCATAGGTGTCGCCCTAACGCTCTACTACTATATGCTATGGTAATATCTCTCAAGTGATATAGTAGTTTTTACTAGATCCTTCTCTTAGTGTAAGAATTTTTCTTTGATATTATGGTAAAAATTCTTGGATAATCCGACACTTTCAGCCATATGTGGCGCCCTCGCGCCCTACTACTATGTACTATGTGTATTTTCTCTTGGATGATCGGTAATTTTGACTAGATGGTTCTCTCAGTGTAGAACCCCGAAAATCTGCTTTGGTCTTATAGAAAGATCGGCCCATTACCGGTTTACGAGCGGCGCAAACAGAAGCAATCTATCTCACTTGTTTGGCGGACCAATTTTGGCATATGCAAGTTCACTCTCTATTCGTTCCATACTTTACGAATAACTAAGTGTATTAACTCATTTCCCAAATTTCTTTTCTGTAAATATTATTACTTATTATCGGTCTTTTCGTCTTGTTGAGATTTTTTTTTCATTTTGAATAAACTGCACTAAATGCAACCATATTTTCTCTCTTACAGCTGCATTTTCTTTGTTAAAGAGCTTGTCCAGTAAATAAATAAATAAATAAAGAATCATCAAAAAATATCAGGTACTCTATCTACCGAGTTGGTATACAGGAGTTGATGTACAAAAACTACCTCCAGTTGATCTTTACACATAGGCAGCAGCTTCCAAGAGTCGTTGCGACGCGGACCCGCAAAGCTAAGAAGTGCTTCTAGGAAATAACTTTTCGATATATCATACCCAAAGATACAGACCGTGCAGCCGGTTAATGGACGACCGAATTTGTCCTGCGAGGGATTAAAGTTCGGGAAAATCCTTCAAGGATCATCCTGGCAACTTAAAAAAAAAAACTACACAAAACCTAGAGATAATGCTACAAAAGGACAGATCGAAATGTCTCCGAGTGCCGTATCTCGATCTTCGTCTTCCATCGAGGATTCCGATAGTATAATCTCCCCTCGCATTCATACGTTCCTCTCTCGAACATTTCAGGAAAAAAAACATACAGCATTCGAGATCGTCCAATAGGATAGCGTCGAGACTCTGTCACCGACGCGATCTAGGACTCCTCCATTCAGATCACTTTGCTAATGCTCTCCACTGATCTACGAAAGCTGTTCTACCCTCATCCGCGACACCGTCTTCGTAGTATTTTTCTTTTCTTGTTTTTTTTCCGCCTCACGATATACCAACCGTGTAAGCGGGAATCGCCGCGATACCGAAGACGGCCCTCACGCATGGCGTGCGTCGCCGGTGTCGCGCATTTATTTCGCAAATCCGGTCATTGTCCCGCGTTAAAACGTTCGGCCAACTATACCGTTCGGCGGGTTTGCCGACCCTCGAGATCCTCGGGACACAATGAGGTACCAGCCGAAAGACCCGGTTTACATAACCCGGCATCTGTCACAACTATTTATACCGCGAACGACGCTAGATTCCGGTCTCGGGAATCCGATGAGCCTGAGAGACCTCGGAAGACCTCGCTCATCGTTCCATCTCGCCCAAAGCCCTTTGTAACGCATCCGACGACGAGTATTACGATGAGGACTCCGACGACAAACGACAAGCCCTTTGTTTGTGTGTTTGTATATATATTCAATTGTACGCGGATAGTCCTCGTGCTGGTTTTACCTACTGCACTGACTAACGTACATATCATCGCTTTCTCGCCCTACGGTCATGCTTGAGTAGTCCTCATCGGCAAACAGGCTTGCACTTACCGGGGCGGCGAGTTCACTGTCTATATGCGACAATGGAGCAGCCCGTGGGCTAAACGTCGCAGGGATTTGTAGAAAGTCGGCTGCCCGCCTCGTATGGTTGTCTCTGCGCGGTTCCTGCAATTTCTGTAGATGGTATTTCGATTGAAGTGATCGGAACGAGAGGAACTTTTAATACGTTTACGATGCATTGCGCACATTCTTTTTCAAAGCGGAAGTGACGTTAGAGAGCGTTTTTTTAATTTTCTCTGGAATGTAAGATACATTCCAGAGAAAATAAAAAAAATGCTCTGCAAAAAATGCTGGTTGCAGGCGAAGAAACATGTGAATTAAGGATAGAGTCGCCTTTTTTTTATAATTTTTGATTTCCGATTTGTCGATTTTAGCATTTTATCGAGAAAATTTGCAGTTTTTCACTGGAATGTGTCTCGATTGGAGCCAGAGACGGAAACGTATGAATTAAGGGTAGTATCGCCTTCGTGGATTCAAAATGGGTAAAAAAAAAATTTGAAGCCATTTTTCTCCGAAACGATTCTATAAAATGAAAAGCGGATTGTGCCCACGGTGTTAATCAAATACGCAATGCGCCCCGCGCATTGCGTATTTGATTTAGTTTTCTATTTACTAAAACCGTTTCGGAGAAAAATGGATTCAAAATATTTTAAGATTATGTTGATCTTCAGCCCCGCCTTAAGAAACGAAGGAAAGTGGGTAAAAGAAGATGCGCGATGTCTCTCAAATCTGTTTGGAATTAATCTCTAAGAGCGGTTAAAAAAGATGCAAAAAAAAATGTAATCATGTCTGAGTTTTTTGATAAAAATCCTGGACAGCTTCTCTGATTTTTCTTCATTCCTCCGCTAAGATCTCAGATTTCCGTGGTTATACGAGAGAGTACACTTATTTATGGAAGACGAGTTGCGGAAAGCCTCTGCGGCGTATTCCCACCCAGCGTGTAAATACCGATATATGAGAAGAAGATAACGAGCCCGGCCGCGAAAGCGCCGAGCGAAAACGATACCGGTAGCACATCGTTGGAGCAACCTCGCCCGACACAGCATTGGCCTTTGCCCCAACTTATTTCGCGGAATGTTATTACTTCTCGAGAGGTGAGCGCGCGGGCCCAAGGGCTGAGAGCGAGAAGACCCTCATCTTATTCCGCGCTTTGCGTTTCGAACCTCGCCGCCACTGTGCTCCCTCCATCCTCCATCGCTGAAGACCGCGCCGCGCACACTAACGTATCCGCGGAGAAGCACGGTTCCCGAGAACTCTGTTTATTTTTCTTGATTAACCCCGAGACTCGGCGAAGATTGCGCTCTCCGCTCTCTCCGCTATGGAGGGTGGAAAAAAAAGAAGCATAAAGACGACGAAAAAAAATTACTCGAGGAAAAGCGAGAAATTTATCTCCGACGAAAAATAAAAAATGTTTGTTTTTTTTTTCTCTCCGCATAAAGCGACAAATCCACTTTATGGGAGAATTGAAGAAAAATATATTCTCATCGATACACATTACCGTGATACGCTGGAGGCGGCGCGGGTAAGAGGTATTTTCCAATGAATGCGATTTTTCGATGTAGCCGACGTCGCTCCGCGCGTATCTGCAGCGATGCAGACCGCGCGATCATAAGGCGTCAGGAATAAATTATTGAGGATGTCGGTGGATGGATCCGCGGGTTCTCGCGCCGGCAACGCGCCGTCGCACCGGAGTCAAAGTGAAATTTATCTCCCGCGGGAGCGGTACCGGTGACGCGAGCAAGCTTTTGCTCTCCCGAATGATTTACATAGGGGAGGCACGCAGCCGGGTCCTTAATCTCGGTCGTTCGCGTAATAAGTCTAGCGCCGAGCTAGGAAGAAGGCGAGAGAGACGCGTGTACGCGCACGGCCCTCGGGGTCGTGGGAGAAAAGAAAAAAAAAATCGTAATTCAATCTCCGGCGTGCGGAGCTCGCGAAATCCGGGTGTCGACGGAGCACGGGACCGGATACGAGAGTTGCTTTCGGTCTTTTTGCACTCTTTCTGTACTCCCGTCCCTGTGGCATCCAATTCACGTTTCGGCAATTCGCTCGCTGCCTCGCGAATTAGGTCCCTCCGATTCGAAGCAGTTCCAGCGGTATTCATAGTAGAATTAATGCATTCTTCAAAAAAAGGCTATCGAATCATTTGAATTTGATGATCTTATAATTCCCGCGAGTATGGCCGAATAACACTTCATTAAGATGCTTATGTCACTCATGCATGATAAGTGCTACTTTCCGTGCCTGCCGAGAGTGGCGTAAGTGGCGCTTTGTAGCCATGAGTTTTATAAATTCCTTGCGCATGGGCAGATTGGCTCATTTGCATGCGATTTTTTTTTTGCGTGCGATTTCTGGAAATTATTGCACGCTGGTCGTACATTATTGCACGCTGGATGTACAGCGCCACAATCAGCAGGCACGAAGTAGCACTTCTCCTGCATTCGTTACATAAAATAGTATGCGATACTTGTACGTAAAAGTGGACTCCGGACGGCGGTTGTGAAGTGGCCGCACTCGCCTTCTCTCGCGCTACAACAGCTTTGCCACATGCCGTTGTAGCGCTCGATCCGGCTCGTGCAGCCACTTCCCAACCTTCGCCGAAAGTCCGCCTTTACGCACTGGTATCGCAAAGTATTGTAACGGTTTTTTAAAATCTTTTTTTAATGAATGCCCAAGTTTCATCTGATTTGACGCAGTTTCAGCGGTAGTTTAATAAAATGAATGCCTTTATTTCGACGCATGTATGAGAAATGCTACTTCTCGTGCCTGCCGAGGGTGCCGTAAGTGGCGCTTTATGGCAGTGCGTACTACATCGACACGGTGCATGCGTACATCGGCCTGATTTTACTTCTCGCACGCAAATTTACTTTCTCGCCCGCTTTCGCGGGTGGGAAGTAACAGACTAGTTCTTACGCCGGCCTCGCAGGCATGAAAGTAGCACTTCTCCACTATTTGTTAAAAAAATATTATGCCATACAAATGCGATATAGCAAAAATTAAACGAAGCCTGTGACGTGTGTCGCACTTGCCGCACTCGCCTCACAGAAAGCACTTGCCTTCCGGGCTCGTGCAACTCACTTCACAACCTGCGTATAATTTTCGCTTTACCGCACTCGTATAAAAAAGTACCATTTAAAAAGAAAATGTCTACCAAATAATATGAATTTCGTGATCTTATAATGCCCAAGTCTATAACTAAATATAACTTCGTTAAGATGTTTATCAGTGGACCAGCCTTCGATTTTTTCAAAATCTTCTTTTATTTTTTATTATGAATGAACATCTCTGTTCCACTGTGCCGGTGCCGGTGCGTGCTGAATATTCTTTCTGATGCTGACCCTCGCGAATCTCAGCGAAAGCGAAGATACGGGTACGGTTGGTCGGCGCACGAGACGGGAAGGTGTCCCGAACAGGGACGGGGGAGGGGGGGAAGGGGGTGAAAAAAAGTTCGTCGCGAGTTTCACGGAGTGGCGCGTCTGGCGGTGCGGGAGTGATAAACGCAGCGTGTCCTCGGGACAAAGGGGCCTCGATTAAGTCTCCGAGGACTCTCGGCCGACGGACGGGATAACTCGCGCTCTTCACCGGTCCGTATTAAAATAATTAATGAATCCTGGAAGGACTGTACAGGCAGCAGCGAAGCGTACCGTCGAGTCAGGGAGAAAGAGAGTCATAGCGCATTTGCCTCAAATTCTGTCTTTTGCTTTGTGTCGCACCTCACTCCACCCGGTGAAAAGCGCGCTCGACGCCCGTTCCTTAACTCTCGGGATAAAATTAATTATGGCAAAATTTCAAAGGGAATGCGATCACGATCCGGAATTAAAGTTCACTGGGAACGTCGAACGGAATAGCACGAAAAAGGATTCCCAATGGAAACGGAGTCGTGAAATCGGAGGGATTTGCATTTTGAGATGTTTAAAAAATTTGTATATGTTTTTTTTTTTCATAAATATCGTGAAATTTCGAGTGGACGTAGACTGCGACTGTTCAACGCCGAATGAGAATGGCAGCCACTGTTTCCCCCAGTTCGCAACGCCGCCGGCCGTGTAATCATACTTAAAGCATCGTCTCTGCAGCTTTCGAGTATTATAAAGGATGGTCTTCTTCTCTCGTCCATTCATCCCTTTATGTTCGTCTTCTCTATGCCGTTTGTGCGCTCTAGCATGCACGATGCAGTTTGTTGGCTCGCTGCATATCTCGTTTCTGCATATTTCTTGGCTTTGAGAGTTATTTTTACTTTTTCGATCCTGTTATTCTTCAAGCCCGTTAAATGTATAAAATTCTTTTACCATGTAAAAAAAAAACTTATACGCAATATCATTTCGATGATTCTTCAAAAGATCGAGATCGTCCAATCGTCCCTTTCTGTTCGTTTTCTCTATTCCGTTTGTGCAATCTGTGCAGTTTGTTGGCTCTTTGCATATTTCTCTTTTCTCTGCGTTCGGAGTTATTTTTTACTTTTTCGATCCTGTTATTATTCAAGTCCGTTAAATGTACAAACTCTTTTGACCATGTATACATTTTTTTTTAATCCTACAACTGATATCATTTCGATGATTCTCCAATAGATCAAGATCGTCCAATCATCTCTTTTTGTTCGTCTTCTCTATTCCGTTTGCGAGTACAGTGCACGGTGCAGTTTGTTAGCTCACTGCATATTTCTTGGCTTTCGGACTTATTTTTACTTTTTCGAATATGTTATTCTTCAAGTCCGTTAAATGTACACACTTTTTTCACCACGTACATAAGAAAAATGCCACACCCGATGTTAATTCGATGATTCTCCAAAAGATCGGCATCGTCCATTAATCCCTTTTTATTCATCTTCTCTATTCGGTTTCTGCAGTTTGTGCACTTTGCTGGCCCACCGCATACCTCATTCCTGCATATTTCGTCGCGTTCGGACTTATGTTTTCGATTTCGAACATATTATTCTCCAAGTCCATTGAATGTACAAACTCCTTTTACCATGCGCATTAGAAAAGAAACCATCCTACACCCGATATCATTTCGATGATTCTCCAAAAGATCATGATCGTCGATCAATTCGATCCCGGAGGCGGATCTGCGTTCAGGCACTCCTCCCGGTAAATCTGTACCTACTCCCACCGGGTCTTCGTCGCGAGACGCGAAAGAACTCGAAGAGAAGCTAATGTATGCATGGGGCGCCGCGGGTGAACGGCTTAATGCCTCGGTCAAGTTACTGCCCACACCCATAAGACACCGTGCGCGCCGCTTACTCGAATCCCATAACTCTTGCTCCACCAACCTGTCCGCTATGTAATTACCTGCCTATAAGAGCGGATGCTGTGTAGGACGAGGGAGTGAGCGAGGAAGCATCGAGTAGACGCGAGAAAAGACGGATAGTCTTTGGGCGCGATGTAACATAGACTAAGTGGAAAATAAACCCGTGAGTCGCCTCTCCTCGGGTTGGCAATGGGCTGCGGGCTTGACACAGCTTGTCATCCCGAGTCCGGAACGTACAAGCCCCGGACGGTACCGTATCTATGTAAATTATATTCAGTAACCGAGATCTTTATTAGCCGTGTCGCGCCGCGGCGTTTAGGACCGCGAGTTTCTAATTTCGTCACGGAGTCACCCACGCATGTCGACTGCCGAGGCTGCCGGGACATAACTTTTGGAGACGCGCGCCGCTTCTAGTATGTTTGCTGCTGGCACTCGGAGACGAACGTTACGAGACACAGGAAACATCATCAGTCCTAACATCTTTAGCGTCACTGTTCAATTATACGTCAATGAGTTATCTTGACAGCGATACATCGCCCATTTTTTTTATCCGTTCCCATCTTGAAGATCTGCTGGATTGGATCTTTGGGTTGGGTTTGACTGAAGCTACTTTTAGGCCTTTAAGGAGGTCGGAGCGCTTCACAGCAGTCAAATTAGTGCTACTTTCTTGAAGTCGTATGTACAAAGTTTTACGCATCTGTTGATTACGGTGGATGGTTTTTTTTGTATTGCAGCAGATGTGGTTAACCTAGAAAAACATTCTTTGTAATGGATTTGCAAAAGTATTAACTAGTTTGGGCTAATTTTCGAGAATGTACATATTCGTTCAGTTTTTTCAAAGAATGATCCGTAATTTTTTGCTCGATTTTGATGCATTGCGGTTCATAGTCTTCTTTGAAATATGCTCTACGAATTTACCAGCTAGATACTCTATAGAATTTTTGGTTAAAAATGACAGATTTTCGTTTATCCATCGACGAAATTCCTTCATAAACAAACAATCGTCATTTTCTAAACGGTAAATACTATCGAATATGTTGACGGTCAATACGTGGAGCATCTTTCAAGGAAGAAAATGAGCAATGATACATCAATATCGAGACAAAATTACGGATTATTATTTGAAAAAAACTGAACCAAGATGTACCTTTTAAAAAATTAGGACAAACCAGTTAATCTCTGGAAATCCATTGCAATTAATGTTCTTCTGGGTTAACGACATCTGCTCTAATATAAATAATCGCTAAAGTAACGCTCTGTAACTACTGTGAAGCGCGCCAACCTCCTTAAAGGAATGAAGCCATAACATCACACAGCACCAATGCCGGCCGACACTGGGCCAGTACTGGTCCATCCTATATACCTATGTGTAATGACTATTAATGTGTAGTAATTTTTTAAATGTATATATAGAAATATGAGTTTGCTAAGAAAGTGCCGGATGCTGTTTCAGCGATATATCCGCCAGCCAAAAGTCTGCAGATAATACGACCGGTACGCGCGAAAGGCGATAGCCAGAAAAAGAGACCGACAATTTCCGGGGGATTGAGATCAGAATCGAAAATCGTCACCGGTATACGTGACGGCTTTGCCGGTCGAGAACCCTCATCGGTTATTAGACGAGGACGTCCCGGAGATAGAGAAAGTGACGAGGAAAAAGAGTAAGACATGTAGACCGGTACCGAAGAAGTCACCCCATACGTCGTGTCATCCGGGTGTCCCGAGTTTATTTTCTCGCCTCGCCGAGGCGTCCTTCCTCTCTGCATCCCGGACGCGGCATCTAAAAATCTCGGAAACCCGATGATATGATGTATCGGGGTCGTACGCGTTAGAGCTCCTCCTGGATGAGATCAGGATGATCGATGGAGTCCTCGGATCACGTACGTTCCGACCACCAGTGTATCACGCTCCCAGGTCGATCTTCCCGTTGCTCGACCAGTTTCCTTCCACAGGGTGTACCATCAAATTTTTCTGGCTTCGATGGAACTGCTTTTTGAATTGCTTCGACACAATTCATTGTTTGATAAAAAGAAAAAAAAACAAAACAAAAAAAAAGAACTACAAAGATTTTTGTCATTAAAAGCCCACTTTAAAGAAATTGATTATTTTTTTTATGAAATTTTTTTCTCAATCGGGCAATTGGCAATTTTTGCCTCCGGGCGATCATGCATTGGATAGCAGCGGCGCTGGAGTCCGGGCGGGATCGTTGGCGATACCGCTCGGACGGTATTCGTATACGCTGCTCATTGCACACACAGTGACGCATACGCGGATCGCGGGTCGGACATGTGCCGGAGGCCACGTCATCCGAACCGGCAATCAGAACGAATGGCAAAGCCGAAATGCGCAGGTCGCCTGTCTGTCGGGCGTTCTCCACCCCGCAGTACCGGTTGCCGTTGTTAACCCGCAGTGGTCAACGCGGAGCGATCCGCGAAGAGAGAGAGACAGAGAGAGAGAAGAACCGGAGGGGTCGCGGAGGCCGAGCGCTCGAAGCGCGACGGCAGGGGAGTCGAAACGCTGGTTGAAAATGCAATTGAATACGAAATTGCGGCCTCTCAAAATTCATGACGATTTATACGTATTGTGTTCGCCAACGGGGTGGGCGTACTCGCGCCTTTCGGCGAAGCACACCATATTAATTACACCGCGCCGTTAACCGTCAGCGGCCCCGCTTCGCTCAGCTCTCGCCTCTCTTACAACATCATTTCCCCGCTTTATTTCCGCCGTTGTCCGTTGCCACTCGCCTCGCCACCCTCGTGTACCCAGTCGTTTCCTTGTTGACCGTTTACTTCGATCGGACTTCAATGAGGCCAAACTTCAATAGGACGCAGTTTAAAAACAAGCGTGCTGTCAAGTGTGTTGAAACAACTCACAACACACGCATTACATAGGTTGCGCCAATCAAATGCATTAATAAAATACGTGTTGGTCTTTTTATCACACGTTTTACTGTTTTGCTACAGAATACGCTTATTGGAATACACGTTGTGTGTGTTGTTTCAACGCGTTTAAGACCGAAGAACTCACTGAGTGTACAGGTAAACGCATGTTGGAGCAATGCACGTAAAGCGTGTAAAATTTAGGGATTCGACATATATTGAGAATCAACACACCATGAAGCATTCAACGATACGAGGTAGTTACGAAGTAACTATAGGGAGTAGTTGGGAAATTGTTACGAAGTAACTATACGAAGTAGTTACGGACTAACCATACGAAGTAGTTACGGACTAACCATACGAAGTAGTTACGAAGTAGTACGAAGTAGTTACGAAGTAACTATACGAAGAAGTTACGAAGTAACTATACGAAGTAGCTACGAGGTAACTATAGGAAGGAGTTACGAAGTAACTATACGGCGAAGTTACGAAGTAACTATACGAAGTAGTTACGAGGTAACTATACGATGGAGTTACGAGGTAACTATACGATGGAGTTACAAAGTAACTATACGAAGGAGTTACGAAGTAATTATACGAAGGAGTTACGAAATAACTATACGAAGGAGTTACGAAATAACTATACGAAGGAGTTACGAAGTAACTATACGAAGGAGTTACGAAGTAACTATACGAAGGAATTATGAAGTAACTATATAATTTACACACGCCTACATGCTTGTTTTTAGAGTGCATTGTAAGTCCGATTGTAGTTTGATCACATGCTATCAAAAGATAATGAGGACCCACGATTTATAGTGTCTCGGTCATACCGTCGGCACGACAACCGTAATTAACGGGTCGCTGTGCAACAAGTGGACGTAATTAATATTGATGCTTACAGTATATCACGAATGTATGAACTTTGTATATTAATTCAAATTGCGAACGAACGCGTCAACAGCTGTGTACCTTGTGCCATTCCCACCGCGACGCGGAGCGCGCATGAGCGTGTAAACATTCTGTACGATATTCGCCGGAAGGCGAATCCCTTTGTCATCGGAACAGCTGGAGGATAACGAGAGGAACAAATCGGCATTCCCGCCCGCGAGCCCAGCGGGATTACCATTCAATGGACGATCCATCGATAGCCCCGAGTGTTCCTTTGGTAAATCACATGCTTTCCGTGGTCTGAAAACACCACCGCCGCACAAGTCCCCGGGGATAAAAGCCGCGAATGTCAGGCCAAACATCGGGGCACCGGTCGAACCCAAAGCAAAACGTATGTACGTGCGGTTCGCAAGGGTGTACCGGCACCTACCATCGTGTACACCTATCTATTACGTTCTCATGTGGCTTCGTCGTATCCTTAGGCTTTATACGACGAACCCACCGCACCCGCCAATGTGGTCTTCTTCACCACCGGTTCTTGCGAGACCCCGCTGCACGAGTGAGATTTATAAGCCGGCAGGAGCACGCCCAAAGTTTGTTCAGCGACGCGTACCCGGCTCTTATCGCGCAACGGGCCCCGCAACGGTGCTGAAGTCCGAGGATTGACGAAGGTGCCGGACGGGGAGGTCCCAATCTCCATTGCCCTCATCTCATGTTCCAACTGCGAAATAAAACTTCCCGGCATTCGAACAACACGACCAGGGAGGAACGGAGGGATGGCATTTTTTGCAACGCCCTCCCCAACGTCCTCATCGATAGGGGATCGTTGATTATTTATCATTTTTAGTTCTCCAATATGAACCCTCGAATAAATGAGTTTTCTGATGCAAGAACCCTTGCCACGGCGGCTGACGCGGGGCTAATCGATTGCGATCTTCCTGAAAGCCTGCTGGCCAAAGGGGCGGGAGATCTTCTCTAGTACCCCACATTATTTCGCACATGTTCTCATGTTAATACCCAACAAAAAAAGAAAAGTCATCTTCGGTAACCCGCAGAGACCAGGCGACTCGCGAGAGAATATTTATCATCGTACTCGGTTCTGTAGTTATCTGTATACCACACGGCATACCAATAACACGGAAGATGATGGATGGTGCTCTCGGTACAATGTTCGCGGATAGATGAATTACCTGTTTTTTTGTTTGTTTCAATGCTCAAGCCTCTTTCGTATACTCCCCCGTCACTCCAGATATTTACTCTTCTTGCAAATTCTCTCTTTTACGTATAATTCTAACATTCCTTCTACGTTCGTAAACATTTTCTTGGGTCTCGGGTCACAGGTTCGACTTTCCTTTTCATTTATTATTATTGTTATTATGTATTATTTTTGCTATTATTATAATTACCGTAGTTATTATTTCTATTTTCAGTTTTACATTTATATCACTTTGGTTCTTCTGTTATTATTATTATTGTCATTATTTTCACTCTGTTTATATTTCTTTATACTGCCATTATTATTTCCGTTCAATTTCTTGCCGCATGTGCTTAGAGGGGCCGCGGTCCTATTGCACAAATAAAGCGTCATACCTACCCCTTGACAGAGGAGCGCCTTCATAAGCTTGAGGTAAAGGGAGTCAAAGAAAAATACGGAAGGAGCATGCATATGTAGATATCGGTACGTACCAGTACCGATCAGCGAAACACAGATATCAGTAGCAGGGTCTGTGTGGTTAAGGGGATCGCCCGAGGGCAAAGCGTTAACCACTGCTGAACCACTAACATATTCGTTTTCTATAAGGAGCATGGCGTTTGGCTAACAGGCTCTATCTGCGTTGCCGATCAGTCGTTAGCGTTTATGTTGCAGTTGGCAGTTGGCATTGGTCCGCGCTCCCGCGGTTCCGGTGTATGCGCGCAGTTCTGCGTTCCGCCCGTTGTCTTATTCCTCTTTGCCAGCTCGGCCAGCAGCAGCGGCGTAGCGGGGCGAAACTGCTTCCACTGTTTCTTCTGGCTTCTTTCTCTGGTTCTGCGTCGGCAGTACGAGTGTCAGGAGCCGTCGAGGTGTGGGCCCACCGATGAAAGATACCACCCGGTAATGGTTTATTTAAATTGGTTCCACGGTTCATCACGAGTGCCCGGCAGGAACTCCTCCTCGCTGTCGTCCTCTCTCCCTCGGGCGCGCACACGAAGACAACACCGCAAGGACGACGAAAAACCTTGTTAGACCCTCTCGCGACCTAGCCCATCTTTCACTCCACACTCACCGACCCGTTTCGTTATTACCCGGCGCGATCGACTCGCGCACCCGTTAATTGACGCCGAAAACGATTGTTAGGGCTGCAGAAGCAAGATCAGAAAATACAATCGCAGGAACCAGCGGTTTCAAAATTTGAGAATTGTTTTGGCAATGCTTTCGTTTTGGTCCGTAATTTTTGGTCCGTGGCACTTATTGCCGAAACGGGCGAACTAGATCAACAGCGATTTCGGATTTCGTTATCCGTATCCTCGATTTTTACACGGTCCGTCGGCGGAGCCGGACAGGGCGTTGCATCGGGTGACTTGCCTTCACGGGTTTATCCTTATCGAGCAAGATCGCATTGCGAACGGACGAACCAACGAGCCTCCATCAGCCCTCGTAGAAAACGATATCGCCTCGGTATAGAAACGGGAGGCGGGAACTACTTCCGGAAACTCGGTTATCGACTCGCTCGTTCTCCCTGGCGGCGACGACATGGACGAATGGCCGGGGGCAACAACTCGGGCGGTAGAAGTCGAGATGACCGGACCAGGAAGACCACTATTTCTATACTGCCCCATCGGGCTCTATCTCGTTCTTTCGCTGGCACCGATGGTGACGGAGTGTTCAGCAGCTCCATTATCTTTTCCTCTATTTCTCAAATTGTGTCCCCCAATTTTCCCGACCACGTACTTTGATGGGATTACCCCCAATTGCTTTGTTGCGGAATTGCAAGAAATATCGCGCGGTCCGATCTCGTTACACGGAAATCGTATACGTGCCGGGGAATTGGCCACTTCTTTCGCATACCATCCTTGATTTTCACACAAGCTAATGCCAGTCTTCGCAGTACTTCGATGTCCGGGAAAACGATCGGGAGATAGCGCGAGAATGGTGTGCGCGTCCAATGGGTGATGATTATTGATCCAGTATAACATGTTTTCCCTGAAAATCCATTGCTCGCCAACTGCATTCATCGTTATATCTGGAGAAATTATTCGTTGGATCTCGTCGTCGAACTTTATGGAGTCTCTACACTGAGAGAAGGATCTGATAGAAATTATCATAGATCGGGCAAAGACCGACAGAACTTTCGGGTATATTGGAAGTACAGCGGCATCCTGGTAAACACTCGTATTAAACTCAACACATTCTGTAGAAAATATGGTAATTTTCGCCATCGCAGATATTACTCGAATGTGCGGTAATTTTTTGTAGAATGTAAGTACTTTTTACTAGAAAATATAGTAATCGGTGGCGTCGTGGTCGTGAACCATCAGTTTTAAGTTTGTAGCTCATACCGGCATATTATGTCGATTAATCTTTTTTTTATTTATACATGCATAAAGAAATTTGATCGACGCATTCCTCACTTTTAATCCACGGAATTCTCAGTTTTAATCCCCGAAATTCTTAGTTTTAGCCGAAAAATTCTTAGCCAGATAGACAAAATTCTGCCGACCCGGCTTCTGAAAAAAAAATATATGAGTTGAGTAAAAATTGCTCCTGCGAAAATGTCACACTCTACGATTATGACTTGGTAGTTTTTCCGCGATCATTCGCAGTCTACTAACAATACTGAGGCGTACTCGCTATGCGAGCCGTGAAATCTTACGGTTGCCAGAGCTATGATGGCTGATACGGATAATCCAAATTGGCAGGCGCTGGGATGCCAGATTGGGATGCCGGGTAAGGTTGGTGCATCATCAAAAGGATGAAGGTAGCGGGTTTCGTGCGATCAGTGGAGGAACCTTGGCTGTGTACCGAGAAAATATATAAACGAATAGGCGAGTCTGGGCTGTGCCACAAAGACATCAGCCAAATGAAAGCTGGCAACCGCCAGTATGACCGCAGTATACGCGCGCCTGGTTATCCGATTCCATGTGTCGGAAGGTCTCATGCCGCTGACCGTAGGTCGTGGACGACGTTAGCGAGGACTTTGCTGTCCTGCAACGCCCGGGGCCGGATCCAGTCTCTGATAATGTCTTTTTGACCGCGTACGGTCTCTTCCGACTCGTCTGTTCACCTACCTACTTCATTCACTTCCTTCGTCGCCGGTGAAACGGGAGCAGACCAAACGAGAAAGATAGACGTGCCTCTGGTTTATCTGACACGACATATCGGTTCTCACGTTTCGACCACCCAGTGTGTCAAAAACATCTTGATGATCCTTTGACAAAAGAACGCTGTACTCTCTTTTAGCCACGGAAGCCCAAGGGAGATCCTCGAAGTACCCCCAGCAACAGCCGTTCTAGCGACAGCGCTTCGGAGCATTCTCCATTATTACCCACCGATGACTCGAAACATGCGATAAACTGCATAAAGCTGAACCGAGCCGTTCTACTGCACTGACAGCAAACAATCCGCATCGTATCGGAAAGGAATCAACAGAGAGGGCGATTGCATCGAGATTGGTATGGAGATTGGCGAGATGGAGAGAGTGTGAGCAATAAAAACAAATTGGTGGTGCTCTTGGTGCCTTTTCAATTTTCAGCCCTCGAATTCCAGAGCTAATCGAAAGAGGGCGAACCTGTCGTGGGGACGAGAGCGAGATGTGTTGGAAGGAGCGATGGGTGGTGGGGTAAAGGATTTGCGTATTCAACGCGCTGGACGTGAAAGGAAAGGTTTTACACGTGCCCGAACTATGCATTAGTCTGAGTCTGAGCTCTTCTAGCCGGCTCTTTCTAGCCTGCCAGGCTGATTCTACTTCGAGAGAGGCAAAAAAGTGTTCGCCTTCGGGACTCGGATGTCTGAGTCCCGGGAGAACCAGCGGGGGCCACTGGTGCCAAGAAAGATATCTCGGGCTCGCTCTAAGCTATCGTGAATAGAGAGGGGTTTGCCTATTTTCGTGGGTCACGTGAGCCCCCACTGCGATTGAAAGGGGGTGCATTCCCTCTAACTTACCGTACACGATCTCCGGTTCGGGAAGTTTGGCATAGGTCGGAACACGTACGTACACTATCTACTCGTTTCCAGACGATTGTAGAAAAGTTTTCGCACCGACTCCCGAGGAGAATAAATGAAGGTTAAATTATGACTCCAGCCGCTTAGAGTATTCCATATGGAATACGAGAGGGTTGTTGCAGTCGAGGCTTTACGCGCTCTCGCTATGAACTATGCAATTTAGAAACTGGAAATTTACACTACAAAAAAAATTTTGTATGAAAATTAATGAACGGTATACGGGAAGCTTTTTTACATAAACTGTTTATGAAATTTCAAACACACGTGCGCCGCAATTTTACAGTAAAATTTTTATTTTTAATGAAAAGGTAAACTTTGGAAAAAAGATTTTCAATTTTTATATTTTGATAATACGAAAAAGTACATTAATGTTCAATTAATGTAAGTAATATAAACAAATTCCAAATTCCAGGACATTCAATTTACAATTTATTTTTGCAGTGTAAGTTTCCGGAAATATTACCGAAAATAGGTCACTACCGGTTTGAAAATCTCATTGTTTCGAGCTGAAGTTTCGTATCTCCAGTATGACATCACTCCCGATCGAAAAATGAGTTTTCTGTACCGGAGATAACCTATTTCAGGTAGAAAAATGAGTTGTTTGCACACGGCGAATGCGCACATCGCTGTTGTGCAGTGCATTATTTTTCACGACGAGACGAACAGAATAGAACCAGAATAGTATAATTATCATAAGGACTACTGCACTTGTACAAACATTTATCGGTCTGTATATTACGTGGTCAGGCATATCGTGTGTGGATACATCACGTACGTCGTAGGTATGCGATGTCGCATGTAGATCTGACAGTTGAGGAAGTGTACGTGCGTACGATGGGCGAGCTGTAATGTCAGTGAGCCGAGGAAGGCGAGGCTACAGAGCCAGGAGACTGTAAGGGATGATGGATACGTACGGAGTCGGGAAAATGAGGGTAGCAGGAGGGGGTGGCCCCACAATCAAATATTCAACAGACGCTGAGCTGCAAAGTGCCAGAAACTCGTTCCGCTTCTCTATTTTCTCGTGGAAGTCCCCTCGTCGCATGGGACGGGCGCAGTCGCTGCTACGCTTTGTGGGATGAAGCCCACGAGTCCCGTGGGCTTCAAGACTCTCGAAAAGCCTAAAATCCAACCATCCCGAGCGAACGTAGGCCCTGTCACGCGGCTGACGTTCGTCAAAGTCTCCTGTGTCAGAAAAAAAAAGTGCGAAGCATCGAGCATATTTATCATTTTCGAACCACATACTTTTCGTTATTTTAATATTCACGCTGATGAAATTTCGAAATACCGGCCGTCCTACATTTAGGTCGTTCGAAAGCACGGCTAAAAGTTGCTGCCCGCGTTTATATTTGTACTGACTAAGGGTCGAATTTTAAGACGTTAGGTTGAACTTAAGATCGAATTTGAGTTCTGACCTAAGATCAAACTTAAGCATGAAATCAAGTACGAACTGAACTTCGATCTTTGATAAGTTTGAACTTAAGATGGATCTTAGGCACGCAATGAACACACTTCAATCTTATATTCGATATCAAGAGCGATCTTAAGTTCAAACTAACGTCTTAAAATTCGACCCTTAGAGTCAATAAGCATTTACCGAAAAAAATTATTAAATGTGTGAAAGTGACGATGATAGCCTTTTTTCCATGAATTCGATAGAAATGGTAATTTTTCGTAAGACAAGTGTCAGAAGCCGGAGAGGTTGGTTTAAATCTTACATGAGGGATGTTATGCCATGGGAATTGAGAGATGTGATCCATTAGCCACAACGAAACACGCCGAACCGTCTAGCCCGCCGCGTGTCCCACGAGAAATAACCGTAATCGTTTTTCCACCCTCGCCCGGAGTCTCGTCCCGCACGCCTCATCCATTCGCCATGCGGATATTCGCTGTAATTCTCGACTCCGTCAACGGCATGAGTAGTCTGCCTGACTGGTGACTGGTGGTTCGTCTCATTCGTGCGTGCATTTATATGCACTATCCCTGACGCGCTACAATGTTTTTTGTTCTTAAAATTTGGTGACACCCCATTTTGCCAAGAGTCTGTGCAGTACAGCGTTCCCCACTTTGCCCTTATCTTCTGTAATGGGAATTTGCTGAATCTGCATCGCGTAATGTGATTTTAGCAGTCACTCCTGATACGCAATCCTAACTTTTGGCAATTGTTCTAGTAATTTCTTTTTCTTTTTATTTTCTGTACCCCGAATAGTACTTTTTCGAAATGAGTCCACGGGGTCGGCGGACAAATACCCCCAGAAACAATATCCCCGGACAGAACACTCCTTGAAAAAATACCACCTGGAAAAAATACCACTTGGAAAAAATACCACTTGGAAAAAATATCGCTTGGAAAAAGTACCGCTTGAAAAAAATACCACTTGCAAAAAATACACCGCTTGGAAAAAATACCCCTTGCAAAAAATGCCTCTTGCAAAAAATATCGCTTGCAAAAAATGCCTCTTGCAAAAAATATCGCTTGCAAAAAATGCCTCTTGCAAAAAATACGGGTTGCAAAAAATACCGCTTGGAAAAAATGCCGCCCCCTCCCGTTTGTGTGTGAAGAGCTATTTTTTCCGGGGGTATTTTTTTCGAGGCTTTTTTCGGAATTCGACCACGGAAGCAGAATGGGCAACGCCCTGCTGTGACATACTCGGAGAGTGGGCACATTCCTGCGCACTATAACGGGTTCACATCGATGAAACTCTTGAAGGAAAAATAATAAATATCACCGTATTTAATGTTCTCTCTCTACCTTTTTCGCTGGCCTCGATACTCACCATCTCTCTTCTGAATTGCTGGGGGGAAGGAAACGTACAGATATGGCTCATAGGAGGAAAAGACAGGGCGAGAATGTAGCAGGAGCGTAAAGCGCGCACTCGAGTAGCCTGCCTTTCGCTTTATGAACGATCGGAATTTAAATTGCTTTCCTTGCGCGCCTCTTACGTGAAAGCTTTCCGTTCCTTTTTCTAAATCCCAATAGTCTTTGATATAGCCAGGCCGAGGAGGCTGTGCGAAAATATTTTATATAAAGCCCGTGAAAGTCACGATTCGCCTCCTCTCCGTGCTCGCCTCTCCCTCTATTTCTTCTCTCGATGCCGCCGGTGCACCCTGAATTTAGGCATTTTTTTTTTCTACCAACACCGACGACGTCGGTTTCACGTATTCGCAAAATAAATATCGAACGAAGAGTGGAAAAAGGCGACGAGCCGGCAGTCAAAAACGAAAGATCATACGTACAGTGAAAACTCTTTGAAGTTCTTTTTTTCTTCGTAAATCCAATCACCAAAGGAGAACTATTATTTTTATAATGTAGGAACCAATCCGCGAATGTCTACGAAGCATCGAACAAGTTGTAATACAAATACGAGGGATTCGGCGCAAAGCAGGCAAGCCTGCTCGAGCGGAATTCCCAAAGCTTTCATGCATCCTTTCATGCGAGTAGCGCTTTGTACTAAAAATGTCCCACACGACCGAAAATAAGGTACAACGGTTTTTTCACAAATCCAATCACCGAAGAAGAACCATTAATTTTATAATGTATGAACCAAGCTTTGAATACCTACGAAGCATCGCACAAGTAATATGAAAATATGTTTATTCGGTCAAATTAAAAATATTTATTAAATGTACGCAACGTAGTTTGTATAACATTTCCATAGGGTGTACACGGATATAGTGAGTACAACGATCGGATGTGCTATGAGGAAAAAAGGTAACTAAACATGGCGGAGAGAATGAAAACACGTGCTTTTCCCTCCGCGCGAGACCGAAAATAAGGTAAAAGGGTACACAAGGTACCCCATACATGCTGCGCATCTCGTCAGAATTCTTAAAAGCGTTGGTTTTTGTCGAGGAATTAAACCTCAGCGTACAAAGAAGCTCGGATCTCCCAGTTGGGTTACGAACGTTGGTTTACGATCCGTATCTCACGGTTTCTGTCTCGGCGGTGCACGGCGAGTCGGAAGGTCTTAATAAAATCAGGCGAATTAATCTAATCGCGACGATTCCAGGCGGTCGAAGCTTCGCTCACGGTTCCGAGCTTTCGGTACCTTTCCTTTTTGCCTTTCTTACTCCAACTCCCGAGTCTGCGGGAGCTTGTTTGCTTTGTCGCACTCACTTAGAGGCTGAGGTTCGCGAAGCCACAAAGGACCGAGCCAAGGGCGAGCCCGGGCTAATTCAATATGATTGTACAAACAGTTTAATGGGGATTAGGTATACACCGAGTGTAACCGAGAGGAAGTAATTGGCTGACCTCGGTGGAGCGAGGTATCTATTTATTCTGCTGCCTTTCTGCTTATTTCCACTCCACTGTGCATCTTCTACTCGTATCTTCGTCTTAATTCGAGTATTTCACTGGGTCTCACTTTTCCAACCATTCCCAATGATATCTCAATGAACTCTATTTTCTTGGGGCTAACATAGGGGGAGTTAATCGGTGACGATGTTAATGTTCGGCCGGATCGATGAACGACCGCGCTTCGAAGAGTTATTGGGTGCACCGTAAAAAATAAATTCGGGTGACATTCATGCAAAAACGACGTTTTTATGCAAAAACTGGGATATTAAATTTCGTGTGGAATTGTGATGAAAAATTAACGTACAGTATTTTAAAAACTTTAGAAATACTTTAATTTTACTATAAAAGTACGTTAAATCCAATTATTTATCTTTATTTCACCGTAAAAGTTTACTCATTTTTCATCGCAATTGTACATGAGATTTAATAGATCAGTTTTTGCATAAAAACTTTCATTCTGGTGCATTAAATGTACAATTTTTTTACATTATGTCCCGACGGCACACTGAGAAAAAAATTTTATTTGAAAATTAATGAACGGTATCGGAAGCTTTTTTGATATAAACTGTTTCTGAAATGTCAAGCACATGTGTGTTGCAATTTAACAGTAAAGTTTATTTTTAATGAAAATCTTCGTAAATTTCAGGCAAAAATGTATAATTTTAATATCTGTACATTATTATTCAATTAATGTAATTACTGTAAGCAAATTTCAAGTTCCAGTACCTTACATTTACGATTTATTTTCACAGTGCCATATACTGACAGACAGCACCGATAAAATGACTGAATCATCCATTGATCGATTGATGAAATGATTATTAATGTGCGCATTGCAAGAAAGTTCTGATAAGGAAGCCCAAATAAGAAAACTAGATCGGCTCTAATATTTCCCCACCTAAATCAGGACGGTGTCTTATTTTTTATCGTATATAAATGCAAAGCTACGGTTGAACGATGTCCTATTTTTTTCGTATATAAATGCGAAGCTAAGGTTGAACAATTTCACTGATTTTCCCGTTATTTTCCGCATATCACGACGGGCAGCAGTTTACAAGAGGCAGATGCTCAACTTTTGCTACCACGACTGGTCTTAGGCGATTGCGGGTGAAGAGGCAGGTCTGCCCAATGCAAGCACTTGGCCAAGAGGTCTTTACGGTAGCGCGCTTCCTTCCGTAATTTCCCTGACACGCCAGAAATTATCGGGCAAGAAGAGCCTCTTGGCCATCGGCGGGCAGAGCCGCTGCGAGTTCCTGCGGCCAGCTCTTGGTTCTGGACTCTCGTGACAACTTGGCAATTAGACTTTGCAACTATAATAGTAACGCTAATAGTAGTAGACCAGCGGTAGAGTGCAGCGGGCACTCTAGTAGGCAGACGGGTGCTGGGACACGAAGCGTTGGAAGAGGAAAGGAGCGGACAAGCCTTGGAGCAACTTTGAACAGGCCAGACACAACGTCTCTACCTGCCTATCTGCTGCTTGCTCGGCTGCTTGTCTACGGCCTGCCAGGCTACTTTGATCGGTCCCTCGAGGAACCAAGCCTCGCCAGTTTAATTCCGAACAATGTACCGTCGATTTCCTTCTTAGGTTGCAAGAAGTTCGAGACTGCACTTTGTCAAACCTTTATTTGGTCATAGATTCGATCGACTCTTTAAACCTTCGTTTGCAGAAGGAAACTGCGGGAGACCTTTCCCATCGGAGACAATTGATTTATAGTAAGATTTACTTTTAATCTTCTGATTTGCTACCTTTTTTGGTTTATAAATTGAAATTTTGTGTAGAAGCGCGAACTCATTTGTAATGCGATCTCTTCCCACTGCCAATAGTGTGTTTAGCCGATATATCAATATCACCCTGTAAATAGATTATGTCCGCGAATATGCAAATAAATCAATCAATCAATAAATTCAACCTTTATTTTTATTATTATACATAAATTAATAAATTTTTATAATAAATCAATTGACCATTCTTTAAACCTTCATTTGGAGGAGGAAACTGCAGGAGACTTCCAAACGGAGATAATTGATTTATTATCTCCGTTTATTAATAGTAAGGTTATTAATATATATATCCGTTATTAATAGTACGGTTCATTTTTAGTCGTGTCCTAATTTGCTGTATTTTTTTATTTATCTATTGAAATTTGGTAAAGAAGTGCAAACTGTTTTGCAATGCGATCTCTTCCCACTGCCAATAGGGTGTTTGGCCGATATATTAATATCGCCCTGTAAATGGATTATGCCTGTGACTATGCAAATAAATAAATCAATCAATAAATTTAACCTTTCCTTTAATTCTTATAAATAAATTACTAAGTTGTTATAATAAATCAATTAACCATTCTTTAGACCTTTATTTGCAGGAGGAAACTGCAGGAGACTTACCATCGGAGATAATTGATTTATAGTAAGGTTTATTTTCAGTCTTGTCTTAATTTGCTATATTTTTGTTTTATCTATTGAAATTTGGTATAGAAGTGCAAACTACTTTGTACTGTGATCTCTCCCCACTGCCAACAGTAGGTTTGGCCTCTACATCAATATTGCCCGATAAATGGTTTAAGCCCGTGAATATACAAATAAATAAATTTGAGCATCCGCTAACCCTTCATTCGATGTCCCGTTATTGATGACCATTCGCTGTAAAAACGTAACGTAATGAGGCTGGCCAGGAACGTGGTCAATGCATTACATCAGCGACGTTCAACTGGAAGCCGAGGAGATCGAGTAAGCGAGTCGTATAGAGAGCGGGCCGCGAAGCAAACTACGGTGAAAAAGGGGCATAAAGCTAGTGGAAACTCGATACCGGAGTTGGAGTCGAGGACCACTCGGCTTTGGGGTTTTGCCCCCAGAGAAAATTGAAAAATCTGCGTGAAAAGGACGTGGCCGGGTTGTATCGGTGTGAGAAAGCACCTCGTAGTTGCAATATATATTTTGTACGATGAGGATTGAGAATGTGTGAACGAGATGAGTGTCTACATTTGTATACGTTTTTCCACGTGTATGTGCGGCGCAGAGGGGGGGGGGGGGGGTGGCGACCCCGGCTCCGCTGCGCAGTATTTAATTTAACTTTTTTCTCGTTTTGGCCGCATTTCCAATTTTCCCTCGGTACCATCTACCTGCTGCACTATCCGCGTTCCCGCGAGTCGCGAGGGGGTTAAGCCGTCCTGCTGCTACCCCCGCTAGCTCGTTTCTGGCACGGCTAGATGGTATTCCCCTCGCGCGGAGTCCTCTCTCTGCACCGATAGGATATGGAGACTAACGGAGCAGTGGCAGCGGCGCGGATACCCGCTTACAGCGTTGGGTATTGCACATAGAAGTAGAAACGTCCCGAGAAAATAGGAAAGTAGTCGGGCGCAGGTAACTACAGTTATACCACCTTGGACCGGCTCTCGGCATATCGGATCCACGAGAGAAGTAGAATTAACGCGGGATGAAAAAAGGCGATTCACATTTACTTATATATAGGGAAGACCGGGCCGAGATGGGCCCCTAAGCAAATAACGCAGCTACAACGGCGCCGAAACCATAATTTATTGTTTGCCATCCAACAATGATATTTTCACAGGTTTTATAGGGCGTCCGGAAAAAAATTGTCTAGGGCAAAATGGGCTACCCTTAAATTGTTCACTTTTTTTTAGCCCATGCCTGTATCCATACATCTTAAGTTTTCCTACTTCTACCTATCAACGATAAAACTCTTGGTATGCTTTTATGTTTATATTTCCTTTCAAGTTTTTATTTTTATTTTTTTATAATTTTAGGATGGCCCATTACGCCCCGCGTCGGCCTGATTTTTCACTAGTCCATCTTGCCCCGCGGGCTCATCTCGGCCCGGCCTTCCCTACTTAACAGAAAAATGAACTACCGTTAAAAAGGAAAAAAGCCTGGTTTGGCATTTGAAGTAAGCGAGTGGTTTTTAGTACTTCAAGAGCCCTTTTTACGTTTTCAAGTTCCAAGTACAAGCACTTTTTGGGTACATGCTCGTATTACCGATACTTGATGAGTAGCATGGCGTCCTGTTGATATTAACATATGATTATTTGTCTGAACTTTCCAATACGTATTATTTTAACGAGAATTTATTTAGATGTATTTATTTATTTAGAAAAATTGCAATAAAAAAAACCAGAAGGTCTCCGTTTCGCGTTGTTTTAATGAAAAAAGTAAAGTGATTTTTTACAATAAATTTTGCGGTCAATTTTGACCATTAACATTTTATGATAAGTAACCATTTTTTAATGTTGGGAAGAAAGGTGCAAAGTAATTTGCACATGGCTTCCTCATTTATTACACTTTCGCGCATCGCTGTCTGTGTGGGGACGCCAAACTCGATCAACGAAGTTTCACATAGAGAAAGCGATGCGCAAAATTGCAGTAAATGAAGAACCCAGTTGCAAATTATTTGTACCTGTGTACCTTTTTCAAAGCCTACATAACGCTTAACGTTACGAACCTAATTGCGAAAAGTACTTGAGAAAAACTTCAAGTACAAAAACTTCAAGTACTGTCGAGTAGTTATGGATCGTCAAAAATAATTTGTGACAAAACGATTGATTCGAAAATAGATCAAAGAAGTAACTTTCACGTAACCCCAAATTTTTCGTTAATGTTCATTTCCAAAATAAACTGATCTAAACTTTTTATAGATTACTCTAAGGCTGGTCCGAACGGGTTTCTCCGCTTAGCATCAAGCCCTCGAGCCCAGAAGGGTTATATACATAGTATATGCTCGGACCAAACAGTCTGAGTAACGATGGCAGGTGGTTTTCTGTGGATTTCGGCAAATTAAAGCCCACTGCCGTGGAGTCACGGCTGCGGTCGGTTCTATGGTGCGGTACGGTAGTACGTACGGCGGCGCGTGAAAATGAAGGATGGAATCGAGACGCGAAGTTGCTCCGGTTACGGTTGGTGTACGCTAGGCAAATCATAGATAGTTCATCTCGGGCCAGAAGTTGTGGATGGTCCGGCAGATAGGTTCCTATTTAGTATTAATAGGCGTGAAAGAGTCGGACGGTAACTAGTTACGGTGCTACCAACTAGCGACCAGTGTACCAAAGTGAAACCGACATCTCGGACAGCATCACCTTAGGTACAGGTATACATTCGTCCTGGGGCCGGTATTATCTCGATTCTAAAATCTGCTGGTTAACTACGGAGATTGAGATAGTTCAACGAAACGAGAAAGGGGACGATAGATCAGAGGAAAACGCCGAAGTTGTAATCAACACCATCGCTATCCGTAACCACTTATGGACGCTGATAACCATTTCTGTGGCACAAGGTGTGTAGAGTGGAGGCTCGATTCGTATCACCTCCCAGTAAAAATCGGAGAAACCGGGACACTAATAATACCGCAAAAAAAAGGTTTCCAGGTAAATGAGTATCGCTGACTTTCGAATCTCCTCCGTCACATGTAGCAGGTGTTTCGTACTATACTTTCGATACTTGGTACCGGGATTTTACGCGTTTTATGTATTCGGGAAATAGTGACCAGTGTATCAAAGTAAAACCGACAACTCGGACAGCATCGCATTGGGTATAGGAAAACGCCTAAGTATACACTCATCATGAGGCCGGTATTATCTCGATTCTAAAATCTGCTGGTTAACTACGAAGATTGAGATAGTTTAATGAAACGTGAACCGGGATGATAGATCGGAGAAAAACGCCTAAGTTGTAATCAACACCATCACTGTCCGTAACCACTTATGGACGGTGATAACCGTTTCTGTGGTACAAGGTG
Source organism: Stenichneumon culpator (assembly GCA_964017025.1). Lineage (NCBI taxonomy): Eukaryota > Metazoa > Arthropoda > Insecta > Hymenoptera > Ichneumonidae > Stenichneumon > Stenichneumon culpator. The sequence goes on along the minus strand of OZ024776.1, from coordinate 10,119,006 downwards.
TCGGGTGTAGAGAGGTTTGATTAATATCACCCCGCAGTACAAATGAGATGGATAAGAACCGGTTCTCACGAATTTCTAGGCTCGAAAATCAATACGAAATGTTCAACTTTACCGAGTTATCGTTCGAAGCGTTTAAACAGGTGAACTTAGAAGTTCTAAGATACGAGTAGGGATATTGAAGAGTAGCCCTTGCTAAGTTGAAGGGGAGCATTTGTTTGTTAGCTTTTTTGTTCATTTATATTAAGATATATATGTATTTAATTTAATTTTTTCTCAAAAATTATTTAGGTTAAGTATTACATCTGCGTTCAAGTATTACATAATGCCGCCTGTTTTCGTAATGCACCACTTGTAATTTCGGTGCCAAAGGCGTATTCCGTAAATAAATAAATGACCAGTTATGAAAATCCGAGAAAACGAGACACCAATAATACCGCGCAAAAGAAGGATTGCGTGCAAACAAGCATCGCTGACTTTCGAATCTCCTCCGTTACATGTGGCAGGTGTTTCTGGCTATACTCTCGATACTTGCTACCGAGATTTAACGCGCTTTGTGTATTCGCCCCGAGGTCACGCTCACTCAAAAATAAGAGCACGTTATGCGCGGTATGATATTATAGCAGCAGGGCTCTTCGAGGGTAACAGGAGGTGCCGCATATATGCCCACATATCAGCTTTGTATCAGCCTCGACTCGTTTCTGTCCCGAGCCGGTCGGCCAGCCAAACTCGGGTTAATGACGACAGGTGGGCGCACAGATTGCCAAGCTGCCACGGAGAAGCCGCGCAACCGATAGAGTCATTACGAGAGAACGCGCGGCAGGTGAATCTTATATTTCCGATCTCACTCTATCTCACCGTCCCGTCTCGTTCTCGGGCCTGCCGGATCATGTCGGTGTTTATTATAGATCCTGTTCCTCCACCATCGGCGGCACTCCGTTCGCCGAACCCTCGTTTCGGGCCCCCGTGCAATAATTTCAAAGCGCGAGAAGAACGTCGACGTTCCAGTTTCGCTTCTTGAGCGAAAACCTCCGGTAATAATCTCGGTCCGCACCCACGCGCGCGCACCTGCGCCTGCGAGGAAGTCTTCGGAGCCGAATTCGGAGGAGGATGATGAAGAGATCCGAGAAACGGCGCGCGTAGGTTGAAAGGCATCCGCGCTGTCGTTAGCAATTGAGTAATTACGAAAATTAAGCTACCCGCTGGTTCTACTTAAAAGCTAGAAGCCATCTGATTGTAATTGGGTCGCTGGAAAATTTTGATCGCTGGGTTTTTCTTCCTACAGATCAGTTTGGGAAAAGTCGTTCGGTCTCTGTTTTTTGCTTCATGGAGGAAGCTCTTTTCGTAAAGGAAATGATATTTTAATGTCAGAGTACGAAAATGAAGCTACCAGCTGGTTCCTCTTAAAATCCAGGAACCATCTGATTTTAATTGTCTCGCTGGAAAATTTTGATCGCCGGATTTCTTTACCTACAGATTAGTCTGGGAAAAGTCATTTCAGGTCTGGTCTTTTTCTTTTGGTTCCTGACAGAGAAAGCTGTTCTCGTAAAAAAAAATTGAGATTTTTTTGTCAGACTTAAAATAGCCTAAAACGTCGCGAACCGCGATTTTTGCTGGCGTCCGGATGTATACATGCGTGTCTGTGTATGTATTTATGCCTGGAATTTTTAACCCATCAACCGTCAAGTTCAGAGTTCCCTCGAGGGCTCGAGCAAATTATACTCTCCGGCGCCTCGAAAATTCCAGCCGCATTACAGTAACGCACCATAGTCGTCCGACTGTGTGCCGAGATCGAGGACGGGCATTATCTACCGTATCATCCTTAGATCATAGAATCGAATAAATATCGAATTAAAACCTCCGCCATTGTTTTCAAGTCGCATATTTCACAACCGATTTCATTAATGGAAAAATTCTAAAAAAATTCGTTGAAACAAGTCATTTTTGTCGAAAAGATGGTAAGGGTACCCCCCTTATGATTTTTCCATTTTCAAAATGGCGAAATTTTTTTTTCGATATTGAATTTCTGCCACCGACATTCGCTTCAGATGACCCATTTTCACTCACAGTACGTAAAACCGGTACCTTTTTCGAAATTTCAAAAATTGACCATTTTTAAGATAGGAAATCCTATGTTAAATTTCGCGAAAAGGCACTTTTTTTCAAACAATTTCAAGATATTTAATTCGATATCCATTCGAACACATAGATCGTATTAGCTTCGGCTGTGCTGTTCATACAGACTATCAAATTTATCGCGTTCGCGCACGGATGCCCCCGTTATAATTGCATTATCTCCTCTCCGGATCTCTCGCTGATCCGTGTGTTTATTGTAGTTAATAGGAGACTGGGCGAAAGCTTCGCCAGCATCGAAATACCAAACGCGCGTTATTGCGTCAAGTCTGATTGGCTTATCAGCATCCTTCAATCTCCATGGAATTTCATGCTAAATTCTTTTTTTTTCGGTATTCTCTATTGCCCTTTTTTTCTGAGTCCACGGCTCGTCCGACTCGGAGTTCGCGAATGGAAGGAAAAGGAGATATCGCCGTGGCAATGAAGACATTAGCTGGACGGAAGGGTCTTTGCGCCAGGCTGGTTGATGATGAAGACGTCAACGTTCTGAGAGGCCGGCCGGCCCGTATTCTCTCCACTTGGTCGGCGGCGACTTATACTCTTGTGCACATACATTTAACCAGATCCCCGTTGAGTCGTAGCTTTTAACCACGCTTTCGGCGAAGTGATTTACGCCTTGGAGAGCTATAATTATTAAAGTACCGCGGCGAATCGCTTCTACGTACAGCACCGGACTCGCCAACGAGAGCCCATTTGCGGCTGTCAAGCTCATGTGTAACGCTTCGAAAAAGTGCTGCTGAGTATCCCTCCATACCAACCAAAGTTACGGCGAAAAGATGCGATTTTCAAAAGGATGGTCGGAGTACGAAGACCGACTTCGGTGCGCGTAACGGGGATCCGGAGCGACCCGGTAAAGCGAAGGAGGGAAAACCCTCTCAGCCACGGGGCGCTAGATAATTAAGCGGCCTTCCCCGGCAAGCCCTTTATGATATCGTTGAAGCACGCTCGATTTAACCGCTTCGAAACGACGGGGGATAGAGATGTAGCGCGAAGGGAAGAAGAAAGGGAGTTAACGCAAAAGGTGGTGAGGAAAACTAGTTGGAGGACGTGACGACGGAGTGCCAAAGTCCTGACGACCTTCGTTACGAGCTGCAAAATAGACCCATCCCGTCCCGGCATGTTTCAATGCATTTACGCGTCAGTACACCTACCCAGGCTTTATTTTCATATTGATTGCACCAATTGGGTAAAATTGTCGGGGCTTTATGAAGGATGTTCTTTGGATACCTAGTACTTCTAGCAAAGTGGGATTTACCTCCGGGAGTAGGAGATACTGGTCATAACTTTGCTGTGGTTCACATTCGCGATGTTTAGGCTACATAATACAAGGGATTAATAGATGGCGAGATGAAAATCCTCTATAGTTATATTACTCCGAGATACACTCATCCCATCCCGGCATGTTCCAATGCGATTACACGTCAGTACACTTATCCAATGATCGGTTATTCTAATTGGGCGAAATTATCAGGTCTTTATAATGGACGTTTTTGGGTACCTATTTCTTTTAGCAAAGTGGGATTGACCTCCTGGAGTACGAGATACAGGTCCAATCTATTTGGTGAGTCATATTTACCATTTTTAGCTTACATAGTTACACCAGGGATTAACAAACATGTTAATTCCATGGTATGTCATTTTCATCCCCAACAGGGACGTTTTTGGGTACCTATTTGTTCCAGCAAAGTGGAATTGACCTCCTGGAGTAGGAGATACAGGTCCAATCTATTTGGTGAGTCATATTCACCTTTTTTAGCTTACATAGTTACACCAGGGATTAACAAACATGGTAATTCCATGGTATGTCATTTTCATCCCCAACAGGGGATGAAAATGGCATACACCCATTAGGGCTGTACAGGTAGGCCGGACAAGCTGGCTAAAATATCTTATCCGACTAATGGATTTTATAGTTAGGCCGGCTAAGTCGTCTTAGCCGTTTTGATAAACGGGCCCTTTAATGTCGCATTGTACCTTAGTCCAAAAAGGCCAGCGGATTCATGTTCGGCGGGCGAAAATAATTCTGAATATGTTGCAGGTAACATTAGAAAAAAATAAATAAAAATTCGTCAAAAAATGCCAAGACTGCTGGCTTAGCCGGCTGAATAGCTTGGCCGGCTAAAATAGTTGAGCCGGCTAAGACGACTTAGCCAGCCAAACTATGAAATCTATTAGCCGGATAAGACATTTTAGCCGGCTAGGCCGGCCTATCTGTACAGCCCTAACACCCGTCCCATGTCGGTCAGTTCCGATGCACTCAAACGTCAGTACACTTATTCAGGCTGTATTTTGATGATTGGTTATTTCAATTGGGCGAAATTATCAGGTCTTCATAAAGGTTCTTTTTGGTTACCTATTCCTTCCAGCAAAGTGGAATTTACCTCGTGGAGTAGGAAATACAGCTCGAAACTATTTAGTGGTTCATATTGACTACTTTCAGCTTACATAGTTACACCAGGGATTAACGCGGGGATGAAAATCCTCCGCAGTTATAGTGACTACCTATATCCTCGGTCCCGGCCGAAATCGACCACGCTTCAACTCATTAACGCGAAACTCGTTTCACGCTGCTTCACGAAGCAAGAGCGCTTGGATTTTATAATCCTCAAAGTTTTCGGCAAAAACGTGGAAGATTGATTGAATTAAAATTACGGCAAAACCGTGCTGCTGATGTCGGCGATGCCGGTCCCCGCGGGGGGGAAGGAGGTGATAAAACCGGTTGGTTATACGGTAGCCGCATCGTCGTCGTCACCGCTCCTCCGGCCACGAGCTCTCGACGAGAGGCGCCCATAAGCCGAGAAATAAATTTATTCGTGACTGCGAACGATTATCGCGTGACTGTGAGACGTTTCGGCCGCGTACACAGGACCGATCGGCGGCACCAAAACGGTAGCCGGATTATACACATCGCGCATGAGCGCAGGTAATGATTAACGAGAGTATCCATACTATTTTACACGAAGTGGATTTTTTTTTTTCTGGCTGCTGAACGTACCAAGGTGGCAGCACTCGTGACGGGTCTTGGCGATGCTGCATTTTATGCCGAATAAATCTTCCTCTTCACGGTTTCCATGAATCGGAGACTGGGGAGACTAGGGCAAAATGGAGTACCATTAAAAAAAATTACGGAGAAAGTATTGGGGCTCTGGTGAGACTGGGGCAAAATGGAACATCATTAAAGAATTTCAAAAAAATAAAATAAAAATTTGCGTGCAGGTGAAAAGACTGCACTAATAAAATTGCAGTTCAATCAACTAAAGATTAGGGCAGGGACGTTTGAATAGACATTTAGATTGTCGAACAAAATATGTTAATGCCTCAAAAATATTTTGGTAAAATCATCCAAAATTTTTATAGACTGAACTAATCTTTTATCTGCATCAACAAAATATTTATTTGAACGTCTCTGCTCGAATCTTCAGTTGACCGTATTTTTCAGTGTGTCAGTGTAGGTTATAAAAATTGGCACTCTGGACACAAGTTTCTCACCGGACACAATGGGCTACCATTGCACCTGCCCATTCGTTGTGCAATAGAAATCGATGGAACGAGAGAGAAAGAGAGCCATATCGTTTTGTCAGATCCGCTGTAACATGTAATTATGAAGCGAAGCCGCGATCCCTATCTAAAGGCCTAACTGGTCGTCGTGTAGGACTGCAACGCCCTCGAGCCGAGGAAACCTCGAATGAGACATTTCATCCTGTTCACGAGCCTTCGAGCTGTACCTATTATCTCCCGAAGAAACCACAAAGAAGATGAGTCCTCTCACCGGCCAGCTCGCTGCAAGCCGCCGCACTCGCCTCGGGCGCAAAGCCCAATGCATGTCTCCGCAAAAAGTTGTAACAAAAGGATGGATGCCATCGAGGGTGCTGGAAGACCCACTTTAAAATTCGCCATGGAACACCCGGGACAATATTTCTGATTCACATCACGAAAGTCCGGAAGTTGCATCTGCCTTAACTCCTATTTGTACGTCAAAAACATTGAATGGATGTCGGCGTATCTGTTCCTCGGTGTGTATAAAACCTCTACTGTAAAGGTGGTGAATATGGCCCAGTCCTACTTCAATATGCTGACAGTGTAACTCTTGCTGGGCCATATTCGCCACTTTTACCTTAAAGCGTGTCGGATCCATGCGCATAAGTCCCTAGAATGTAGGTTATGCCTCGTGCACTCAATACTATGTCTCATGTGTAACGACGCAAGGTGGATAACTCATCGAGCGCGAGCGTGCCGGCCCAAAGTAATTACTTTAATCACATCCTGGCAGGCAGCGTCTTGATGAAGTCATTACCAACCCCCCATCCGCTGCAGTTACCTGTGCCAAAGCATTAGCATGCAGGAGAAAGAACCGGCATTGCTAGAGCATCTCTATCTTTCCCTTCCGCTTCCTCTCTCCGCATCCACTCGAAAAATGAGATTACCAAATCGGAAGTGACGCACTTCCAGTATGACTTCACTTCCGGTCATAAACCAAGATTTTCAAAACAGAAGTGGTGACGTATTTTCGGTATGACGTCACTTCCGATCAAAAACAAAGATTTTCAAAACAGAATTGGTGACATATTTCCGGTATGACGTCACTTTCGGTAAAAAAACCAAGGTTTTCAAACCGCAAATGACGCATTTCACTTCCGGTCAAAAACCAAGATTTTGAAACCGAAAGTGACACACTTCCGGTGTGACTTGACCTTCGGTTGAAAGCCAAGATTTTCAAGCCGGAAGTGAAGTATATCCGGTGTGACATGACTTCTGGTCAAAAACCAAGATTTTGAAACCGGAAGTGACGTATTTCCTGTACGACGTCACTGTCGGTTTAAAAGTGAGATTTTCAAACCGGAAGTGATGTCTTCGCGTACGACGTTAATTTCAGTTTAAAGGTAACTATTTTTAATTTTTCTCTGGAAAGTATCTCGAATGCAGCCAATAACAGAAAAGTGGGACTAAAGGAACACTGGGAAGTGTGGACAGAAGCACATGTGGTACGTTTCAAATGTATTCGGAATTAATTTGGACCGTAGCGAGCGACGGAAACGGATGAATTAAGGAACACACGGTGAGCACTTCAGCGCCATCTAAACCCAGTCGCGCACGAAGCGGGCGTAATGTAGTCCAGTATGTATGTATATATTCACAGCGTAAGTGACGACGAGTTGCATAGTTGTTTGGCAAGGAACGCAAGAACAAGAACAAGAGCGATGCAGCAGAAGACGAGAGAGGACTGGCGGAATGCAAACCCTCGCTAATTTCGCTGGTTATAATTTTACGGTCGTTACGCACTCGAATGCCCCACACCGGCTCACCTTGCAGAATCCCTTCGTGGTGAATGTGTGTTCCCTGCACGTGCACATATTTTCCGCATACATTTGCGAGGTGCAACCAGCACCGCAGCTCCGCCAGTGTTGTCCGACGCGTCTTCGAGCATCGCGCAAGATCATCTCGTGCTCGTTGCTGCTGAGAGCTACTGAGAGTGATGAGATTGAGGCGAGAAAAAAGGATGCTGCGAGAGTACCTCGTAAGAATAAAAAGAATCGGGTACAGCTCGGCGAAGGATGGAGCAAGAGCTTACCGGGCTAGTAAAGCAGAGCGTGGAATGAGACAGAAGAGAAGAGTACCAGAAGAGGACAAAAAGTGAGGCAGATAAAAAAGAAGGGCTCGCCGGTGCAGGGACGAGGTTAAGACTGGGTCGACTCAGATGTAAGACGGTTTAGTTTCTACGCTCATTGCAGATCGATTGAGAGATTTTTATTCAGAAACTTAGCTGCAACGATGTGTCTTATAAGGGTCGAATTTTAAGACTAGTTTGTACTTAAGATCGCTCTTGAGGTCGAAGTTTGGCCCGAACTTCATTGCTTCATTACTTCATGCTTCAGATGTATCTTAGGTTCGAACTTAATGTCATGCTTAAGTTCGATCTGAAGTTCAAACATAAGTTAGATCGCAAGTTAGATCTTAAGTTGAAATTTAAGTTCGAACTCGAACTATAATCGAATTTCAATTCAGACTTAAGTTCGAACTTAAGATAGATCTTAAGCATGCGATGAAGTTCGGACCAAACTTGGATCTTAAGTAGGATCTCAAGAGCGATCTTAAGTTAACACTAACCTCTTAAAATTCGACCCTAACCGGGAGAAATAGCTTGAAAAATGAATCAACCATTACCGAGCCTCCTCATCTTCATCGTGTGACAATTTTTTTTTCTTTGAAAATTAGTAACGCGCAAAACCGGAAGGCCCGAAGACGCACCGAAGGCGACGGCGACTTCTCGGCGCCTAAGTACATTACATGCGCCAATCGGCACCGGCCTTCTCGACGAATGATTGCACCGTGTATACATATATGTAAACATATTGTTCTCTCGTCTTTACAGACAGGCGAAGCATAACAACGGTTAGCACGAGGAGTCTCGTGATCGTGCGTGCCGAGCAGCATATGCGCTGAAGGGCAGACAGAGACAGGCACAGAGACAGCCAGACTCGGTTTTCACATAGGCTAACTAACACGGTCGCGTGCTGGTATTAAGTCATTACGTTCGGGGCCCGCTCCTAATAATACCCTTCGCTCAGCCTTACCCGCCGGAGCGAACGAAGCGAGCGAGGTCCCATCCATTCGTTCGAGCCATTCGCGATGCCGAACATCGCCTGGACGTATCGCATCTCATCCTCGCGTTTCTTATTCTCCTTCTTCTTGGCTCCGCGGTGGTTCTCAATTCGCAAGGATTTTATCTTGGAGAATATGGCATAAGGTAAACGGGCCAGTTTCCGTAATCTTTGGAGCACTGAATGCGCTTTGCCGTTATTCATACGTGGGTTGTATTTTCGGTTAAAAAACTCTTTTAATATATGCATCGAAGCCTTCTGAATGGGACTCAGCTTCGTTGAAACTAAAAAAAACGACCTCAATTGTTTGTTATTAACAGATAAATGAACTTTTTTTTTAAACAACTGGTCATTAGATGGAAAATTTTATAATCAGGGTTCTGTCCAAATTTCAACTCAATCGGACGAATAGATTTTGAAATACGATGCCCGTTGTTAATTGATATTTTTCAATTACAAAAAGCTCAAACTTCATAATACCTTGGGCTAACTGTGTGAAAATACCCGACCTTGTCCTGATACCCGCGTTAAAAAAATGTTGGAAATCGACTGGTTTTCTTGGACTAAATTCTTATACTAGAGCCTATATTCAGTAGAACCTACTTATTAAATTATCGTTGTAACAATGCCTCTCTATTGACCGCTGCAGTTTCTATGACTGGTGACGCAGTATGTCGGTTCACCTCGTGCCAAATTTCTATCTTTATGTCGGACTTTATGGCTCCACGGTACAAATTTTATTATTGTTCAATAATTTTACGGGTCAAAATAATATCAAAACATTAACTTCAATTTATAACAACCGCGAAGCAACAAGTGACGGAAAATACAGCGTGACGTAATTTGGCTGATGTATCTGCCGTCATAACAAATTTAATAAAGCACGTAATCAAGAAACAAATTATTGCCAATGTAATTGATAATATTACTCGCATTGACGCCGTTGGTATAACTTTTATGTTTTTTAATATTTGCAAATGAATGCATTCGGAGAAGTCGCGATGTGCTTCGACTAGAACGCCCTGATAGCAAGTGCAGCTCGTAAGTACCGCAACGCGAGTTGCGCCACACACTACTAAATTGTTAAATAAATTTGCTCATAACAGTGAAGAGTAAAATTAGGTCTTCAACATGCCATCAATTTTTTTTTTGTATTAAACGGAAGCGGTATTCATTATTACTATAAATTGCGTTCGATGACAGTAGCTGGGATAGTGGTGGAAACTTGGCCGTTTACCTTAGCGACTTTTACCATTTTCATGAAAAAACATGTTTTTTTTTCACGTAACACAGAGCTTGAAACTCTCCCTCAAAGTCCCCAATGATGGCGACGAATTTGATCTGTTTTGAGGGAAGATATATCATTCCTATTAGTTTCGCAATGAAAGCGCGTCGGTGATATCGCGAAGAGGACGAAGCATGGCGGACAATAGACAGACGAATGTTGTACCATCTTCGGCGAGCGGCCATTCTCATTCCATGGATTCGTTCGCTCGGAGGATAGTTGAAATTTTCGAGCGAAGTTGAACCGGTCTCGCGAGTGGAAACGGGTGAAAGAGTGGCCTGGTGTAGTTGCTGAAGCAATAGCCCGGCCACACACAGAAGCCCCGAGATGAAGGCGGTATGAGCGCTTTACAATGGAATGGAACGCCCAGTGCCCGCCGCGGAATCGAAAGGAAATAAAGAAGGGGGTGGATAGATCAACCGCCGGGGTCTTTTCCCGAGGACGAAAGTAATTTCGCGAAGTCGATAGGTAATCGAACGTACGGCTGGCTCGACCATACGATACTTTCCCCCAGAGTGTACTCTAACTCTTCCCGTCAATGCGTGAATCCCACTCGCTCTTCCGCTTCATTTCAACCAGTCCAAGCAAGAGCTATGTATCATCAAGATCCTGGGTGAGCCTCGCAATTTAACGATCAAGGCTTTGCGCTGGTTGAGTCGCGGACAAGGCAGAAGGAAACTACTGTAGGTGACTTACAGATCGCTGTGTGCATCCAATGCAACGATCTTGTCTTCATTCTCACAGATCAGTATCGCGTCGACCGTCAGTCTGAGAATATGCTTTTGCCTGTATTGACCGTTATCGCCTATGTTACTGCGCAGGCAACTGGTCATAACATCGCGCTCAACCAGACGACCGATGACCAGCGCCAAGACTTCAGCGCAAGAAGAGGAACAGTCAGCTCACTGCATCTCGACTCGGTGAGTTTTCACAATACTGAAGATCCGATACTGTTCGAAAAATTGAGTGAACAAGTTCAGGACTTTGTCCCAAACGGCAGTCGTTTGTAAGAGTTGCATAAATCGTGTCCAAGATACGCGAAGAGTTAAAAAAAAATGGACGATCGTCCTTTTGTTGAAAATCGTGTAAGTTTCTCTTCGCTGTTCAATGGTAGTTTTCCATGAGAATTAAACGAACGTCATTGAGACGGGTGGATGATTGCCTGTTTGTGGAGTTTCTCGATACGGCCTATTATCCAAACTCTTACCGTGCGAGTAATGAATCGATCAACTTTAATTGAACAGCATTTGCAGACACATCGAAGCTGCACGCCGAATGATCAGTATTGCATACCGATATGTTGCGAATCCGTTCCGCACCGCAATCTGTCTGCCTGCTATGCCAATGCCACATTCTCGTTGGCACGAGACATCGACTTCTCGGCGGTCCGCGACTGCAATCCTTCGGTCTTGAGTATGAACCCGGAAGAACTCGTTCGTGGTCGGAAAAACGGATACGCCACGGATTCCGATCCGCCGTATGACATGATATTCTATCTGCTTGATAACGGCACGATCTACGAAAACAATTCCATGAACGACGATCAGGACTTCTGGCTCGATCTGGAGGATTACTACTGCCTCGCCTCCAGCATTTCAGGGAACGGAATAAGAAACGTAGAGGCCATTTGCTTTCCTCTCGCCGAAGGGGACGCTCCAATCACGGACATAAACATGATATACGTAGTCTCAACGGTGCTGTCGTTGCCGTTTCTTGCAGCGACTTATATCGCCTGCGCTATCCTGCCGAAATTCAAGAACATGCACGGGTTAACGCTCCGCGCTTACGTAGGGAGTCTCTTCGTGATGTTCGTGTCGCTCATCATTCCCAATTTTGCCAAGGAGCAACTCTGCTCTGTACTAGGTAATACACCTATAATCGTCTGGTATGTTTTTACATGATATAATATGTAATAATGCAAAGACAAATGACAATTTCGTTTCATAATTTTTATGTCCCAGTCTTCATTACGTACTTCACGTCAGTGGCCTGTTTCTCCTGGGTGAACGTCATGTCTTTCGATATCTGGTGGACCTTCAGGTGAGATTCTCAAAGTGTTTATACGAAACTTTTTGGTAAAATTGTTCATACCGGCAGTGCCAAAGAAATGTCCGGGAATGAACGAGATAAAAACGTTCAGTGTCTATTATCTTATATGTAATTTGGAAACTGTGGATTTATTTGTTTATTGTTTAGATGGTTGCCCCACTCCTTTTCGGGGCCGGGGGGGGAGGGGTCCAAATTCGGAAATTTCATTCCATATGCTATCATTTTGGAATCGCGGTTTTCATAGCATATCGAAAGATAACATTTTACACATTGAGACCCTCTATTTTTTCATAGTTCGGATAGTGTTTAGGCTCCAGCAGAATGAAATTTTTTGATTTTGTTGACAGGCGATACAGACCAGCGCAGAGCAGCAAAACGCAATCCGAACGAAAAAAATGCATGAGCTACGCGGCATTGGCGTGGGGCAGCGCAATGCTTTTGACGGCCGTTTGTGCGATTATAGATGTCGTTCCCAATATACCGGACAGTTTCATTAAACCAGAACTGGGTGTAAAAGCCTGCTGCGTATTTGGATGTGAGTATAATTGAAATGGGAAAAGTGATGTAGGGTACGGGCATAGTACTGGGGGTTGAGAAGACTCAACCAACGACAATGACTCGCAAAATTCGATTTTTGCATCGTTTACCCCTTTTTTAGCGTTTCCCGCGCGCGCTATTTATTTCTACGTGCCTACGGGCATTTCCGTGATCTGCAACATGTACTTCTTCTCATCATCGATTAAAACTATTGATCGCCAGAAGAAGGAGATCGCTCATCATCTCCAAGGGACGGACAGTCGTCGTCATTACGAGAATAAAGAGAAGTTTGTGAAAACACTTAAATTTTTTATTTAACCCTTTGAAGCACACATTCTTTTGTTTTTACAAGTATGAATTTTCAAATACATCGTTTGGTTATTTATGCACTTTTTTCTAAATTCAAAGAGGTGTATCACCTGTGATGTCGCACCGTGCTTCAAAGAGTTAAAGATCCCTTTTTACTACTTGAAATTGCATTAACCCTTTGAAGCACGGTGTATCACAGGTGATACACCTCCTTAAGTTCAGAAAAAAATGCATTAAAAACGAACCGCTGTGTTCGACCCTTCATACTTGCAAAAAGAAAAAAGCTCATAGCGTTAATGGATTCAGAAATCTGATCGCAATACTTCATTCCGTTTAACACAAGGTTCAACTTTGCTGTGAAGCTTTGCACAATGATGATAATAAACTGGTTCATGGAGATAATCAATTGTCTGTGCGAACGTAACACGCTGCAATACTTCTGGGCCATCATGGATCTTACCAACGTTCTTCAGGGCGTCACAATCTTCATAATATTCGTCTGGACAGATGAAATGAAGCAACAGTTTATGAAGCACCTAAGATTCGAGGCCGGAAGCTTCGAAGATATGTGCCAGCAGTTGAGGAAGCTTGGTATTGGCAAGCAAAATGAAACGAAAATTGTGGTTATAAAGCAGTAGATAGTCCGTCGGTTTTGCAATCCACTTTACATATCCCGATAGGCTCGTCAATGATGGCTCTGCCACGACAAGAGCTGTTATAAGTTACCGTACAGTATTCAACATATTACCTGGCGGATATCAAGTGTATACTTAACTGGATCACAATTTGTATGATATGAATAAGTCAATAGCAGATAGGATAAACTGGCTGGATAGGAAAAACTAAATCACACTGAGAAAATGGATAGTGTTTCCTACTATAACCAATAGTTCCTAGGGGGAAAGTTTACATAGATAGTTTCTAATAGTATGTATTCGATTGGTTAAACTATAATTATGGCGGCAACCATGGTTGTTTGCCATTGTAACTATAAAATGTAGACGTTTCCCTTGGAAACTATTTTTTATTGTAAAAAGTGTGAGAATGGAAATTTTTGTTGAAACAAATAATACTTTATTTGCATCAGTGTGCAATACGGCTTTTATTTTTCGGTAATAATATACGTCTCGAGTCATCGGACTCTCGGATCGAACTAACTCCCCAATCTTTTCTCTCGCAGTCTTAATCCGCGCTGTTCACCCATTGTCTCTCGGGTACGCGGCGACAAATAGTTCCGCATTATCTACATCACACGCCACCGTGCCGTTCTCTCGATACTTTAAATCGAACACCTTACAAAAGTCAGTATTGTTGCATTTACTATGTAATTTTCTCGCAGTGCATAACTTGCATACTATGAATAAGTCAACAGCAGATAGGATGGACTGCCTCGTTTATGAATCGAGTGATAGGAATTGTTATTCTCTGTGTATATCGAAAAAGCATCAACATACATTTCATCGCAGTTAACGCGTTGTGTACAGTTGCACTGCTCGCCGCAATGATTGGGGATCAGTCAACCTACTATTAGAGATATCGACGATGCGGAGACATCCATCTTACGGAGCTGAGAGAAACTAGCGAAGCACTAGTTTGATGATGAGCAGAAATAAAAAACGAACAGTCATCACAAGCGGAGCGTCATATCCTCCGAAATCTCGGAGCATTACAAGGAACGCGTAACTGCAGCAAGAATTGCTAAAATCGCATCCCGAAAGAACACGCGATACCCTCGTTGAGCCCAACAGGTAGGAAGATCATTACGTAGTAGGCGTGTGGATGATACACACTCCGAGTTAAAAAAAATGACGGGCGTCCGTGATAAACTAGTACTTAATTGTTTGTTAGTCTCAAAGTTATAGACGAACAGGCTACTTATTATTAGTTATGACGCGGTGCAGCTAAAACTTAAACAATAACAGCTTCGATATACATATTAAGACGGATGACAAGTGCTTCACATGAGATACCAATCGATGGAAATCGTAATAATTTCCTTATAAAACCAGCAAAAAGTAATAACAGTAGTAATTGGTACATCCATTCCGCAGGTGAATGGACAATGTGGCTGTGTTGCTTGGTCTACAGACGGCTTATATGTACACATCGAAAGGTTTCGCTGTCTATTTCCTCGGGTCAGTATCGCGCAGATCGCGAGCCCGAGAATATGTTTTTGCCAGTGGTGGTCGCGATAGTTTGCATTATAATGCACACGATTGCACTTAGTGTTGCGGTAAATCGGGTGGATCGTGATGTCCAGATCGATGATTTATCGGGGCGAAGAATAATCAACTCTCCGGATAGTGATCAGGTGAACATTGACTACAGGAAGGCTTGTTAAAGTTGATAGAAAAAAGTATATTTTCCTGGAGTTCTCGCGATTGGTTCGCGAACGAGTGTCGCGAACCAATAAACGGCTATTTATTTTGTCGACGGTGTTCGGACCAAAATGGAATTCCATTGACAGGTTTGAATGTTGGGTGTGTCATTATTGACTATTTCTGTGTGCGTTTCCAGACTCGTTTGCGGTGTATTGACTATCTCATGATCCGCGTGAAAAGAGTGGGGATTGCATGTGGTGGGGTTTGAGACGCGCACAAGTGTCGGAAAGTGGGGAGAGCGATCGAATCGTAAGACGGTTAATAGAGCTATAATATACGGGTTCAAGGTCCCAAGCTTAAGGATCGGAATATTTTTGATAGCGTATTTATTTTATGGAATTGTGCGTTTACCGCTCATTGAAAGTTGTGTTAAGCGACATAGGGTCGAATTTTAAGACGTTAGTTTGATCTTAAGCGGAAGCTAAACAGGAATGAGTGCGAGAGAGATAGAGTTAACACGTTGAATACATTTTTCTCCGAAACGTTTATTTTATAAAACCGTTTCGGAGCGAAATATTTTCGAAATATTGTGAAGCTTTGTTGATTTTTCGTCCGACCTTAAGATCGATCTGGAGATCGAACTAAAAATCGAAGTTTGGCCCAAACTTCATCGCGTCCTTGATTTTAAGTTCGAACCTAAGTCTGAACGGAAATTCGATTGTAACTTGAGTTGAGTTGATTGTAGATTGTTCTTAAGTTCGAACTCAAGTTCCGACTTAGCCTTGAACTTGAGATCGAACTTAAGTACGGAATGAAGTTCCGCCCAAAAGTCAATCTTGAGTTCAAATTAACGTATTAAAACTCGACAATTAGGAACATTGCTCTCTGAGTAGGAAATTGCGATATGATCACAAGCGTCATTTTATTTTACGTGTATTCAAAAAAGTGTTGTCTGCAAAAGGGGAAGCTGTCGATGAGCTGTTCGTGATGTCCGTGGCAGTAGTCGCTTGTTGAAATAACGCATCCAGTAATGTTTTATTTATAATCTACAGGCGTTTAACTAAATATATTCATTTGTTTGCACAGGGCAGGATGTCTCCTCGAAGTTGTACATTGAAAGATGAAAAGTGCCTACCGATATGCTGCGAACCGGTTCGGTATGATAATCGGACGACTTGCTACGCGAATGCATCAATTTCCTCGATCAAGGACATCAACTTCTCGGTAATTCCGGACTGCAATCTATCGATCTTACACATGAGCCCAGAAGAACTCACTCAGCAGCGGAACGAAAGATTCTCGCTGGGTCAAGATACCCAGTACGACATTGTTTTCTACGTGTTGGAGAACGGTACGATCTACGAGAACAATTCGATGTACGGCTACGACGACTACTGGCTCGATCTGGAGAATTACTACTGTGTCACTTCCCTCTTGTCCGAGGACGGTACAAACAGCGTTGAGGCTGTTTGTTTTACATCCGACGACGATAACAATGGGGACACTGCAGTGACCATGTTGTATCTCGTTTCAACGGCGGTAGCGCTGCCGTTTCTACTAGCGACATTTCTAATATACACGATACTACCGAGATTTCAGAACATGCACGGAATGACGCTCCGGGCGTACGTAGGCAGCCTCATAGTGATGTTCGTGTCACTCATCGTTTCCCACTGTAACAAAACGAACCTCTGCGCTTCGCTAGGTAACTCCAACGAAATTATCCGGAATGTGGATGAGGGAGAACGGGGCAAAATTGGACAGTGGGACAAAACTCAATTCTCCAATGGTTTTAGGATGCCTCATTTTGCCCCAAAGTATCCGGATTTTCAACTTCGTTTTGCCCCACTTACTGCTATCACTGTTAACATCACTGCTAATATAACATAAAAAAGTTATAGGAAAATTGCGTTTTACCCAATTATCCCGTTTTGGCCCACTGTCCCATTTTGCTCCACTCTCCCCTACAAACACGATTGATGTTTGCGTGTTTCAGTCTTCATCACGTACTTCACTTCGCTGACGTGTTTCTCGTGGGTGAACGTCATGTCCTTCGATATCTGGTGGACCTTCCGGTGAGTGGGTGGACACTTTGAACAAGACGGATTTGAGTGACTAGCCATTTGGTTTTCATTCGCAGGAAATACAGATCGGTGTCCAGTAACCCGAAACAATCGGAACGAAGAAAATGGATAATATATTCCGTTTTCGCTTGGGGCAGCGCGGCATTGTTGACCGGCGTGTGCGCGACAATTGATTTCGTTCCAAGCGTACCTGATGGCTTCATTAAACCGGAATTGGGAATCAAAGCCTGTTGGGTATTCGGAAGTAAGAACGATTACCCCGCAACGAAAAAAAAAACCTATGCACTTCACTCTTAGCGCGGTATTAACAACAGCGCGTTATTACCAAATAAATAAATAAATAAATAGCACCAGATAAAACCAGGAAATTGATTATGTATCGTTCGTTACTTTTCTAGCCTTTGCTGCTCGTGCGATATATTACTACGCTCCAGCGAGCATCTCGGTAATCTTCAATCTAGTCCTTTTCGCATCAACGATCAGGAAGATCAATAAGCAAAGAAAGGAACTGGCTCTTCATCTCGACGCAGTGGACAGTCGTCGACATAACTACAACAGGGAGAGGTTTGTTTTGTAATATCGAACAAATGTATTACCGAAATCCTACTAGCACACTAAAATGACTGGAAGAGTCCAGAACCGAAGAATCCGAGGTTCGAGCTTCTTCGTTATATTTTATGATTGTCTTCCGATCAACTGACATTTATCTCTGGTTTGCACAGGTTCGATTTCTCTGTAAAACTCTGCACAATGATGGTAATAAACTCATCGATGGAGATAATCAATTGTCTGTGCGAGCGAAACTCTCTGCGATACTTCTGGGCGATACTGGATCTTGCGAACACCGTTCAGGCTCTGACGATCTTCGTAATTTTCGTCTGCACGGACACGGTAAAGCTGCAGCTTTGCAAACGCCTGGGATTTCAAAATGCCAGTTTTAAGAGCTGGTCACAGCTGAGGAAGACTGATAGTAGCAGTCAAAGTGAGCCAAAAACTATCACTGTGAGCCAGTAGATGCGTTAGCGATACTGGTTTCCAAATGCGACCGCTATTCTTGTACTGGAAAATATTTTTGCAGAAACAACTGTTGTTACACTACGAATCCCATATCTTAAGGTTTATTAAGGAGTTAGTGTTATCAATGGTTATTAACAGAACTGGGCAAAGTACCAAAAAATACTTCAGGTACAAAGTACACAGTATTACAAGTACATGAAATATTTCTCAATTAATTTTTCCAAATACTATTCGCAATTATGTTCCAAGCGTTAAGCGTTATGTAGGCTAAAACAAGGTGCAAAATAATTTGCACATGGCTTGCTCATTGTAAAAAATCGAAAACTGAATTTTTCGTATTTCATCGTTTTAAGGCTATTTTTAATATATTCTTCACCTTTTTGTGTTAAAAAAATCCATAAATAAAAAAAAATGAATTCGTGTAAAAATTATATTCAATGAAAAGTTTAAAGAGATAATTATATATTACAAATAGAAACAGGGTGTCATGCTACTCATCGAGTATCCAGAATGCGAGCGTGTGCTCAAATCATAAGAAAATACTTGAAGTACCAAAGAAGTACCCGGTACTTCAAGTGCTTAATAACCAGTTCTGGTTATTAAGGATTAATTTATCGCACAATAGTCGGATTAAATCAGCGTGGCAGTCCTGGCTGGAATTCGATAGCTGTGCTTTAGCTGTGCCGCGCAGGTAGCGCTATACAAAATGGATCGAGATCATCGAGGTTAAAGGGGTTGAAAGAAACTTGCTTTTAGCTTCGAGGACCCGAGTACAATATTTATAAGAAGCTATGGATGACTTACGCTCGATGTATGCCATGCAAACATACAGTGTGCTTACGTAGTTATAGCATGGTACGGTAGCAATGGGGGCAGCCAAACTACCGTTTCTAGGCTCGAATATTCATGCGAGGTCCCGGCGTTACCGGACGAACGGGTACTTCGGTTGCGCAAGCCCAACTCGGAAGCCTGTTTATCGACTGTCTCACGAGACTTGGAACACGATTCGCGAAGCTGGGGTGCCCGAGGCCCTATTGAGTGGTGACCCTCTCGCAACCCCATACCCCAAAGTCGTGCAAACATTTGGCCCAACGAAATATAACAGCGGGGGTTACTCTCAGCCCACTTGCCTTCGCTCTATCTGGACATAGACGTATACCTATATCTAGGTATGCATTAGGCTGAGCCGTGCAACGCTATACAAACTGGGCTGCGGTTAATATACATAATATACTTTCTCATCATATACAGAGCATTGCAAAAGTCGCCGAAATGGAATAATCGCGGTATTCCGTGAGAATAATAGATCAAATTTTTTCTTGTCAATTTCCCTTCGCAATCAATAAATTCCTCTTCGATTTCACCCTTTAAAACTGCTTGGGTGTTGGATATAAAAGACGTATCTCTGATCAGTATCGGGAGGAAAACGGTCCTAGGGTTCCTCGTGAGCACACTTCATCGACAAGTAGTACGGTACATTATCCGGTAATCCCGAAAAAGGTGCCATCGGCAGAAGTAGGTCCGAAAGTCAAAAAGACATAAAACGGGTTAAAAACCATTAATAAAGCCTGTCGGTTGTTTTCCGCGTCTAAGGAATACAACGTGGACAATCAGGGCAGGGTTACACAATGGCCCACATGACGAGTGACAGTGGAGCGCAAGTGACGACAACCCCGAAAACATTATTGCCTTCAAACGTACAACATCGGATACGATGGCTATCGGTATTGATAGGAACACCGTCTTAGGATTCCTCCTAAGCACACTCCACCGACAAGAAGTGCGGTACATTATCCCTACAAGCCAGACCACGAATTTGATAGACACGACGGTACACCTGTGCAAGCTGATGTGATGCCTGTAGCTAAATGCCACACTCCATTCCCAGCCGACGGGGCCATGGAAATGCGTTGTTTACAGAATAACGGCTCGGTGCTTCTACAGTTCAGAGTATTAGTCTCGTATTACGATTCAGGACGGAATAGGCTCTCGATCCTGCTTCCTCATCTGCAATCGGGACGCGATCACTCACCGTGGAGCTCTTTGTTTCTCCTCCGGTGCACCTGACGTCTTTGCACTCCACATAAGGATTCTACAGGCTCTCACGTACATTCAGTGGGAGGATACCGAGAGGAAGACGTAAGACGGACAGGGTCTTTGCAAAACGAGAGCGAGAGATCCTTTATCCCTTCAATGAGCTCCTCTTCACCACCCTTCGTCGATCCATCCGAGCCCGTTGAGTCCTTGACGCGCCTTCACTCATCTAAGTCTTCTCCCGTTCAACTCATCGACCTCCGCTTCTCAACTACGGTACAGTCCACTTACCGCTGGGTCACGAACTACTTCACCTAAAATGTTTACGGTCCTCTCCTCACTCCGGTCCTTCACACTGTAGACACTACATACCCGGGGATTTAATGTCGCTCGGCTTACTCGAAAATAATTATATTGCATTTGGAGACAATCATCCTCGTTCGTAGGATTCTCTTTAAGGTCAGCATCGGTTGTCACCAAATAGGAATGTAAGATACGAATATAAGATCTTGGAGTGTAAGACCCTGCAATCGAAAAATGTACGAACTACCCATCTACGTATTTTTATTTTTAGTGTGGTACCAATTCGTTGTGTACCTACACAATCTGCACAGAGTACAGTGCGAGTGCGGAGGATAAGAGGGAATTACATGTATCGCTGGATGGCCTGCAAGACGACGACGCCCCTACGAGCAGACGTCATCCTAGTTCGGTATCCCGAGGAATGTGCACTCGGACCACCGGGCAAGCTCACTTCACATCAGCTTGGCCGCATCCATTGGACACTCGCGGCTTTATTACCGCGCGCGGCTTCGGGATATCTTATTACACGATCATGGCGTGCCTCCTCGCACACAGTGCATCAACATTCGAGTATTCAACAAGTACGTAGATGCAAGTACTCCAAGTGAACGTGCTGCATGGCACGGAGACCATAACCGTTCCGTTCGTATACCGGACGTGCCAAAAGCAGTTTTAAGTGAATGTCGACTGAATTGGCTTGTAAGTGAAGATATACGTTTGACCCTCCCAAATGATTTACAGCAACAATAAAATGTTCTTGCGGTTCTTGGATCAGGGGAGAATTGAAAGGAGAATTGAGGGAAGTGGTCCGTAATCAATAAGGTATGAATGTCGTCACATTTGGTTGTAGGGTTTTTGGTGCATCCTGTACAGCATGCTCGTCTTCTACACCCACTCGAACATCGTTCGTCGGACCTCCATAATGTCTTATTGTAGGTAAAAGCTTACCGAACGATTTTCAATAGTGTGCGTGCAAGCGGCTCGCCTGCACGGTACACGCATACTTAGCTGCACAGGTAAGTACGCGGCTTTCGTAATGTATCCAACCCAAACGCATACTTATTGACATTGCATGTGTTGCTCAAAGTTGTTGATGCCGTTCGAAACTCGCCATGAGATCAACGAACACCACGCGCGAGGCACTACAAGACGCCCGAAGCGTCGATTCCCAAGTGTATCTTGTGCATGCGCGATGGACGCCGTGAAGGACCACCGGCGCTTCGTATATGAAGTTATTATCTCTCGGTTCCTCGTCCTTCCACCGAGGATACTTCGTACCGCATATTATAAGCGATTATTGTTCAGCAAGGAATCTTCTTACCGGGGCAAGGATTGCTATGCAACCCTTAAGTTGGGCAATACATTGTTGCAGATTATTGTGCTTCCTGTTGGAAACTCGCATTTTTCGACTGGAAGTGACGTCATACTGGAAATACGTCATTCCCGGTTTGATAATCTCATTCATCGACCAGAAGTGACATATTTCCGGTATGACGTAAATTTCCGTCAAAAAGCAAGATTTTCAAACTGGTAGTGACGTTTTTCCGCGATGACGTCATTTCCGGTCGAAAAATGAGATTTTCAAACCGGAAGTGACCTTTTTCCGATCGGATAATGAGTTTTCCGGCAAAGTGCTAAGTAAACCCAAATTAATTCAAAGCTTTATTTCTTAATAAAACAGGTACTGTAAAGAGTTTCCTCGATACGATGATACCTCCGAAAAATGAAGATAAAACTAAACTTCCAATAAATTGAACCCCGCCACAGAGTTTGATCGAGGCGTTTATACTATCCACTTTTATGCCGAGTAGTACTTTGGAGAATTGTTCAGAATTACGAGAAAACAAGCGGTCGGTATTGGTAAGCAATGGGGAAAGGATTGGAGGTGCAGCGGGCCACAGTACGAGAGGATCGTTTATCACCTACATAGATACGTACCTGGGCTCGTGTCCATGAAACCGTAATTTTCTGCTTGCGTGCGAGCGGCTTCACTCCAGCTTAACCATTTCCCACCTTTCCATAGTACAGCGAGTATTTGCTCGTGATACGCCGCTCGGGGCTCCTCGATGTCACCACGAGAATGCTCAAAGACCCTCGTATCACATAATATCCTCGTTACTCGTGCAGTACGTCCCGCAAGACTATAAGCGAGCGGTCGAGGAGGTATCGCCAGAAGGGAAGATGAAGGGTAAGGAAGGACGACAACGAATCCGCGGTCTCGATAAACTGCATCGGTGGCAACGCCGGTTAGGTTTCCTTCACTATCAATCCTTCAAGCAGGATCCCCCGAGAACTGCAGTGCTTCCGGTGCTTCAGCAATCACGATTTCGGGAACATTTCATGCTTAATCATTCTCACGAGAAGTTCCGAGGATATAACACCATGCCTCTCCGACTTAACTTGACCTAGCGAAGGAAATGTGAGCGAGCAGACGGACACTTGAACATTGCAAAATCCTGAACAAACGACTATCTTAATTCCCCTTTAAAGACGAAGAATTTACAATAACGGCTCCGGGCGTGCAAGTAGATCATTCAGAAATGCGTCTGCATGGTCAAAGCGAGGGACAGAAATTAAAGGGACAGATCAACTTGAACCACTTTCGTAATGTTCTCGAATCCATCTAGTTGACAGAACTTGGTCTCGCATTGGCATTCACTGTAAATATTGTAAATTTAATGTACAGTTGTGATGAAAAAATAATATAATTTTTCATTGAAATTCAAATACATTATTAAAATTAAACTACTTTCATAGTAAAATTAAAGCAAATGTTTAAAAATAAAGTATTACGAACGTTCTTAATACACAGAACATTAATTTTTCATCACAATACACTGAGAGAAGGATATAGTAAAAACTACTATATCACTTGAGAGATATTACCATAGCATATAGTAGTAGAGCGTTAGGGCGACACCTATGGTAGGAAGTACCCGATTTATAAAAAAAATTCTTAGATATTATGGTAAAAATTCTTGGAAATTCTGAGACTTTCTGCCGTAGGTGGCGCCCTGGCACCGTACTACTATGTCCTACACCCAGAGAAAAATATGGTACTGGAAACTATAAAAGGACAACTATAAAGGACAACTATATTCATAGTTGACGTAACTGTGAATTAGTAGTTCGGACAACTATAAAATAGTTGGTCGTACTAATTTATAGTTGATTGAACTACTAATTCAGTTACGTCAACTATAAATATAGTTGTCCCTTATAGTTATCCCTTTATAGTTTCCAGTACCATATTTTTCTCTGGGTGTATGGTAATTTTTCTTAGTTGATTGATAATTTTTACTAGATCCTTCTCTCAGTGTAGTACATGAATTTAAATATACCAGTTTTTGCACAATAACTTCCAGTCCGGTGCATTAAATTTCATACGAATTTTTTTTACAGAGTTTGTGCCAGTACAAGCCATTACATAACGGACGAAATCTTTATGAAAGTGGATACAGGATAATCAACCAAGGGAGCGTTTCCGCTGCATATGTTTACGGCTGCACAAAGCGTTTAAGTAAATCTCGTTCGTCATTATCGTTAATCCGTTGGGCAGCGAGTGGAGAGACGTGCCCAAGTGGGCATTTCTTCCGTGTTATATCATACAATCCTTCTGGCTTGTCTGTCGCCAAAGGCGGAAGCAGCGCCCCGACAAAATAGGTCAATTACGCGAAACATTCGTGCCACGTCCCGTCCGCCGCCACCATCTCTGTCCCCTCGGTCTCTCGGGGAATCTCTACCTGACAGAAAGACGTTGTAAATTCGACGACGAAGTCGAGTTGACGCCTCGTGTATATCGATTATCCGTTTAACCGGCCACTGCAATGCACCAGTTGCCGTTTCAACTACGTATACCTTGCCCTATACATAATATGTCTGCTCAGTTCCCCTTGCACATCGTACACCCTCACCACGTATGTACCTCTTATAGGACTCGCTTCGAGTGCCTCTCGTCAATTTGCATTCACGCGATTTTTTTTTCTCGGTAGATACCAACGTAAGCCACGGGATTTGCATTCCCTATTTCCCGCTCGCAGAGGCGCTCTTCTGCTCGGTCTCAGCCTCTTTTGCTTTTCTTTTCGATCCGTCAAGGATCAAGATGATCTATTTTACGATTGGTGGTTTAATACACTGTGCACTGGAAAAGTGAGCGATTTTACTCGATTGATCGCAACCTGATCCGTCGATCGATTAGAGCATGAGCATGTTTCAGTCATCATGACGATCTATCTACTTGGAGAGTGCATCGCGACTAACGCGGGGCGGAGAGCAGAACGCGTACAACATCCACGCTCGATCTCCTTAGCCGGAAGTGCGATCGTAAAACAGCATCACCGAGTTAAGTTATCGTCCATTCTGCCAATTGATTACATGAATTATAGATGTTGGACGTGGTCCACGAAGGGCGGTATAAACCCCCCGGAAACTGCGCGACTTAGGTACCTATGTAAGATATTATATAGCCGTTCGGCGCCGTACGTGTTTATCCTCTCGAGATCGTTAAAGTCATCGCCGAAGAATTAAGTCCCAGCACACTTTCTAACTGCTGGTAGTATGTCTATAGTTTGGAGTATACTGCTAGTGGTAAAAAGAGAATACAGCGGCGCCGTCGAACAGATGTTCTCTGTGATGTGTTCTTAGTGAACTTTCGTCTACTACATGTACCTACTGGCAAATGCTCTGTCAATATATAGAGTAAGAGTGGTGAATGTGGGTCGGTCAATATATCATTGATGCAAGTGCTAATCGGGTTGGGCCATATCAGCACTTTATCAAACCTTCCAACGTCTCCGTACAAAGATGCTCCCAGTTAATCGACGCCTTGTTTCTCAGAAATGTTTCTCAGCGATGTTTCTCAGCAACATTACTCAGTTATGTTTCCCGTTCTGTTTCCCAGTTATGTTTCCCGTTCTGTTTCTCAGTTATGTTTCGCAGTTATGTTTCTCAGTTATGTTTCTCAGTTATGTTTCTCAGTTATGTTTCTCAGTTATGTTTCTCAGTTATGTTTCTCAGTTATGTTTCTCAGTTATGTTTCTCAGTTATGTTTCTCAGTTATGTTTCTCAGTTATGTTTCTCAGTT
Organism: Stenichneumon culpator; assembly: GCA_964017025.1. NCBI lineage: Eukaryota > Metazoa > Arthropoda > Insecta > Hymenoptera > Ichneumonidae > Stenichneumon > Stenichneumon culpator. Next base: position 10,093,255 of record OZ024776.1, on the reverse strand, counting down.
ATGTTTCCCGTTATGTTTCTCAGTTATGTTTCCCGTTATGTTTCTCAGTTATGTTTCTCAGTTATGTTTCTCAGTTATGTTTCTCAGTTATGTTTCTCAGTTATGTTTCTCAGTTATGTTTCTCAGTTATGTTTCTCAGTTATGTTTCGCCGACATGATGTACCTACTGGCAATGTTCAATAGGTAATAGAGTAACAGTGGCGAATGTGGGTCGGTCAGTATATCATTCATACAAGTGCTAATCGCGATGGGCCATATAGTCCACTTTATCGAATCCTCCACACTCATCGTTGTTTCTCCCAAGGCAATTTAGAAACTCGCGATAAGTTCGGGACCATTAAGAAGTATCCAGCTTGTCCGTACAAAGATGCTTCCAGTTTATCGGCACCTGCAAAAGCTGATGCAGCTGCAACGACTGGAGGGTACGTGCGCTTTCCGGTTGTGCAGTGGAACAGTCCTGCAAACCTGCAGCACGGAAAGCGTGCTCACGTACACGCAAAGGCAGACAGAGGCATGTACACACACACACACACACACACATACACGTATCGATTTCACTACACGCCAGGAGAAACGTACTGCTGATTCGGAAAATTTATTTTGAAAAGTTTGCTCGTTAAAAGCATATACTTACCCTCGCTGGATTCTCCTCCGTTCTCTTACTGCTGCAGCATGTTTCCGTTCGCCTTTTTGCCGAACTTTTCACGCGACGAAAGCTGAAACAATGCGCCAGGAGGATAACGCGTTTGGTGGAGGTATAAGAGATAATAGAAAATATATCTTCAACCCTTTCGCGCGGTATGGCTCTTTCGGTCGGCGCCCCGTGCAATCTCGAAACTTTTCGAGGATACTGCGCTATCGGGTACCAGATTGTGAAAAAAATTTGCCGAGGATTTACCCAGCGCAAGTTCGGTGCCCGCACCATAAACGGGTCGAAGGAATGTCTACGCGAAAGTTGGAGAACGTTCTTTCCCAAAATCTGCATAAAAGACCCATTGGAAGCTGGGTGTTTCCCAATGTGTTCGCGAAGACGTACGTGAATTAACTATCGCATTGCAGGGCAGTATCGTAATCCGCCTGTGTCCACCATATTAACATGTATTGCCATGACCAACGTCTTAGTGGTAGTGCAAGAATTTGATCGGCCAAACTGTTAACATGGTAAAGCGGGCATTCACGCATGTTTCGTTTGAGTATTATTTTGCCCAATGGTTCATCGACCCGAGTCCATCAGCCCACTAAGGTCTTATTATTAGGATTTCGTATTATTATTTTCTGTTATCATTATTTAATTTATTTGAGTGAATTTCTCTATGCATGAGTGTGTGCAATTCTTGGCTAATTTCAATGTTACTTGAGATTTGTATTCATGATTTTGTTCTGCTCTTGACATGTCCCATGGCGCTAAATAAATGTTTCCCTCTCTCTCCTCTCTCTCTCTCTCTATTGTTAGTAGTGACTTGAGACTCGGCGTCGCTACCAGCCGCAGAAGTAGCAACAACTCTGGAACGTGTACGCCACCAGTGCATGCGTACGAGGGCGCTTAAATCCACCCGGTGCCGCTGTATGACATCCATGCAGAAGAGGCGTCGACGGATGCTGGGTCGCTGAGACGCCGCACGTCCCGTCGACCAGACTCTGTAGGGATGGTATGCATGCATGTACAGCGACGTAGTACACCAGTGGTGACAGCATCAGGGTGACGCAGCGGCTCGTGGCGTACGCACATACCAGTTTCATACCAGCTTCGGGCTTGTAGCGACGAAGGATCTCAACGTAACCGTGCGCACTGCAGCGTCAGTGGAGTGCCGAAGCTTCCAAGAGCTCGCAAAGCGACGTTCGCCCGTCGGAATGCTAACACCCGTATTAATACAAACTCCGTGTAATTAGTCGTCAGCGACGACAGTGGGACGTGTAGCGAGAGTAGCGTGCAGTTACTTGCAACCCGAAAGCTTCAGTTGGCTTCTTTTGCGGAACAAGCACCGTGCCCAAAAGTCTGGTCGGTATCGTTCCAGCGCTGGGATGTAACGATCAGCCAAACCCCACCTGAAAAACTGTCACAGATTGCGCCAGTTGTGCGGTTGACAAACATTCCGTATCGACTCGGTTTGCTCGGATCAACGAGCGATATAAATGAACCGCCGAGAATTCCCGGCCCGCCGGTGCGCGCTCCGGCGAATGAAAATACATCGAGTCGGCGAAACGAAGGATTAATAACCGGCGGGGTTGAACGAAGGACCGATGTGGGCGATATCAGTAGGGGCGGGTGGTCTGCGGTCGTCGCGGTGGATTGGAGGTATATGGACTGCCGGTTGAACACATCGGGTCGGGTAATATGTGCCCGAGGCGAGAAGGGAGGATGGTCGGACCTGAGGTTCATCGGTCCCCAACCGCCCGCTCGCCTCGCGCGGGAGCAGAAAAGTCGCTGGAAGATGATGCACGAGCTCGGCCGTATGACAGCCGCATCCGGCGCACTCCGGCACAGTCGCTCGAATGCGTTTTGGTCGGGCTGGTCTGCGGAGCGCCGGAGAGCGGTGGCGATGCTGTAGCAGCAATAATAATGGCCACGGTATGGTGGCGGTGGGTTCGTTAAACCGTGGATCCCTGCCGCGCCGGATGACGGAACGTCCCGGCAGAAGTTTCTACCCGCGCGGATAATAATAACGGCTATACGATACAGTCCGACGAGGGCTTTTTCTACTTACCCCGGGCTTCCCTGTCCTCCCTGTATTACTTTGCGTCGCTCTCCGTACCGCGGCAGATGATTCCCGAGAGGGATTCGGCTACGCCAACCGATCCATCGCTGACTGGCTTTCGTTCCCTCGCGCCCGCTCAAGACGTGGTCCCCTTCTTTGATGACTTCGTCTCGGATACGTTGGCTCACTGAACGATCTGTCAACGATATATGAGCCGCGGCGGATGTGACGAGCGATCCGTCCTGAGAAAGCCAGACTGTTTGAGACACATTTCCAAAATGTCGTCACGAATACACGCACTTTCTTTGACGGGTGGAACGTTTCCACCGTTGAATAACAATGAGTAATTGCTGGGAGTTAGCGTATGGCGGTCTGTGAATTGGAATAGGATGCATCTGATTCGTGAGACTTAACGCCGACTACTTTGCGCGATCCGCCCACTGCCACAACGACGCCGCTGACGACGTCCGCAACTTCGACGTTCCTTTTCCTCATCTCTCGCTCCTTTGATGACCGCGCCTCGCTGCAGGCCGCTTGGTGACTTTACTAAACGTTCTGTCAGTGAGGCAAGTGGGCCGATTCATCGCAGACACGGCTTTGCATTCCGTACGGAACGGCAACAGCCGCTCACCGGTTGCAGCTTGATGCCAAATGCTGCAAGGGCGGCTACCATGTGGAGCACGTGCGCGCACATGACGACGATATGAGTCTTGGCGTACCGATCTAGACGGCTCGCATGCCTAATACCGATTCTGTATAATTTTATTCGTTTCGGCAACTTTGCGCGCTTGCTCGGAGAACTTCGTTTCTGAATTCAGTTTATATTCAATAACCGGAGAAGCTAATGTTCTGTACTTGCCAGAACGTTTCTAGTATTCCAAATGTTCTCTGTAACGTCACTTTCGGATTCAGACTCTCAGTTTTTGACCGCAAGGGACGTCGTACGGGAAAACGTCACATCCCGTTTAAAAATCTCAGTTTTTGACCGCAAGTGACGTCATACCGGAAATCGTCACTTGCGTTTTGATAATCTCATTTTTCGACCGGAAATGACATCATACGAGAAAATGTCACTTTCCGTTTGAAAATCTCAATTTTCGACCGAAAGTGGTGTCATACGGAAAATCGCAACTTGCGGTTTGAAAATTTTATCTCTCAATCCCAGGTATCTCGGTGAATGAAGACCTTGTATGGCGCTTGGATTCTCGACTACGGTGGCCGGGAGACAGAGTCAGCTCTATTACTTTATTTATCTAAAAATCAACTATTTATGATAATTCCGTACGTGCACTTCTGACTTCCCTGTAAGGCTGTCTACTGGTTGGCAAAGTTGATACATATTTATTGTGGGTAGTTACTAGGCGACAGGAGTACGTCGCTCGCTACTCACTGCTGCTTATAGCATACCAGTACACGAGCATATGAAGACGGAATGGCATCGCTGCACCGATACTGTTGCAACTGCACTAGGTGCGAGCGGTGCCGCTCGTGCATTCCCCGATCCAGAAATCTCCCGTGGGACAGCCGCATGGCCACTCGCAGCGGCATCGTCTCCGCATAAATGCAAAAGCTGTCACATTGCGGATTCGAAGCGCTCCCTCTTAACCACGGATTGCTTTCAATGCCGGTCTCGCGGCTGTGATGCACTCCGGTACATCTTGAATACCCCAGAGTCCGTACAGTGCGCCTATTCTATATCAAGCACGCCGAGATAGAATAATTTGACAAAGGTATACACTCCCGGACCGATACAATAATATTCCCCGGGTAGACTGTGAAAACCGGCTTCAATATGGTTCGGCGCATTATCCCTCGTATCCCGGCGAAGTATTATTCCTTGAGGTATCGGTAATAAAAATACATGAAATCGCAATGAGGGAATGTTATTTTTCTAACGGAGAATAAAAAATTGATTCACTATAGTACAGTTGAGAACCGATAGCTGAACCTGTGCGCGGGCATCGGAGCTACACTGTAAAAAAATCGGGAATTTAATGTACAATTGTGATGAGAGATTAACATACTTTTTCATTGAAATTAAATAAAATTATAAACATTAGAGTACTTTTATGGTAAAACTACAGTAAAATATTGAAAATTAAGTATTTCCAATGTTTTTAATACACCGAGCATTAACTTTCCATCACAATTGTACATTAAATCTAATATTCCATGTACATAGTTTTGGCATAAAAACTTCCAGTCCGCTAAATTTCATTCGAATTTTTATTACAGTGTATTTTCATCATCAGATGCCTCAAATAGACATTCGCGGAAGAACGCGGAGGTCTTTACAGATCGTTCGGCACGATTCATACAAACTACCATAGATTCGCGATTTAACAATCGCCTCTTGGTAGATATATAACTGAGAAAAAAGAAGCATTATCGTTCCGAGAACGCACTGCGAGTGTCGAAGGTCGAAGCGACGATCCGAAGTTCCTGGCCGATCATCGTGACGCGACCAATTCCCACTGCCACTGCTACCTCGACAGCAATCGTGTCAAAGCTTCCTGTCCTGTAGTATATGAGCATATACCATGCTCATTTTTTACATATATGGCGTGTAAAAACGGCTGAACAACAATGACTGCGTGCTGTATTTACCGCTGATGAGATGTGATTGTCGAGACTTTATAATCGCGCTGCCATCCGCTCCGGTCTTTTGCAATTTGCCCAATAAATATAGATACGAGGAGTACTGATTAGTGATTAACGTGTCCCCGCTGCACTTCCCACGCATTTCCATACATACTACGTTCGAATCAGTCTAACTGGTCACACGGTTGCTCGCTTCTCTGCTCGCTAGAAAATCCGCGTGTGCACAGTGTTCCATCGTATCAAGAGCTCGTCGGTCATGAAGAACTGTACGATCATCATTTTGACTTTGACGTGTCTGGTTGTTCAGGTACGAATAGCATTTAATCTAGCTTTTGCTAGCAGTTTTCCGGTCTTTATCAGTGCACAGTGTTTTAAATCCATCGACAACTTCATTTTATTCGCGGAAGAGTGTCGAGCCACGAAGTCGAAGTTTTTTACGTTCCTTCAGAGTTGAATTTTCAGACATTAGTTTAAACTTCAGATCGAACTTAAGATCGAATTCAAGGGCGAACTTAAAATCAAACTCAAGGGCGAACTTAAAATCAAACTTAACTCCGAACTTAAGATGAAACTTCAGTCCAAATTTAAGATCAAACTTAACTCGGAACTTGAGGTCAAACTTAAGCATGCAATGGAGTTCGCGCCAAACTTCGCTCTTAAGTTCAAACTAATATCTTACAATTCGACCCTCAGCTGGTCAACGCGCCGATATCTTTACTAAGGCGTTGTCAAAGATTGTATTTGTAAAAATGCGAGAAAGTCTTGCGCTTCACATCAAGATCTCGAACAACGGATTGAGGCAAATTAGTATTATTATTGAGGCAAATATAGTTTACCGTACTCGACTTCATCGATCAACCGAATTCCGTATCGATTTTTTTCAACAATGCTGAAAGTTCTATAAAATTGGTGTGTCTAGCATGCGTCATCGATGCCGGATAGGGCCCAGGACATGATGGACCGGATGAAAGCCAGAGCCCAGGAGGCCTTCGAACAGGCTCAGGAAACTGCATCCAGAGCGATGGAATCCGCGAGAGAAACGTTCAACGAGGCGATGGAAGCTGCTGAACTGGCGAGGGAGCGCGGAATGGAGAAGGGACAAGAGTTGATCGAGTACGGCAGGAGTGTTGCTGCCTCTTTTTCGAATCATACGATGCAGGAGAAAGCAGACAAGCAAGTTGAGTGATTCGCAGCGATTGCTCCGTCCACTTCCTTACCTCGAAATTTTTCTCGTGATCATATGTAATCATTGTGTTATACATGTTTCTTAATAAATAGAAGCTATTTATCAATAAATAAATGCAGGATTAAATATCTTAATGAACCACAGTAGATGCTTCGATTGCGTGTTGGGCGGAGCACAATTTTTCGAAACTGTCGCTCACGGGAACGATGCACTATACCATGCATGCGTATCATGCGAAGACCGTGAAACGTACGCGTACACGTGTGGGAATTCGAACAAGATGACCCTTCAGGCTTCACTACGCAACTTTGAACTCTCGTAGGAAAAATAAAAAAAATGTATCGATGCTAAATTGGTCATTAATGGAAGATGAGAATGAATTTTTTATCAACCATTCATGGAAAGATCAATCTCATGGAATATAATTTCCTTCCTGGTAAATTCAACACATCGAATTGGTCGAATTGATTGGAAAGAGGAGCGGAGCACAATTTTTAGGTAGTGTTGTACACAGAAACGATGCACTATACCATGCATCTGCATCATCGGGAGACCATAAAACGTACGTGTACACGTGTGGGAATCCGAAGAAGATGGCCCATCAGGCTCCGCAACTTTGAACTTCCATAGTGAAAATAAAAAAAAATCATCGATGCCAAATTGGTCATCGATGGATGATGAGAATCAATTTTTCACAAACCATTCACGGAGAGACCAATCTCGTGAAATATAATTTTTTTTTCTCGTTTTCGCCTTCGAACGGGCTTCAAGGAAGCTGCATCTGGAGCGGTGGAATCCGCGAGAGTCGCGATTAACGAAGAGATGGAAGCTGCTCAACAAACGAAGCAGCAAGGAATCGAGTATGGCAAGAGTGTTGCTGCCGGTTTTTCGAATCACACGATTCGGGAGCAAGCAGACGAGCAAATTGCGTGACTCACAGCGATTACTTGTCCCGTCTACTTCCTTACGTAATGGTCTGCCAGATACGGTCGATGTTAAGAGAATGGAATTCTGAATGATGAGTAAATGAACGTTTATTATAATTGATTTTGTGACTGAAGGAGAGCAAACGTCTTACAGATTCGGGACCTCAAAATGAACTAAAGAAAGGGCTTGACGAAAGCAGGGCTTTCGCCTATTGTTGTACGTGAACATTACCGATAAGACTGCCGCTGATCGCATGTAACGAGTGCAGCGGCTGGACTGTTGCCGTGAGAAACTGGACGGCACTACAAGTGCTGAAGATATTGCGATTAAGAATTAATACAGTGTGCTGAGAGTGAAAGATCGGGTGCTGGCCTGTGAAAGAATGTCCGTCGAATTCAGTTACGTTAAATAATCACCGGACCGTGACACTTACCCCGAAATTTTTCTCATAATCATGTGTTAATCGTCGTATTATACATATATATAAATAATTACGGAATATTCATTAGGAAATAAATTCGAGATACTTATCAATAAATAAATTCAAGATATTTATCAATAAATAAATTCAAGATATTTATTAATTATCATTGATAAATATCTTATTAATCTTATTTAGTCTTACATTTAATTTATTTAGTCTAATACTTAGCCCTGCATTTAATTAAATGCAAGACTAAATACCTCAGTGAACCGAAATAGATGCCTCGATCGGACGTTCAGCTACTTTTCGCCGCGTTCCCGAGTTCTCATGGAACCCTGACAAGCGTACTTCGCTAAACGTCGGTGGGACTATCCGGGCTTACAGCGAGTCTATCAACCCCGGGCTGATTACGACGTCGAGGCGTTGAGGAGACCGCCGCGCAGCGTGCCGACCGGAGACCTGGGGGAGTTGTTCGCGATCGCTACTGTTGCTGCGGGTTACCGATGGCGCCGGGGCTAGATTCCGAGCCGAGTTCCCCGGCCGGGACTGAGAGGAGTCTAAAGCTCGCAGCCTCGTTAAAAATGCACGCGTGACAAGCTCCTTTGCAAGGCGCGAGACTCGAGTTGGTTGGTCGCGTGCACACCGGCACTCCTGGTATGGTCCGTACACTCGTTAGTAATTGAATACTTGAGTCGGGGAAACGAAGCCGCGGGCTCATATTGTTCCGTTGCCGGCGGCAACGCACCAGGGTGCAGCTAGCTGATCGACTGACTAGTAGGTTGGCTAGCTTCGAAATTAGACAATAGATCCAGCAGGGATTGCCTCAAAGCCGTAATCCCCTGCGAGTGCAGTTCTCAAAGGAATTGTCACCGGTCTTTTTCCCTGCAGGAGGCCTATCTTTCTTTTATCACTGGAATTTTTAAGAATTCCAGCTCGCGTGAATGAGTTTTTTTTTTGAAGTTGATGAGTCGAGCAGAAATGGTTTAGGGCAGACTATAATTTCTCGACTATGCCGGGGACTTCCGCGGGAGTTATACGATATATCAGTCCTACCCGGGAAACCGGATGGGGAAATCGTCAATCATAGGGCTAAGTTACCGCCGGGGTGCGTATATGTATATATTGGGTGAAGCGTCTGATTCGACATTGCTACACTCGGCCCAGGCTTCGATCGGCTTTCGCAAACTACTTTATGGACGCTTTGGTTGGGCGGGGTGGAGCCCCCCTCTAAAATATGCTCCGGTGCTTCGCATCGATTTTTTCATAAATAACGACCCACACCTGGCCGACACGCTAGTCGGGCCGATGATGTACCATCGTGGGTGCAGAACGTACTGTACATTTTCAATCTATCGGGGCTAACGTCGAGTACGGGCCGAGGCTGCGAAGATGGGCGTGTGGGTGGTAGGTTGTGTCCAGGAATTTTACGGAGAGAAACGGCGACTACCTTTCGAAGCGCCCAAGGCAGTAAATACTTTGCATGGAGTAGCAGAACCATAATGTACCGAGTGCTCCGCATCTCGAGAAGCTTTGCGATACCGCGATCTTAGGTGAATCTACATTTTCCAGCACGCACCGAGCCGAATAGCCAAAGCCAGATGCAGCGACTCTCAGCTTTTACCCACGGAATTCTCAGTTTTAATCTACAAAATTCTTAATTTTAATCTACAAAATTCTTAGTTTTAATTCTCAACATTCTTAGTTTTATCCCACGAAACTGTTAACCAGATACGCAAAATTTTGTTAACCCACCACCTGAAAACAATTTCCATATGCGTTGGGTAAAAATTGCTATGGCACCTGTAAAAATTCCGCATATCGCTAATGGCGCTGCCTGAACGACATTTACTATGTGACTTAGGGTCCAATTTTAAGATGTTAGTTTGAACTTAAGATCGAAGTCCGGCCCGAACTTCATTGCGTGCTTAAGTTTGATCTTAAGTTCGGACTTAAGGGGATTCTGGAGCTGTTTTTTTCCTTTTTTTAAGCCTGCTTTACCTGTTTTACCGACGGAACTAGACCATTTTTCAGTTTCGACTTAGCATTGTTAATATGCTACGCATATGCGTCAAATTATGCAGGACCATGATATTGACATAAAACTTTCGGTCTCCAGTCGAATTTCGATTGAAAACTAACGAGGAATTAAGAAAACCGAATATTATAGTTTGCGAAAGTGCATGAACGAACTAACGTCTTAAAATTCGACCCTCAATGTATTTATGTCGTCTGTCGAAGGTTTACTTTGACCTCTAGAAAACTGCTTCGTGGTTCACATTTTTTTTCGAATAGTATTGACTATTTGACAGGAAAGCTGCAGGGATAAGTTCTCCCATGGTTTTCTTTTCGCGGGTACTGTGCGCCTGGGACTTCGCAGAGCGCACAAGTGAACGATACTCCGAGGATGTTTTGCTGGAGCGAACGACGCGACGACGGATGCGGATGACTTACAGGTGGAAGAGAACGTTCATTAAGTCGCGAGTGTCGCGAAGTACGAGTAATAGCTCGAGCTCGCGCATAGGCGGAAACTCCTGCGAGTTCCGCGAGCGGCACTTGCAAAGGGTGCGCGGGGCACTGCTACTAGAGCTCAAACGCGTGGAATTTTATGGTCTGTTTTACGGGCGATCATTAACGCCCGCGGGAAGTCAACCAAGGGGCCTCTACTCCGTTCTCGCCAAAGACGAAGAACAAGGATAAATTTGAAAGTGGCGTGGAATACGGCTGGTCTCTTCTTCGAAAACCGCGGGAACCTTAAGACCCCGAGAACTGTCCCGCTGGAGGAGCAGTCATCGCATTGCTTTTTTATTAGACGTGTCGCCTGTAAGAGAAACTGTCTCCAGTACGGAGCAAGTGGTAATGAAAATTCCACCTTAATGAAAGTACTTTTACCCGTTAATCTGAAGCGGTCGGATTATCTTTTATCGTTCGATAATAATGCTTCCCTTTAATATAGTTTAAAAGAGTAGTTCGCGCGTCACACTGCGACACTGCGTTTGAATTCATTAGCAGCACGCTCCCACGACCCGTTCGATATTTGTTGTTGATCGTATCCGTAGCCAATGGATACAGTCTTTTTCATGATAGCAACAAAGACCGAAGGTTAGCATCCATAATTTATTGCCATAATAATAATGGACCTAATGATAAAAAATTTACATCGCGAGAATATCAAAGGCTCTGAGAGCTGAGCTCGTGGAAGAGCAGTCACTGCATCGTTTTTTAGTATACTTATATGCGTTACGCTATCTCCAGTACAGAGCGAATGGAAACGAAAATTCCACCTTAATGAAAGTACTTTTAGCCGTTAAGCTGGAGCGGTCGAATCATCTTTTCTCGTTGAATAATAATGTTTCCTTTAAATATGGGTTTAGAAGAATATTTTGCACATGGCTCATACGACACGTGGCGATAGTCTGAATTCATTAACAGGACGCCACGCACCAGCGGTATCGCACGCGATATTTGTTATCTATTGTATCCGTTGCCGATGGTTTCGCTCTTTTACTGATAGCGACAAACGCTGAAGGTTGGCATCCATAATAATAACCGCCACATCATAAAAAATTTCGATCGCGAGAATGTCACCTTCGCTGTCATTTGCTGCCGTAGTCGGCTCGTCGTGTGCATTCACGAGGTCGTGCGTGCAAGCGCAACAACGAATTGTTCATTCCCACCGTGGCAGCCAACGGAGCTGGTCGCCTTTTAAGGTAGCTCGAAGAGTCGTGTAATAAAAAACCGGACATCATTTTAGAGACAACCAAATTGAGTAAAATTACAGTTGAATACAGGATATACTTTTCGTAATTTGTATTTAATAAACAAAAACGTGACAGTGAAGTACGTTGCGTTGATTGTGCATGAGTGCGTCGATAAAATTGTTACACAGACGTCAAAACGAAAACATCTCATCCGTACCTATGAAGCAGGGATAAGTTTTTTTTTATCCCTAAGGTAACGAGTCATTCGTCTTTCGATAGAAAAGGTACCGTATAACTTTCGATTTGTGTGTTTCAACGAAATCATCGCTTAGAAGTAGATTCTTGTTGCGCTATAGTTCAGATAAAGATATATAAGTTTTCGTAAAAGTTTTCATTCTTGTAAAAAAAGGCATTACAATTTTCATTTCCGACCCGGGCTGGATATTATGAGCTGAGGGCGGATGACTTTACCTTACCAACATATTTATACGCACAAATATACCAAAGAGTGTAAATCACTTGACGAATTTCAGATCCACATCTTAACGACATGCTACAAAGATCTATACAATACAATTGGCGTTGCCGGGGATTCGGATGACTACATACTTGACACTGTCAACAATTCATCCCTCCAGCAATTTCATCATTGGGATATCAACAGACGCGGTAGCGTCTCGACGCCATCGTAGTACTTGGCGTCTGGACGCCAAGTACTACCATGAAGAGTAACAATGCTGTGATCGTATCAGGACTACGCCACCTACGGCCCTTCTTCATAGCGGTTGATTCCCCGCATCAATTTTTCGAATTGATGGCAAACCCCAGGAAAACTATTTTGTGGAATATCTGCACGAACTGTTTCATACTCGATTCGGGGATTCGGATGACTACATACTTGACGCTGTCAATAATTAATCCCTCCAACAATTGTATCTCTGTGGTATCAACAGACGCGGCAGCGTCTCTACGCCAAGTACTACAATGAAGAGTAACAATGCTGTAATCATAACAAGACTACACCAACAACAGGCCTTACTCATTGCTGTTGAATCCCCGCATCAATTTTTCGAATTAATGGCACACCCTAGGTAAACTGTTTTGTGGAATATCTGCACAAACTGTTTAATACACAATTCGGGAATTCGGATGACTACATACTTGACGCTGTCAATAATTCATCCCTCCAACAATTTTATCTCTGTGGTTTCAACAGACGCGGCAGCGTCTCTACGCCAAGTACTACAATGAAGAGTAACAATGCTGTGATCATAACAAGACTACACCAACAACAGGCCTTACTCATTGCTGTTGAAGACCCGCATCAATTTTTCGAATTAATGGCACACCCCAGGAAAACTGTTTTGTGGAATATCTGCACAAACTGTTTAATACACAATTCGGGAATTCGGATGACTACATACTTGACGCTGTCACTAATTCATCCCTCCAACAATTTTATCTCTGTGGTATCAACAGACGCGGCAGCGTCTCTACTCCAAGTACTACAATGAAGAGTAACAATGCTGTGATCATAACAAGACTACACCAACAACAGGCCTTACTCATTGCTGTTGAAGACCCGCATCAATTTCTCGAATTAATGGCACACCCCAGGGAAACTGTTTTGTGGAATATCTACACAAACTGTTTAATATACAATTCGGGAATTCGGATGACTACATACTTGACGCTGTCAATAAGTCACCCTCCAACAATTGTATCTCTGTGGTATCAACAGACGCGGCAGCGTCTCTACGCCAAGTACTACAATGAAGAGTAACAATGCTGTGATCATAACAAGACTACACCAACAACAGGCCTTACTCATTGCTGTTGAAGACCCGCATCAATTTTTCGAATTGATGGCAAACCCCAGGAAAACTATTTTGTGGAATATCTGCACGAATTGTTTCATACTCGATTCGGGAATTCGGATGACTACATACTTGACGCTGTCAATAATTCATCCCTCCAACAATTTTATCTCTGTGGTATCAACAGACGCGGCAGCGTCTCTACGCCAAGTACTACAATGAAGAGTAACAATGCTGTGATCATAACAAGACTACACCAACAACAGGCCTTACTCATTGCTGTTGAAGACCCGCATCAATTTTTCGAATTAATGGCACGCCCCAGGGAAACTGTTTTGTGGAATATCTGCACAAACTGTTCAATACACAATTCGGGAATTCGGATGACTACATACTTGACGCTGTCAATAATTCATCCCACCAACAATTTTATCTCTGTGGTATCAACAAATTCAAATTCAAATTTAGTCGACGCCAGGCCACGTTGCCAGTAATATTGAACATTGTACGTTTGACTTGCAACTTGGGTCTCACGACATTATCCCAAAATCTGTCACCGACTATTTATTTAGCTCAGTTAAATAAATCGTTGGTGGCAGATTTTGAAATAATGTTGGGAGACCTGTGTTGCAAGTCAAACGTACAAAGTTTACACGTTATTAGATATTTATGTTTGTGGTAACCGTCCAGGCCATTTATATGGGTAACTTGGCAACTGTGTTGACAACAGTCATATTTTATCCAAATGTGCAAACGAACCGGGGTATCGCATTGTCATTAATAGTAAGTACCCGAATTGGCATGTGGTTAGGTATACTTGATTTCGTTTCTTTTCGTTAAATTTCTTCTATGCCAGGCTACGATGCCAGCAATATTGAACATGGTACGTTTAACTTGTAACACGGGTCTCACGACATTACCCTAAAATCTCTCACCGACCATTTATTTAGCGCGGTTAAATAAATCGTTGGTGCTAAATTTTGGGCTAATGTTGGCAGACCCGTATTACAAGTTAATCGCACGAGGTTTAAACGTATTTAGATATTTATGTTCGTGGCAACGCTTCAGAAAATTTATGCGGCCAGCTTGACCACTCCTTTGACAACAGTCATATCTTATCGCAATGCTCAAACGAACCGGAATATTGTATTGTGTAATAGCACTAAACTTGTATAATAAACAAATTTATTCCACCAATAATTTTCGTCTATCCTTGAATGTTGGAGAACTTAAAAAAAATATAATTGCACACAGTTCCATGAAATCCCACAGAATCCCATAGTTCTCGAAAAATAAATAACAGTCGGACAGATGAATTGAGCAAGGTTCTTTTTTTCCCCCTCGCCAACGCAGAGTGTGCGAGTTACTTTTTGTTCATACACCGAGTGGAATAAGCGTTTTTCATTTTGCAAAACTTGGCTAACACCTGCGCAGCGACGACGACGGTGGACTGGATCGCTGGCCCATTAGTTCGTGCCCCCGTGTTTTACACGCGGCTTCGGGACAGCAAATGAAAGGGCAGGAGAGACCCGCGATAACGCAGAAGCGGCCCAAGACCGAAGGGGGTACCAGAATGGCAAAGGACGGGCATAGCGTAGGACAGTAACAGGGCAGCAGAATCAGAAGCAGCATCATCCGGTTTTATGTATGGTACCAACTATGTAACCGCACAGTGAGTCGGACCACCCGCCTCCGCGAGCCACGGCAATAAAAGGGATTTATCGATGCCGCAAAATGGTCCTTTACCTCTTCCCGCAGAGGTCGTACTTCATTTTGCCGATATTAAATGCTGTAAATTCAGTGTTCAAGAGAGTGCGAGAACTAGAGTGAGAAAAAGAGATGGCCATCGTCGCCGTTCCGGGCAAACGCATGACTTCATCCGGGAGTGTACCATGGGAAGAATGTTAAAAGGCTGCAAATGAATTTTTCCATTCTCATTGCTCAAGATCGCTCGGAAAGTATTGCGCGAGGAAGCGCACTGCTTCATTTTTGGCTCCGAATGATCAATGATTTAAAAAAAAATGCGCTTGAATCAGCTATCGGGCAGGGGCCTGCAAGTAAATAGTTAAGTTGATCGAGCAAAATATTTGAACGCCTAGAAAATATTTTTGATGAAATAAAAAAAAATTATCGAACTAATCAACCTTTTGGCTGTATCAAAAAAATATTTATTCGAACATAACTTTCCGAATCTTCAGTTGATTCAACCGCATATTTTTTTTATCAGCGATGGATTGCATTTGACAAAATTCTCTCTCAATGCGTCATAAATACCATGAAGGCAACACCCGATTTATCCCGGCACGTTGCACACGTGTACCATTTACCTATCAGCGTGCGAATTTATCATGGAATTATTTTGGAATTAGCAATGTAGATATTATGTTTTAATGCGCGCTCAGCGAGCAGTTATGGTAAAGATTCGCGGTTTATGGGATTTAAACGAGCGGACGAAAGAGGAATCGTAAACACACTGGGAGTCGAGCGGGCTCGCATGCCGTATCAGTTGGCTATCACGAAAAGTATGCTCTCGGCCGAGGGAGGGAAGAGTTAAAATGGCTGGTTACGGTCGCCATTGCGAGAGGCATTAAAATTAAACCGTTAAGCCGCAAACGTCAAGGGCGACGAAGCGTTTCTTCATCTCGTGAAAAGTGACTTCTCTAATTTTATCCCCGGCACTCCCGGTACACAATATATATTCGTTGTCCATGCGAACCGTTGTGAAAGTATAAGCACGAGCGAAGCTCGTCGTTAAGCTTGAAAACGTGCTTCCACCGACAACTACTCGAAACACCGCTCTCCGAGAGGGCCCGACACGCGGTGGAAAAATATTTGTTGATCCTCGTCACTCTTCCACCCTCCCTCCCACACCTCCCTCGCTGTTCCGCTGGGAACTAATCCGCAATTAAAGGCTGCTCAATCTACGAGAAGACTTTACACTCTTTCGCCGTGAGCGCGCAACGCTTTAATCTCTCCCCCGTCCCTCCTCTTCTTCTCATCGCAGTCGAAGCTACAGCTTCAGCACACCGGCAAAGTGTTCTCACCCGCTGCTTCCGAGCGTTGGGACAAATGGCGTAAATAAATAACTCGAGCCTCCTCCGTTTTTCCCGTCGCATACGTGCGCGGCTTGTGAGAGTGACTGGGTGCTTTTATTTTTTCAAATCTGCTCGCATTCTCTCGCCTTATCTCGTTTAAAGTGAGTGTTACCGTTTTCATTTTATTGCGGCAACTCGATAGGGCGACTCGGGGTTGTTTGGCCTGCCGGAATCGTCGTGCGAGGCGAGTCGATCGCCTCTTCCAGAGGTTGATCTTTACGAACCGATAGCGGTGTTTCAAGCGTACTGGCACGATCTCCATACCAGACAAGTACTTCGGTCAAGTACTCTTCGGCCATACCTTCGGAATGTCGGGTTTGATATCGGAACTGTAGGATTACTGAAGCTTGTAGATTCTCAGGAGCTCGCAGTGACGGTGGCGATTGCTTTCTCGTTTCTCTTTGTCGAGATACGAACACGTTGCGATTGCACGGGAAAGGTAACTGTGCGGAGAAGCTCGGTAACTCAACAGCGAAAGGTGGGCGTAGAAATCGTGTTGTGCGGGAGTCCTAACACATACAGAGTGATGCTACAGAATCACGTTTCAATGAGAGCAAGGAACGTTCAGAAGGCTGAAAAGAAGCGGGTGGGTACGTTTCACCAAACTGCCACTCTGTTCAAGTACTTTCTTCAAGTACTTTCTTCAAGTACTTTCCTCAAGTACGTTCTTCAAGCACTTTCTTCAAGTACTTTCTTCAAGTACTTTCTTCAAGTACTTTCTTCAAGTACTTTCCTCAAGTACGTTCTTCAAGCACTTTCTTCAAGTACTTTCTTCAAGTACTTTCTTCAAGTACTTTCCTCAAGTACTTTCTTCAAGTACTTTCTTCAAGTACTTTCCTCAAGTACGTTCTTCAAGCACTTTCTTCAAGTACTTTCTTTAAGCACTTTCTTCAAGTACTTTCTGCAAGTACTTTCTTGAACTGCTTTCTGCAAATACTTCCTTCAAGTTTTTTTGTCAAACATTTTGGTAAAATACTTTGTTGTAATACTTTGGTCAAATATCTTGTTCTAGTACTTGGTCGCGTACTTTGGTCAAGTGCTTTGGTCATACCTCCCAAATGTCCGATTTTATATCTGTATCATTACAGTGGAAGCTCATAGGTTCTCAGGGTGTAGCAGTGACGGTGGCGATTGCTTTCCCGTTTCTCTTTGTCGAGATTCGAACGCGATGCGATTACACGAGAAAAGGTAACTGTGCGGAGAAGCTCGGTAACTCAGCAGCGAAAGGTGGGCGTAGAAATCGTGTGGTGCGGGTGTTCCAACACATACAGAGTGATGCTACAGAATCTCGTTTCAATGAGAGCAAGGAACGTTCAGAGGGCTGAAAAGAAGCGGGTAGGTGAGGTTCACCAACGTGACCGAAATCGTTAAGTATCGAGGGTAGCTCGAAGAGTAACTCTTTGGATCGAAGCTTCCACGAAATGTAACCGACGAGCCGGGCCGAGCCACGTTTAATTGAATGTCTCGGTGAGAACGGGAACGAAACCTGTCGAAAACGTTACACACCCTACATAGAAGGAAGTGTATGCGGTGTGTATTGAAAATATATCACGATTCCAAGCTCGATCGAAATTCAAAATTCCGCGAAGTGGTTTGTCAACGGGTTGCACAATTCGTCGTCTTGCGACGGAAAATGCTTTAGTGTATTTTAATGAGGAGCCTCACGAGCAGCCACTCTCGCCGGGGACCGTCAATTAACGTCAGAGAACTGATTTGATTTAAATACCGAGCCGAGTAATGGCAAACTACGGCAATTTGCTCCATCTGCAATTGTGATCATTATAATAAATGACTTTCCAAGTTGAATTGATAAGATGCATATAACAACGTTTGCAATTAGTTTTGCTGTCGGTAGTTTACACAATCGCTGTAAGTATCCTTGTCTCTCGTTGCTGTTGTATTAACGGAAAGGCTTGTATTCACTCGGCGACATGACGAGAGGAGTAAAGTTGCATAAAGGAAATTATCGTATTCTTTCGACACTAATTGTTTCTCTTGAAGAATCTCTCAATTGACCGAATTTTTCAGAGACGTCGGTCCATTGGAATTCGGAAGATTATCGTAGCCGAAAACGACGCTTCCGTAATTCTTCTGCAGCATATCTTTCAGGATGACTGCGTGCTCCAAATCTTGCGTCTCACAAACTACTTTAACGTCGACGGAGAATACATCGGCTATTATCCAGGCTCGTTCGTGCATTACGTCTTTTATCGAGACACCGATCGAGGCCAAAGATTTACACAACTCGGCGATGCCACCGGGCCGATCGGATACGGTCACCGTGAACTTGTGGAGTCTTCCCTCTGCTGCCAAACCCCGGTCAAGGCATCTGCCCAGAACCGTCGTGTCTATATTTCCACCGCAGAGCAACAGGACCACCCTGAAAATCAAAACAATCATTTTATATACAATTTTTTAAACTAATTTACTAATTACTAACTTCATACTAGAATTTATATACTTATATTTAGACTTCTTTATATACTTATACTTATACTTCGTACTGCATTGAAGTACTTTCTTTTTTTCTGTTACTGAGTGTGAAACACTTGGACCTTCAACGATTAAGACACGTAACATACCTCTTTCCCTTGAGCTCGTCGAGTTGCCCGGCAAGAATAGCGGCGAGTCCAGTCGCTCCTGCGCCCTCGACAATACACTTTTCAGTCTCAACAAGTCTCAGGATAGCCCTCGCTATCCATTCCTCTTTAACAACAACTACTTTGTCGATCAAAGGATTTGCAGTTGCGAATGCATTATATCCGACCATGGGCACCGCAAGGCCGTCCGCCAGAGTTGAGTCTATCGATACGAAAGTCGGTTTGCCAGCATCTCGGGCTGCGGAGAAACTTGCGCACCTCTCGGATTCGACTCCCTGAAAAAAGTTCCTTTCATTGCGACGTCACTTCCGGTTTGAATATCTCTCTTTTTCCAACGAAAAAAGTCATTACGCAAATACTTCACATCCGATTTGAAAATCGCATATTTCGACCGGAAGTGACGTCATTGCGGGAATCCGTCACATCCGGTCGAAAAATGAGTGTATAAATAGCATCGAAAAATATTGCGCCTAAATAGGAGGGATGACTTTCAGAAGTTTGGTATTTGAAGAAATGATTGAGAAAAAAAAAACTAACGATTATCCTGACTCGAGGCTGCAGTGTTTTGATCGCTGTTGCTACTCCAGCAACGAGTCCACCACCGCCAACAGGAACCACCACGGCATCGATGTCCGACACCTGTTCGACGATCTCCAGACCGAGAGTGCCCTGTCCGGCCATTATATCCGGATGATCGTACCTGAAAACCGATCAGAATTCTCTCACCACATCCATGAGACACAAAACTTACAGAATAATAGTGCACAGCTTGTATTATCTTCGCCACACCGTGAATTATCGCCAATTAGCCTGTACACTCTGCAGTATTATAATTGCGAGAGTTGCATCGTTCGAGATCTGCTCTCGCGGGCACTTGCTGCAGCACGAACGACGCAAAATCACGAGACGGTGCTTTCGTACTTGACCCACACCCTTTCACACAACAACCGCCACTGGCGGAACAATGGGAACTTGTAGTTCGGAGTTAAATGCATTTCTACTCGAGAAACAAATGTGCTGCATTCAAGTGGTAAATCGTTCCTGATGGATGCTCACCCGTTTATGTAGGTCAGACCGTTTTCTTTGGCCTGCGTTAAAGCTATTTGCTTCGCTTCCGCCATGTTGATACCCTCGACGATAACCTTAGCGCCGTACTGCCGGCACGAGGCTATTTTCATTATAGGTGCAACCATCGGCATCACCACCGTCACGGAAATGCCGAGCGTCGATCCGTGATAGCAGAGAGCGAGTGCGTGATTCCCGAGGGATGCTGAAATTACCCCTCTGCGCTTGCTTTCCTCGGACAGCATCAGCAGGGCGTATCGAGCACCCCGCTCTTTGAAACTGCCCGTTACCTGGAGGAAATCCTTCTTCAGGAAGAGATCCATCCCGGTCACTTCCGACAAGCGTGATCGCTGAAACGAAAATTATGAAATTTTTCGGAATATTTTTGTGCGGATTGTAGTTCCTAAATTACACAAAAAAAAATCGCTTGCGGGCTGCCAAAGAATTTTTTTATTCCGATTCTTACAATTCTTGAAAAAGATTGACATTTTCTTTTTCGTTGGTAACCCGTCAGCAAATTTTACTTAAGTCATTGATATTCTTTTCCAGTGCAGGATCAACGAACGACTAATCGAACGATCAGCCTGAAATGATTGATCGGTATCAATAATAAAAATATATATTTACCACGCAAGGTGTGTTGATGACGCCGCATTTGATCTTGAAGGCTGCGGAGCTGACATCCTCGAATGTTAACAGTTGTGGGTGATTCTCCACGCAGAATGGGTCGACCAGTTCACTTCCCTTAGACATTAGACATTTGTTACACGGATAATCAATTTTTCATTTTTTTTAATCGTTATAATGTGGTACACAATAAGGGTTTCTGGTCAATTACTTCGGCGAAAACCACGTTCAGTGTAGGATTACTTCGTGTCTTCCTCGTCGGTACGTTATTCTTCATCCTTTTTCGCACGTTATTCTCATCCGGTAGATTTCTCTTTTTATTTGTATCACTCATAACTATATATAAACTTTTTTTGTACTTGTCGTCGATGCTCTACTGCGTCTCTTACGAAATAACCGGCACTGCGAAAACGGATGCATCCGTCGTAATCGACGTATGGCTGCATAATGTTACGGAACTTTTTGCATGAACTTACCGCCGTTCGCTCAACTGGTCGAGGGTCGCTTATCGCTCGGTTATCTATCATTCCGACCTCTCGAACTTTCATTGTTTCCGGAATAGAGTCACATCCAAACAACATCGTCTTAAATTTTGCACCGAACGCAATCACTTCAATGACACGCGATCATACCGGACTTCCAACACCTTTGAAGTCTAATGATTCATGCTTTTTTTCGTTGTTAATAATCGATGGAAAATATCATTAAATCTTATTAGTTCAAGCAACAGCACTATTTATTTTTAACCCTAATTTGATATTCGTATTTACTGTAAATTCAAACTACGGGAAACTTAACTTTGCACTTTGGGGCTTGACATGAGAAGACTGACGCGCGGCTATAGTAATCGCTAACTCACCAGACGTTCCTCGTCCATGAATGCACCGGAGTCTTGTCCTCGAGGTCCTATCTTTACAAATGTTTACGGCAGACTACGGAGTGACGGACCGATTTTAAGAGTTTCGTTTGAGTCACGCTTATCTGAAGAGGCCCAGAAGAGAGATACGGACGCTCCGTTTTTTTGATACCACGGCAGAGATTTCACCGAAATGGGTAATTCGTTGAACTCACACACGGACGTTCTCCGGATGAAAGTTCATGAGGTCGTCGCTTCCAGCTCGGCACGCTCGGATTTGTCGCAACATTGTCGAGACATTGATAGTGTTTGATAGACAAGGTTCAAAGATTTACTTCCCCAGTATTAAAACAGCCGAACGGCATTTCCCGCATTTCCATGACGGGTCAGCTGCTGAGGTCATGAAGTGGATAGGCTGATTACCGCACAACGCGATGAGCGGGGTCGAGAAAGTGCCGGAAACTTAAGGAGGTTGGAGCGCTTCACACTAACCAAATCAGTGCTAGATTTTTCAAATTTCACGCATCTATTGATTATAGCGGATAGAAAGATTCTCTGCGAATTCACCGCCTAGATATTCAATAGTAGTAGTATTAAAAGTGTATTTATTGTCAATATCAATTATTCGATACATCTCTCAATGAGTTCCAACGCTTTCATTGGCATTGCCAATGGGCCATCGAACGGAGTCCTTCTGCCCGATTATTCAATAGTATTTTCCGTTTAAAAATGACTGCGGTATTTTTATGAAGGGATTTCGACGATGGATTAACGAAAGGCTGTCATTTTTAAACGGGAAATTCTATCTAATATCTAGATAGTGAATTCGTAGGGCATCTTTCAAGGAAGAGAATGAGAATACATACAAATTGACCGACAATTACGGATTATTTTTTTTTTTTACTGAACGAATATGTACCTTTTCGAGACTTAGCACAAACCGCTTAATATTTTTGGAAATCCATTGCAAATAATGTTTTTCTAGATTAAGGGCATCTGCTGTGATGCAAATAACCATCAACTATAATCAATAGACGCGTAAAAATTTGTATAAACGACTTTACAAATGTAGCACTCATTAGACTAGTGTGAAGTTCTCCAACCTCCTTAATATTTCCGCCGAGTTGCTCCTAGGCGAGATTTACCCAGAATCGAGCAGTCCGGACTTCGATTCATACATTAAAATTGGGTTTTTCTTGCCACCACGAGATAACAAGCGAAATTTTGATAAAATGTGGATTGAAAAAGTGCGAATACGCTTAGGACGTGCCCAACGAGCTGGTCGTCGTATTTGCCTTGCTCGCCGATGCAAGCTCGACCAGCATTACCTCTTTTTCATCCCGCATAGCTAAATGTTTGGAGAATTCACCCCAAAAAATTACGTAGCGCGAGTGTCTGGTTTGCCCAATGTCAACACAGGAGATAACTGCTAAATGGGCACGATAAGAATATGCCTCGTCGGTGATTCGGGTCACTGATACGTTTAAATTTCGTTAAAGCAAGGAAGCCGAGTTTCCCTTGGCCGGTTTCGCTTTTTCATCGTAACTGGCTTTACCCTAGTCTCTGCATGTGATTTCAAATCCATCGTTTGTACCTTGTAGATGATGGATGTGGAAGGAACAAGGGCTGCCGATTCGCCAGCTTATCGATGTCTTATCGATCGAGAGAATTACACTGTAAAAAAAATTCTTATGAAATTTAATGTTGTCGTTTTTATGCATAAACTAGTATATTACATTTCATGTACAATTCGGGTGAAATATTAACGTACGATATATTAAAAACTTTAGAAATACTTCACTTTTAATAATTTACTTTAATTTCACTATAAAAGTTCATTAATTTTTCATCACAATTGCACATTAAATTTAATACGTAAGTTTTTGCATAAAAACTTCCAGTCCGGTGCATTAAATTTACAATGTTTTTAACAAAATTAACTAATTTGCGGGTGTAGGTCTGATTCATGAACTTTCATTTTTGTAAAGAAAAACTTTTAATGTAGTTGCACATACAATATAGCTGGAACAGTCAGGTAAGACATTAAAAAATATTTCAATTCATCTTATACATGTGAGTGCCATATAGTCTTAATTATCATACTTAACACATTGCAACCTTATCAACTTCAATCTACAGAAAATTACACGCATAATTCGCTCATCGCCAAGGTAAGTGAACGACAAGATAAATATAAATTTGTATTATATAAAATATCAAACGAGACAATTACCATTATTCTTAAACGCTACCTCACATCGTCCCATTATTTCCTCAAGATAACAATTAAATCTCCGGTCGGACCGAATCTCAAATTTTCTAAGCCAATACAGAAGAGAAGCGGCTATCGAGAGAGCCACTTGTTCCATTGAAGTAAAAAATATCTGGTGCGAAAAGTTCTCATGAGGCACCGGTGCTTCTCGTATTCTCGACGATTCTGCGTCTCTCGCTCAACAATTGCAAGAACTTTGCCCGCGGACTGCCGGGGTACTTGAATTTATCTCTCGACCTGTCGACATTGTCTATCGATTCCATGAAGGTCGCCAGAGCCTCGTTAGAGCTGGAACTCTCGTTGGAAGAGTCGTACTTCGAGAGAGAGAAGCGCGGACGCGAATTAGAACTTTTAATTCCTTCCGATGGATCTCCAAAGCTCCTCTTGGTTTTAGGTAGCACGAGGTAACAGTCCGGAGTCTGCAGACTGTCCGCATCAGCGGTACTGGTGGATCCATTAATTCCCGAACATTCAACATTCTCACCAATACCCAAAGTACTTTCGTCTTTCATAATCCGACCTTCGGCTGCCTGACTAGCGTATCTACCTCTCAATTGGGAATACGTGGCCGGATACTTTCTTCTCATGTCGGAGAATCTGGAAAATCTGCGAGGTCGAATCTTTTTGGCATTTTCCGAAATTCCATTGACATCGCTGCCGTAATCTTTGTCACTCTCCTCGCCAAGCGAAAGATTATTGTTCTCGACGTCGATGGTATCTTTGATGGTGTCGGTATCATTGAAATTTGAACTTGTCTTCGGATCGTCGAATTCGTCTTTGGAATTGTGTCGCTCACGCGAATCTTTCGAATCTATACTGAACTTCGCTAAATCAAGTCTAGCCCCAGTAGATCCGCCTTTGCCAATACCATAATTATCGCGAAGGATCTCGTCGTGTCGCTTAACTCTGACCAGACACTCCTCCAATCTGTCCATGCTTCGCATGCACTTCTCGTAAGACTTAACGTTGAAGTTCAAATCCTCGTCGTCCGACTTGAGATATTGATCCGTGTCGTCCTCGAGGCTTATCCTCCGTCCCTCGTACTCTATGTAGTTCGAGCTTTTGGCCTTTCCGCGACGACGATACCGACCATTAATTGTACATTTGTCGAACGCACAAGCGGCATTCATGTACTCGTTCATAGAGTTCATGTTGCGCATAAAAACGACCGCCTCGTCGAGATACTCTTCGAGGATAGATCTAGGACCATCGTCGGACACCTCGTCTTCGCTCGTCAAATTCTCATTGATTTCCGACTCGCTGCTCGTTATCTCGAAGACTTCCGGTATCGCAAAACGCACCCTTTTAGTACAAGAATTTCCACGCCGAGGACCTTTGGATTCGCATCCTGATTGACCATCGCCAGAAACTTGTAAACCCTTAAATCTGCTAATAGCCTTTTTGATTATGGATTTCGGTGCCGCTGAATGCTCACCATTTGCAAAGTTTGGGAGTTGATTGCCCGAACAACAACCTTCCTCATCGGCTCTCAAAATACTCGCCAGCGGTTGATCACCAAAGTCCGCAAAATCCGAATCATCGGTGTTATTCGCGGCGCAACGAGGATCGCCAAGAATCAGTAATTTCATATCGCCCAGAGGTGTTGCGAAGCTGGACGATGGCGGACCATCGACTTTCGTCTTAGGAAACTCGATTTGCGAGCTGTCCTCGAAGTCCGGAGTCTCGCAGGAATTGTCGCTCGGTACTAAGGACTCGCCTTTGGTGATGCCCTTCTTAGTATGCGCTACGACATCCGGAGGGCATACCTTGTCAGCTTCTCTTGTTCCTGCTGCATTGGCAGTGTCTTGACTCGAAGCGAACGGCGATTGACCGATCTTCCGACCATTCTTCGCTCCGTCATCCGCAGGATCGAGGCTGTCGTCTGAGAAGTTCATGTCCTGCTCCAACCCATTCTTGACATCTTTCACTGTGATCGTGGACTTTGATTTCGATTCGACGACCGGAAGGTCTGTAATCTTGAGGAAATATTTGTCCGCCCTGCCTCTTCCCAATTCATCCCTTCGCGAATCAAGTTTATCGACGATCTGTCCTGTTTTGTGCGAATCAGGGCAGTCATCTTCGCAATCCGACGTTGAACTGCACGTCCGATGATCTTCAGCAATCGGCGCAAAGCCCGGATAACATGCTGATCGCCTCGAATTGGGACTGCAGCTTCGCCATCGTGTTGGCCAAGTATTTTTCGTGTAGACATCATTCGCTGCCGATCTACGTCTCCCTGTTGCACCGAGATACATTCTGGAATCGTAGTTTCTACCCAGCTCCGTGCCAGTGGCGTTTTCCCTGGTTTCCGGAGCGATGTACGTTCCGATGGAATTGGTGACTGTGAGAGAATTCTTCGCGACGTCATCGCAAGTATCGGAAACGATCTCTATCGTCGGCATGATTCTCGTTGCGCCGCGAGGCTCGTGAAATATATTTTCGATCCTGAACGTCTTGCCGTCCGTCTGAGCGATGATCGGCTTTATCGATGCGGAAAGATCATTGAAGCTGACTTGTCCGAAAGGGTCGTCGGTCGATGTTCCGATTTCTTGGGCGTCCTTCGCATCGGTCTGCACATCGGTGTCTTTAAAACAGACCGTGGCTCGTTCATCGGTTGCCTCGTTGCCTTCGAACACTTTGATCTTCGATTCCAAGCCATTTGACGACTCGATAGTGATGTTGACCATGTCTGGTAAAGATATTGATATCACATTCTTCTCCACATGGTGGTAAGATTGGTTGCGATTGGGTTCGTCGTTTCCATGATGTTGTCTCGTTCCACCGCAGCACCTGTTCCTGTAGCAGGCACAGCTGGCTTCAACGGGATCCTCTCTTATAGTTTGCGAACCGGAATTCGGCAGACCCGACGGTTTCCTCGTGTTCGTCGAATTTTCCACAAACTCGGCGCTTCTTCTGCCGACGATCGGCAGCAAATCGGAAATTTCCGTACTCGAAAAATTGCTCTCCGCGTAATTTTGAGTGTCATCGGACATTATTCCCGAGTCGTTTCTGGGTGAATTGATTGAGGCGTAATCTTCGTAGTAGTCATCGGTCACGTTGCCAGCGTCTTTGCAGCGGGTAACGGGCTGTCGAGGATTGGCATCGGTGAGCGTTGACATCTCTTTCACTCGTACAACTGGACAGTCGATGGGTGCGAGTGTCTCGTAATCTTCGTGACGATCGGTCAGTATCGACGCGTCCTTGCTGACGATCTTAGGTTCTTCCGTGAGGCTCGCCACGTCCCTTACGCGGACGGTCTGCCTCATCTCGGTTTGCGTGTCGACGCAGATTCTTCGTCGTTTGGCCAACATTTTTCTCGATATTTCCTGAAGTCGCATTCTCGTCGCGGATGCGAGCTTGACGTCGCTGCTCTCCGGCGAGCGTAGCTCAGAGGCTGGCGTCGATACGTTCGTGCCTCCGGCAATTGTGTTGTTGTCCTCGGGAACCTTCTTGCTCGAGTACAGTCTTTCAGTGACGGCAGCCACTATATCGGCGCGTCTCGCTCTCTGAATGGGCGTGTGAGTCCTCGTAGGATGCTGTTCCTGATCCAACGATCCTTTGCGGCTGGCCCTGTCAGGCGGCTGACCTGCCAAGAGCTCGTCCTTCGAGCTGCTAGAACTACTGTCCTTGCTTGTCTTTCGCTTGAGGCAATCGATGCTCTGCTTTCTCTGTTGACTCTTTGGTCTCGTAGCTCCGCACGAATCCTTCGAGCTCTTGTCCGAATCGTTGCTTCCCTTTCGTTGTAAGTCTTTGCTCGGCCAAGTGCCCAAATTTCGCCACGAATTTCCCAACTTATTCAACTTGTGATCTTCGACCTCTTTGATGTTGTTGAGCTTCTTGATCTTGTCCAGGCTGCCATTGCGTTTGTCTAAATTTGTGTTCGATCTCTGAATCGTCCAGGCGACCTCCCTCTTTCTCGGCAGGCTCTCTATCGAACCGTATTTCTTCAATGACTGCAAGTTCGTCGATCTCTTCGACGTTAGATCACCATCGATGGACTCTTGTTTTCGCAATTTTGCCTTATCTCGGGAATGCGACGATGGCGAGGTGGATGCCTCAGGCTTCGCTGAGAATTGAATCGGGTCGAAGACTTCTACGGACGAAGTGTTATCGATTGATCCTCCATCGATCTGGAAATCCTCAAAGACGTTGCTTTCGCGAGAATCGTCACGATCAGTTTCTTTCCGAATCTCTGCATCTATCGCTTCCTCGGGATGACCGTCGCTGTAGATCTCTTCGATCTGATCTGAGTTGACTTCGATATTGTTGTCCGGCTTTATCAATACCGCGACCAACGTTGGAATGTCAACGAACACTGGCTCGTCCACCTCGTCGTCGATTATCAATTCCGATACTTTGGCTTGGTTGTAATTACCGACTTCGCAAACCCTCGGCGGACATGACGAGTCGTTAAAGGTCTCGAAAGAAGCGAACCTTCTCACAGGACTGATTAATTCCTTCCTCGAGACAGGACCGTCGCTGGTACTGTGCCGACGCTCGGAAAATCTCAAATGCTCGACTTCGACAGGCCTTTCGTCCTCTTCGGTTCGTCCTTTGCCATCGACTGTTCCAGTCTCAATTACTTCCGTGACCTTCTGTTCTTGACCACACTGACACAAGCACGCCGAGTTGGAATCTAGGTCAGAATTAACGTTCTGAAAAAAAACAAGGATAGGTTTTTTTTAATAATTGAATAACTCAAGATAATCTCGACTGATCGTCGTTACAAGATTAATCATTGAGATGAGATCTTTAATAAAACGTAAAAAAAATGTATACTAATAATTTAAATTTTACAATGTTTCGTGGAATCATTTCATAACTGTACGAACGAGTTGCGCTCACCTTCTCTTGCAACAAGCACTTCAATCGCGATACTTCGGCTCTGAGTTCCCTGATAATCCTTGATATGGGATCCTCGTTGATCACCGGCCTGTTAACGACGCTCTGCGCCCTCTGAGCAAAACGGAGGGTGTGAGACGTCTCGTTGTAACTCCCGCTTGCCGGGGATATCGCTGAAATGGATTTTCGTGGTATTCGCATTAATTGAAGCTCTCGCACAGTAAATAAGCTGAACCTACCTAAGCACTTTGATTATGAATGATTGCTCATTCACGTCATGTACGTTCTAAATTTCAACGTGTCATATACCGCTACGAGATACATTTAATATTAAGTCATTATTGTAGCAATGTGTATGTATAATTTTGGCTCTTGAGCCGTTGCCGGCACGCGTCTAGTACTAATATAAAATTAATCCTCATAATGGTGCAGACATTTTTATTTATTTTTTATCAATTCGATATTTTCGTCGGGACCCATTAAGATATTAATTTTTCATGAAACCCTTTGACAGCCCGAATTATGATGTTAATAATTTATCGAAAATATATAATTGACATTTAACGAGTATATAATAGTATGGTAGGCTATCATTTACGTAAAATTCATTTCAGCTAAAATCCATTTTCGCCGAAAACGTATTGCCGATGTGAAGTCACCCCTGATCGAAAAATGACTTTCAAACCGGAAGTGACGTATTGTAGATAAAAAAAATGAAATTTATAAACTACAAGTGACGCATTTCCGACGAGACGTCACTTCTGGTCGAAAGATGAAATTTTCGAACCGGATATGAAGTATTTCCGGTCTGAAGTCACTTCCGGACTAAAAATACAAAATCGAAGTGACGTCACGGTGTTTCTCTAACCTAGCTACTATTTGAAGGAAATGGCTTTTTGCTGAAATAATTTCGGCGTAAATGATATCCTACCAACAGTACCCGAGCGGATCGCGGCAAGCACAATCGACCAACAAAAATTCCCTTTCCGATTACGAAATGCAGAAGCTCATACGTAATTCAATCAGTTATTGATGGGCTGCGGCACGGCATATTATCTCGCTGTCCATTAATCATGGATGAACGGGCCATGAAATATTTAGATTTTTCGATGCGCATATTTCGCGTCCGCGGAGGATCGCGACATTCCATTTCATTCGGCAGGATCACATTGCGCTTTTGATTGAGGTGGATAATTGAAATGAATTCCCGATTTGAGCACTCGTGCACGTTATCAAATAATCGTGTGGTGAAAATAATCGAGCAGTCTAATGATGAAAATGGTTCTACATATCTACGAATCATCGAACTTCTACCAGTGAGATGAAAAAAAAACACTACCGAATGCTTTGACAATTTAAAAAACTCCTACTGAATGCTTTGATAATGAAAAAAAAAGACTCAAATGAATATGCAATGTGGATGAAACGAAAAAAAAAACTGATTGCATCGAAATGATTCCATCAGATATTGGTCGGCGGTCCAATTGTTCCTCCAGGATCTTATCGTCTCGCAGTTGTGTAATAATGCCAAGCCCTACAACTACTTAAACTTTTTTTTCATTGCTTTATTTTTTTTTTTTGTTCACTACTATTTACCGATCCCGTTTAATCGCTCTACGCTGGTTATCGAATTTTAATCACTCCGTCTTAGCTTGCCTGGAAAAGCGTTTAAACCAATTACATCGGGCTCTCGACGAAAATTGGCTGTAGAGAGGGATGATCGAATAAGCCCTAATGCAAATTCGTTTTTGAAAAGGCGTAACGATGACATAGAAATTGATTTATCAAAAAGGGGGCGAGGAACGAACGAGATGTAGCTTACTGGCAAGCATAACCGTCGTAGCATTTCCACCGAGAGCATCCTTCAGGAGCCACGTTAGAGCTGAATCCCGATAAGGGATAAATCTTCGTCCAGGACCAGTTCCAGTCGAGCCCCGCTCTGCCAAAGCGGATATAACATTTCCCAGGGCGACGAGACTTTTGTTTATATTCGCGCCTTCCTGAAAGCATGAAGACAAATGGCTTTAGGATCGCGAGGAGAAGACTGCTTTTTTATCACCGACAATTTTTATCACGATGCCCATTCTGTTTTATCGTTTTGTTAAATTGTTCCGTCGAAGTAAATTCGATTCGATCGACCGATTAATCCTAAATTGAATCGGAGCCTGATAAAAAAGAGGAAATTTTAATTCACACCAGTGGCTCGGCAAATATCAAAGCTGACCGACTAATTCCGTTACGTGGACGAAGGCAAACCTTCGGCAAATGCGAATTCTTGGTTTACGCATCGCGAATGTTGCGAACAGGCGTCGGACGAAATTTATTTATAGTTCGTGACTTACTTTTAGACGATTAATGCCTCCACAGGCCGCCGCGCTCTCGCTACCCGCCAGGTCGACCAAGTGGAGTTTACTTCCACGTGGAAAATCGCTTCTGCGGGTAACGCCACTCGGGGCGCCGGCTGAAGCCACTGCCGATTGACCAAGATTGCTCGCCGACGGCAGAAGGGTTAACGTGAGTAGAGCGTGACTTCGACTACTTGTTGGATTTTGCAGGGTCGAGGCCGTCTTCCTGGCTCTCGTGCCCTCCTCAACCCGGGATATCAACGAGCCTATCGTCGGAACCGGGTGATGAGTTAATCCTGACAATCAATATATCGTAAAAGAAAAAAAATTGAGATATAACCAAACTTTAATATTTAGAGCTTTTCGATTTCGGATTAAAAAAAATCTTACCCTGAACGTACGGACCCAATCGGGGATGTTCCCTCACTCTTAGGCCAATGGAGCTTGAAGTCGGTCTCAGCAAATCTCTCACTCTCTCGTTGTAAACTTCCAAGTAACTGTATTGACAAACAGAAATATATTACGTATTGTAAATGTATTGTAAAAAAAAGTGGTTTTTCTGATAAAGATTATCTACCTGCCTGAAAATTGAGAGGTAATGAAGCTAGGTAAAGTAACTGTATTGAAAAAGATAAATATATTGCATATTGTAAATGTACGGCGAAACAAATTATGATTTTTCTAATTAGAGTTGATATTGGGGGACAAAATGCAACCTTATTACAAATTCTGAGGTAAAGAAGCTGGATAAAGTAACTGTTTGGAAAACAGAAACATATTGCATACTATAAATGGAAAAACAATGTAGTGATTTTTCTGATTAGGGTTGATATTGGGAGACAAAACACTACTCTTACTACAAATTCCAAGCTTATTTTGTTCGAGTAATAAAAGAAGCACTACGTAGTACGCCGACAACATGTTATAGCTCAGCGTTAAGTCAATTAGACTATGCGAGCTCGATGTTCTCGCAAATTGGATAAACGACGATTGAGATATGCGATATCACGTTCGCGAGCTCCAGACGCGTTCTTCGCTAAATTCCGGGCTCATCTGTTTAGGAGCGGTCGTCGGGTTTCCCTGCGCCCGTGAGGAAACGTATGTCACGACCCAGACAATTCTCACGTGACACGTGAAAACCCAAGCAGCGATGCGTTAACTCTTCACTGAGAAAAAAAAAATTGGTTGGATTAACCAAAAGTCGCGGTGACATACGTTCAAAGCGGTTATTTGTTTGGTACAAATAAAGCATTGTTTTGTTAAACGATTATTTGCTTCAATTTATTCAAAATTTGTCGATTGAAACAAACATTTTTGTTATAACAAGAAAATACGCCTTTCAACATATGTCACCACGTATTTGCTTAATGCGACAATTTCTTTTTCTCAGTCT
The DNA here is from genome assembly GCA_964017025.1 of Stenichneumon culpator. NCBI lineage: Eukaryota > Metazoa > Arthropoda > Insecta > Hymenoptera > Ichneumonidae > Stenichneumon > Stenichneumon culpator. The sequence goes on along the minus strand of OZ024776.1, from coordinate 10,060,811 downwards.
TCTATTCTCGTTTACCGCAACGAGAGAAAAATTAATTTTTTTCCAAACGATTAAAAATTGAGTCTTAAAAAAAACCCTAAAAAATGTCCGTCTTTATCTCCTATTCGAAGCCTTAAGTGAAACTGCTGAAGAGGCGTCTAAAGTCCCGGCTACGATGCCAAGAATTTCCTCCCGCCACTTTCTTAGGCCCGTCGCAACCCAGACGATCCTCACGTGTTATGTTAAAATACCGAGCTGCGACGCTTCAACCCTTTTATTCCCGTCAACGGCAACGAGAGAGAAATTCATTTTTTTCCGAACGTTTAATAATTATACCAGTAGAAAATTGAGTCTAAAAAACCATAGAAAGATTTTGCGGTGAAACTGCTGAAGCGTTGTCTAAAATTGACGATTCAAAGAATTCCCTCCCGCTTTTTTTCATAGGCCCGTCGCGAGTTGGAAAATCCTCACGTGTAAGCTGAAAATCTTCAACCCTTTTATTCTCGTTCACGACATCGAGAGAAAAATCAATTTTTTCTAGACGATTGAAAATTATACCGATAAAAAATTGAGTAACAAATTGTACGTTTTCATATCCTATTCGAAGCTTTGGGTGAAACTGCCGAAGAAGCGTCTGAAGTCGCGTATGCGATTCCCAAAATTCCCTGCCGCTTCTTTCTTAAGCCCATCGCGAGCTGGAAAATCCTCACGTGTAAGCTGAAAATCTTCAACTCTTTTATTCTCGTTTACGACATCGAGAGAAAAATCAATTTTTTCCAAACGATTAAAAATTATACCGATAAAAAATTGAGTAACAAATTGTACATTTTCATCTCCTATTCAAAGCTTTGGGTGAAACTGTTTAAGAAGCGTCTAAAGCCGCGTCTACGATTCCAAGAATTCCCTCCCGCTTCTTTCTCAGGCCGCGGCGCGTTCCGGAATAAGCCTCGGCGAGGCCAAGAGACCTCATTACTGCAAACGTACATACCAGCCCTGTTCAATGCAAACACCGGCAGTGGGGAAGATTGCCTCGCGGAAATAGAGTGCCGAGTGTCGAGTAGGCTCGTTACGAGCAATTTCGCATAGGTAAAAAAAAAAGGAAGAAAAAAAACGAACATGTGGTGCGATAGTAGGAAAAGAAAGTATAACTTTTATCACGCGCCGCAGCAGAGCCAATTGCATAATCGTCTGAAAAACCGTCGGCAAGATGTTTCTCCGTGCCGAACCTTGACCTTGCCGTTATATCGCAATTCGCCGATAGCGTCGCCGAGTATTCGAACTTTTTCGCCTCACTTTGTTTTCCGATAAAAATTTATGTGAACTCGGACGATGGAGCGTGTTATACAAGCTGGCATATAAGTGTGTTTCAAACTATCTCGCCTTTGCACCGACTGATAGTCCACCACTACCAGCGTACTTGAATGAAAACGGAGAAACGCGGAATCGCGCTCAGCTTTAAGCCGGAAATAACACCGATGTTTCCATTTTTTTTTTTTTTTTTTTTTTTTTTTATCATCAGTAAGCTCAAACTTTTTGGAGGACTGGATATCATCCGCACGTACGTGGCCTCCGGCCTAACACAGCAAATAAGAGGAGGATAAGAGGAGTGTTGGAAGGCGTCAATGAGAATTAGCAATAGCTTCGGAATCGGCAAGCCGCGCGCCGCCGTACGAGCTTCTTCGGCCGACACCGGTTTCGTGTCTGGCGGATATTACGAACGAAGAAAAGCGACGGAATAAGAATCGATTCGACACCGCACCGGGCGAAACTTCGTGGCGGAGTGAGAGAAACGAGAAAGCGTTTGTGAAAAACGTTATTGGATGCTCCATCGGTCGTCCACGGCGGCAAAAGCAATACAATGACACGACAAGTAGCGAGTTAGACACGAGATGATCGCAATTTTTTCCCGGTCACGTGAGGCTCTCGCAGGCCCGGAACAGGCAAGAATATCCGACTTTTTCCATTTCTGGTTTCGTCTGACACCACCTGTGTCAAAAACTTCGCTTTCGATTCACTTACCCAGAAAAACTTGATTTTAGGAAATTTTCTCTTCATTTATCAAGACTCATTTAAAAAAAAATATTTTAAACAGTCTATTAAAATAATTTCAATGCTTCTCATTCGCCAAAATCAAGGATTGGCCGAGCTTCAACATCCGCGATTTCAAGTGAGCATCGACCGGGAGTTGGAAAAATTCCATCACGAATGTAATTTGTAGAGAGGCGCTTTGACGAAACAAACGGTGCATTACCGTTGACGTCATGAAATTCATTGGATTTTACGGTTGTCGAATGTTTCGACGATAAAGTATCTATCGACTTGTCATGTGGTAATCTAACATCCTTCGCGAAACGGTCTTGACACTCCAAAATAGTGGTAAGGATCGCGAATAATAAGGTACACCAAATGACTTTATATTATGTAATAAGCCTGATCCGATAGTGAAAGCTTGCACAGATTGTATCCTGGATACATCCACTGTAAAAAAAATCGTATGAAATTTAATGGTAATGGAATTTTTCATGCATAAACTAGTATATTAAATGTCATGTGCAATAGTTATAAAAAATTAATGTTGAGTATATTAATAACATTGAAATAATTTACAATAATTTTACTAATTCAAAAAATTTACTTTAATTTCAATGAAAAAGCATATAAATTTTCAATCACAATTGCACATTAAATTTAATGTGCCAGCCTTTGCACGAAAAATTTCCCCGGGTACATTAAATTCACATTTTTATTGTGCAGTGTACTACTTCTTGTCAGATATACATCCTCTGCACAAACAGTGCATTACCGTTAACGTAGCGAAATTCATTGGATTTAACGGTTATCGAATATTTCGACGATAAAATATCTATCGATGTTCTTCAAAGACATTATCGTGTGGTGCAATCCAACATCCTTCGTGAAAAGGTCGCGAGACACAGAGTCCAAAACAGTTGTACAGATCGCGAGTAATAGCGTACACCAAAATGACTTTGTATCATTGAATAAGTCTGATCAGGTGAGTGAAAACTTGCATGGATGTATCCCGGATACTACGACGACGTGCAAAATATACATCCTTGGATGTACAATAGTTATGACAAAATTAATGTTGAGTATATTAAAAACATTGAAATAATTTACAATAATTTTACTAATTCAAAAAATTTACTTTAATTTCAATGAAAAAGCATATAAATTTTCAATCACAATTGTACATTAAATTTAATGTGCCAGCCTTTGCACGAAAACTTTGCCCGGGTATTATTAAATTCACATTTTTATTTTGCAGTGTACTACTTCGTGTCAGATGTACATCCTCTGCACAAACAATGCATTACCCTTAACGTCGCGAAATTCATTGGATTTAACGGTTATCGAATATTTCGACGATAAAGTATCTATCGATGTTCTTCAGAGACATTATCGTGTGGTGCAATCCAACATCTTCGTGAAAAGGCCGCGAGACACAGAGTCCAAAACAATCGTATGGATCGCGAGTAATAGCGTACACCAAAATGACTTTGTATCATTGAATAAGTGTAATCAGGTGAGTGAAAGCTTGCATGGATGTATCCCGGATACTACGACGACGTGCAAAATATACATCCTTGGATGTACAATAGTTATGACAAAATTAATGTTGAGTATATTAAAAACATTGAAATAATTTACAATAATTTTACTAATTCAAAAAATTTACTTTAATTTCAATGAAAAAGCATATAAATTTTCAATCACAATTGTACATTAAATTGAATGTGCCAGCCTTTGCACGAAAACTTTCCTCGGGTACATTAAATTTATATTTTTATTGTGCAGTGTACTACTTCTTGTCAGATATACATCCTCTGCACAAACAGTGCATTACCCTTAACGTCGCGAAATTCATTGGATTTAACGGTTATCGAATATTTCGACGATAAAGTATCTATCGATGTTCTTCAAAGACATTATCGTGTGGTGCAATCCAACATCTTCGTGAAAAGGCCGCGAGACACAGATTCCAAAACAGTCGTATGGATCGCGAGTAATAGCGTACACCAAAATGACTTTGTATCATTGAATAAGTGTGATCAGGTGAGTGAAAGCTTGCATGGATGTATTCCGGATACTACTACTACGTGCAAGATATACATCCTTGGATATCCGATATGCGATTACATCGTTTGATTGTCGTGATAGCATGCCGAGTCCGTTCTTTCTATTACCGTGGAAACGCGAGCCCATCATCGCGAACCGTGGCATTGTACTTAGGTATAATACGATTGACGAGTTATCGATCGAAAGAGACCCGGAGGAAGGTTTAATTCAAAAAGCATCCAGTGTAGGCGCCGCTGGATTCTCAATCATACCCAGCAGCCTCGGCGTCATTATTCAATCCATTGCGCGGCGCTGCCGCAATTTCGAATCCAATCCGATTTGCCGATTGTTCTTTGTATGTCTATCCGCCTCGTGTTGCCCATCGGCCATCATTAGTGTATGAATAGTATCGCCGGTGAGTAACGAGCGTGCAATGTTTCCTAGTCTCTTTGTCGTGATAAACCCGAGTCCAGAGATGCCTTTATACCATCGTTGCAAGGCGATTTCTCTCTGTGACCAAACGCACTGGTACATCGACGAAGGCTCAAACGAATCCGGAAAATGAAAGGGAATATCTTCGTGTGTGTGCGTAACGCTTTGTAGGAGAAAATCCGTTAGAGGCCTCAACTTCTCCCGTTAATGAAATACATTTTCCTTGTGTCCGATTATCGACTTTCCTGCAACCTGCGGTTGGTGTTATTTGAAATGAAAAACATCTTTCTTCTCTCTAACTGTTAATTATCTCAAATCCTACTGACGGGCGAGACAATTATAAGGCAATATTTTATCAAATTTTCGTCGGGAAGGTAAACATTATTTGTATAATTTTTATTATTTTCATCATCTTTATCAATTTTATCTTTTTTATTATTTTCATCATTTTTGTGAAACACATTTTCCTTGTGTCAGACTATTGACTTTTTCCGCAACATCTATTTGATGTTATTTGGAATGTGAACGCCATTTTTTTTTCTCTGACTGTTAAATATCTCAAATCGTATCAACGTGCAACACAATCGTGGAATAATTTGTTTTATGGATTTTTCATCGAGGAAGTAAATATTCGTTGGTTTCCATTTGTATCGGACCAATGTGGTCCGAGCGGCACGAATGTTTGCAATAGTAAAATAGAACTGCAAGGTACAGATTAAATACATAAAAAAAAGAGTTTCGTGCCGAGGAAGCTTTTTTCGTGAGAAAAAGCAGACGCATCTGTACGATGATCCACGCCCTGGATCCTCGACCCAATTCCGTCGACGCCGAAGCGTTTAACGTTAAAAATGCATAGAATCCGTCCGAAACTCCGTCACGTGAGGATCCATCTGATCTGTTCGACGTGAAAAATACCATCGTGCCAGTCAGCGATGGCTCCATGACGCTTGAGCCCCGGGGCTTTTATTATTTACGTCTTGCAAACCGCGTTGAAAATTGAAATCGTTGACCCTGCAAAAGTGTATTCACCGGCGCAAGTGGTTTGCCGTTTGTTCGCCATTCCCTATGCAGCTATCCCAGGTGGAAAGCGAGTATAAAACACGATGGATACGGGATATCTACACTGTCAAAGAAATTGTAAAGTCAATGTTCTGGAGTGGAAGTTTTTATGCAAAAACTGCTATATTAAATTTCATGTGCAATTGCGATGAAAAATTAATGCTCAGTGTATTAAAAACATTGGGAATACTTTATTTTTAATATTTTATTTCACTCGGTAGGAAAATGTCGGTTTTATGCACACGCTTCGCGTGCAAAAACCCCCATTTTCACACCTCGTGAAATAAAATTTTGTTCGATACTCGTGCGAGAAACGTTTTCTGAACTCGTGTGATTGCAACACACGCCTTCGGCTCGTGCTGCAAAGTCACACTCGTCAGAAAATGTTCTTTCGCACTCGTATCGAAATGTACTATTACTTAAATTTTACTATGAAAGGACGCTCATTTTAATAATTTAATTTAATTTCAATGAAAAAGTATATTCATTTTTCATAACAATTGTACATTCAATTTAATGTGGCAGTTTTTGCATAAAAAATCCGAGTCTGGTACATTAAATTTACAATTTTTTTTAACACTACGCTGTATAAACATGTTTAAAAATTAATAGACGGTATTGGAAGCTTTGTTAAATAATCGTTCTGAAATTTCAAACTCATGCGCGGTTGCAATTTTACAGTAAAGTTTTTATTTTTAATGAAAATTCTCCTAAATTTCAGGCAAATGATTTGTAATTGTAATATCTGATATTTTTGTTTATAAAAAATCACATTAATGTTCTATTAATGTAAGTAATGTAAATGAATTTCAAGTTCGAGTACTTGTCCCGAAAAGTGACAAACATATGCGTTTGTCATTTCTCATGCCGAACTATTCCAGTCTTCTATGTAATATCGTGTGCCTCAATCAATTCTCATCTCTATAATCGTTACAATACATATGACATATATACAAAACTTTTTACGGAAATATATATATCATATTTTATTTGCCCAAGTTATTTATGATTTTTTTATTTTATTTTTTAAACGAAAATGAATGACCGAGGAAAAATTCGTCTAGGTTGTCTCACGCTCCTATGTCGGCTCACCGCACCGTTGCATATCTCGTGGTATGAAGCAGTTCCGGTGGTTGGAATACGATATTATTCCCTTCCAATTTCAGGCAAGAACTAATATCCATCCTGAGACCTCGGGCACATTCCTTCCTCGACGGTATTTCTAGACGCTATAACGAAGACACGCATCGCTCGTCGTCACGTCAGGCGATAGACTTCTTACCATGGTTTCCCTTCTATACATGTATACCGAACATTAATCATGTGTACGTAGAAACGATTTCGTATCTATCCGTCGCAAACTAACAATGATTACGCATTTTTGTCTCGTGCTTTCATATGCAAATTATACGGAACTAATCTCGGTACAAAATGCCGGATTAGTTTCCTGCGAACAGGCAATAATCATCGCTAAGATGCCTACACATATACCTCCTCGGCATATTTATGAGCCTTGCGTGAGGCCTCAGATGCGTGAATCCCAACACTGCGACCGAGAATTTACACGTTCATATATGTCTTGCAATTTTATAGATTATCTTGCCGCATAATTTGTGATAGATGTGCAACTGGGAACCACGCCACTGACGCCGCTGTAGGTATATTGTATCTCATTGACCATCGTTTTCTCCGACATACATAGTCAAATCCGGATTCACGGTATCGCAACAGTGTACGCTGCCCTTCATTAATCCCTGGCCTGTTTCCTTATAGCAACTCTATTGAGATCGACCAGACATCAATAAAGCTGATATTGAAACGCACTCATGATTTTTCTGCAGCCTGCTTACCCTTTTGACGGAAATGACTTTTGGCATGAATGAGTTCGACTCAAATGATACCCTACAAAAGGTATTCGCCGATGCCGGAGCGAAGTAACTGAAGGACTTCAGTAATGCCTGGTTAATATCCCTACAGCAGATCTATCCAGATCGTCCAGACATCAATGAAACTGATATTGAAAGTCCCTCATGGCTTTTCTGCAGCCTGCTTACTCTTTTGACAAAAATGACTTTTGGCATAAACGAGTTTGACTCAAGTGATGCCCTACAAAATGTGTGCCTCGATACAGGAGCGAGGCGACTAAGAGACTCCAGTAATGCCTGGCCTATTTTCTTATAGCAGATCTATTCAGATCCTTCAGACATCAATGAAGTTGATATTGAAACTCACTCACGGTTTTTTTTTGCAGCCTACTTACTTTTGACGAAAATGACGTTTGGCATGCATATTATCTTTAAAAAATGTATGCCTCGATGCAGAAGCGAAGTGACTAAGGGACTTCAGTAATGTCTGGCCCGTTTCTTTATAACAGATCTATTCAGATCGTCTAGCCATCAATAAAGGTGGTATTGAAACTCACTCATGGCTTCTCTGCAGCCTGCTTACTCGTTTGACGAAAATTTTCTTTCGCCATAAATGAGTTTGACATAAATAATACCCTACCAAACTTACGTCCCAATGGAGGAGCGAAGGTATGAAGGGACTTCATTAATGCCTGTCCTGTTTCCCTATAGCAGCTCTATTCAAATCGTCCAGGCGTTAATGAAGCTAAGATTGAAACTCCCTCGCGGTTTTTCTGCAGCCTACGTCCTCCTTTGACGAAAATGACTTTTGGCATAAATGAGTTTACTTCAAATGATACCCTACGAAATTTATGCCTCGATGCAGGAGCGAAGGGACGAAGAAACTAATTAGTGCGAAAGGCCGAATTGCGAAGGTTGCATAAGCTGCCTCGAAACAGCCGTGAATGCCATTACCACCGACAAGGTATTATGAAACAGTTGCTTCGTCTGGCAACACGCCGATGGGGCTTTCAAAACGTAACGAGTCACGCTCGGACATTACCAACGAAACGCTGGGTATTCCCAAGCTAGCTGCGAATATTATTATGTATACACTAAATTACAGCGAGTTGATGTCCGGGAGGCTCGAAAACTTTTCGCCTCATCCCCGCCACCCTCCGGCGCCCTGTGGAGGGGTCGAATGGCGGTCCCGCTGGTCCCGCAATCGTTGACGCTCGAATATCGCGCTTCAAGTTTCCTTTTGGCACTTGGCACCTTTCTTATCGTCCTCCCAGACGTTATATGCTTACAGTTTCTGTCCTCACTTGCCAACGGCCGCTCGTCCGGACGGCTGGTTTTGGCTTGCCGTATTTACTAGAGGTCGTGATTAACTTACTCAATTTTCGAGCGTTTCCCCTGCATCGACCCCCTCCTCACTATCAACCCCCTGCGCCCTTCTCCCGAGCACCACTGCGTACCTAGCCGCCGGCGGCCACGACCCGATAATTAAACCTCCCGCCACGCCATCGGTACACCAGACATTCGCAACCCACTCAACCACCCCAAACCCTACCGCCCTACCCATGGGTTCATGTAAAGGCTGGGTTTTTTAATTTTGTTAATTAAAAATATAATTTCGAGAGTTCGGCCGGCCGATCGCATGGCCCCGGGCGGTGTGGAGAGAAAAAATAAAAGAACCTGTATAATACACGGTACATGTGGCTTCACAAAGGTGCCCAAGAGTTACCCTCGTCAATTTTGCTCTCGCTACCCTTTCTACCGCTCGCAATACGGATTTCCCCAAATACCGATGAATAATGGACAAACAATTTTGGTCTTTCAGGGGGTGCCTTTTTTATTTTGTGAGCGTGGTCCAGTTGCTTTTCAGGACCATGTCAGGGCCCGGCTCAAGGCTGAAAAATTTCTACTAGAGTTAGTTATTTTTTATCAGAAAAGAGCAGATTCATAGTTTTATAGTCATGAGAACAGCCTTTTGTGTAGAGTCGCCTTTTTCGGGCATTTTTCCACGGTATTATCAGGAATTTTGTTTACATTTTCTTTTTGTGTTTATTGCAACAAAACTGAATAAATATTTTTATTGATATTATTACACAGTGCAGGCATTTTTTGTCACACTATATTGAAACCGTAAGGTGATGCAAGCTTTTTTTCTCGATACTGCCTTTTTGCGACTTAGGACCGCAAATTAGACATTAGAAAGTTTTTTAAATTGTGCCATGATTTTGAGGAAAAGCTTTCTCTATGACAAAGCGAAACTGAAAGACTAGTCATTCGATTACAAATATGCCTGGACTTTCTTTTTAAGATCATTCGCAATCATGGTCCGGGACGTAAAGCAGCAGTCCTATAGCGCAGCTCGCACCACCTTAAAGATTCACTATTGTGTGACAAAAAAATTCCTGATAATACCCGAGAAAAAGCAACTTTACCCTCAATTTTTTAGAGTCGCGGTTTCGCCTCGGTCTCCTCCGTCGCCGCATTCCTGCCGATAATTCAACCCCTTCATTACCTCTATCAATTAAATATTATTACTCCTCGGTACCGCTCGCGACAAGCACTGAAATATGTACGATTCAAGCACACTGCCTCTTGAGTTTTCAATAATTGAGAGTGCTATTAAGTGTACTCGGTGAGTTCGAGGTAGAGAGAACCGTTAGAGAGAAAACGGGAGCAGCGAACGAGCGAGCGAAATACAACCCCTAGCCCGAGGGCGCGCGAGCAGAGTTCATTTCGGCACGAATCGCGCTCCGATAGTGGTGCTTCCAGAGATGCAGTCCGCAACGGCAAACGGTAGTGATGTTTACATTCGGTATATCAAATTGCACATCCCACAGATCGGGCTGCGGGTTATATACTTGCGCATCGGCCGAACGGAGCGAAGCGAACTGGCGTTGGACATCTGCAAATGAATCCATTAATGTGAGAGTCGTTAATCGAGCGTCCAAATTAGTCAGTAAATACGAACGATTATCAAGGTGCTTTCCCGCCGTGTATTACGGTATCGCTCGTAGAAATTCATAGGATTCGAGGTGCGCCCGCCTGTAACACTTGCTGCGCGTAAAAGAGTGCAAACTGGCCTGCATGCGACCGAAGAGGGCGCCGAATTTTAAAGCTCGTGTATGCATTCGGATAGGATCCCATATAGTGGCGCGTTTTATGGGCCCGCCGACGGTCGCTCACACGGACCTGTAATATCGTGACAATATATTCGCGCCGCTTCCCCTTCTATGTATACCTACAATTCTATGCTGGACGGGCAACAGCGCTCGATTTACGTACTATAAAATTCATATTTAGCACGGCCATAGTAAGCCTCTCATCCCTGTCACCGTCACAGTCTGCAGATACACTGACAAGCCCCCATCCTCCCCACCCGACCTACCCCTTCGGTAGTTATTAAAAGCCCGGCAGTTCGACAGTGGCCGCTGTCGGAAAAATATGTCCGCATGTCCATCAACCAGCGGACTCCACGATATATGACCCGGGGACAGTGCACATAACGCAAGTTTGAATAAAGCCTCCAATTCGTCAAGCCCACTTGCGCAGGCAAATGTACGGATTTTTTTTTTTTTTTTTATAGTAGCCCAAACATGCCACACCTACACCCCTTCTTCACCAACGCTTTCGTCGACCGTCGTGTTTTCACGAGGAATTATTATTTTTTTAATTTTTTTTTTTTTTTTTTTTTTTTCACTGACCGCTCGACTGACGGACAGCGGTGGGCAAGCGAATGGCACGGGAATTACGCGTAACGAAATCACGGACGGAAACGATTTAAAATTTATCTGGGATTGTGAGTTCATCTACGTCGAATGATTTCGGCTGACAGAGCGGAGGTGAATAAATCCTGTGACGAATGTGGGATAGCCGTCATGATTTTTCTGGTCGAGTAGCGTCGGGTTAAACTGAAAGCTGGCATTGAAATATAGTGTATATTTCGGTGTAGGTCAGGTAGAAACAATATATTGTTATTTTAACTCGATTAATAATTCTTACCGTTCCATAAATGTGATTGACACATTAAACGGGAAAACGTTCAAGATGATGCCTTAATTGTATCGAACGTGCATTCGTATTTGACGAATCAGAAATAGGTTCGAGCTAACAATATCTTTTATGGCAAGCGAATTCTTTTTTTTATTGTATGCAAACACCCGACTTCCAAGTTTTCGTGACAAAATCGGATTATTTCGATAGTTTCGTCGTTTCGAAATCTACTGTGCATATGCGCTTTATTGTTTCTTACGATTTGATCATGATTTTTCTAGTCGAGTTACGTCTGGTTAACCACTGTAAAAAAAACTCGTATGAAATTTAATCTACTAGACTAGAAGTTTTTATGCAAAAACTGGTATATTAAATTTCATAAACAATTGTGATGAAAAATTAATGTTCAAGGTATTGAAAACATTGAGAATACTTTACTTTTAATAATTTACTTCAATTTCAATGAAAAAGTATATTAATTTTTCATCATAAATGTACATTTAATTTACAATTTTTCAGACTACGTTTTCATACATTTCAATTTACGCGAACTAAAAACAATACATCGTTATTTCAACTCGATTAATAATTCTTGCTATTCCATCATAAACGAGATTGAATCATTTAACGGGAAAACGTTCAAGGTGACACGTTATTGTTTCAACCGTGTATCAATATTTTAATAATCAGAACTATGGTCGGGATGGGGATATATCTTTTGAAAAGCGAATCGTTCTTCAGCCACTGACGTTCTTTTTTTCTCATTTTTAGCAAAAATCCGACATCTAAGTGTTTGGGACAGAATCGGAATAGTTCGATAGTTTTATCGTTTCTTACGTATTGGCCATAATTTTTCTAGTCGAGTGATGTCGGGTTAAAATAAAAATTGGCATACTATATTTTAGCGAACGTGCGGTAAAAAAATATATCGTTATTTCAACTCTATTAATATTTCTTACGATCTTAACCGGGAAAACGTTCAAGATGACACGTTATTGTTTCAACCGTGTATCAATATTTTAATAATCAGAACTATGGTCGATATAGTGATATATCTTTTGAAAAGCGAATCATTCTTCAGCCATTGACGTCCTTTTTTTCTCATTGTTATGCAAACATCCGACATCTAAGTGTTCGTGACAGAATCGGAACAGTTCGATAGTTTTATCCTTCCGATATCTACTATGTATATGCGCTTTATCGTTTCTTACATTTTGGTCATAATTTTTCTAGTCGAGTGGTGTCGGGTTAAACTAAAAATTGGCATACTATATTTTAGCAACCGTGCGATAAAAAAATATATCGTTATTTTAACTCCATTAATAAATCTTACGATCTTAAACGGGACAATGCTCAAGATGACACGTTATTGTTTCAACCATACACTAATATTTTAAGAATCAGAACTGTGGTCGAGATAACGATATATCTTATGAAAAGCGAATCGTTCTTCAGCCATTGACGTCCTTTTTTTCTCATTTTTATGCAAACATCAGACATCTAAGTGTTCGTGACAGAATCGGATTAGTTCGATAGTTTTATCCTTCCGATATCTACTATGTATATGCGCTTTATCGTTCCTTACGTTTTGGAAGCGACCCGGACCGAGGAAGGGTTACGACTTCGGTGCGACGAGCACAGATGCATTGCCGCAAAGACAGGACCAAGGGGAATCCCCTCGGCGGGGACGCTTGCGGATGTCCCTCGGTGCACGACCCACTTAACGATTTTACGTCGCCTACCGACATATTTTACCGGTCACACATATCTACTATGGCTCCCACACCCCCACATAAGGAGCACGATGTTTACACGAAAGTGCCTCTCCCCCCTCCATTCCTTTCCAACGACATCGACGACGAAGAACGCCGATAAAGCCGAAGGCGATATAAAATCTCGACGCGGTATCTCAAAGAAGAAAGCTCCCGCGATCGTCGATTTTCTTGGTCGTCGTTGTCGATGTTGTCGTGATGCTTCTCGCTCGGCGTGTCATTCTTCCACACGCCATTCCCTCGCATGTTATACGATAACTTCCCGCGCGGGCTGAGTGCACGTTAATGCGAGAGGTGCCAGGATATTCGAGGGGGATGGATTTAATACTAAAAGTTTCTGGCTATGAATATTATAGAGCTCTCACGGGAAGGAGCTTTTGAGCATACCCAATGTGTAATAATTAATCCTGACGCAGCTATTGACAATTCATGAATTTTATATTTGAAAAAATTTAAAGTGCATGTAACCAATTTTCAACGGTGACGCATATTAATTTTTTTGGCAAAAGTGACCTTTAAAGCGGTGACGATGATTCATAAATGGCAATACAAATGTGTACCTTTTAAGCATAGCCGACGTATAATTAATCGTTGCGCAGTTATTGAAAATTCATGAATTTTATATTTAAAAAAATTTAAGGAACATGGAAGCAATTTTCATGAATGACGCATATTAATTTCTTTTTTGCCAAAGTGACCTTTAAACGAGGTCGATGATTCATAAATGGCAGTACCAATCTATACGTTTGAAGCATAACCGAAGTATAATTAATCCTTTCGAGGCTATTGACAAGTCATGATTAAAAAAAAATTAAATTAAGATGCGTGCCGTTAGTTATCAACGGTAAATTATTGTTACGTTCTCGTGGAATAAATAACGCGCGTATTTAGTTTTCGGACAGATATTATTAGTACGATAGCAACTAAACATCTCGAGTACGAACTCAAACGTCTGTTCTCCCTGAAAGTCCGATCAAGACTGTTGTCATCTGATCAATCGACAATCTGTCCGTGTGTCATTTATCATACCGAGCTATTCCGGTCATCTGTGTAACATCGTGTGTCCATCCTCATCTATATATTCGTTACAATATATTAATTTATTTTTGCACGAAAGTGAACTCTAAAGGGTCAATGATGATTCATAAATGGCAATGCCAATCTATACCGGATGAATGCACAAGTATTTGAGTCTTAATAAATCTTCAATACCAAACTCAAATTTATCGGCCTAGGTGATATATTGATTTCCCTTGTTTATTAAAACTACCGAATGCCTTTACTGGTGATTCACGGGTGAATTTCACTTCAGTCCCGATTACCTGTCGCCTGCAAAATGAGATGGTCCTACGGAAACAGCACTCATATACACAATCGAACAAATCGATTTTTAACACATCGATATACCATAATGGGGGCTTTAACAGCTTGTGAACTTCGGCTTAGAGGTAATTGCACAGTTTTTTTTTAATAGAAAATAGAGAATTGTTCGTGCGAGGGGTGCGAGGACAATCGAGACTGATGCATTTAATAGTAAAAGTTTCTGGCTATGAATATTCTAGGGAATTCATGGGGAGCGAGCTTTTTAAGCATACTCGATAGGTAATTAATCACTTCGAGGGTATTGACAATTTATCATTTTTCATTTAACGTGCACGGAGCCAATTTTCATCGATAAGACATATTATTTTTTATTTTTTTGTCACAGTGGGTTTTAAAGGGTCAATGATGATTCATAAATGGCAATACCAAACTCAAATTTATCGACCTACGTGACGCCATACATTTCCCTTGTTTTCCCTTGTTTATTTGGACTACCGAATGCCTCTACGGGTGATTCACGGGTGCATTTCACTTCAGTGCCGATTACCTGTCGCCTGCAAAATGAGATGGCCCTACGGAAACAGCACTCATACACCCGATTGCACAAATCGATTTTTGACAAATCGATGTGCCATGATGACGGTTTTAATGGCTTGTAAACTTCGGCTTAAAGTGGAATAGCACAGTTTTGTTTATTGTTTTTTTATTTTATAAGAAAATAGAGACAAACGTTTTATGTTTCCGTTTCACTGCAGAATTGGGACGTTGCACTGCAAAATTGCGGGGATGAAATCCTTACCCGACCGCGCTTTCGGGCCACGGTTCAATGAGCTTGCGTCCGACTAGGATTGCGAGTCACGAGGCACTGAGCTTAGACACATCGAGGCCACCTAGAACAGCCGGGAAGCCACAGGCACCGATGTGAAGGCTCCAACTTAGAACTCACCCCACACCGAACGGCCCCTCTCCTTTCAACCCCGCTAGCACACAATATTTTCCGCCATTCGTGGGCTTCTGTCGTGCCACAATGCCATGTGCGTTCGAGCTTAATACCTCGTTTCTCGCGTCAAACCTCCACTCGGGGAAGCTTCAATAGTGCGCATAGAAATTTCTCCGGGGGAAAAAAGAAGTCGGCGCTGTCACGGGAACATCATCGATCCGGAAAGTTTCCTAACATTTCCTAAACATGTTGTTGACCTTTAAAAACAATTTCATGCCTCTCGATATCGATATTTCGAAAATTTGCTTTTTGCACTTTAGCGAAGCTCAGTCAGGATTTCATTGACTGACCGACGGCACATGATGAGTCACGACTTATCTTGACATTGTTGCGCAATTCTTAAAAGTCAGCCTGGACGGATAAGCCGCACTGAGAAGAAGAAATGGTTGGATTAATTAACGAAGGCGCGGTGACATACGATCAAATGTGTTATTTGATTGGTACAAAGTAGATAATAATTTCGTACGAAGTTTCGGAAAAATAATTTGGTAAAATCGCAATACGGAGTTTAGTTAAAATAATTTCATAAAATCGGAATACGAAGCATCGAAAAAATAATTTGGTTAAATAAATGACAGACTCGTTTATTCGGGTTTGTAAATAAAAACCTGTGCTTTTATTGCCGTGTCATTAATAATTTTAGTTCTTACTTTTTGTTTGTAAAACTGAAGCCGGTTGGTACGATCGGAAAATTAACAAATAAAAGATTGTAAAGATTTTCGGATAATAAGTTACTGTAAAAAGTGCAAACATTTCTTACTGCATACAACAAAAAAGTTAATTGAATCGACAAATTTTCAATCGCTTGAAGCAAAAAATCATTTAACGAAACAATGCTTTATTTGTACCAAACAACCAACAGCTCGGAACTTATGTCAACGTGACTTTTGGTTAACCCAAACATACTTCTTTCTCCGAGCAAGTTTCCGGAATTCGCTCATTCACCCCTAAATATTAAGGCGTCGACTAAGTCTCGATCTTGAAGGGCTAGCAAACGATCTTGACATTATTGACTTTCGCCTAGTGACTCATCGAACTTAAGTATCGAATCTCGAGGCAATATTGAATACCGCGTAATGGCGTTCGGGTCGTGTGTAACCGGGCCCGTCACGATAGAATAGTGTGGTCGAACTTGCACCAAGTAATCCGACGAAATAATCGACCGTATATCGGACCCGATAGGCGAACCTTGAGAACCTTGACCGAATGCCACGCCGTCTCTCGATACCTACTTTCCGTTATTACATTCATGTATAGATATGTATCATCGATTCATACATATAGATCGGTACTGTATTGAAACATAGTACAGTACAAGATATATGCGCAGACAGATATATGCCTATGAAAATTTGTATAGATCAACGTTTTCTCAGTAGAGAATGGTAGGAGCGTGTTACGTTTCCCACAGATATCAAATCGGACGTATTTTGCCAGCGACGTTATCGGTTCGGCGCGATGGTGCCGCTCGTGTCTGCCACCTCTTTCTTTGCGGTCAGAAAGGTGCTGTTAGTGCACTTGACATACGTCTCTTTTTTCACAAATGTCCACAATTTTTTTTATTTTACCATTTTTTTTTTTTTTTTTTTCGTTGTCCCCCGCTTTTCAAAGTTACTGCCTTATAGCGGGTCGGCTCGGTTGATGCGTAATTACTAAGTCCTCATGTATTTTTATGTCAATTTCTGTTTTTTGTGGTTACGCACCGAGTCAGTCCCCTCATTTTTGCGGCTGCAGCCGACTTCCTCCCGTATCGCATTCGCCTTACAACTAAAATCATAGGGAAACTACAGAAAACCTATATGGCGATACAGTCGGTCACGGATTCGCTTCACGGCACCGGAGTTACGCCCAGTTTCGCCGATAATGTAAACATGGACTACAGCTATATACTTGTGGCACACATGGACAAGTACGCGGGTGCCTCAAGTAGGGAAGAGCGGGGCAAAATGGGGCAGCGGGGCAAAACGGTTCCAATAATTTTTGTATAGTACTGTGGGGCAAAACGGGGCAGAAAATCCAGTTGTATCGATGGGGCAAAATGGGGCGTCAAAATTTTTTTTGGAAAATTGCGTTTTGGCCTATTGTCCCGTTTTGCTCCACTGTCCCGTTTTGCTCCGTTCTCCCCTATATAGCAAGAGCTATGTACGGCCCATATTTTTATTTCTCGGAAATGACGGCACGGGGAATCGAACCCTCGACCTACCGGTGCTCTGGTTTAGAGGCGAGCACGCTAACTGCTAAACCAACGCACTGGTTAACGTTTTTTTAGTTGATAATACAGTTACATGAAAAAAGAACTCGAAATAATGCCTATATAAGCGGCGGTAGTGGTGATTTTCTTACACAATTATCTTCATCAATTTTATATATGCAAACAAAATTTAAGTGCATGAAGTCAATTTTCAATGATAACAAATTGATTTTTCTTTCGTCGAAGTGACCCTTAAAGGGCTAACAATGTTTCGTAAACGGCAATACGAATCTATACCGGATTAATGCAGAAATATCTGTATCTTTATAAATCTTCAATTAAAAACGTTTAATCTACATGTAGCAAACATTTCTTTCACCCAAATGTCCACACTTTTTTATATTTTACGATTCGTTTTAGTTAAAAATACGGTTCGTAGATTTAAAAAAACTGACAAATATTTCTATACAAGCGGCGATAGTGGCGATTCTCTTACCTGATTGAGACATCGAAATTTTGGTCAGTGTTTTCTTCGTTAGTCAGTCGTAAGAACAGTCCTTTGCAGACCCGTGGAATCAGCCCCGGATCTTCCTGCAAGGGAAGAGACAATGTTATTTGAACTGCCTTTCGGGTCAAACTTTGCCGGCTTTTGGGTAATCGAGGTTAATGATTTTATCTTTTTTTTAAATGAAATAAAAATGAATAAATAAATAAATATTCTCGTTAAAATTATACTTATTGTGTGTATATAGTTACACATATATATTTAATCAAATATATCGTTATACGACTTATCGAGTCGTATTCGTACTTGAAGTACTAAAAAGTACTTGTGGACTTTCAGTACGTACTTGACGTACCGAACGAGCTATGCATTTTAAGTAAAAAATGGGATATCGACTGATGTGAAACGAAACTGCGTATCCCAGACCACTCAACAAATTTGAAACGATGCGACAAACGCCCTTCCGCTTCTTATCAGGCGACGCATAGACGGACATGGTGCCGAACATCAACACACGAGACACCTGATTAAATCGGGAAAATGTATAGGTAATTCGATAATCGCGTGCATTAGCGCTGAAATTCGAAGCCAACGCAGTTCAACGAAATCCGTTACCGTTAATACAATATCGACGTAACGCAATACAACGTGCGACAACGAGCGCATTTCCACTCGCGAGTCTTCTATAACGTTCACATGATTGACAATTATTACATCGATTAAATAATAGCGTTTGATAATGTTCGTCCTTTGTCGTTTATAATATTCGTAATGTGTTATGGAAAAGCTCACGACCATTCATTGACCCTCATCTGTTCAGTTTAATTAGAATTTAGCAAATGGCATAAAATGAAACAAAAAAAAATAAAAAATGCATCGGCTTCTTCTTCTGTATGCGAAAAATAAGATATTCATAGAATTTTCCGATGCACCTTCGAGCCCATCATAGTGTAGGTCTTCCCCGATGCACTTTGACCGTACGCAACCAGACAGGAATTGTAGCCTTTGAAGAGAGCGTCGAGAACCGACACGCCGAGCGTCTCGTAGATCTTCGTCTGGCTCGCATAATTCTCGCTCCCTGGCTCGGACGAGTCGAAGCAATAGTTGAAGCCGTATCTTCGCGTGCGCTCGCGGCTGTCGCCCGCCTTGCTCGAGGAAACTTTGAGATTCGTCAGTGAAACGACTTTCGGCTCGGTGTGAACGACGATTTCCGAACCGGTCAGATGAATTTCCCTGCGACAGCAAAAAAAATTATGTCATGTTAATAAATTTTGTATTCATTTTTCAATGGTATTTTTTAGAATAAGCTCGTGTCGGGCGCATTTTTGTGGACCGGGATTCCGCTACGTCGACACTCCCACATTTAAATTCACGTATCATTTGAACCCGGAGAGAATGTTCGAAGAATATTAAACGTTTATCGATACGCGAACGATTATCAATAGCGTGGATATCACGCACCGAAGAGCATTTATTCGGTTCCCGATATGATTAATATTCAATGAGACACAGCGATTTCCATACCAGCGATTCAGATCGGAGAACACCGGGTCAAACGGGGAAGCTATGAGATAAAAGCCGTTCGGATGAGTATGGAGTTATAAATTTACTGTTTATTAAAAAAATCTCGAAATTCGTAATAATTAGGAGAGAAAAATTCGAATCACAACCTCTTATACACTTCCTTTTTTAATGATAGATTAATAAAGAATATCGCTGCTACTTATAACTACAGATTCCCCTGTCCATCCTTTCGCCAATCAAGCCTCTTAAGGTTGCTGCGCGGCACACTAGTCAAATGAGTGCAACATTTTTACAATTTTTTCATTCAAAATTGTATGCATTCATTGAGAGTAAAGGACGTTGAGTTGTATTATTGCATGTATCCTCAATCAAGAGAAATATCAATCGCGATGGTCTTGCAAGAACAACAACGGGTAAATGCAAATTTCCACGACTGTACGTTCTTGTTGGGTTAAGAAATAAAATCCGTATTTTGTTACCGATTTTAATTAAACCTCGGCGCATTTCATTTTTTAAACTTTGCTCTCTGGATTCACCCAGTAGATTTTTGTAGGTATGACTCGGCTACCCGTTAATAAGTAAATAATTGTGAAAGTTTAGCACTGGTTTAAATAGTGTTCCATGCAGTAGCTACCTTAAGGCCATAAATTTCATCTATACCTGCATTGGCCATATTTTACATACCTCACTAACAGACATTTTCCGCCGTTTCATAGGAGTATTCCAGATCTCATTTTCATGCGGGTTTCCTTCGTTGTTTTATGATACTATAGCTGTCATTCTGCGTCGTAACGTAGTATCTACGACACAGCGGACCAGGCTCGAGGTGCTAAAAGAAGCGGTAACGGCCTTTTCCCGACACTCGCCGCGAATTGAATATCTCCTTCCGGGAATGTTGAGGAGTTTGGGGTTCGGAAAGATAAGGCGAACGAGACAGAGCAGTTTCTTCACAGGAACAATACGACATTGTTCTTTGAGAAGCTTATTTTCGACGCAACAGCTTAGCGTACGAATGCCATTATTTCTCAGATGCATACACTTTATGCAATACTTCATATCTGTAACCCGCTGGAATGTCGCTCGACAGCATCGCATGACGCGCCTGATGCTGTCACAGCAACAGTGCGAATGTACTCTAGAAACTCCGAAAGTAGAGGCGGCTTCAAGTTCTGCGCCCCCGTTAGTATTCGAATATGCAGAGGAAAATTCTGCAACAGAGCGAATGTACTCTAGAATCGTCGAAAGTGGAACCGTCTTCAAGTTCTTCACCCCCGTTAATTCGAATATGCAGAGGAAAATTCTGCTACAGTGCGAAAGTACTCTCGAATCGCCGAAAGTGGAACCGTCTTCAAGTTCTGCGCCCCCGTTAATTCGAATATGCAGAGGAAAATTCTGCAAGAGAGCGAATGTACTCTAGAATCGTCGAAAGTGGAACCGTCTTCAAGCTCTTCACCCCCATTAATTCGAATATGCAGAGGAAAATTCTGCTACAGTGCGAAAGTACTCTCGAATCGCCGAAAGTGGAACCGTCTTCAAGCTCTGCGCCCCCGTTAATTCGAATATGCAGAGGAAAATTCTGCTACAGTGCGAAAGTACTCTCGAATCACCGAAAGTGGAACCGTCTTCAAGTTCTGCGCCCCCGTTAATTCGAATATGCAGAGAAAAATTCTGCAACAGAGCGAATGTACTCTAGAATCGTCGAAAGTGGAACCGTCTTCAAGTTCTTCACCCCCGTTAATTCGAATATGCAGAGAAAAATTCTGCAACAGTGCGAATGTACTCTAGAATCGTCGAAAGTGGAACTGTCTTCAAGTTCTTCACCCCCGTTAATTCGAATATGCAGAGGAAAATTCTGCTACAGTGCGAAAGTACTCTCGAATCGCCGAAAGTGGAACCGTCTTCAAGTTCTGCGCCCCCGTTAATTCGAATATGAAGAGGAAAATTCAAACTGCAAATTCGAGCTCGAACTGTTTTCCGAGGTGCTTTGCTCAGACGACGACTATAAACGTGTTCATGTAACTCATTACTTGCACACTCTCACTTGCTTTTGTACAATTTTTTTTTGTAAAAAGGGCCTTGTCAGTGTACAAAAATAGAATAAAATAATTAAAATAATTGTTGGTTTCGCATGTGTCCGGTGAATCTGTTCGGTTTCCAATAATGTGTCAGCCAATAAGGACTTTGCAAAAAAGCCTGAAATAATGGCCGATCAGTTTCACCGGAGCGGATCGGGATCCTGCTATTTGAATACATCTCGCTCCTCCATCGGTACTCCATCGTGCCTATGTGCGCAGCTCCCAACTTTATTCGTACAGCCCGAACTTTCGAGAGTTAGGGAAGATAATTGAGTGAATTGCGAAATTGAGAACTTGCAATAGTGCCTGAGAATTGAGTTAATGGAGAGTCAACAAAACGGTAGAGACACGAAGGGGTGTAAGGAACAGACTTCCGGTACGGGATATCGGCGTTCCCGATTCGCAGTTCGCCGATCGATCCGATATCGAAAATAACAAGAACTTTGCGCTTCGAAAAGCGTAGGAATAACGAGTTCGGAGTGGTTTGTAGTTTTCCATCACCATTCGTCGATGTTCGAACTATGTTTAGAATGGGCAATTTCAATAGCTCATCCATTCGCCATACAGTGGATGCAGTCTGCATGCTTTCTCGCTGCTCTCTCCTTCTGGCGCTTCTCGTCACCTGCAGAAGCTTCTCCGCACGAGCCGATGATATTTTGGACCGGACGTGAGTGTGGTCTCGTTGTTTCTGTTGGAGTCGTTAAGCCGTCGAGCGGGATTTTTGTCCCTGTATAGTCGCGCCGGTTCTACAATCTTACGAGTCTCGGCTTAGGGTGCGCTAAACTTCCATGCTGGGGAAAGTATATAAGTATATATGGGAGTGTTGAACATCTTAAGTCGTTGTTGTCGCATTTGACACAAGTGTATAAGTGTACAAGGGAGCGCAGGGCAGAACGGACTATTTTTACCAATTTTTCTCGGATCAAAAAGAAAGTCTCGACCCGGGGCAAAATGGACCAAGCTTTATTCTGTCATGGAGTTCCGTTTCGCTCCGTTCGGCCCTAGAGATAAATATCGGGTGATAATGAATGGATATTGTAGAAACAATGACAGACTTTGGCCATAATGTTATTAACTAATCTAATTTAATCTAAGCTCATCTAATTTGACTTGTTGACAAGCTAGTATTCTTGGGGTCGTTAAGCCGTAGAGTGGGTTTTAATGTGTGTATAGTTGCGCCGGTCCTACACTCTTAAGACTTTCGGCTTAGGGTGCGTGAAACTTCCAAGCTGGGGAAAGTATATATATAAGTATACAGGAGTGTTGAACATCTTAAGTCGTTGTTGTCGCATTTGACATAAGTGTATGAGTGTACAAGGGAGCGCAGGGCAGAACGGACTATTTTTACCAATTTTTCTCGGATCAAAAAGAAAGTCTCGACCCGGGGCAAAATGGACCAAGCTTTGTTCTGTCATGGAGTTACGTTTCGATCGGATCAGCCCTAGAGATAAATATCGGGTGATAATGAATGGATATTATAGAAACAATGACAGGCTTTGGCCATAATGTTATTAACTAATCTAATTTAATCTAAGCTCATCTAATTTGACTTGTTGACAAGCTAGTATTCTTGGGGTCGTTAAGCCGTAGAGTGGGTTTTTAATGTGTGTATAGTTGCGCCGGTCCTACACTCTTAAGACTTTCGGCTTAGGGTACGTAAAACTTCCAAGCTGGGGAAAGTATATATATAAGTATACAGGAGTGTTGAACATCTTAAGTCGTTGTTGTCGCATTTGACACAAGTGTATAAGTGTACAAGGGAGCGCAGGGCAGAACGGACTATTTTTACCAATTTTTCTCGGATCAAAAAGAAAGTCTCGACCCGGGGCAAAATGGACCAAGCTTTGTTCTGTCATGGAGTTACGTTTCGATCGGTTCGGCCCTAGAGATAAATATCGGGTGATAATGAATGGATATTATAGAAACAATGACAGGTTTTGGCCATAATGTTATTAACTAATCTAATTTAATCTAAGCTCATCTAATTTGACTTGTTGACAAGCTAGTATTCTTGGGGTCGTTAAGCCGTAGAGTGGGTTTTTAATGTGTGTATAGTTGCGCCGGTCTTACACTTTTAAGACTTTCGGCTTAGGGTGCGTGAAACTTCCAAGCTGGGCAAAGTATATATATAAGTATACAGGAGTGTTGAACATCTTAAGTCGTTGTTGTCGCATTTGACACAAGTGTATAAGTGTACAAGGGAGCGCAGGGCAGAACGGACTATTTTTACCAATTTTTCTCGAAACAAAAAGAAAGTCTCGACCCGGGGCAAAATGGACCAAGCTTTATTCTGTCATGGAGTTCCGTTTCGCTCCGTTCGGCCCTAGAGATAAATATCGGGTGATAATGAATGGATATTATAGAAATAATGACAGACTTTGGCCATAATGTTATTAACTAATCTAATTTAATCTAAGCTCATCTAATTTGACTTGTTGACAAGCTAGTATTCTTGGGGTCGTTAAGCCGTAGAGTGGGTTTTTAATGTGTGTATAGTTGCGCCGGTTCTACACTCTTAAGACTTTCGGCTTAGGGTGCGTGAAACTTCCAAGCTGGGGAAAGTATATATATAAGTATACAGGAGTGTTGAACATCTTAAGTCGTTGTTGTCGCATTTGACACAAGTGTATAAGTGTACAAGGGAGCGCACGGCAGAACGGACTATTTTTACAAATTTTTCTCGAAACAAAAAGAAAGTCTCGACCCGGGGCAAAATGGACCAAGCTTTGTTCTGTCATGGAGTTACGTTTCGATCGGTTCGGCCCTAGAGATAAATATCGGGTGATAATGAATGGATATTATAGAAACAATGACAGACTTTGGCCATAATGTTATTAACTAATTTAATTTAATCTAAGCTCATCTAATTTGACTTGTTGACAAGCTAGTATTCTTGGGGTCGTTAAGCCGTAGAGTGGGTTTTAATGTGTGTATAGTTGCGCCGGTCCTACACTCTTAAGACTTTCGGCTTAGGGTGCGTAAAACTTCCAAGCTGGGGAAAGTATATATATGAGTATACGGGAGTGTTGAACATTTTATGTCTTTGTTGTCGGATTTGAGACAAGTGTAAGGGAGAACAGGGCAGAACGAACTATTTTTACCAACTTTTCTCGGGACAAAAAGAAAGTCTCTTCCGGAGCAAAATGGTTACGGGGCGAGCCTATTTTGTTATGGAATTCCATTTTGCCCCGCTCTGCCCCAGAGATAAACATCGGGATAAAATTCATCAATATTCTATAAATAATGACAGAACTTTGGCCATAATGTTATTTCTGATTTGACTTGTAGACAAGCTAGCACCGCGTGCCTTGGTGCGGTCGTTTCATCTCCATTCTGCTTCCATCCTTCTAAATATAGATAACGGGGGGGCTCCGTGTCTGAATACGAGAAGCTGCACCGAGCGTGGCTCTCCGGACCGGCGACGAAACTCCATTCAAGAAGAAGGGCGATAAAAACGTTTGAGAACGACATCGTTTAAAGAAAAATAATCTACGGCTCTCCTCTTCACCTCAGCGAATGGAAATCTAAGCTAGAAGTGTTGCCAAGGGTGCTTTGAACTCTGACACCAACAAAAACAATCATTCCTCTTGTACAGCCTAATGGCGATGAAATACTGTAATCATCGTAAATTGTTATTGCTATAGTTTGGAAAGCGCCGAAGTTCTTGTAATTTTCAATAATGCATGTTCAATAAACCTTGACCTTGTTTCGTCGGACCTTCGTCGAAATTCCAGGCACATGCGTGGTGATCACCGGGTTGGGAGTCCGCGCACCGCCGACAGCCTCCCTGCCGCCATTTTCGAAGCAACCCTTATTACGTGCAAGCCAGAAAGGCTTTCATGCCGTTCAAAATAATATGAAAGGTCTATCGATATATTTAAAAAAATCTTATTGATTGGCTGAAATCGATTAGAATTCAATAGTAGTACGATTGGATGTAGTCACCGTTCGGAAATCGGGCGAACCCTCACTGCAACCTTGATATTTGCCATTCGGACGTCTTCCTCAACGGCGATGGAGCTTCTACCGTTCGTCCAGCTACATCATCACCGTCTCACCGCACACCTTGTCGATTAGTTGGCATTGATTGACTGTCCGACCGGTCGCATCTTTAACGTTTCACGCGCCGCACAACATACGTGGCGAACGATGGATGTTAAAAACAAAATAATAATGACCGAGAAATTGAAAATTTCGAGGGAAACAATCTCAGACGGAAATCGATGGTGAACTATGAGAAAACGAAGATGTAAGTGCAGAGACGCGTGTGCGTTCGCTTGATGAGCGCACGTGTTGTACTGCTGGTGCGATGAAAATACCCTCGAGTCGCTGCCGAGTGGCCGAAGTCAACTCATGGTTTACCCCACCCTGAGAACAGCTGAGCCTTGCATTGGAAGCGCTTTTGCTGGCATGTGGAAAGTGAGCGTAAGCCAGTAGAAGCGAAACTTAACTGGACTCCGAACTTGGCTGCTACTCCTGCTACGAGCACTGTCATGCTATCTTCTTTTAATGAAGGCCGAAAGGAAGAACCGAATTTTAAGAAATAACGCCGCCCATTTCTTCGTCCTCTACTTAGTCTATGTGAACGATGAGCTTATGATGCCAAGCGGGAAAGCAAGAAGATGGATTCCAGTGCTGTGGTCAGGCTTTTGATCATTGCCAAATTTTAAGAAATAACGCTGCTCATTTTATCTGCCATCTACTTAGTCCATATGAACGATGAGCTTATGATGCTTATAATGCATCGGTTCTTAACCTGGGGTCCATGGATCCCCAAAATACACAAGGGACCCCCTGTGGACCCCCAAGGTTAAGAACTACTGTTATAATGACTTTCCAAGCGGGAAAGCAGGAAGATAGAGTGCAGTGCTTATGGCCAGGCTTTTGATAATAGCCGAATTTTAACAAATAACGCTGGTCATTTCTTCCGCAATCTACTTAATCCAAATGAACAGTGAGCTTATGATGCTTAAATGACTTTCCAAGCAGGAAAGTCGGGAGGTGGAATGCAGTGCTTTTGGTCAGGCTTTTGATCATAGCCGAGTCGTAAGAAATATCGCTGCTCCTTTCATCGCCATCTACTTAGTCCATATGAACAGTGCGCTTATGACGCTTATAATGACTTTCCAAGCAGGAAAGCAAGAAAATGGATTGAAGTGCTTTGGTCAGGCTTTTGATCGTAGCCGAATCGTAAGAAATAACGCTGCCCATTTCATCGCCATCTAGTTAGTCTATATGAACGATGAGCTTATGATGCTTATAATGGCTTTCCATGCAGGAAAGCAAAAAGATGGAGTGCAGTGGTTTTGGTCAGGCTTTTGATCACAGCCTTATTTTAAAAAATAACGTTGCTCACTTCATCACTTTCTACTTAGTCCATACGAACGATGAGTTTATGATGCTTATTATGACTTTCCAAGCGGAAAAGCAAGAAAATAGATTGCAGTGGTTTGGTCAGGCTTTTGATCATAGCCGGATTTGGAGAAATACCACTGCTCATTTCATCGCCATTTACTTAGTCCATATGAACGATGAGCTTATGATGCTTATAATGGCTTTCCATGCAGGAAAGCAAAAAGATGGAGTGCACTGGTTTTGGTCAGACTTTTCATCACAGCCTCATTTTAAGAAATAACGCTGCTCACCTCATCATCATCCACTAAGTCCATACGAAGAGTGGACTTAGGACGCTTATAATGACTTTCCAAGCGGGAAAGCAGGAAGGAGTGTTGCGCTTTTGGTCAGGTTTTCGATCACAGCCAACTGTTTTAAACACAACGTCACTTTATACTATAATAATATAAACAATATGACAGCGACGTATACGATATACGTATGAATATGTATATCCGTCAAAAGAAGAGCATTATGAAGGAGAGGAAGGGGATTTAACGTCTGTACAAGCGTTGATCGTTGTGGCGTGCAAATTTGCAGAGTACTCGTGTCCTCGTGTGTTGTAGCTTCTAACGCAGTGGCCTCGAGGGCATCGCTTTTAAAATTCCGCTACATGAAACGAGGACCTCCGAGTTAACTTCGCTATTCTCTCTTCCACGACTATTCTTCGTTCATCGCCTGTAGCACGGTGAAGTACGAGAACGATGTGCTCAGTACCTGAAAAAGGCAGAATCAACATCAATGCCCGTGGACAAGTAAGGACCCCGAGTCTGCCTTAAATCTGAAGAGTCACGGTTAAAAAAATTGTGTTTTTTCACACCACAGACCGTATATTTCAGTCCACACTAATTGATGCTTACCGAAGTGAAACTCTGCAGTGACATGTCATAGAACTTGGCCGCGGTAATTTTCGATGGTACTGTTGTCCTGAGCATCAGTATTCTCAGGCTTTTGCTGAAAGAGCTACCGACCCAGTCCGCCGCGAAAGCTGAGTCGCCCACTGCCGCGCTCTGTGTTCATTAAAGTACTGCGGTTACAAGTGCTCGCTATATTTCATATTTAAAAATGCATTAACATTTATGTGCACTGTAAACAAATTCTTATGAAATTTAATTTACTGGTAGTGGAAGTTTTTATGCATAAACTCGTATAATGTGATAAATTTCATAAACATTGAATTGAATAAACATTTATAATATTAAATTTTATAAATATTGAATTGATAAAATTAAGATTAATTACTTTTATAATTATTCTTTATTATTTATTATTAGTATTGTTATTTACTGACAATATTAATTAATGTTACATACATGAATTATTTCATACTTTTTGAAGATACTTTTTTATGAACCACGTTTTTGTTTGTACTTTTTTTTACAAATATTTTGTATAAAAACTTCCAGTTCAGGACATAAAATTTACAATTTTTTTTTACAGTTTGGATCCACCTCAACTATCAGCTGCTGACCACTGATACTGAATAAAAACAGTTCTAGTATAGCGGAGTTCAAGAATGAGCAGTACTTCATGAGTCGACCCTTGTCCGCGACCATCTGAAAATAACAAGTGTCAGAAATTTGTTTTGTCCAAATGGTCGTTTTTTTAATGCACTGGTTTCGAAGAGACTGCGAGCAGAAATGGGTGACGACTTTGTAACCGGTCATTTTTTCCGTCAATAGACTGTCACGTGAGCGTCAATTGACCGGTCCAGAAATGATCGCACTGTGATAACAGCGACAGTAACTCAAACATCAAAAATCAACAAACATCAAAATTAACAGAGTACCAATCTCGTCAGTTATAAAAAATAAAGTTTCTATTCATTTTTTAATATTGTTTCATTGGTGAATTAATTGATAAAAAATGAAAATATGGTCGATTACGAAGTCAACGAGGAAGAAAAATTTGTTTGAAATCAACCTATACTGCTAAAAAGTTGACCAAACTTGTGACAAAAAAAATTCAAACGCTTAGTTTCCAACTAGACAGATGTTTTTCGCTGTTTTGAACACATTTGTGACGCTGAACAAAAATGATGGTCATGGCACAACAAAGATCTTCTGGAATAAAAAAAGACGGTCAATTGACGGTCACATTTTGGTCAATTGACATTTAAAAAAATGACCGTCACGGCACATTTCTAACTGCGAGGTTCACGGACACTTCGGCGCAGGCGCGTGCAAGGCAGAAAAAATTGCTAACGGTGTCTGATAACACTGTGCGGTAATGAACAGATAACCCACCGACGTTATCTGGAAACCGGCGCAGCATACTAAGCCAGTGCTAATGACGAACTGTCCGAGGGCGAGAACGTTTATTATTCTTTCCAGAGCGTCAGCGAACCTGCAGTAATAATTGTTAAAAATAATTATCCAGTATATAGGCATAAACCAATGCACGAGACACAATCCAGATTCGTAAGATTTTTGTATTGCTCATACTTGATGGCGTCCTGATGACGCTTGACACAATCGATCATAGCGGCGTTGCACTCGGGATCGTCGCTCCTGAGGGCCTCCAATCGCTTCTGCAACATCGTGAACCTCGCGGCTCCGTGCATCGTGGAAACGAGATTGAAGCTTGTCGCACTGGCGATCGTCGTTCCGCTCAAACCACCTGCAAGCGCCGTACACACGTAGAGATACTCGTAGTGCGGAGAAGAAATTTGATTCTCGAAGATGTAGCCACGAAAAGGTAGGATTCTTTCTTCGTAATGGAGAATCACTATCTGCGCACGTAAGGTTCAGATTTCGTAGGTACCTCGCTGATAACGAACAAATCACGCGTATATAACAAACATCCCGATTTTTTTCCCTGGTGCTGTGGTCGATGTGACAAATTATCCAGTATTTCGACGGCTACGTACGATAGATGAGATGGGGAGAGTTTGATGGTAATTTCGGATTATTGCTATGAATAGTTAGTATTAATTGACATTGTTTATTATAATGATTGTAAATGTTCTTGTATCAAACGATTTACTTAAGCAAAAATAATTTGATGATTATAGAAAATAAAGTTTCTGAAAAGGGCCAACATCCTCATGGCCGAAAGGTAAAACGAAAAAGAAGGGAAGTACGCGTTTATTTCACCTTTGAAACGTAGCCGTCGAAATACTGGATAAATCCGATATTATTTATTTATTTATTTATTTATTTATTTATTTATTTATTTACGGGACAAATCCTGTGTGATAAGATTCTTACATACAAGTCTGAGCATATTATTTAAACAAATTATCTTACATCCAGCATCGGAACGAGCATGAACATCCCGAGAGTCAGTAGCACAGTGATTATGAATTGCTTGGCGAGCATGAAGGACATGTGGCACTTTTCCTTCAGCACAAGCAGGTCCTCGGGCGTCGCCTCGACCCAATCCTTTCTCATAGTTTCAACTGCGTACACCATGTCTTCCCGATGAACCGTATAGTTGACTATGCGCACGAAACTCATAAACAATGCGGACGCAATGAGTGCACATTCGGTTGCAGTGTCCAAGTCCTCAAAATTTCTTACGACATCGGCGGTAACGATACAAGATATTGTACCGCTGATGAGAAGCATCAAGATTCTGTGACAGACACTCAAGTGCTCTTGGATCGTGCTGTGATCGCGATCCAAAGGCCATATCGAGACCAATCGGGAAACTATTGCGATAGGTTTGATCAAGCGCTCGAACTCTTCGCCACCGGACGTGTGGACGTTCATAATGAAGTCGCGGGAGACCTCGGACAAAACGACAGTGGATTCCCGGCGTTCTGCGCACGTACTGGCATCGGCACGGATAAGGTGCGCGATCGAGCAGCACCTCGTGGAAAATTCATACATCAAATGCACACCTTCCTGCAGCGCGGAAGGGATAATGCCTGATGTTTAAAACTTTATAACTACGGGATAGGAAGTTGGAGCCATTAGATAGAAGTTCGGTCTGTGGTAACCGTGCAATTTCTATCCAAACGGCTGGGGATGTAGAGGGAGGGTTGTCGGAGGTGGGCCGGAAAACTCCTGCGTCGCCGCAGGGAACTTCACGTTCGGGTGGAATCTTTTTGCTCAACCTGATAATCAGGAGTGCATTCACAAGTGGATGAACCGAGGCTTTTGCATCATTGGATGATAGTTCGATTGGATGTTAGACCTATTATTCAATAGCGGGAATATGTGATATCTTCTATTGGAAGTTGAAACTGTACGACTATAGAGGGTGAACTATAAGGGGCGAAAGTGGTAGGTCGATGAATCTATGGAGAAAGTTCGTACGGATGTTCGGGAATCAACGTAATGAGCTGTTTCATCCGATACTTTAGATCGAGAAAGACTGTTCATGAACTAATTTTCAGATTAGTTACGACAGTGGCGTATCGCATCACCTTGTGTTTAAGCTTTAATCACAAGGTGTGTGCTTTAACCCTCAGATTTGTGCTTTTAGCTCTCTGTGTTTCTGTTAACTGCACACCGGAAATATCGGTTTGTATGATGTGTCGCTTTCGAAACATGTAACTCTATCTTTCTTACAACGACGTAACTTACTCCTTCTATGAACTTCTTTATTTGAAGCTTCACGTCGTTGAACAACTGCTGGTATAGAGGAGCCGACTCACTTGGTCTTCCACTTAACCCATAATCGATCACTTACCCGTCTGCCGACACTCGCTCGCTTCTGGTTGAGTAAACAAATAAGTTTTCCGGAGCGGAAGTGACGTATTTCAAAGAATAAGATTTCCAAACCGGAAGTAACATAGTCCCGCATCGACGTCACTTCCGGTCGAAAAATGAGATTCTCAAACCATAAGTGACGCTGCTTAAACTATTAATTAAAAGGTAAATTCCTTTTTTTCTAATTCCGTATTTTTAAGAGGAAGTGACTTTACACGTAAAGTCATGTGACGGGGCCATGAGTGTGAGAGAGATAGTTGCAATTTTCAAATTAACTTTATTCAATGGTGTTAATTTTTTTGAGAAAAGAATGAATTGGGGCCGCATCCGAAATTACCGTGTGCATCCGGCTCGAATTTGCTTTTTCCTCAAAAAAATTAGCACCCTTGAGAAAAGTTCATTACAGTTTTCATTACCGACCGCGATATTTCACTTCCTTTTAAGGCCTTAGCTTCTGTGTGCCATCTAGTCAATCTACCAATACTCTCGTATCAATTTTTTGAGACTCTCGTATCAATTTTTGTCGACTTTCAATTACTTGTAAAGTTCCCGGCTGCAGCTGCTGTTACCCCTCATACTGTATCGTGATATTTGTATTCGATACTTTGAGCACGAACACCAATCCTCAGAAATTAGACCTCCCGCTCAACGGTTTCAATGCGCCAGTTAGTGCACAGCAGGCGGTCACCCATCCAAGTTCTGACAGCGAACGATTCAGCTTGACTCTGGGGACCACCGAAGCCGTACACCATACGCGCATCCACCGCTGTCGGTAAGGTAAATTCCGTTAAAAGCAGCCTTGCAGCGTTATCTTCTCGTATATAATATCAATGCTTTAAGGGCATGTGTTACAGACTCAGTCGGTAACAAATCGCCTTCCCTATTTTCTTCAAACCGATTGATACGACGAGCAAAAGCAAATTAGGTTTTCATACTTATAATTATTGACTACAAAAACCTAATTTGATTTTGGTCGAAGCATCAACCATCACGGAGAAAATGGGGAAAGCTATTTGTTACCATCGGAGCATCGATACGTGTGTGTCACATGCCCTTAATAAGCCACAGAGTCAGAAAACGCCGGTAGGTTAGCTGCGGCTTTCTTCTTGATCCATCGCGCCCGCGTTATCACCGAAGCGAAACGACATCGCGTCCAATGTTCCCAAGGCTAGCTGGCGCCGGCCTCAGAATGCATTTTTTTCCTCAATAAATCGGTCATCCGCCGCAGCGGAATTTATATTCGCTTGATTTATCCGTCAAAGACGGTAGTTTTTGCTCGATGTAAAAAAAAAAATACACGTAAAGACGACAGACAAGTTTGTACCGTATCTTCGTTGCGTTTCTTCCCAGCGTCGGGAAGACGATACGTCGCTCGTGAAAAAACTCGCGTAACAGTGGATTAGTAAAATTGTTTAATTAACAACGCAACAGTGCCAGGCCATATATCAACACCGAGGCGTAAACGTTGCCTGAAAGATAAGTAAACGGTTATGTCACTGGTAAGAGGATGCATCACGAAGCGACGGCAGTACGCGAAGTTTTAACATGTCGTGAAGTATGAACGACAACATGAGTCGTCTGAGGGGTCGCACGTCGTTGACGATCATTCTAATGATCGTCTTCGCCCTTCTGGTAATAATGTATCATTTGTTGAGCAGCGAAGTCGAAGACGCGTCCTCGTCGAAGAGCAGCGCACGTCTCCGAATAGAGGAAGCTTATCCACTCTCCGAACTAACGGAGAATCCGTTGGACATAGCGAGAAGACAACAGCACGAGGCGCAGATCATCGGAAGACTGCAGAGCGGCGAACAGTACAAGAGCTCCGAGAGAGTCAAGTACGACAGATTCGACAGAAACAACGCACTCTTCAAGGGTCACAAGATCGTCCACCTCGATCTCAAAGGCGCTCCACCCGTAGTCGACTACTACAGCGAACTTCTCAGTCTGCTGAACAAACTCGGAGCTACCGGTATCCTGCTCGAGTACGAAGACATGTTTCCATTCCAAGGAGAGATCAGAAACATCAGCGCCGCAAACTGCTATAGCAAAGCGGATATAGAAAAAATTTTGCGCATCGCGGAAGAGAACGATCTTATTGTAATACCGCTTATTCAAACATTCGGTCACTTGGAGTTTCTTCTTAAGCTGGAAAAGTACAAAGACTTCAGGGAAGTCTTCAGATATCCGCAGGTGATATGTCCGACTTACAACGGCACGCTGCCGCTGATCTACCGGATGATCGACCAGGTGGTCGAGGCTCATCCGAACATTAAGCACCTGCACATCGGCGCCGACGAGGTTTACCACTTGGGCGAGTGCTCGCGATGCCTGGAGACCATGGCGAAGAACCAGTGGGGCAAGCGTCAGTTGTTTCTCAGTCATGTCACCAAAGTCGCAAATTATATAAAGGACAAGTATCCGGAGCTGACGATTCTTATGTGGGATGACGAATTCAGAGAAATTTCACCTTTGGAGATACGCGAGAGCGGTCTGAACAAGCTTGTCGAGCCAGTCGTGTGGAAGTACACGACAGATCCGGGAGCTTCACTGACCGACCAGCTATGGGAAAGTTACGCTGCGGTTTGGCCATCTGTCTGGATCGCCACAGCTTTCAAGGGTGCAACTGAACCTGATCGATATTACACCGATATTTCTTATCATTTAGAGAATCATCAGAGATGGCTGGAAATAATAAGCAAATATTCGCGTCAGATACAATTCAAAGGTGCGATGCTCACCGGCTGGCAGAGGTACGATCACTTCAGTGTACTCTGTGAACTGTTGGCCTCTGGGATTCCTTCGCTGGCAGTTAATCTTGCAGTTCTCCAGAGTTCGACGCTCAACAGCTTTCCTGTTGACTTGCCCGTTCACGTCTCCGCCGCTCTGGGCTGCGAGATTTCGGTGTCTCTGAGCATACCCGAACCACAGTATGGATGGACAAAGTGCAGCTTTCAAGGTGTGAAAATATACGCAGCTACGCTGAGGCTTTACTCGCTTCAGCAAGAATTGAACAGGATGGAGGAGGACAATACCTTCAAGGGTTGGCTCAAGCCTTACAACATAAAACACGTCTTCTCCAGTCCTAGCCATGTGGAACGAGCAGTCGCCGAGCTGGACAGACACAAAATGGAGATACTTTATATCGAGAAGGAGATGCGCGAAGCTATGGATGGCATATACGACAGCTACACCGTTGATGAATGGCTGGAAACTTACCTGGTACCGCTCAACGAAAAAGTAACGAACCTGTGGGAAGCCAAGGAGAAGATACTGGACAAATACGAGTGGCCCCGCAGACCACTGACGAGACACGAGTTGTAGTGCACGAAACTTTTTTCACCGAGCTTCCCACTACTCAACGATACTCTTCCAGCATTTGGTTCGATAGAAACTCTTTAAGCTCTCGGAGACACTCCGAGACACGATATTTACCATGCCGCTTTTACGATTCGATCGTTCACGCGATAACGATGTTAGTCGCAATTTTATTCAATATGTTTGTACAAATTTTCACGTCGAGCCGCGCACATTACTAATCGAAACATATAAATTTTTCACCGAAAACTTTATTCTCAGAAATAGCTCGAAAAGAAATTTGATACTTCCGAAGAAAAGAAATTTTACTGTTTAAATGTCTGTTATGGATGATAGGGTAAATCAGTCAATAAAAACCATTGATCGACCTTCTTAAAGGGGCTACATGTGCTTGAAATCTTGGAAAAAAAGTATGATTATTATCCCAGATTATTGTAAAAATCTCTGCGTATCAAAGAAATTCGTAATGAATTACGTTATTTAATTATTTATTGCGCTCTTGAAAAGAGTAACTGGACATTGAAATCATCGGTGCAGGATGATTTCAATGTTCCGGTTCAAATTAGTATTTCAGCAATGAAACTGGTTGAACCAGTGTTCTATACGAAAAAATAACTCTAGATAACGTTAGTAAAATTTTTATCTAAGGTAAAATATTTATTGGAAGAATTAATTGCAAACCGAGTAATCATAATGTATATTGTCGGAAAAAAATTAGTATTTGAAGCGAACTGCTTTTTTAGTTATCTTTCTCAGTGACTGCGAAGCAGAGTATAAATATATTACGAAAATATATAGAAAATAATTATAAATGGCTTAGTGATCTATTTTTGGCTTACATCAGCCTGCGGGAAATCAGTACTTCTTCCAACGTTTCAGGCACAAGTTGTGTCACTTTACGGTTGAACAATCGGGAAAAGCAATCGAAAAATGCATTGAAGACGTATTGTACTGATTATTGGGATTTTTGTTAGTATAATTTCAGCAAGTTGAACGATTTGAGAATAATACTGTTGGAGCAATATATTGCCATGTGCAATAAGATTGAGACTGATTATGCCACGGATACGATACGAGCGAAATAAAAAGGTAGACACGTACGTGTAAAGTGATTTATGAACGTAGTTATATCTGACCGATTATTTAGAGATTGCGGAACACTCTTATCACATTAGCGAGTTTTCCTCGAACACCGAGAATCAAAGTCGATTCACTAAGCGTCGTACTATCGTAAGGCGGTTGGAGCGAGTAGTTTTCATTTCGCCTAAATTCGAGAAATTCGGGCAAGAATTGCAAACACTTCCCGATGTTACAAAAATCTGAAAAAATGCATACTTATTATAGGCACTGAAAAAACTAATTTTACATAATAATAATTTCAAAATGTTATTACCAAATTTTTGAAAAAAAAAATGGTTCATCAAAATATGCGGTATCTCAACTTTTTTTTAATGAAAATGTTTCGTTCATTTTTCGGAATACGTATGAATTTTTTCAGATTTTTATCTTTATTTTGATTTTTCTTGTTTTTTACATAAAAATGCAAAAAATGGAATGTGCAAAAATCAAAATAAAGATAAAAATCTGAAAAAATTCATACGTATTCCGAAAAATGAACGAATCATTTTCATAAAAAAAAAAAGTTGAGGTACCGCATATTTTGATGAACAATTTTTTTTTCAACAATTTGTTAATAACATTTTGAAATTATTATTATGTAAAATTAGTCTTTTCAGTGCCTATATATAATAAGTATGCATTTTTTGACATTTTTATAACATCGGGAGGTGTTTGCAATTCTTGCCCGAATTTCTCGAATTTAGGCGAAATGAACACAACACGCTCCAACCTCTTTAAATGAATATATTAACCCGTTTGGGATCCTCCCCAACGAAAAGCCAATTTTTATTTGAATCTTCGTTGCCTTTAATCGAACAAATAAGAACGAAAGTGTGGTCAAAGTTAATCTCACATTTGTGGAGTTCCGAAATAAAATTATATTATAAAAGACGGAATGATCTTAGGAAACATTGAAGTAGAAACGTGGGTAGATAATTGGGTAATTCAGAATGTAATGTGGAGTGTCGATCCGGAGGTGTTAAAAAGATACTTTTGCAACCCGTGAATCGTCGAGAAGCAATTAGTTTTATTAATTGGAGAATAATTTTATTCCTTTTTTATGTTTACATTATCTCCAAGCGTCGTTTTAGTATTGTTCTCTTTGGTAGGTGAAACCAGTAATTTTTTTTTTATCAATCGTACGAATATTTGTAAAGTAAAAATATAACGCATTATATCATTACGGTAGTTGAATGAAATGTTATTGTCACGAGTATTCACCGAGTGGTTCGACAAGGCTAATAAATTTTTTTCTAATTATCCTTGAAAAATATATTAATACCCGCAGCCAAATCCTTCTTAAAGATAATTCCACTTACAGTAACGCCTAATTGTATGATTGTATTTTGATGAAGATAAGGCACGATCGATATTTACAAAGGTAGGAAATTCTTCGTCAAACACTCGTCATCGTTTGATACTTTTGGGCCCACGAAATTGTGTATAATAATTGCAAGGTTTTTTTTTACTGGAGACAGCAGACCCCCGACTTCGACATCATTACACCGTTCACTTGAAAGGCTTTCCTAGTCGGATATCTCTTGACGACCCTCTGGACTCCGGACATGTCTACGGTGTCACCGATTTCCGCTATGACGATTGGTTTGTGCAATTCTTGGTCCATTCTCGTAAGTTGAACGCCCAAAACCTTCGCAGCTAAATTGGCGATGCATAAAGACACCTAAAAAATACAATTCCCATCAATTCGTCAAATGGCACTGACTTAAGGGACTAGAGAGGTTTGGTAGACCGGAAATTTAATCACTTTAGATTGTGTATAACAAGAATACGAGTGAAAAGAAATAAGTGAAAAGTGTTTGTTTAGTCCAAACGGCAATAACACGATGTTATAAATAATGTCAGAATTTTTTTTTGCATGTTTCTACTCAAGAATGTTGACATACATGCTCACCATAAGGAAAACTTTTTACATCCTGTTATATTTAGATTGTGCCTTGTTATGCGCAATCTAAAGTGACTGCATTTTCGGTCGCCCAAACCTCCCTCGTCCCCTTGGCGGCAAATATTTTTATTCTTCGCGTATGCAACGCGGATTCGTTTTGCAATGATAAAGAGCAGTGTTTGACGATCCGAGGATTCGTTTATCAGATAACAATAGCGACGTGCAACAAAGTTGAACACACTCTAAGATCTCAGCAAACAAACGAGATTCGTTTACTCACTTTCTCTTATGTCGTTAATTTTTTTATTAATAAGAAATAATAATTCCTCGAAACAGCCCGATAAAGTGTCAGGGGGGGAAAAAATACCGATATATCTCTCACCGATTCGCCAGTTCTCGCGGACATGTCGTAGTAGGAAAGACCGTTCTCAGCGGCGAAGCGATGAGATTTTTCTCTCTTGACGGTTCTTTGATGCTCCATATCGCACTTGTTACCCACCAACACCATTAGGGGTTTCTTCTCGAAGTTGTTGTCGATTATATCATCCATCGCCGACATCCATTCCTCAAGTATATCGAAACTCGAACTGTTTGTAACATCGTACACGAGAAGGACGACCTGCGAAGTATCGTTGAATTATTGAAGTCCAACAATCGCCATTTGAGTTTCGATAGCATTTTTAAAAATAAGTAAACGTACATCGGCATGAAAAATGTATTTGTCCAGCATGGTGCCATGAAGAGCGAGACCTCCAACGTCCCATAGATGAAGATTTACGTTCTTGCAACAACCCAAACTGAGACTCTTCGTGTAGAAATCTATCCCGGCCGTGGGTGTGTATTGTCGTGAAAACTCGTCGTTACAGAATTTCACTGCGATGCTTGTCTAAAAAAATAAAATTTCGTAATGCATCGCGAACATGTATGATGTATAAACTTCTGCACATACACTGTAAAACCAATTCGTATGAAATTTAATGTACCAGATACGAAGTTTTTATCCAAAAAAGTTGAAAATTGGAATTTTCATAGCGATTCCTCATAACGTTGAAAATTGAAATTTGCATATCGCTTCCTCCTAAAAGTTGGAAATTCAAATTTTCATATCGCTTTCTCCTAAAAGTTGGGAATTGAAGTTATTATATCGTTTACTCATGATGTTCCTTTATTCGCGAAGCTTCTTCTATGAGAAAGCATTTTCTGTATTTTTGGCTTCTTCATAGAGGAAGCTTCCGGAATAAAGGTACATCATGAGAAAACGATATGACAATTTCAATTTCCAACTTTTAGGGGAAAGCGATGTGAAAATTTCAATTTTCAACTTTATGAGAAAGCGCTATGAAAATTCTAATTTTCACCTTTTTTCAATATCAACGTCTTGTTAAACTTTCATGCAAAACTGCTGGCCGATTCAGTCTCAGCGCGTAAAAATACTCCATCGTCACGATTCACTTTCTCGGATCTGCACTTGGCACGAAAAGATACATGGAAGTATGCGCCCCTGAATTTGTTTTTCTTTTTTGCACTTTCGATTTTTACTCAAGAAATCCAAGTGATACCTCTTTATCTAGCTTTTTCAACCCCATCGTATCCATCGTCGTGTGTATGTCTTGCTGTAGATCACAATAGGCACCTGGGTATTTCCGCGATGCCATCAGAAAACAAAGAAATCGCTGTTTGAAAATACCTAACATCACTCATTTTTCAATTACGGCTTAAAAATTCCCAGTAAACTTTTTCGTTAATTGCTGCTCCGGGACTGTACTTCCATGTATTTTTTCACGCTGATCACGAATCGGACACTTTTTTTTATTCATAGATGAATATTTAATAAGGAAAAATTCTTCTGAAAAAAAATTGCATGGAATTCAAAAAATTCGAAATGACGTAAAAATGAAACAGTTCGATCGATTTTCGTGAAATTTTAATGGGATCATCGAGGTGATCATATTCTATCTGTGTACGCGTTTTTAGCCCGATATCTAAAAAATTGCGAGCGCTACAATGTGCACAGACATTTTCGAAGAAATTAAAAATGGCGTACAAAAAAACAACTGAACATTCTTGGATGAAATTTTGACCAAACGTTGACTATTGATCACACATGATGTGTACCAAATTTCAGCTTGATCGGTCAAGGCGGTCTCGAGTTATAGCGGTTTGAATTTTTCACGTCCGTTTCATACACCGCGCGCGCGCGCGCGCACACGCACACACACACACACACACACACACACACACACACACACACACACACACACACACACACACACAACCGGACATTTTTTCTAAATGTGATTTTTCGATGGTTTGGAACATTCTGAACACGTTTTTATTAAAATCTCAATTTTTTTTTTACCATAACAAAGCTTCCTCTATGAGGAAGCTAAATTAGTATATTAAATTTCATGTACAATTATGGTGAAAAATTCATGTTCGGTGTATTAAAAACATCGGGATTATTTTATTTTTCAGTAATTTACTTTAATTTTGCTATGAAAGTACTTTAATTTTTATAACTCACTTCAATTTCAATGAAAAAGTATATTATTTTTTATTTTATTTTACTGTAAAAGTGGAAGGTAAAACAGTAACGCTTCATGTAAAAAAGCTTCCAATAGCGTCCATTAATGATCAAACTATTTTATTTTTTTACAGTGTATACCATTTTTTGAAAATGTAAATTTACTGCACCGGGCTGGAAGTTTTTATGCAAGAACTGGTACATTAAATTTAATATAAATGATTATGTACTTTTATAGTAAAGTCAAAGAAAATTATTAAAAGGAGAGTATTTCTAAAGTTTTTAATTTATTGTTTATTTTTTATCACAATTGTACATACAATTTAATATGCCAGTTAATGTATAAAAACTTCCATTACCAGTGCATTAAATGTGATGTAATTTTTTTTTCGTGCAATTACGAAGGGAAGATATCGTTATCCGACAATATTCCGACGAAATGACTGATCAACCGCTTACCTTACCTGCGGCCGAGTCACCGACAAGAACGACTTTCAGCCGTTTCTCAGTCAAGTCCTCGTCGGGCTCGGACATCGATAATTTAGCAACTGTTTGTTTTTATTATTATGATTTTTTCTTTCGCTTCTTTGCCACGTTCCAGCTCATGGGCTGCGTCGCGACGAAAAACTCGCGACGAACTGACTGGCAACTTGTCGGACCGGACGAGGGAGAATCGACCGGCCGCGCCGGCCGAAGAGTCGCTCTATCGTGCAACATGAATAAATTAGCAAATAATCGATAAAGCGACCCGCGTGTGGCCGATCTGTGTCAATCCAATGCCAGACCTGCCCACCGGTACTTGCTCGCGTGTAAAAAGACGCGCATGCGCAATTCGCACCCCCAGCGCTGGACACGACACTACCGCGAACTCTTCACCCCTCTTACACTGTTGGGGTACTTAAATTCATCATAGTCGGGGTTACTTAATTTCTCCCATACACGCTACCGTCGCGCGCGTCTCTTAATAATCCGAGTTGACGCAAATGTGCATTTAAAAAAGTAAAACTTCGTAAAAAAAAAACTAATGAATTATATAAAATTTCTAACACTGTTGGAGTAACTTAAATTAGTCATAATTTCTCCCATACACGCTCTGGTCGCGCAAATCTCGCAATAGTTCTTTTTGATGC
Source organism: Stenichneumon culpator (assembly GCA_964017025.1). NCBI lineage: Eukaryota > Metazoa > Arthropoda > Insecta > Hymenoptera > Ichneumonidae > Stenichneumon > Stenichneumon culpator. The sequence continues at coordinate 10,018,979 of OZ024776.1, read as the reverse complement.
AAATGCAAATTTAAAAAAAACCTAAAACTTCGTGTAAAAAGTAACAAATTAATTTAAAAAATTCTTTGCACTATCCTGAAGCGAGGTTAAGGTAATATTTGTAAGCCATTCTGTACTTTATGGTATTTTTTATTAAGTATATACTCTGCTTTTTAAAATATAATATAGTGCAAGGAAGACCGATGGACCTTTTTCGGCAATTTGTCCAATTAAAATTTGTCAATTCAATTAAATTTAGTCAATGTTTTGTTCGGCTCGAATTAACGAGCGAGCAATTTTTTTACAATATTCTGGCTCGTAGCATCTTTGTACAGCGATGGTTGATAGCTTCAGACGAACGTTGCTCGAACGTCCGGGAATCTCAGTCAATTGAAGATCAAGTCCCTGTAATTCTGCAACAGGTAGTAGTTCGTAACTCTGCAACACGTCGTCGTACGAACAACTGTCGTTCTATCCGCCCGCTCGAAGTTTGCTTTCACGGTCTCGTAGTACCTTCCGTCGCTGCAACGAACCAAGGAAATTAATTACGAGACGATCACCGCACAGAACAAGTATAATTAGTAATAATAAATTATAATTAATACTGATAAAGTACATTTGTTTCTCACCTCAATACCAAACACCTGAGTTTGATGCACTTTACGCGAAGAATGTCGATAGCTTTCTGGCTCTTGTCCGAAAACCGCAAGTTTTCCGGGTCCCAGCGCAGCTCCAATCGCTCCAGATTCGGACAATTATTCGCTATGCCGTCCATCAGTTGGTCAACGTGAATGTTGACGCCGAGCCGCTCTTGAGTTCCCATAACGACAATCCTGAATCATAGCAATCGATGATACGCTACACTAAAAAAAAAGTTCGCTTGCGGACTGCCGCAGAAATTTTCTTTATACCACTTCCATACAATATTGAAACAACGGCGGCAAAACTGTCAAGGTGACATCTTATCGTTTCAACCCGCACGGAATTGTAAGAATTGAAAGTAGTATTGAAATCACAATTTTTTCTTTGGCAGCCCGCAAGCGAATTTTACTTGAGTCGTTGATAGGTTTTTGCAGCCTGGCAACACAATATAATCAAAGTTAAAAAAATCTGTCGGGTTTTCGAAGATAGCACCCAAGCTCGATGTACTCCGTTTAATTAAATTAAAAGTGCCGAGTGCAAAAAGTTACTGAGGCGGAGAAGTTGGAAGGCTCATCTTACTTTGCATTCGTCAAAATTGGCAGGACGCTCTGCCAAAGTTGATCGGTTATGTGGGGCATCCCCGAGAGCGCGATACCCCAGAGCTGATGTCCGTGCCTCGACAAGAATCTGTGCAGCCCGTCGTCGGTCAGATTGTCCGAGCTGTCGAGGTCAACGGCAATGAGGTTTCTCGGATTTCCGTTCTCGGCCCACGCCTTGAGAACGCTGTCGTTGAAGCCGTTCAGCTGACCCGCGCTCAGAAATCTAAGTCCCGGAATCCTCGTCAGCATGTCGATCAGACACTCGGTCGACAAATCCGTGGCCGTTATGTCCAACTCCTGGACACTCGATTTTTCCCACTCCACCTGCATCACGTACTCGCTCTGAAGATCTGAAATCCGCACCTTCGAGTCTCGTGACTATAATCTCAATTAAAGCCACCGGATAGAAAATTTGGCCGAATTTCGTCGAGCAAAATTAACGGCCATTTTTTCCCATTTAATGAAATTGCAATTTCTTACTAGTTCCCTGCATCAGCAGACACCTCAGTCGCCTGCTCCTCTGGAACAGCGTCTTCATCGTCGAGCCGGTAACCTTCGAGCAAAAGTTCACCGCGAGACACTCGAGCTGTATGCAGTTTGACGAGAAAGCGTCGATGTGCGAATCGTCCACGAAGTTTATTCCGTAGAGATTGATGACCCGCAGATTTGGTGTAGCCGACTTGAGCTTGTGAACGTTTATTACCTCGTAGATCTCTTCCTCCTCCTCCTCAACCTTCTCGTAAGTGCCTGAGGATGATGTGCAAAATTGAAAGATTGATGAATTCGTAATTGTACTGCTTGTGCAATCCAGTTGCCTTAAAAAACTGATAGTCTTTTTCTCACAAATGTCCAGCAAGACAAATTGAATCAATACAAATTGCCATCGATTCCTAGGTTTTCTCAGTAAATGAAGAAGAAGTATACGAGTTTAGTTGGGGCAACTGGATCTCACTTGCGTTACGTTTATATGCAATTCAGCGCATTGAAAACCTGGTAGTCTTTTTCTTCTAAATGTGTGTCAAGATAATTTGAATAAATACAAGTTATCATTGATTTCTAAGATTTCTGAAGAAATTTTAAAAACGACTCGCAGCAGTTGAATTGCGGCAATTGGGGCTCACGTGCAACACGTTTATGTGCAATCCTGTTGCATTGAAAGTCCGGTAGGCGTTTTTTTTATAAATGCGTGGCAAGACTATTTGAATAAATACAAACTTCAATTGATTTCTAAGTTTTTGGAAAAAATAAAAAGGACTTGTACCAGTTTAACTCCGGCAATTGGATCGTACGTGCGACACGTCTATGTGCAATGCGAACCTATGAGGTGAAGAATCTCGAGGCCGTTGATGAAGTTATAGATCTTCCTCATGAAACCCTCCATGAAGATTACCTCGGAGAGGCAGATGCACATGTATTTGAGTTTGGTCGGAAACGCCTGCATTTCCGAAAAGTCGTGCAACTGCATGGCAGTCGAGAAGTCGAGAAGCATGTGTGTGAGGTTCGGACATTTGTTCGCGAGCTCGTGAAGAACCGTGTGAGTTATGAGCTCGATCGGAAGCTCTATGTACCTCAGCGAAGGTCCGAAACGAACACTGAAAAAAAAAAAATTTCAATGAACATTAAAATGACTTCGGTGTGGAGAAAAATCAGGGTCAAAAGGTGATTAAAATTTACCTGATAAGCTGAAGAAGGGAGTCGAGCGATGTGACGTGAAGACCACTGACTTCCGGCCTCAGCGACACATGCTGCCAGAGTTTCGTGTCGTAAGCGACTTGTCGCCATCGTTTACAAACGCGGGCGAGACGGCTGATTTCTTGATGCGAGAGGTAGCAGAAGATGTTTAGGAGAACCTTGTCCGGTAATTTTTCTACCGTCTGGAAAAACAATATTTTATTTAAAATTTTTTGAAAATTTACCAAATATCGATTCATGATCATAACGAGTCATGATCATATCGATTCATTATCACGACTCATGATCATATCGATTCATTATCACGACTCATGATCATAACGATTCATGTTCATATCGATTCATGATCATAACGATTCGTGATTCATTGTCAGTAAATTTATGGTCGTGGATGTACAACCGTTTCAAAGGATTAAAATTCTAAAAGTTTGGTGGGTCAAGGGTGAAAGAGTCTCTTCGTCGGTAATGGTCAGTAAATTTATGGTCGTAGATTTACGACCGTTTCAAAGCGTCAAATAAAAATCCTAAAATTTTGGTGGGTCAAGGGTGAGAGAGCCTCTTCGTCGGAATTGTGTTCGATAAGATCTCGGCTTTTACACGATCCAAGCGTCCTACGCGCGATGCACATTGAATACAGTGATACACTATGGTGCACTGATCAATGCACGCTAGCTGAGGATCATAATAGTTTGCCTACCTGGCTGACCGAGCCTATATTCGCGAATTCCGCCCATTACGCCAAGAATCGCCATTCTGACTTTATGCAAATTAAAATCACTCGCCCAAATGGATTCTGACTTGACACGCAAATATTAAGAAAAGAAGAAAAAATAAATAAGTGTCGGTTAAAAATCACCGCGATACATTAATTACGCCCGATTCTTCGAAGTATCTAAAATATAAATCTATAATAAAATCTACAATAATCTAAAATATAATCTATTAATATAAATGGCTTCGTCGTATAAGCAAAAAAAAGATGGTCCGATAATTTGTCGACAAAGATGGACTTTGGTTGAAATTTGTTTTCTTCCAAGAACATAACAAACATAATTTCTCGGCACTGTAGTTGCCGCGATGACTTATGAAGTTGGCGAAGCGGCTTTTAATAACAATCCCCTCTTCCAAATACATTTGCGATACATGATTTTTCTTTACTTATTTATTTTTTTATCTAACGCCGCTTCAACTGCTATGGTTATTAGCGACGGGATTATGTTTTATTATACAATCAAAAGAACCAAATGAACACCTTAGGCAATCAATGCCGATCTTCGATGGTGATTGCAAATATTGAAGAAAAAAACAATAAAAAAAATACCAGCGTCATTTAAAAATCTCCGCGATAAATGAATCCCGCTCGATTCTTCGAAGTATCTAAAATACAAACAGCCTCATCACATCGGAAACAAAAACGGTCCGATAATGCCTCGACAAAGATAGACTTCGGTTGAAATTTGTTTTCTTCCAAGAGCATAACAAATATAATTTCTCGGCACTTTAGTCGTCGGCGATGACTTACGGTGTTGGCGAAGCGGCTTTTAATAACACCGCCCTCCTCAACATACATTTGGGATGTTTCGAGGGCGATTTGGCCCCACACGTCGACACCCCCCAGATCCATGATTTACGTTTTATTATACAATCAACCGAACCGAATGAACACCTTGGGAAATCAATGCCGATCTTGGATTATGATTACAAATATTTCATAAAAAAAATAAAAACAAATTGCCAATGCAACTCGAGTAACGACAGCGCGATGCAACTTAACGCGGAACTCCCGCGTTGCAACGCACGCGAAAAAGAAGCGAAAAGCTTGATGCACGAGGTTGAGAGAAGACGAGAAGGGTACATGGGTGGGTTTTGAAGCGATGTTCGACGCAATCCCACAATTTTCCTCGGCGCTTAATCGGATCGCGCACGCGCGTCGTCCTAAATATAATACTTGGGGGCCGTTGGTTGAACTTAATTTTAAACCGCGACGAGACTTAGACGCTCGCGCTGCAGCGGGCGTCATTTATTTTAGCGTACCCGCGTGCAGCTAATTGGAACGACTCCCGGTTTGTTGTAGAAATGCAATTGATCGTCTAGCTCGCACGTCGAAACATATTCCTCATAATGCGATTACGTTTTGCCGCGAAGCCCGATAACTTTGCTTTTGTTGACAGTCGAGCGCAACCCTCGCGCGAGACGGTTGCACACGGATGCACTCGCGGGTGGGTCAAGAGCAGCGGATCGTGCATGGGTCGCATCTCCTCCAGAGTCAAACGCGTCGAACGACGTGTGTCTAATCCTCGCTGTCAATGGCTCCCGACCACCTGATGGCTCAACAGCAGATGCCTTCAACACGGAATAATTTCATGAGGAACTCCCGGTTTGAAAAATCTCAATTTTCTACCGGAAGTGGCGTATTTCTAGAGTGATGTGACTTCCGGTCGAAAAATGGAATTTTCAAACTGGAAGTGACTTATTTCCGGTATGGCGTCACCTCCGATCGGAAAATGTGAATTTCAAATCGGAAGTAACGTATTCTCGTTATAACGTCACTTCCGGTCGAATAAAGAGATTTTCAAGCCGAAAGTTAATGAACGAATGAACGAAGTGACGTATTTCCGGAATAACATCACTTCCGGTACAAAACTCAGATTTTCATCGAGGAAGTGAAGTACTTCTGATATGACGGCACTTCCGGTCGAAAAGTTACATTTTCAAAGCGGAAGTGACATACTTTCCGTCAAAAATCACATTTTCATAGTGGAAGTCAAAATTTCGGTAAAAAATCAGATTTTCATAGCGGAAGTGACTCACTCCCGGTGTGACGTCACTTCCTGTCAAAATAAGATTTTCAAAGCGGATTTGACGTACTTCCGGTGTGAGGTCACTTCCGGTCAAAAATCAGATTTTCATAGCGGAAGTCAAAATTTCGGTCAAAAATCAGATTTTTATAGCGAAAGTGACGTACTTCCGACGTGACGTCACTTCCTGTCAAGATCAGATTTTTATAGCGGAAGTGACGTACTTCCGGTGTGAAGTCACTTTCTGTCAAAATCGGATTTTTGTAGCGGAAGTGACGTACTTCTGGTGTGACGTCATCGGAAGTGACGCACTCCTGGTCTGACGTCACTTCCGGTCGAAAAAACACATTTTAAAACCGGAAGTGACATTTTCCCCTAAGACATATCTGATACCCTACCCATTGAATACCTTTTCTTTTTTATTTCAAACCTTTTGAATAATAAATTACCAAATCGAGTACCAATGATTCTCGTATATGGAAAAAAACACCTATGCGTGCCAGTGACATTTCTATATGCAACGGTTCCGAGGCTCCTTGATCCCGGGTAATGCTGTCGGGTCGACGCCAAAATTATGAATCATACTCCCCAGCGGCCCTGACGAATTGCTGCACATTTTATATGTATGTATGTATATGTATTGAGCCGAGCCCAGACTCCGGGAACTTCATTCATCTCTCGTCGAAACCTACACATTGCATATTCCATTTCATTTTTTTTTTTTTTTCGAACATAATAAAATTCCTCATGAGATATTCTGCATCTATAGAAATCGCTCCCCCAGGCATTCAACGCCAGGCTACTTAATGAGTCGCTGCGGTGCAGCATTTTTTTTAATTATAAAAAATGTTTTAACTGAATTTAAAAAAAATCACATGCACTATAGTGGATTAATTTACCGGCTTTTCCCCTCTCTTCCCGCTCCCGTTGATTCCGTCCCTCGAGATCGCAGTCGTGGCATGCTCGACGTTCAACTGATTCCAAACGTTCATTTTTCACGGCGAGCGATCGTTTCGCGAACACCAACGCAACCTTTCCGCACGATTGATTATCGAAGATTACTCGCGGCTTCGTACGCAGTTCGAACGAACAAGCAAACGCAAACGAGGACCGAGTGCCCGATGCTCTGGAGGTGGGACTGCGCTGGTTATTGTCACTTGTCACTTGTTGGTCCCGGTTAATTCTATTTTCAGAAGGGTTCGAAAGCTATTGAGCTTCGACAAGTGCGAACCCAGGTACGATCCACCGGATAAGGAAAAACGGCGATAGCGGCGAAAGAGTTTGAACACGGGCAACATCACTTTTGGTCGCAAAAGCCGATCAATTTTATCGACGAATTTTGCGGAAAATTGCACAACAATTTTATTTCAATTCAAATTTAATTTTTATTCTTTATTTTTATGAATAAGCTATTTTTTGAATGCTCGTCGATAATGGAGCTGAGATTAATGTAGGCAAAATTTAATCGAGACGGGCACGGAGTTTGATCTTCCCGTAGAATTGATCGCGAAGGAGGGCTCCATTAGCGCTTGACCGGTTTCTGGGAGTCGGCACTTGCTACTGAGTCTGCTTTAATTAGTTATAAATACTTGTCAGGCATGGGGCCAGAATGGGCAGTCTCTATCGACATATTCCCCGTGTTCGCATGCCGATGTAACATAGGCATTGCCATGCGCCATGCGCCGAAAGCCCAATTCTACAATGATTTTTATTCTTAGGTAAATGTCTCAGTAACGAACTGGGAAACGGCGCCCGACCGCGTTATGGTCCAATATACACTTTTTCATACATAAATTTATTACCTATAGACATGTTTTAAAATCCCATACCTATAGATATGTTAGACCTATAGACATACCTATAGATATCTATAGGTATACACTGTAAAAAAAAATTGTAAATTTAATGTGACAACCTGAAAGTTTTTATGCAAAGGCTGGTATATTTACACTGAATACACCGAACTTAATACACTGAACATTAATTTTTCATTACAAGTGTACAGTAAATCAATTTTATGTATGAAAAAGAGTTGCATAAAAACTTCCACACCGGTAGATTAAATTAAATTTTTTTTTTACAGCGAGCCCATCTGGCAGCTCATACCTGGTTCGTTCTTAGGAACATTACTAACGTTTACCCCAAGTGAATATTTTTTAGAAATTCTTAGCACAATTATGATCGCAGTAAAACGATTTTTCTTCTTTAAATCAGAAGTATTTAATCTTCGAGAATGTAAAAAAAAAATTGTCAATGTTCGACCGGGAAGTTTCAATGACTTAGGAAATCGCTTCAGCAACCAACCAGGAACGAGAGCCCGATGACGTTATGCTCCAATATAGGCGGAAAGAGAAAAATATGTATGTAGTCTAAAATAGCCTATCAGGCTGCGGATTGCTGGTTGGTTTCCGGTTCCCTTACTAACGTTTCCTCCAGGTGAACTTTTTTCGGAAATTTTTAGCACAATTATTATCACAGTAAAACGATTTTTCTTCTTTAAATCAGAAGTATTAAATCTTCGAGAATGTAAAAGAAAAAAAAATTGGCTATGTTGGAGCTATTTCAACGACTTAGGTGAACTTTTCAGCAACCAACCAGGAACCAATGGCCGCGTTATCCTCCTATATAGCCGGAAAACATATATAGGTATAGTACTGGACTGGAAGTTTTTATGCAAATGCTAGTACATTTAATTTAATGTACAATTGTGATGAAAAATGAATATACTTGTTCTTGAAAATTAATACAAACTTTGGAACTTTTTTGATACATTGTACGTTCATTTTTCATCACAATTGTACATGAAATTTAATATACCAGTTTATGCATGAAAACTTCCACTAACAGGGCATTAAATTTCATACGAATTTTTATTACACTGAATGTAAAATAAAAAGAAAAATTGTCAATGTTTGATTGAACAGTTTCAATGATCCGATAATCTAACGAAGATATCTTCGAACGGGTTAAAATAAAGAAATTTGCAAAAATATATATTTACCGTATTTGAGCGTTGAATAACCTTGACGTTGCCCTCCTCGTCGTGACTGAGTTGTTGAAGAGCGGCCTCCACGCTCAGCACGTTCCAGTTTGACATTCTTCTCAGATCCATGGCCAACGGCGATAGTGACGACGATAACGTGTCCGCAACAGATTTCGAACGAGACACAAGTTTCCGGAAAGGAAAAATAAACAAACCAAAAGGACGATAATTTATCAAAGTAAAAAAAAAGTATCGAACAAAACGACAAGCAAATTCGACAATGAAAACAGTGAGTTTCGTCTGACGAAAGCAGAAAGTCCTTTGTTAATCACAAAGTTTTGGTCCAAACTTCTCGACGAATTCTTTAATAACACTTATAAGTTACACGTCTCTCGCACTCCGGAATATTGTTATTTTTATTTATTAAAACATTTTTTTTTTAACAAAAAAGTAGAAAATCCACGTTCGGGCACAAAAATCTTAACAAAAACAGAAAGTCCGTTGTTAATTGTAAAGTTTCGTTCCAAACTCCCCGACACTTTAATGACACTTATAAGTTACGCATCTCTCGCACTCCGGAATATTGTTATTTTTTTTATTTTCCACAAAAAAGTATAAAATCGACGATCGGGCACAAAAATCTTGACGACATGCGAAAAAGCGTTCCGTTCGGTTCATCGATGAAGAGCATTCTAATTCGATCCTTCAAGTTTCATTCAGCATGTATCGCGTCGAAGCCACCGAAATGCAACATCGACGACTGGTCAGTTCACGATTGAATTATCGTCGAGGGAAACGGCAAGACCGCGATGACGCAACAGTTAAGAAGAAGCAAAAAAAAATTGAAAAAAAAAAAAATGAAAGCATACTCGGTCATGTTGATGAGAACGTTTAGGGCCTAGCTAGCAGAACAGCTCCGTCACGGTTCGACGTAAAAAAGTAAACTAAAATAAGGTTCCCCAAGTTTTCTGTGGGTCTAGAAATAGAAACGCTGGAGAGCTGAGAGTGTTTGTACGAGTGGCCAGAGCCGTGGCCGTCGGTTGTAGGCGGGACTGTTCGAAAATTGAAAAAGGTTTCGGCGGTCCATTAAATTTTCGCCTCGGATTCGATTCGATCTGCATTCGATCAAAGTTTTTATCGAGTTTCGACAAATCCCTATCGACGAGTAATTACTCATCAATTCGAGTTGGCAAAATAATGGGAATGAAGCTGGATCGGGGAAAGGACAGCTGGTGTATCGGAAAGACCCTGACTCGCAGGTAATTTCATTTGATATTACGCCAAAGGGGAAACTGTTCTGGCAATTCGCCAAGCAGCAATTTGATTAAATTAAAAGCGTCTAATGTAACCCTCGGTCTTCCGCGACCCCCGTAAATCCTCAGCTTCGATTAGTTATGCTCGCTGCGAGATGGCGCCTGGTTGACGTTCTTTCGCACGAGCGCCGTTACCAACTATACCGACGGTCCGTCAGACAGTTCGCGCGGCTGCGCGACGACACCGATACTATTATACCGTGCACGTATATCTGTAGGGACGAAAATAAGGCTGACTACTGACAAGTATTAAGGGGAAGTGAAAGAGCTGTGCGTGCAAGAGAGATAGTTGCAATTTTCAAATTAACTTTATTCAATGGTGCTAATTTTTTGAAAAAAAAATGAATTCGGGCCGGTCGTGAAATTACCGTCCGCATCCAGCTTGATTTGGCTTTTTCCTCAGAAAAATGTGCACTCTTGAAAAAAGTTCATTACAGTTTTCATTACTGACCGCGATATTTCACTTCCCCTTAAGGGCATGTGTTACGTGCGTATATATGCTCCGATGGTAACAAATCTGAGCGAAAGAACTGAGCGAAAGAAGGTGGGACACCCTGTGTCCCACCGTGACGCAAAGTGTTAAGTTTGATCTTACGTTCGGAATTTACCGACGGAACTAGACAATTTTTCATTTTCGCCTTAGCATTGTTAATATGCTACGCATATGCGTGAAATCATGCAAGACTATGATATTGACATAAAAGCTTCGGTGCGTGCAGTCGAATTTCGATTGAAAACTTAAGAGGGATTAAGAAAACCGAATGTTATAGTTTGCGAAAGTGCATGAACGTAGTGTCACGATTGACACACAGGTGGCTCTGCATCGTGCCCTACAGAATCACGGAAATCACCGACAGCGGTGGATGCGCGGTTGGTGCGCGGCTTCGGTGGTCCCCAGAGTCAAGCTGAATCGTTCGCGGTCAGTACTTGGATGGGTGACCGCCTAGCCGTGCACTACCTGGCGCATTGGAACCGCTGAGCGGGAGGTCGAATTCTGAGGATTGGTGTTCGTACTCGAAGTAACGAATACGAACATCAAGACTCGGTTGGAATGACCGGCTGTATCGGCGCAGGTTTTCTGCAGTTTCCCTGGGTCCTCGTGCAAATGCGATACAGTATGGGGGGTTTGATAGCGGCTGCAGCCGCGTACTTTACAAGAGAGGAATTGGTTAAAAATTTGATGAGAATAGCGGCTAGATGGCTCACAGAAAGCTAAAGCCTTAACAGGGGAATCACCAGGAAAAAAAAAAAAAAAAAAAAAAAAAAAAAAAAATCACGGAAATCGACGTTTTCCGAAAGTAGCTCAAAAATGTAAAAATCGTTGTTCAATCGATTTTTTTTTGTTTCAAGGCTCCACGTATTTTTTCCCGCTGATCACGAATATAACAACTATTTTATTCCCAAACCAATATTTTTCATTTTAATCATCTACACTCTTCACGTTGTCATCAGCTCTGATCACCGACCACAAGTCAATAAACCAAGTGAACGCAGTACTTATACACTATGCATGATTATGTTTTGTGTGAGCAAATTTCCGACGGTTTTAGAATATTCAGGGAACTTCAAAGAATGGGCAATGCACACTCTCTTTTGACGTATGCGAGATGTAGAATTTTTTTATATTCTCCAGAACGGATACTGTTAGAAGTGGCTTTAACATTTTGGAATTTTTAATCAACTTTAATTTTTTTTTATATGGAAAAACTGTGTGAAAAACAGAAAAATCAAAGTTGATTGAAAAATCTGAAAAAATTCATACGTATTCAGAAAAACGAACGAATCAGTTTCATAAAAAAAAGTTGATTTGCCGGGTAATTTGTTAAACAATTTATTTTTAGATTAATTTGTTAATAACATTTTGGAATTATTATAATGCAACATTAATCTTTTCAGTACGTTTAATATGCATGAATTTTTTCAGATTTTTATATCATCGAGAAGTACGTGCAATTTTCTCTTATTTTTCTCGAACTTATGAGAAATGAGCGCGAAGCGACATAGCTACCCAGAAAGAAAACTGGCGGCACGGAATCTACTCGGTGCTAGCACGGAAACGCACGCCGTGCCGGTACACTGCATACATGTATGTCCGCATGTGACGATACTGTGACGGCACGACGTTTTAAGACTAGACTGCTGCTTGTACAGTTCCAGCTCGACGTGAAACTCTACAGCGAGCTGGAACTGTGCAAGCAGCAGTCTAGTATCAAAATGCCGTGCCGTCACAGTATCGTCACATGCGGACATACATGTCTGCATTATGCCGGCAAGGCATGTCGAATGTTACGGCACGCTTTTCTTACTGGGTACCTTTAGACGTTAGTTTGAACTTAAGATCGAAGTTTGGCCTGAACTTCATTGCGTGCTTGAATTCGATCTCAAGTTCAAACTAATATCTTCAAATTTGACCCTTAAAGAAGAAAATAAAAAAATTGAAGCATTGTGAAATTATCGATATGCCTTTAGTAACAACTTTCATTTCAGCTCCAAGCGATAGCAAAAAAAAAACAGATTTTCATTGCACGAACATTCTGTAAAGATCAAAATGTGGAAAGAAAACAAAATGTTTTTTGGCGAGGGCTGAAAGCGCGATCCTTCAAGTAAAAGAGAGCGATCGCGTCTCGCCAACTCCCAAATAGAAAAACATGCCGTCAAACGGTTATCGTACCATTGGTACCGCCACCGTTCCGTCGCCATCCCGTCATTTTTCTATCTGGGCTATCTTACCGACGGTAAATGTACTTTTCTCGAGACGCTACGGCGTTTCCAAGTGATTATTCATCGATTCGAGTAGAACACGACATTTGGCAAAATAATAGGAACAAAGATGGATCGGGACAAGGATAGCTAGTTGATCGGGGAGACCCTGACTCCGAGATAATTTCATTTGATACTACGCCAAAAGAAAACTGTCCTGGCAATACGCCAAGCAGCAATTTGATTAAATTAAAACTGTCTAATGTAACCCTCTGTCTTCCGCGATTCCCGTAAATTCTCCGTTGCAATTAGTCATGCTCGCCGCGAGATGGCGTTTGGTTGACGTTCTTTCGCATCAGCTACGATACCGACTGTACCGACGATCGGTCAGGCAGGTCGCGCACCCGCAGAATAGTATATCTGTATCGAAGTATAAACAAAAGGATTATTCTTTGATCGCCAAGGGGATGCACTCGGTTACCGATGTAAATCGCCATTATCAATATGACGTAGGGGGTTGGTCGCGGGACGCCTCACCAAAGCGGTCGTTTCTCGCGGTGCTTCAAGATGGAAAGCCTGGGAGACGGTGGACCTCAAGTCATAACTTAGTTCAATTATCTGTAATTAATACAAAGTGAGTACTCTACAAGTAAGCTAAATCTAATTTTACTCTATAAAATAAGCTAAATATAAATTTAATGTAATCTTAATTGTGATTAATCTTCAATCGCTCTGGTTAAGGGCAAGTTAAATCCTTCGGGATCATCAAAGTCTTGTTACAGGTATGATATTCGTATTATCAGCAAAAGAAAGTAAATTAATAAAATAAAAAATAAATATACATAAAAAAATAAAAAAATACGATAAAACAATCTTCAAAAGCCCTGGTTAAAGGCAACTTAAATCCTTCGGGTTCATCAAAGTCCTGTTAAAGGTATTACATCTCTAAACAAATAATCTCAGCTGTAGTCCTGATGAAGGCATGAAAACTTTCTAAAATATATTAAAATAAGGTAAATACGTGTTCACGCGAAATTGGCTCTCGTCCCTTTTGGGGAGGAAGAAGCTGCGAATGTTCGTGCCTCCTTCCACTTTAAAGGGTTGCTTTTACGGTGCCCTGAGAGATTCCGGGGGTCGTTGCCCTTGGTTTTCGAAGAGTCTTTTATCTCGGAAGTCTATCACTGCGCTGAATAGGTTAAGGGCAAGTCACACGGGTACTAAAAAACATCTTTACAGAGTCGGGTTATCCGACGATGAGGTTTGCGTTTGTGGTTGGTCCCCCCAGGATCTCAAACACATTTTCTGGGCCTGTCCCTAGACGAGCGCTCATTCCGAGGTTCTCTTATGGGATTTACAATCTTCCCTCCTTATGAGATTAGAAGTCTGTCCTTTTGCAGTTCATACAAGGTGATCAATTGCATCTTAAAATTTGTTAGAGAGATTAAGGAGATTTGTGATTTGTTATACTGACTCGCATCATCCTCGAGTCTTAACTCATTTATTTTTATTTATTTATGTCATACGCGACTTAGGTTTATGGTTTTTACAAGTGACTGAATTCGTGGTCCAAACATTGATGGATTGCTTATACTAGCTCATAATTATTTCTTAGTTTACTAGTTTGAAGGCATACCAGCACTCCCGCCTAATCGTTCAGGCCGTAAGAGGTGGCATTTATTAGTTAATTACTCGCTCACGTTTAAATCGATGGTGGCTACGTTAACGTCACATATATGCGTTGGCCGACGCGGGTTTCTCCCAGTGGCCAGACTGGTTTCCACAGCCGTGGAGCCAGTCAAATTGAAGAAGAAGAAGACGTAGCCGGGTCGCACCGCCTGTTTACCGAGCGAAGAGAACCCCTCATATTATTTTAATTCTTATTTAGCATATATATATATTTTTTATTATTGTTATTTTTTTTTATAGAAGAATTGATACTGTACCGGTGTATTGTGAGTAAGCAGCAGAGGCAGAAGAACAATCGGCCAGACAAATATCACGCAACTGCGCCAGTACAACTCAAAAAATATCTTCGTTCGCCTTCCAATGGTTAACCTAGGAGTCCCGTTTCTGCGTGCCGAAAGAGTGGATTATAAGGATGAATTTTAGTATAGTATCAATTTTTTTTTTTTTGTTATTTTGAAACACTGAACTTTTCACCGCGATTCTCCGGCTGACCCGTTTGCTGATTCGTTGCCATTATTTTTATTTTAGTTTACACTTTTCTCACAACTTAACCAAACTTTCAACGGACATGACGTTACAGAGCATTTTTCATTGTTTTTATTTATTTAGACTTAGAAACGATGGCGACATGTCGCCATCGTTTCTAAGTTGTGCAGCCTATGTTTTTTCTTTGTTCATAATGTTATTTTTATTAATGCATATATGAATTTTATTTCACTCGGTGGAAAAATGGCGGTTTTCGAGCACGCTTCGCGTGTGAAAACTCCCATTTTCACACCTTGTGAAATAGAATTTTGTCCGATACTCGTGTGAAAAACGTTTTCTGAACTTGTGTAATGCAACATTCGCCTTCGGCTCGTGCTGCAAAGTCACACTCGTCAGAAAAGTTTTTCGCACGAGTATCGTACCAAATTTTACTTCAAGAGGTGTGAAAATGGGAGTTTTGTGCACGCGAAGCATGCGGAAAACTGCCATTCTCACTCAACTGAAAAAAGTACTATACTCTAATAGCCTTAATAGATTAGAGATTTTGAGATCGGAAGCGACATAAGAAAAAGAAAAAAACCAGTAGGAATTATATCGTAACAAATTTTTGAGGAATGACTCACGCGATTACATCAAACGTGAATGTTTTATTTTTGACATCCATAACGTAAAGAATGATAATATAATCACAGGTATAAAAGGAACGAGAATACAATAAATATAATGTCTGTTGAGATAGAAATAAAAAGTCGCGTTTTCCAGACGCCACTCCTCTCTACAGGCTATAAATACTAACAACATCTTCAAAGACCGAACAACGATTTTATTTTGTCGAGACACAACTTAGGTCCAACGGCTTTGCTGTCACCGCTCAGTATCGTGGTCACGAGCTCAACCTTCTTCTCTTGCAGAGCCTTGATCCGTTCTTCTATCGCATCGACGCAGATGTACCTAAAATAAAGTAAAAAACAAACAAGATTATTAGAATTTAAGTTTGATTCGAAAGAAGCATCAAATCACATGTACTAACTTATAAACATGGACATTTTTCTTTTGCCCGAAGCGGTAGATTCGATCCTGTGCCTGACCCTCAAGTTGCGGATTCCAATGGGTATCGATCAGGAGTAAGTGGTTTGCCCCAACCAGATTCAAAGTTGCTTCCCAACATATTACCGGAGATATCTACTGGAGTCTACAGGGAAAAAAAAAAACATTTCATGTACATGAATTTTTCGAATCATACCATCGACGGGCGTCGTCGAGAAGTTCCAAAGAACAACGCGTCATTAAGGGTTGGCCTTTGAAGCTGCTGGACAGCGCCCGTAGAAATAACATTCGCCGGATCGCGTGAGAAAAGCCGGTTGACAAGTTCGTGAGTGTTTCCTCGATCCCACGTCTTCGAAGACTCCGATTTCTCGGAGGGCGCAGACAAAGAGACAGAAAAAAAATAACCAAGAGAAAGAATTTCGCCGCCCGACATAATATGATCAACGTAGCGGTAACAACGACTCGTCGTTACTGTCGAAGGACAACAGCACACTGTAAGTCCTTGTTTACTTTTCTTTCGTTTGACCTTCAGAACGCTATCGCGGCTTCCGTCGGTTGTGCGCCGGTAGGATAGAGCGTAACGGTTGTTCCGACTACATTTTCAAGGGACATCGGTGCCAATTCGTATCGATGGCTAAGGCGGAGACTGTCTTTTGGCACGCCATGGGATCGAGGGGGTGCATCCGCGATCTCATGGCGAGCCAAAAGAGAGTCCTTCTCGTTCGCAAGCAGCAGCAGTGGGAAACGAAAAATGTACACGTCGTACAGCCTGGCATTAAACGAAATCCATCAGATTAAAAAAACTTCCAGGGTAAAAAAAAATCCATGACTTTTCCCTAACGTTTCCTGGTATTCCAGGTTTTCCAGATCCGTGGCAACCATGCTGTATACGATATAGATTGACTTCTCGGATCATACCATCATCCAGATATACAGAAGACGGCGCGGCGACGGAACAGTGTTGGTCCCACTTTAACGGTGCACGCTCCACGGTTCGTTTTTCTTTCGGGGTAGTGTTAACTCGTTGTTCTTTGAAGCTTCTAGACTTATTCGCGGAGGTGTTGCTAGACGAATCACCCGTTTCTTCATGGATGACTAGCGGCTTTTCGGAGACACATCTAGAAAATATATATATATATATTTTTTTTATGAGAATTTTTTACAAAAACAAAAAATTAATTCCCTTCTGCGAATGCATCATAGTAAGCGCTAAGCACATTAAAAAAATATATATATATTAATAATAATCTGTCTTACCAATAAATGAAAATAAATAAATAAAGAATTAAAAAACATTAATTTTTTTATTATTTATTATTTTTTATATTTATTTATATATTTTGATTATATCCATTTTTATTCTATTTGTAAATATTTATTACAAATAAATAAAAATAGTTTTACGAATTTCCGGGCAGTTTGCAAAGTATTTATTTTATTTTCTCACCATCGGTCTCTTCGTTTTCAGATTCGTGTCCTATACGATGTAGACTGCGTCTTATAGCTTTCCCGATGAAAGGCGATACTCTTCCCTCGAGAAACGAATTGGCACCGATGTCCCTTGAAAATATATTTGGAACCAATGAATATCTTTTATCATTTTTCAATTGGCCACCAACATCTCTCACCTCCTGTTCTCATCTTCTCATAGATTCAGCGACATTGACTACGATAAATGTTATCGCCGAGTATCAGCAGACCCGAGATAAGCTCATTTTTATCGCATTACAGAGCGGCGATGATCTGATCGACGATCGCGCTCTTATTCTCACGGAAGCTCTCAACAATGTCGAGCGCATTCTCCTCGTCTTCTCTTCTCCAAACCGGATAATTTAGTTTTAACATAGATATAAATAAATCCACCTAAACTGCAAGTTCAGAAACTAAAGTTCGATAGTTTGAAAGCTGGCGCTTTGCAGTCGGGGACTCCCCGAACTATCGCTAGATTCGTCGGAACTGCAGCGCGCGGCGTCCTTGGACGCTGGCGCCGCGTCTCGAGTTCAATCGTCAACACTCTCGCTCTCAGAATTCTCGCAGTCGGCGTCCCCTTTTAGCCTATCCATTTTCCAGCTTCCTCTCTCGCTCGACCTACTCATTGTCTCTCTTTCACCACCGCCATTCGTCGTTTACGCCAAAAGGGAGAGAAGACCAGAGGAGGCTTCGAATGCGTTGAGGCGCAGCTGCGCCGTGACTGCAGTCGACTATAAAAGCGTCGGAAGACTGGCGTAATGCGCATTAACCGCGTACACTCGTCATCAGAGGTTCTGGTCAGTTCTCGTGCGTAGCCGATGATAGCTCGTGTTCGCTACTTCTCGCGATTGCGTAAATATATCGTAGACTATAGCTCGCAGAACGGTGTACAGTGCGGGTTACTGTTGTGAACCTGGCCGGGTCACATGGTCGGCACACTTGAATCGTTGCTATCTCGTCACGAAGGCGGGATGAAATAATAGGAGGTTACCTCAATCAGCCCAGAAGGCCCTAACTTAAAGCGTCCGTGCTCAGTCCTCAGTGTAGGCTAGTCGGTCGCTCAGAGTTGTTCGGAAAACGTCGACTAGCTCCCACGGGTTTACGCACCGGACACCCTCGGGTCGGGGATTACGACGGCCATCGACCTCTCTCTTAACCGAAGAACTTGCACAGCCTATTTAAACGAAAATCACGGGTGTGAAAGCAGTGACGGAAAAACCCGCTCGACGGATTACAAGAAAAGAAACGAAGGACAAAAAAAAAAGATAAACAAGTGCCGCATGACTGTCCATGTGAATGTGGGAGAGGCGAGACTACCTGTGGCGATTCTTTGTCGAGAACGGCAGGCGGTTTAATGAAAGAAAAGCCCGTTCTTGAGAAATTTGGTGTTTTGTTTTCTGTTTTTTCCTTTAACGTGACTGGCTCGATAATACTCGGAAAGTAAGCTCGAAATCTCTCCCGTATATTTCTATTCGGTACGGTAAACACCGAAATATTTCGATACTGTAAACACAGCGATCGGGTCAGTTGCGGAGAGAAACACCGTTTGTTTTGATCCTACCCGATGACTGAGCGAAGTACAAAAGGAAAGATAAGCCGGACCGTCTGACGACAAGCTCTCCTTACAAATGTACGGGTTTCAATAGCTAGCGGTTTACAAAGTTTTGTTTCATTTTTTTCTACACTTTTCGGACCAAACGAGCACAGAAGACATCGGCACTTGCCGAAGCAACGAGAGCGTGCGAGCGTACAGAAC
The DNA here is from genome assembly GCA_964017025.1 of Stenichneumon culpator. NCBI lineage: Eukaryota > Metazoa > Arthropoda > Insecta > Hymenoptera > Ichneumonidae > Stenichneumon > Stenichneumon culpator. Next base: position 9,999,828 of record OZ024776.1, on the reverse strand, counting down.
CTTGACAGTGCTCGCGGCAACAACATGGCGTCAACGGCGGCGATGAGCATGTGCACGGAAAATTTAACCAACGCGGGAATACTTTACGAATTCGCGTCCAACGAGATGTGGGCACAGTGGAACGCGGTGGCGGATTATTTCGAGTATCAACCGTGGATATTTTCGCTGATCGGCAGCGCTATGGTCGGACTTTCGGGAATTCTGCCGTTGTTGGTCATCCCCATTGACGAAGGTGCCAATCTAAAGAACGGAGGTAAAGATCGTCTATTCTTGATCTGGCAACAGCGCCTATTTTATCGTCCCCATCAAAAAATGTACCACTTAACATATGAGTGCGAGAGAGATAGATGCATTTTTTGGAATCAATGCCATTTGAAACCGGTTGACGTTTCGGATAAAACGGAAGCATCATCGGACGCAATATTAAATTGTACATCCGCTAATGCTTTGCTTTATCTCGAAAAGTCTACGGTCTCTGAATCGCATTCATTATAGATTTTCCTTACCGACCGAGTTGTTCCACATGTGCTTAAGGGCATGACACACATGTCTTTAAGGGCATGACACACACGTATCGATGCTCCGATCGTAACAAATCGCTTTCCCTATTTTCTCTGTGATGGTTGATGCTTCGACCAAACTCAAATTAGGTTTTTGTAGTCAATAAATATTAGTATGAAAACCTAATTTGCTTTTGCTCGTCGTATCAATCGTTTTGGAGAAAACAGGGAAGGCGATTTGTTACCGACTGAGTCTGTAACACATGCCCTTAAATCAATACTTCTTTTTCTTCTTTTCAATGATATTGGAATGAAGACCATATGAAAGACGTCTAGCCCGGACTCAGTCGGTATCAAAAACTGTAATCTACTTTTCTCACGAGTTCTTGTGTATGGGGTTGGAAGAAAAGTCACATCGAAAACGGATGTCATTTCCGCTTTCGATGAGCCGTTTATTTTGATCGGGAATGACGGAATTCGTGAGGAAAGTTAATTACTGATGTTTGGTATTTGTTACTGATCGCGGTGTTGCACATGATCTTAATGGACGCTTGGCGGTGGGCACGGACTTTGTGACCGATTATTTTTTTGGCAATTGACTGATCCGGAAAGATCCGGAAATTATCTCACTGCGAGAAGGGCGACATTGGTTCTAAAAATCGAAACGGTCCGAACTTAAAAATTAACAAAGTACCAATCTCGTTAATCAGAAGAAAAAAAATAATTTTTTAACAAAGTTGACTAAATTTGGGACAAAGAAAATGATGCTAAAATTCGACCTAGATAGATGTTTTTCCGTTTTTACCATGTTTGTGACCCCGAACAAAAATAACGGTCATGACAAACATTTTCTAGGAACAAAAATGACGTTGAATCGAAGGTAATTTTTGGCCGACCGTCGCTTACAAAAAATGACCGTCACAGCGCATCTCTATGCGCGTTCAATGTTCGTCCGCATGCAATGAAATCGGCGGCGGAGTCACGTGACAACTATGCAAAATGTTTCACGGCACGATTCACTCGAGCCCAGAGTCTACAATCGAGATCGTGACAAACTTTTTTCAATCCCAACAGTAATAATCCCAATCGACACGAACCTCCGCTGGGAACAATGTCGATTTTATCGTCACATAAACTCTCTTTCATTTCGTCAATACTTTTTTTTCCTATGATTAATGCACGTTCAATGTTCATCCGCAGTCAATAAAATCGCATAACGGTTGTCGCGCAACGACTAACGCAAAATGTTTCACGGCACGATTCATCGGGCCCGGCGGCTGCAATCGAGATCGTGACGAACTTTTTTTTTACAATCTGAAAAGTGATATTGCCGTTTGGCACGAACGAGATCGTTCGTACGCTGGGAACGTGTTTGCGAGGTGCAAACGCGTGTAACGCACGGTTGTGCGGATCGATTCATCACTTCGAAGCTCGCCGGGGTGAATTACACGAAACGCCTATATAGAGCCTTGAGTCAAGGCCGTACGTGTACCCCGGGTGCGGGAGCCAAGGTCTCGGAAAATAGGATTGTTATATCGTCATTGACTAGTCCACGTGCGACCTACGGCCGTGCAATATTAAGTGTAAAGTGCGCTACTCCCCTGACGGCCAATGATCAACCGTCGTTGCGCGTACGCATGCGCAAAACTCTACGCTAAAGGAGACAAGGCATTCCGGACCATACTGAAACTATCCGATGCACTGTGAAAAAAATTCGGATGAAATTTAATTTAGTGGTAATGGAAGTTTTTATGCATAAAATGGTTTATTAAATTTCATTTACAATTGTGATGAAAAATTTGCGTACAATATATTTAAAACTTTAGAAATAGTTTACTTTTAATCGTTGACTTTAATTTCACGTTGAAAGTCCATCAATGTTTCTTCACAATTGTACGTTTCATTTAGTGCATCACTTTTTGCATAAAAACTTCCAGTCCGGTAAATGAAATTTACAATTTACAGTTTTTTCTGCCAGTGTACTGCATTGTTGTTGACAGCGATGCAGTGTAAAATAAAAATTCATGCACGATCCGTTTGAAAAAAATCAATTGGGCTAAGAAATTAATTATTATTTTCCCCATTCTTAAGATTTTATGTATAAAATTTGGTGTCCGTAGACGAATATATTAAATATCATTTCCGATGATCGAACGTCATTGCGCGTACGCATGCACGCACCCGACGCTAAAGGCGTTAACGTATCCCGTACCAGACTGGTATTACCCCATAGCGCATTGTTTTTCGCAAAGATGCAATGCGAAATAAAAATTTGAGTTAAAAAAATCAATACGGCTATGAAATTAATTATTATTTTCCGGGTTCGTTTAAGATGTTCTGTACATCAGCATATGATTCAGTGACCGTAGACGAATAAATACCCTTTGCATTTTTTTACAGCCGCGTAAGTTCAGTTCTGGATCCCACAGTACGAGTACATTGATCGATGGCAACTTTTATTTATTTTTATCGCGATTTGCAAGTCTCAATTTGGCTAACAGATTTATTATTATTTAGCGCATTGACCAATGCGCAAATGATATTTAATTTATTCATCTATACGGATAAATTAAATATCATTTTTTTACAACCGGTTAAGTTAATTTCTGTATTTAACGGTACGAGTATATCGATCAACGGCAACTTTTATTATTTTTTCCCCATGTTTTGCAACTCTCGATTCGGCCAAGAAATTTATAATTTCCGCATCCTTAAGTTGTTCCGTGCAGTACAAAATTCAGTTACCGTAGATGAATAAATTAAACATCATTTCCATTTTTCTTTCACAATCTCGTATGTTCGGATGTGGATCAAACGAGTTTACGAGTGTATCGATCGACGGCATCTTTTATTCAATTTTTTCCGATTATTTGCAAGTCTCGACAATCGCAGACAGTCGCAGTTGCATTTTTGTTTTGATCGTGGAAATAGAGCGCGATGCCCGGGTCGGGGCCGTGGCCTCTCCGACGAGGAAGAACTCGGGCTCGCGGCAATAGCGCGAAACTCGTCTCTGCGATGCGGCGCAATTTTAATCGGCATCGAGTTGATCGAGTTTTGCTTCGTCTGGCTGGACGCCATCCGCGCAACATCGTCCACATCATACTCGTCAAGATCGTCAAGATCGCAGAAGACTCTGCGTAATAATCTTCTTCTTTCTCCATTTTCTTGGATTTATGCCGCTTGACCAAGTTTCATTGCATAATTATCGTTCCCGCATTCACCAAAAAATCGGTTCCTGTATTTTTTAAACATCAATCGTTTTAAGGTAGCTATGTCGCTTCATAGCTACATAGCTACCTTAAATATGCGAAATGAGAGCATAAGTCGCGAACTTATGTGCTCATTTCGCATTAGTTCGAGAAAAAATAAGAGAAAATTGCAAGTACTTCTCCATGATATAAAAATCTGAAAAATACATGCATATTAAAGGTACTGAAAAGATTAATTTTGCATTATAATAATTCCAAAATGTTATTGACAAATTAATCAAGAAATTAATTGTTTAACAAATTACCCGGCAAACTAACTTTTTTTTGTAATGAAAATGATTCATTCATTTTTCTGAATACGCTTGAATTTTTTCAGATTTTTCAATCAACTTTGATTTTTTTTTAATATGGAAAAAATGTGTGAAAAACAGAAGAATCAAAGTTGACTGAAAAATCTGAAAAAATTCATACGTACTCAAAAAAATGAACGAATAATTTTCATTAAAAAAGTTGGTTTGCCGGGTAATTTGTTAAACAATTAATTTTTTGATTAATTTGTTAATATCATTTTGGAATTATTGTAATGCCAAATTAATCTTCTCAGTACCTTTAATTTGCATGAATTTTTTTCCGATTTTTATATCATCGAGAAGTACTTGCAATTTTCTCTTATTTTTCTCAAACTTATGCGAAATGAGCGCGAAGCGACATAGTTACCTTAACTGTCTTTCATCCTGATTAGCTGAATTGTCAGCTTAAGGTAGTCCATGGTGGCCGCGGTCAGGGAAAACCGGGAAAATTCAGGGAATTCCAGAATTGAGCAGGGAAAAAGTTAATTGTCGCCGAACCTTCTATAAATTAATAAGAAGTAAATAAAAGGGAGTCTTAAACAAATAGAATTGAATATTAATACAATAATTGGGCATTTTCATTTGCATCATTAATTTTTTTAAATAGAAGTCGTCAGGAGTTTGGTCAGGGAAATGTTTTAATTGGTCAGTGAAAAGTCAGGGAATTTTTTTCCGGGGAAAAAACGGCCACCATGCTTTTCGTTATGTCTGACATCACCTAAGTTCGAGAGAGCAATGAGAGACATTACAAACACTTCTCGATGGAATAATAATGTGAAAAAAATCGAGCATATGGAAGGTGCTGAAAAGATTGTTTTCGCATAATAACAATTCCAAAATGTCATTAACAAATTACTGAAAAATCAAAGTTGTGCAACAAATTACCCGACAACCTACTTTTTTTTAAGCAAAAATGATTTGTCGATTTTTCTTCATACGTATGAATTTTTTCAGAATTCCATGTAATGATTGAAAATTTCGATTTTAAACAAATTTTAACACAAAGAAAACGCAATTTTCAATCATTACATGAAATTCTAAAAAAATTTATACGTATTCAAAAAAGTAACAAATCATTTTCACGAGAAAAGAAATCGGTTTCCGAGTACGATGTTGCATAATTTTTTATTTCAGTAATTTGTTAATAACATTTTGAAATAATTATTATGCACATACAAATCTTTTCAATTTCTTCCCTATGCTCGATTTTTTTCAGATTTTCATCCGATCGGAAAGTGTTTGCAATTCTCTCTTATTCCTCTTTCAAACTTAGGCGACGTCAGACATAACGAAAGGACTACCTTAAGGTAATGCTTGCGGTACAGACCTGCCAAACGTGAGTTTCAGAAAAAATTTCGAACACTTCTCGATGGGATAAAAATCTTTAAAAAGTCAAATGTATCGGAGGTGCTGCAATGTTGTTTTTGTAAAATAATAATTCCAATTGTCATCAACAAATTGAAGATAAAAATGATTATTCAACAAATTACCGGCAACTTAACTATTTTCCTTCATAAAAGTAATTCGTTTATTTTTCTGAATACGTATGAATTTTTTGTAATCTTTGAAAAAATTTTCACAGCTTGAACATAGAAAAAACACGATTGTCAAAGATGACAAGAAAATCTAAAAAAAATGCATACGTATTCAGAAAGATAAACGAATTATTTTTATGAAGGAAAATAGTTAAGTTGCCGGGTAATTTGTTAAATAATCATTTTTATCTTCAATTCGCTAATGACAAATTGGAATTATTATTTCACAAAGACAATCTTTGCAGCATCTCCGATACATTTGATCTTTTTCAGAGTTTTATCCCATCGAGAAGTGTTCTAAATTTTCTCTGAAACTCATGTTTGGCGGGACTGTATCGCAAGTACTACCTTAAAACGAGCGCGGCGACGACTCTACACATTCTCGCGATTAAGGCCGTCCCAAAGGCCAAAAAAAAGAAAAAAAAGATTTTGCGTTACACAATCGCCCACGTACCGATAGCGTATCGATACGCGTTATCAGTTCGACCTAGCTGCTCCTCACTTCGCCGCTACCGATCCAACCTATCGATTGCAATTGCCTCGAGATCGGAAATAAATCGTGATGCTTAATTCACGAGAAGCGCGCGCCAGTTGACGATAAATTCGTGAGAGTAATTTTATCGTCGCCAATCGTCGTCTCGTCCGACTCTCGCATGCATCTTCGGTGCCGATTAATTCCTATCGGGATACAATAATAGAATTGGGTTCTTCGTATTAGTAAAATACATAGAGCCAATACCCGGTATCGGCACGTGTCGGAGGAGTTTTTTGTTTCGCACGGTCGCTTTGTGCAATCGGCTGTTTGATAAGCATTTTATGCCACTTTAACCTCCCCTTCCCTTTCCTTACATGTACAATGATTATAAAACTGTATCACATCCGGTTTGATCAGAAACAACGCCGTGCGTATCCGTCCTCACGATCAACGATGCGCCGGCAAATAAAACTGTACTGCATATATTAATATTTATAATTTACAATAAATTATGAAAATTATGTCATAATTTATAATAAATTATGACAACTATGTCATAATTTCTTAATAGAACGTCGTTGTTGTAGCACAATTGCTCTGTGCAATCGGCTGTTTGATAAGCACTTTATGCCACTGTAACCTCCCCTTCCCCTTCCTTAGATGTACAATGACTATAAAACTATCACATCCGGTTCGATCAGAAAAAACGCCGTGCGTATCTGTCCTCACGATCAACGATGCGCCGACAAATAAAACTGTACTGCATATATTAATATTTATAATTTATAATAATGACAATTATGTCATTATTTATTGATAGAACGTCGTTGTTGTAGCACAGTTCTTCTGTGCAATTGGCTGTTTGATAAGCATTTTATGCCACTGTAACCTCCCCTTCCCCTTCCTTAGATGTACAATCACTATAAAACTGTATCACATCCGGTTTGATCAGAAACAACGCCGCGCGTGTCCGTCCCCATGATCGACGATGCGCCGGCAAACAAAACTGTATTACATATATTAATAATTATAATTTATAATAAATTATGACAATTATGTCATAATTTCCTAATAGAACGTCGTTCCTGTGGCACAATTGCTCTGTGCAATTGGCTATTTGATACGCATTTTTCTACTTTTGTACCCCTTCCCACCTTTATTAGATGTTTGATGGCATTAGTGACTGAAACTCTTCACATCCGGTTTGATCGGAAAAATCGCCGTGCGTCCCCGTAATCGCGATCACCCGTGCGCCGACAAAACAAAAGCGTACTGTGTATTAATTGTCATCATTTATCAACAGAACATAAAATTCCAATGTTATAACAAAGTCATATAAAAATTCCAATTTTCGTTTGCTTTCTTAAACGAAAAAAAAATGTGTTGTTCAATGTTTTTCATTGCAAGCATTTTATACTAATGTCCCTCCCCTTAAATCTGTAACTATAAAACTGCATCACATCCGCTTTGATCGAAAAAAAAAACGCCGTGCGTCTCCGTCCTCGCATTCACCCAATAGCCCGGCAAACAAAACAGTACTGCGTATTAATTGTCATAATTTATTAATAGAACACTGAGTTGCAATGTTCTTCATTGCAAGAATTCGATCCTATTGCCCCCCCCCCCCCCCCCCCCCGCCCTCTTGTTAAATGTATAACTGTAAAACTGCATCACATCCGGTTTAATTAAAAAAAACGCCGTGCGTCTCCGTCCTCGCATTCGGCGATGCACCGGCAAACAAAACCGTACTGCGTATTAATTGTCATAATTTATTAATAGACCATTGAGCTGCAATGTTTTTCATTCGCATCCTCCTTTCTTTAAACTCCATTGTGTCGCGCAACGGTCAGGAATAACGCGGTAACAGCGCGAGTTGGCGCGAACACGGTTGCACGGACGCTATCTTATATTTTCACTCAACTGCGCAAAATGATAAGCCCCGTTGCATCGCATCTGCATTAAATATACCGCCGCGCTCGAGTCCGCCCATAAAACTTTCGTTGATTCACCGGATCTATTTCGCGATGCGCCGCGCGCGTGACGGAACTCGGCACGGGCAATTATTTTTGAAATGTGCTTTTGAAATGAATTCCCAAAAATCAATGCGCAATCGCATCCATCAGCGGATTTTGTCTCTGCTGCGCGGAGATACCAACGATTCCTTGTTGTTACCAACGTTTTCACGAAACAGCGTTTTTATTAACATATATTGACTGATAGAAGCGTAAAGTGAATGAATCGAGTTTTCGTAAATAATGCACCGTAACAAAAAAATCCTATGAAATTTAACGGACTGGACATTTTTATGTAAATACTGATATATTAAATTTTATGTACAATTTTGGATAAAAAATTTATGTTCAGTGGATTAAAAACATTGAAAATTCTTTATTTTAAATAATTTACTTCAATTTCAATGAAAAAGAACATTCATTTTTCATCGCAATTGTACCTACATTTAATTTAACGTGCCAGTTGTTCCGTAAAAACTTCCAGTCCGGCACATTAAATTTACCAATTTTTTTTTACGGCCTACGTCTACTATAAAATACAGGGTTAATTCAAAGTGTTTAAAGTTCAAAACAGTCCGACAGCGCTCAGTTTTCTCAAGACCTTTGGGCCAACCCGCACAGTTGCGGTGTTTTGATTACGTTTTCTTTCTTCAACCTTCATTGTCTCTCACAGTTGAAAGTTGCTTTTGAAATAAATTCCCAAGAATCGACGCGCGATCGCATTCGTCAGACGAATCCCTGGCGGCTCGTGACGCATCTCGCGCAATGACTAGTCCCGCTTGCGCAAAGCGTTTCATCTCGTTACGAAGCGAAAGCCCGGTTAATTATTTAACGAGCTAATGGAAAACTGGTTATGGAAATTTTTTCAAAAAACCTTATACCCATATTAAAGCCATAGCGCGATCCATTCGCAGAACTCCAATTATTCGATTCTTGCACAACAATAAACCGCGCGACACGGACTTTGTAACGAAGCAAAGCTTATCCGTTGCATCAGAGCGCGCGCGCACATGCGTACGGAACGAGGTCTCGACCGCGAGGACAAAGGAAGAGTTCGAAAACCTTGCACACCACCGTCCAGGCTATCCGCCCGAGCTGCGAGATCGCTCCCCGCGATAGAAATGCAACACGATAAATGCACAATCTTGATAAGCAAAAAAAACGAAAACAAAGTTGTATTAAGAATTTCGCAAAAAAAAAGCGTGTTCTCGTTAAAGATTTATCGAAAGAAGAAACTGCACCGTAAGATTATTATACTACACTGAGTATTATATATAGTTATGGATCAAGGATAAGTGCGTTCCCCGCTATATGAATATAATACGCTGAATGCACAATTTTGATATGTAAAAAAAAAACAAAGTGGTATTTAGAATTTCGAAAAAACCGTGTTTCCATTGAAGATTTAGCAAAAAAGAAATTGCCCCGTAAGATTATTATACTTCACTGAGTATTATATAAATACTTATGGATTACGGGTAGGTGTGTTCCTCGGTATAGGAATGCGACACGCTGGATGCACAGCCTTGATAAGCAAAAAAAACAAACTTGTATTTAGAATTTCACAAAAAAGGGTGTTCCGGTTAAAAGTTCAGCGAAGAAAGAAATTGCACAGTAAGATTATACTTCACTGAGCATTCCGTGAAATATATAGTTGCGGATTACGGATAGCTGCGGGTCCGTTTTGTCTCCTATCTTCCCACACAGCCTGGGGTGTGGGTGGAACTTCGATTTGTTCGCCTTTATCGCATTTCACCTCGTCCGGTGTATTGGGACACGACTGTGTGACAAGTTTTCCCCGCAAGAGTGTAAATTGAATTTCCGCCGCATGGCCGGGCTCCAAATTTATCAGTGTGAACCACATTGAGTACTAGGTCTTTTACACTATATATCTTTTACACTATATATCTATACTAGAAGGTCATCGTGGCTCAGGCGCTTCGCGCTTTCGCCTACCGGCTACGGAATTTAGAAACTGGGAATTTCGATTTCCGGTCGAAAAATTAAATGTTCGAACCGAAAGTGAAGTAGTTCCGGTATGACGTTACTTCCGGTCAAAAAATAAAATTTTCAAACCGGAAGTCAAGTATTTCCGGTACGTCACTTCCAGTCGAAAAATAACAATTTTGAAACCGAAGTTAAGTATTTCCGATATAACTTTACTTCCGGTAAAAAAAAATGAGATTTTCAAACCGGATATTCAGTGTTTCCGGTATAACGTCACTTTCGGTAAAAAAAATGAGGTTTTCAAACCGGAAGTGAAGTATTTCCGGTATGACGTCGCTCCCGGTCAAAAAATGACTATCTTCGTTATCGCTCCCACCCACTCCGTCGAACTTACATAGTATGCTTCGAAATTTACACGTAAATTAAAGTTGCGGTATTTTATTGTTCTTTTCGTTTTTCAGCTGGCGCTGGAATGTTGAAGATTCTTCTGAGTTTTGCGGTCGGTGGTCTCCTGGGTGACGTCTTCCTGCATCTATTGCCGGAAGCGTGGGCAAGCAAGGCACTGAATACAGGTGAGGAAATTATTCGAGTTCGTTCTGTTCGTTGAATAATTCAAAGATTGCCACGAAGAAAACAATGCTTGCTGGGAAAAAAAGCTTTGCGCGGCCGCCGGTGTCTTTGGCGAAGACTGCGCAGCGAACATTGAAAATTTACGGTTCCGGGACGGAAAGAATGTCCCTCCAAGCAGGCTCGAAGGAGACTGGAATTATAGACTTTGGAAGCGTCGATATTCCGTCTGCACAGTAGAAAAAAATATCGGATATTTAACAAATTTTTCTGTTCAAAAACGTCCACAAATACTTGCTTGTTAATTTTACAAAAAAATGTTTGCAAGATTAACAAAAAATTTTTTGCAATATACATTTTATTTAATTACCAATAAAATAATTGTGGACGTTTAAGAACAAGAAAAGGTGGTACGAATTTTACTGTGGGATCGAATATCGTCGACCGACGGAATATCGACTCCGCGAAGACAGAGGCAGAGCATTGAAAATTTACAGCTCTGCGACCGAAAGAACGTGCTGAAGAAGACCCGAACGATGCCGGAATTATAGATTTGGAAATAGACGATGTTCCTTCCGATCGAATATCGTCGACCGACGGAATGTCGAGTACGAAGAAACGCGCGCGAAGACAGAGGCAGAATATTGAAAATTTACGGATCTGCGACGGAACGAACGTCCTCTCAAGCAGGCTCGAGGGATACCGGAATTATTGATTTAGGAATAGACAATGTTATTTCTGATCGAATATCTTCGACCGACGGAATATCAAGTACGAAAATTCGGACTCGAAAACAGAGGCAGGACATTATTATCTCCATTCACGAACGTATATTGGCCAGGAGTCAGAGTTCAAGTTGTTATTTATAAATTTGGGAATTGTAGATTTTTGAATTATAGATTTAGCAATTATACATTTGGCGATTATAGTTTTGGCAACTAAATATTCAGCAATTGTAGATTTAGCAATTACAGATTTACTAATTGTACATTTGGTAATTATAGATATCGGAGTAGACGATATCACTTCCGATCGATAGTCTTCGACCGACGTTATATCGAGTACAAAAAAAACGCACGCGAAGACGGAGGCAAAACATTTTTATCTCGAGTCACGAACGTACATTACCCAGGCGTCAGGGTTCAAGTTTTTATTTACATACCGAACGACATTGCACGCGTTCGTCGAACGGCGAGCCACGCGGAGCGATAAAACAAAAATGCATCGCACTTGTCGTGATGAGGAAAATGTAGCGAAGGCTTGCAGTGATTACGCGATCGCGGAACGGGCTTTCCCCCCGGGGTGCGATAATTTCTAAATTCTGATAACGGAAACATATGGGAGCCGCGTGCAGCTCGCCTGAGAGCAGCAACTCCGTTCCGCATAGCGGAGATCATTATTAATATGTTTGGGGCTGACTACGGATGTCGACTAGCGAGAATTCCGTACGACCACGTTGGCGTAGCGGAGATGTGTGTTGCGCGGCTCCGTAACTAGGCTGCGCCGATGACGAGACGACGTTTCCATCCGGACGGACGGACGGGCAGACGTTGAGTTCCCATCTGGACAATTCTCAGCTATTTAAACGCTTCTGAAACGACGTTCACGAACTCCATTGTACGCCAGTTGCGAATCTCAATTGAGCGCTTCGACCCGTTAATTCGGTACGCACGACGAGGAAGATGAAACTCTCGAGAGTTTTCCTCTCCAGCTCAATGTCTTGAGAGACTTGCAAAATTTGTTAAATGGCTTTATATTATAGCTCAAATTTTTGGGCATGCGATTTTTTATTATTCAGTATCCAAATATTTGGAGGTCGAACTTAACGGATTTTCACCGTGGCCAAATAAATACGCGCTGAAGATCTCTCATGATCGATCTTGGATCTTTGATTGTGAATCTTTTTTTTTATCCAATATCTAAATACTTGGAGGTTAAATCTCACGGATTTTCATCGTAGTAAAATAAAGTCACGCTGAAAGTCTCCCACAATCGATATTGGATCTTGGAAACTTGGAGTCGACATAATTTCGATTCTGTATAATTGCACCAGTATCGCCGACGCGAGCGTCAATACGAGGTGCCACGTCGTTAAAAAGATGAATGACAAAGTCATCGGGAAATGCCGATAATCGAGAATAATTTCAAGGATAGGCAATAGCTAATATTTTGGGATTTTCGACTTTTTTTTAAATCCAATATGCAAATACTTGGAGGTCGAAATTCACGGATTTTTACCGTTGTACAATAAAATCGTGCTGAAAATCTCCCACGATAAATCGGGAATTATGGACGAGATATAATTATGATTCTGAGCCAGTAATCAAGAATAATGTCAAGAATAGGCAATAGCTAATATTTTGAGATATGCGATTTTTTTAAATCCAATATCCAAATACTTGGAGATTGAATTTCACGAATTTTCACCGAAGAAAAATAAAATCACACTGAAGATCTCCCGCGATTAATCGGGAATTATGGACTCGATATAATTCTGACTCTGAGTCAGTAATCAAGAATAATGTCAAGGATAGGCAATAGCTAATATTTTGGGATATGCGATTTTTTTTTTAATCCAATATCCAAATACTCGGAGGTCGAATTTTTCGAATTTTCACCGTAGTAAAATAAAATCGCGCTAAAAATCTCCCACGATCGAAGGGGAATTATGGACTCGATATAATTATGATTCTGAGTAATTGCACTAGTATCGCCGAAGCGAGCGTCAGCGTGAAGCAAGTACCGGGCTTCGCTAAATAGATCAATGATGAAATGATGACGTCATCGGGGAATGCCGGTAATCGAGAATAATTTCAAGGATAGGCGCGGATCGCGATGCAATACAAAGTTCAAGATCCGGCGAGAACTGGGTTATCGCGAATTCTAACCGATTGATGCATCGAATACGAGGCTGACGATATTCAGTGAAATTTCCATAGACACCTACGCGTCGAATTACGAGTCTACTATTGTGCAAATGTTTTTAGTAGCAGTAAAAGTGCATTTATTGACAATTTCTTGTAGTTTATACAATATCTGATAGATCTCTCTGTGTAGTCACAGCGTTCACATAGACATTGCCCATTGGCAGTCCTTCAGCCAATATATTTTTATTTATCTTATGTAGTACTGTTTAATTCACCGGACAAATTTTAGTCGTGTAACCATCTATAAAGGCTCCGCCTTGATGAGACGCAATTGATTATTTATAGTGGTTTAAGGCTGTGACCGATCAGATAACTTTTCTTCAACGCTCCGCGGCCTCGGAACGGTCCAATTTTGAAATCCTCTTCTTCTGGCTTTCATTGAAGAGACTTCATTTTACGGTTCCAACTAGGGTCGAAACTTAAAATTGGGTCTCAATGAAAGCCGGAAGAAGAGAATTCTCAAATTAGACGGTTCCAAAGCCGCAGCGCGTTGAAGAAGCGTCATTGATTATATCCTTGCAATCGCGATGCAAAGTTCAAGATCAGCCGATAACTCGATTATCGCGAATTGTAGCCGATCGATGCATCGGATACGAGGTTGATGATATTTAAGGAAATTTCCATAAAAACGATGCGTCCGATTACGAACTTACTGCGTTGTAAAATTTTCATTCGTCTTAAGGTACTTTTCTAATTAACCGGACAATTTTTAGTCGCGTAACTCCAAGTCTCTAAGGGTCGAATTTTAAGACGTTAGTTTGAACTTAAGACCGAACTTAAGATCGAACTCGAACTACAATCGAATTTGAGTTCAGCTTGAAGTTCGAACTTAAGATAGATCTTAAGCCCGCAATGATTTTCGGGGCAAACTTCAATCTTCAGTTCAAACTAACGTCTCAAAATTCGACCCTACGTTGTATCTACACTCTAACAAAAATTCATATGAAATTTAATGCACTGGTAAATTTAATGTACAATTGTGATGAAAAATTACCCTACGGAATATTAAAAATTTTACAAGTACTTTACTTTTAATTTTTATAATTTACGTTAGAATTTTACTATACTTTACTATACTTTAATTCCAATCATTTACTTTAATTTCACTCTAAAAGCCCATTAATTTTTCATGACAATTGTACATTGAATTTATTGTACCAGCTTTTCGATAAAAACTTCCAGACCGACACATTAAATTAACCATTTTCTTAACAGAGGAAACTTAATCATAACTCTCGTCAATAATGCCCAATAACTATCTATAAGTGCTATAATTTTAATAATTTACGTTAGAATTTTACTATACTTTACTATACTTTAATTCCAATCATTTACTTTAATTTCACTCTAAAAGTCCATTAATTTTTCATGACAATTGTACATTAAATTGAATGTACCAGTTTTTCGATAAAAACTTCCAGACCGGCACGTTAAAGTAACCATTTTCTTAACAGAGGAAACTTAATCATAACTCTCGTCAATAATGCCCAATAACTATCTATAAGTGCTCCACCTCGCATTTACCGGACGATGAGATCTAATCGATTGCTTCCTTGCAGCCAATCCCGACGGCCATCGACCAATGGCCTGCGGTCTGTGGGTTCTGACCGGCTTCCTCGTCTTCATCATCGCCGAGAAGATCTTCGTCAGCGAGGGCGAGGACGATCAGGACGAAGAGGCTGACGAGACCGAGGCCGATGACTCCAAAGACCCGACTCAGGAGTTCCTCAACAATAACGACCACAAAGAATTGGAGAACAACAATTTCCTGACACTGAACGGTGCTAGTTCGAAGAACATCTCCAAGATCAAATATCCCAAGGACGAGGAAGAGTTCCGGTCGTCGGCGGGTGTCGCAGCGAGACTGCACGAGGCGAAGAACGGCTATTCGATCATGCCCGTTGGGACGGAATCGCGGAAGAACGGTCTCGTCAAGAAAGCGTCCTCCGACGATCGTTTCTCGACCGAGGAAAGACACGAAAATGGATTTTTGGTCAAACCCCATCGAACCAACGGCTTCGCCGAAGCTCCGTCCAAAGCCGCCGACGAGGAGGTGTGGAAGGTCGCGAAGCCCCCGAAGAACGTCAGCTCGGACTCGGAAACGCGACCCACCGAAAATCCGAAGCCCAAAGGCAAACACATAACAGGCTACTTGAACCTCATGGCTAATTGCATAGACAACTTCACGCACGGGCTCGCGGTCGGTGGATCTTTTCTGATATCCTTCAGGCTCGGCGCCCTGACGACCTTTGCCATTCTCATACACGAAATCCCTCACGAGGTCGGGGACTTTGCGATACTTCTAAAGAGCGGTTTCAACAGGTGGGACGCTGCGCGGGCACAGCTCCTGACGGCGAGCGGTGGGATTTTCGGCGCTCTCGTCGCCGTATTGTGCTCCGGCAGTGGAATCGGTGAGTTCCGATTCCATAAATATTCGTCGAGATTCAACTGCTGTTTGCGTTTCGGATTTACAGTAGAAGCTCGATTATCCGAACCTCGGTTATCTTATCCGAATTTTTATTAACCGGATCGCGAAACAAAATTCCGATGTCATATCGTAATTTCGACGTCGCGCATGCTAGCTCTTACTATTTTCTTGAGCTACTAGGCTAAAAAGTTGTACGTAAGGGGTACATTACGCATATAGCATTGAAATATTTTCGAAAGGTTTCCGGATAAATATTATTTTCATATATTTTAGAAATATTTCGCAAGATTTGAAAGATTGAAAATATTTCTAAAATGATTTCAAAATATTTCGTGCTACATGGGTATCGAACGATGATCCCTATTTAACTCCTTCGCTGTCAGGAGTCCCTGTAGGGAGCTAAACGTATAGGGAAATACGTTTCTCTGCCAGTGAAGGGATTCATTTGTCGAGGATGGATCGAACCGTTTAAATTCATCAGATTTTAAATCTTGCATTTTACGAAAAATTTTAATTTACGATGCTAGTGCGATAAAACTTTTATCTGGCGAGTGTTGCAATCACACGAATTAAGGAAAAGTTTTTTGGACAAGTATCGTACCACATCTTACTTCACAAAGTGTGAAAATGGGGGTTTTACTTATGCGAAGTGTGTGTAAAACTGCGATTTTTGAACCAGGTGAAGTAAATGCTATTTTCATTCTGACGCAAGTGTCTGTATGAAATACTGAGTTAAGAGTAATATACATTGCGGATCGTGATCAATGGGAAATACATCTGACATGTCGCTCCGACCGAATCTTTGTAGCGAATATTGCAAAAATTTGTGATTTTTTATATTGTCAAACAATCATTCTTTCCAAACGGAATCATTTTCTTTTACCGACGAAATCTCCTCTACGAGGAGACTAAAGAATCACGGAAAATGATTTTGCATAGAAACTTTGTACGGAAAAGTAGATTAGATGAGGAATGTTTGTGAAATTCTCGATTTTCACACTTTTTTTTTATTCGACAGAATCGAGGACGAGTTGGATTTTGCCATTCACCGCTGGAGGCTTCCTGCACATCGGAATGGTAACGGTGCTACCCGAACTCCTCAAAGAATCGAATCCGAAGGAATCTGCAAAGCAACTGGGGGCCCTGCTAAGCGGGATCACCGTGATGGCGATATTGACGATGCTATGCGACTGAGGAGCCGAACTATAATTTTGTCTCCGCTGCGTGGAGATACCGAAAATTCCTTACTATATTACGTTGCCACGAAACAGTGTTTCAGCATATAGCGAAACGCGGCGACATATATTGACTGAGCGAACACGTAACGCGAATGATTCGAGTTATCGTGAAAAAATTGATTCGTCTAGAAAAATACTGGGTTTAATTCAGAGTGTTTAATAGTTCAAAGGATTTCGACCACGCTCAGTTTCTCTCGAGACTTCTTCGACAAACCGCTGGGTTGCGATGTTTTCATTACGTTTCGTTTTTTTTGTATCGTATCGTATTTTTCGTTTTCTATTACTGTGTTATAGAAAGAACTCGCAGGATGAAAGTTAATATTTTCTTTACTCACCGCACCGAAGGTTTCCACGGAAGTCCGACGTTCGTTTGATCCTTTGTACGGGTACGATAGGGTTCGCTTTTTGCACGTCGGGCGATTTCGAAATCTGTCGGCAAAAAAAGATTAATTCATCGCGGTGGTGTAGCGTCTTTCATGTATATAACTTCGAGGCGAGATATAGAACAAAAATAATGAACCGACCGGTCGAGACTGCCTCGCGATCGGTGATTTGATATCCGTGATAATTATTTTTCAAACGATCCGGAAAGGAAAAATGTTGTTACGTCCTTATCAGTTTAGTTTGTGTATATGATATAAAAAAGCGCGTACTTTGATACGTTCTTTTTGCGAACTGGTACTCCGAGAATTACGATCTGGTACCGAGCATCCTTCTTCCTTCTGACAACGATGTCGGCCGAAACAAAAACGAAAATTACATATTATATAACATTAGTGAGACAGTATTATTACACGATATCGTTGCGTCGGACGGACTCCGTAATCGATTCGATTTACCTTGCGTTTATATGTAATCGACGAACGTTGAATTACCGGCTCGACATGGTCGACCGGGTTCGTCACTCGTTTGTAAAAAAAAAGTTTTCTCTATTTTCTTCAATCTCACTGAAAGATTTGAATTCCGACCACGCGATTATATTCACGTGTGGAAGCATGAATCAATGTTATTGGGAATGGGTGAGAGTACGTAGTTTTTTTCTCTGTTGATTTTTTACATTAGGATGTAGCTCTCGAGTGCCATATCGTGGCGTCTGTAAATAATTGAGTCCAGATTTACCGAACGGCGACTTTTTTTCAAGCCGTCGATCTTCTTTTTCGCACGTTTCGTATCATTAATACTCCAACGAACTGTAACGACAAGTTTGTAAATAAAGTGATTATGTGACTTATTAAATAGTG
Source organism: Stenichneumon culpator (assembly GCA_964017025.1). Classification (NCBI taxonomy): domain Eukaryota; kingdom Metazoa; phylum Arthropoda; class Insecta; order Hymenoptera; family Ichneumonidae; genus Stenichneumon; species Stenichneumon culpator. The sequence goes on along the minus strand of OZ024776.1, from coordinate 9,981,399 downwards.
TTTCAATTTATTTTGCCATCGTTGAATCATTGGTATTCCGTACTTTGGCGAACAGGTCAACCTTGGGTGTTGACACTCATGCTCACAAAAATTATTTCAATAATTCGATCATTTTTATAATACACTGTACACAATGTTTATAGAAAAAACACTCTCATCCACCTTAAGCCTCGAAGGAGATTCCAACAGTACGATCTACCGACGTGGTTATTATAATGAATAGTTTAGCACGAACGCTCGGAGATGAACGGACAACAGTTATTATAAATTACCTAATGCTTCGTTAACATAGAAAACAAAAAAATAAATACCGATTTATTTTTATGAAAGGTAGTTTTTATAAAATGTGGTATTAAACAGTAAAATAACAAAATCAATGGTCCACTCGTTTCAAGTTCTAATGATAAATCCCGGAACTAAAACCCCATTTTATTAACTTCGTCTTTTCCGGGAGGTTTTGTTGCGGGTTTTTTTTTGCGCTTACTCTAATAATTAATCATAAGTTCTCATTTGACTGGGCCATACTGCTAAAATTTCCTCTCAGGAGATTGCAACGGTACAATCTACTAACGTAGTTTAATGACCCCGTGCGTGCTGACTATTCATTCTATGGAATGAAGGAACTTAGTTTTTCCGAACTATCAAACGCTTCTTTAACAGAAAAAAGAACTAAATAACGATTTATTTTTGTGAATGGTAAAATTATGTAGCATTAAACAGTAAAATTACAAAAATCGATGGTCCACTCGTTCTAAGTTCTAATAATTTAATGACCCCGAAGATACCCGCACGACATAAAATTTCATCTTTGGCAAGTCTCCGTCAATGCGCTGCTTTGGGATAAAAAGAATTATTCACTCGTAGAACTTTATTCGCCAAGCGAGCTTCGCCGAGCAAAGTTCTGCGAGGCAAGACTAAGTTATAATTTGACGAAATTCCGTCTCACGTAGATATATCTTCAGGGTGATACATAATTTATAATAAGTTCTCATTTGACTAGGCTGTATAGCTGAAATTTCCTCGAACGATGGAGATCGCGAGAGAAAGAACCGGAACGGTTTGGAAGATTATTGCGAGCCACGAATAATGGAACGATTATAAGTTACCTTCGATGAAATTTAATGTCTACAATTCATCGTGCGTCTCCTCGAATATACTCGTTTTAAGCTTAACGAGTAACAGAACGAGGTGTCCGAACGAATAGTCATCGTCCGACGGAGATCCTTCCCTCACGCTTTCGTAATGACGCAACGCTTCTCTTACAACGGCGAGAAGCGAATATTTTTCCGATCGAAAGTCGCGTTTGCAAATCGAGCCGAGTGTTATCATGCTCTCGAGAATAACGGTGAGAAAATCGTAATCCTCCATGTTCGAGTCCGCGAAAGCCTCATTGCTGAAACTGTTGATCATGAGATTGCTCAGGTGTTTGCAGTAATTGTGACCCAACAATTTCTGCTCGAAATCGGTGCTCGCGTACTCCTTTATCTTTCGTTGACGGAGCAGCTCGTCCTCGTCGTCGCTATGATCCGCCCTCTCCACTACGAGGTCGCTCATGAGCTTCATCACCCTCGACTGCGTTTGCAGATGACCGTCCTCGAGTATCAGCCCGAAAATCTCCAAACCGCCGTGATCGATCAATGCTTTCTGGGCCGCTGGATATTGACGAATAAGTGCGCTGAGCGCGAAAAGACACCGCGATTGTACGGTCACTTTGGTATTCACGGCCAGTATGTGCAGTAACTTCTGAACGAAATCGTGCTCGAGGGCCTTCGCCTGAACCTTGGGATTCGATTGAACAGCCGTGCCCAGTAGACGGAGCGCTTCGGCCTTTATCTCGTCGTTTGTGGCGTTAAAACACGGCGAGATGATCTTGGACATACTGAAAAAAAAATCGAGTCATTTGATTTCAAATAAAGGTCGTGCGTCGTACAGTTTAGTGCATTACGATACTAGTGCGATAAAACTTTTTCAGACAAGTGTGAGTTTGCAGCACGAGCCGAAGACGAGTGTTGCAATCACACATAGTAAGAAAAATTTTATTACAAAATTTTATTTAGTACATTCTATTTCACTAAGTATGAAAATGAGGGCTTTGCGCATGCGAAGTGTGCGTAAAACTGCCATTTTCGCACCGAGTGAAATAAAAATTATTCCAGCGTCCTGCTCACCCTCCCATATCGGCGAATGTGTGAGCATTGTCGATCTGATGGAGCAAATACTCCATGTTGTTCAGTATCTGGAGGACTTCCTCGGCCGCCTGACTTGTCAGCGATTCGGCCGCGACGGCGTCTTTGTAATTCTCGAATCTCTGAAAAAACGTCGCGAGCATCTCCGCGTCGGTCGTGACGTTCACCTCGAGGGCTTTGAATTCGTTCTTCAAATTTGTGTAACTCTTGAAACGCTCCTTAGTCTCGGTTTCCGACATTTCGTCCTGAAAGATCGAATACGAATGAGCATTAAAAATATTGTTTGTGGCCCAGTTGAATTCTTCCTCCTGAGATTATTGTAAACATTTTCACGTAATGCTTTCAGATACACATTACAATCTCTCAGCCATTTAATGATTAAAATTATTAAATGGACAGCGTCCGTGGACGATGGTCCCTCCAATACCTACACTCAAATCAGTGTGAATTTCATTGTCGGACAGTTTGATCTTTTTCAATCTCGCTTTGAGTTCCTCCAGAGACATCTTTATGAAATCGGGGTCTTTTTTATCATCAACCGTTGTGGCGTCATCGTTGGAGCTACGCAGAGATTCGTCAGGATGCAGAGTCAATGAATTCACTTGGGAATCCGCCTTGTCATCATCCGGATTGCTCTCAGATTCTTCGTCAAGTAGCTTTGCTTCTGTCAAGCCAGTTTGGAAATTGTGCCTAATGTGGAGACCGCTCGGTATAGGCTGACCTGTAAACGGATGTAGAATTAGGAGAAATAACAAATTTTTAGGAATCACAAAATGACGAAACGTACAAAAATAAATGTTGAATTAAATGAAAGCAAAATTAAATGAAATGAAAGCAAAACTAAATTAAAAATCAAAATTGTACGATATCGCTCAGTGCTCGGCTTGTAAAAAAAAAACACAAGAAAATATCGACAGACACAAGCGTTGATCAACACGATGATTTGACACAAAGTTACGAATTGGTTATCGAACAAAAACTTGTTCTAAACTTACCTTTTTTCACCGGTCGCCATTCGCTCGATGGCACGAATGTGCTGTCGTTTTTCTCGCTGTTCGCCAACAGATTGACAGTGCAACACATTAAGATCAACAAGACTCTCCAAATTCCCGGCATCGTGTCACGGTGTTGAAAAACAGCGGCGCACGCTACAACGTACAGGATGTTTCCAGAAGATTCGAGGGTGCCGAAACAATACCGAATCAACGGCACTTGTTGTTCGAAACGACAAGGTCACGAAATATGTTTCCGTCGTTTGTTGACGTGTCGAGCGTTGACTTGTCTTTGATTATTTGTTGGTTGATTGAAAAATAATGATTTCACGTGTACGACGTCGAACCTTCTTTTTCAATGGCCGAAAACGGAATGTCAATGAATTCAAAAAAATAACTTGGCAAATGAGAATCTGCACGTGCAACAGTTGATTGGTACGATGTACCGGTCGCGTTTTGATATTATCCGCACCAACGGTGAAAGCGCCGGCGTATCAAAGATGTCGCCGAAATCGCGCGCACGCAATTCGTAATTGTTGGTCTCATTTTGAACACACGCCCCAACAACATTATTACTACGAGACATGTTCGTTGATTTATAACACTTTAACCAATTGTATATTCAAAGTTATTCAAGTATGGAAACGCTCTATCATCAAAGGAACAAATTCGTCCAAGAGACGCAAAATTTGTCCACCCAGCTGGAATGAAAGTTGCCCAACCTCTATCTCAACACAATAGAGATTGGTATTAAGGACATGTCACACGACTCAGTCGGTGTCCAAAAATCTGTGAAATGAATGTGATTCAGAGACCGTAGGCTTTTCAGGAAAAAGCAAAGCATTAACGAATGGACAAATTAATACCGCGTCCAGTCATGCTTCCGTTTTATCCAAAACGTCAAGCGGTTTCGAATGGCATTGATTCGAAAAATGCATCTATCTTTCACATGGCGTTAACGAAGTATTTGTAAAAAGAAGTATTTTTTTAAATGAACCTTACAGTGTTGAAAAACGATGGCGCACGCTATAGGACGTACAGGGTGTTTGCGGAAAAATGACGGTGCCTAAACAAAGTCGAATCGACGACACTTGTTCGAAGCAACAATGGCACAAATGTATTTCTGTCGTTTATTGCCGCGTCGAATATTGACGGTTGATTGAAAAATAAATTTAACGTGTACAACGTCGAACCGCCTCTTTCAATGGTCGAAACGGGTTGTCAATGAATTAAAAAAAAACAACTTGGCAAATGAAAACCTGCACGTACAACAGTTGATGCCGGTTGATTCGTACGACATACCGACCGGGTTTCGGTAATAGCCGCAACAACTATGAAAGAGCCGGCGTTACAAAGATGTCGCCGAAATCGCGCGCATGCAATTCATAATTGTTAGTCTCGTTTTGTACACGTCACAACTATATGTTATTACGAAAGATGTTCTTTGATTTGTGAAATTTTGACCTGTTGTATATTCCAAGTTATTCAAATATGGAAACGCTCTATCATCAAACGAACAAATTGGTCCAAGAGACGCAACATTTGTTCACCCAGCTGGAAAGAAAGTTGCCCAACCTCGATCTCAACGCCATCGAAAATGATATAGAATCGAAGATCTCTATGATAAACAGGTAAGTATTTTTGTTGAAGCGAAGAAAAAATTAATAAAAATTATACCTTCATGTCCGTTGGATTAATTTTGCTTTCGCCCGATGGGTAGCAATTGCGAGCGACTGGACGTGCTCTGTCTGAAAGGTCCGATATCTCAACGTCAAAATGCAAAGATGCGTGTCGATCAGCTGAAGTACGACAGTCGGCATTTGGTTGCGGCGTTGAATTCATGGAGGAATCAACAGTTTCGGAAACAGCAGGAGGAGGCGGAGCGCGAGGCTCTCTTGTCTCAACAATTTACCACGAATGACCACGTCGACATTCTCATCGATCACAATGTTCAGCACAACAGCAGTTTGAGAAACGCCACGCACGGCATAGACAATCTCCTGCAGCACGGATCTGGAATACTGGACGGCCTCAGAGCGCAGAGAATGACTCTGAAGGGAGCGCACAAGCGTCTCATAGACATCGGAAACACCCTCGGACTTTCCAACACGACAATGAGACTGATCGAACATCGAGCACGACAAGATGGCTTCATACTTGTAGCCGGAATGGTTGTAACGTGCCTCGTCATAGTCCTTGTCATCGTCTATCTGACTTAGGAAGTTACATTCCGTAATCCTTAAAATTTGTATATATTAGCGATAATTAAAATCATTTGTTCACGGAAGCGTAAGAAAAGAATATTGAATTGTCTATCAAGTCCAAAGAATTTTCTTTTCCTCAAAGCTTTTTTTTTGTTTGTGTGATTTTTGTTGGTACGGAGGTGAGGATTTTTTCATGCGCATTGATGCACTTGGTAAAAGCAAATTAGGATAACTCATTCTAATTGTTTGAATTAATTGGAGTAACTTTTCTGATCGGTCGGTTACCTGCCATAGAAAAATATTTCTGAATTTGCAGGAATTATACAGCATTTGGGAAATGCATACAAACAAACAAACTTAACATTTGTTAGACCTCGGTATAATGTGAGAAGTTCACAAGTTACAGTACAGAAGAAGTACACAAGTTTTCATATGCTTTGATTTGCTTTGAAAAAAAGAAATTGGAATGTTATTCTAATTCTTTGAATTAATTGGAAAAACATTCCTGAATTTGCAGGAGTCATACAGCATTTGGGAATTACATACGAACAAAATTCTTTGAATTGATTGGAAAAACATTCCTGAATTTGCACGAGTCATACAGCATTTGGGAATTACATACAAACAAACGACCTTAAGGTTCGTCAGACCCTGGGCAATGTGAGCAATGTACATTTTATCGTTTATTGAATTCGTCGAAGCATTACCGTGTCATGATTGTTGCTTGGGCAAAGCAAATTGGAACAATTTATTCGAATCGTTTAAATCAATTGAAAAAGCAGGTTGGAATGATTTATTATAAAAGTTGGAATTAATCGCAATAACCTTTCTGGTTACCTTGTATAGAAAAACATACGACCCTGATGATACCTTGCAAATTATAATGGCTGTGTTTTTGCATCGCACAAACTTCGCTCAGGGAAGTTTATTTGGAGAATAAAATTCTACAAGGGAACAATTTTTTGTTATCCCCCAAAGCAGTGCATTAACAGAGACTTGCCAACGATGAAATTTGATGTCATGCAGATATCTTCAAAGCCACAAAAACATTTCCGAATTTGCACCAGTCATACAGCATTTGGGAAATTCGTACAAACAAACAAAGTTAAGATTCGTCAGACCCTTGTATAATGTGAGAAATGAAGATTTTACCGTTTACGAAATTCGTAGAAGCATTACCGTGGCACGATTGTTGCGCCTTGGAAAATGGAATGTGCTTGGAAAGAGCAAATCTGAATAATTTAGTCTAATTGTTTGAATTAATCGGAACCCTTCTGGTCGTTCGGTTACCTGGCATAGAAAAAACATTCCGGTATTCGCACAAGTCATACAGCATTTAAGAAATGCACTGTAAAAATGTTTTCTTTAAAAATGAATGAACGGTATTGGAAGCTTTTTTTAAATAAACGATTTCTGAAACCTAAAACACAAGTGCGTTACAATTTCACAGTAAAATTTTTGTCAAATTTCAGCCAAAAGATTTGTAACTGTAATATCTGGTACTTTTATTTTACGAAAAAGAACATTAATATTCGATTAATATAAGTAATGAATGCGAGAAAATTTGAAATTGCACTAAATAAAATTTCCAATTAATTTTTACAGTGTACAAACAAACGAACTTAAGATTCGTTAGATCTTGTTTGTAATAGTGAGAATTTTACAATTTACCGTTTACCAAATTCGTAGAAGCGTTACCGCGTCATGATTGTTGCACCTTGGAAGCTGGATTCTCCCTCTCTTCGGCACGAGCATAAAAGAACGGGGGGAGAGAGAGAGGGGGGAACACGCCGGTAGAGTTGAGACCTCCGGCGTCCCTTCCACCTCGGCCTCTCTATACCTGGCCCAGACCAATTTTTGAAAAGCATCATTCCTCCGCTCGCAACGGTCGCGTCCAGTCGACTTCTCGATTTTCTCCGTAGGTTTTTCCGTTCACGGGGGTTGACACTTGACGCAGGATACCGAGGCTCCAGTGTCCGGTTGCCCTGGATGGGTTTGAATTCAGTCCACGTTTTTATATCCTATTCGTGACTAGATCCACACTCATCCATGGAGACCGGACCGCTAACACGTTTGTCGCTCCAACACAAAAAAAAAAGTTATCGTATTAACAAAACGAAACTATTCTCACAAGAAGACATCAACGTTAAATAAATTTCTACGTTCAGCATATTTCCATCAAGGTAATTCGTATTGCTTTTTCCTAACGTTAATTGTGTGTTAATTTTGTGATTGGTATATTTTTCTTTATTAAGTTTTTAGAAAACGTTAAAGCCCGACGCTTTCTTTGGCGCATCGTGAGTGCACGTATTCTACGATAGAATAGTATAACACGATCTTTGTACTATACAAATACTGGAAATGCGTACATTTTTTGAAGCACGAATTGAATGATAAATGTGAAACGTTAGCGTGGCGTCTCGTCCGTAAATAAATCCCGAACCCTCGAGTCCCAAGCCAATGGCTTCGAGATTCCTTTCAGTTTTCTTTGTGTGTGAACACCTGCCGTAATTCCCCTCCAAGTTCCTCTCCCCCTTGGCTCTCCGCTGCCCGCCCTTTGCCTCTTACCGGCCGACCGTCGTCCTTCCTGAATAACGGTAAAAACCCCCCCGAGCAAACGGAGCCGTTCCCTCCTCTGTGCTACGGCTGAATCCAGCTCGAGTCCAGGTACACCGGGTCCCTCGCCTTCGGTACACCCTACCCCCTTTATTATATCGCGCCGATGCGTATCCAGCAAGGGGCTTTCAGTACCCCAAGTCGTCGTGAATCGTCCCAATTTTTTTTTTTTTTCTCTGCACCAGAAAATTTAAGCGATCGTTTATCGTTTATTTTTCTTGCTTAGTTATTCTTACGTCCGAAACAACTTGATTGAAATACATTGATAAATAAACAATGTTAAATACATTTTTTTTTAAGCCTGAGCAGATATGTTCCGACGGTAATCCCTAACGGAACTGAGGCGACCGTCGGCGGAATTCAATCAAACAGACCGATGCACGATGTGCAAAATTTCGACTTGCTCTAGACTCGCGTACGACCTTGATTTTAGACCTTTGGAGCATACTTTTTTTTTAAGTATGAAGTTTTAAATACATCGGTTAGTTCTTAATGCATTTTTCTTGAGTCAAAGAGGTGCAACACCTCTGACACAAAACGTGCTTCAAAGGGTTAAAGTCGTCTTTCCTGTATTCCTTGCAACATTCGTTGCAGAATCTTATTGATTTGACTTGTAGTTGCACGGGGATCGGTCGATTCCATAAAATCGAAGTTGCATCAAAGGTGAAAAGTTTGCCCAAAGCGATCGGTGTCGTTCTAGTATACTCTGAGGTTCGTCATAATCGTGCAACTCGCAGATGCATGTCTACATCGTAAAAAAAAAAAAATTGTAAATTTAATGTACAATTGTGGTGAAAAATAAATACACTTTTTCATTGAAATTAAAGTAAATTATTAAAATTAAAGTACTTTTATAGTAAAATTGAAGTAAATTATTAAAGATAAAGTATTACCGATGTTTTTAATACACTGAAAAATGATATTTTCATCACAATTAAAATGAAATTTTATATATCAGTTTTTACATAAAAACTTCCACTCCGGTACGTTAAATTTCATACGAATTTTTTTTTACAGTGTATAGCAAACTCTAGTGTGACTGCGATGCAACTCCGAATCCCTAGTCGCACCAGTTCCGCTAGGGATGTAAGATGGGCATTAGGCAGACGCACGACGCGTGCGTTCACCCCACGCTAAAATGTCCTGTAGAACGACGGGTGATAGAACTTCTATGCTATACGATTTTTCATTCTGTTCGCTTTTCGTATATTTCCCTCCGAATCATTGCATCTAAAACTTTCTTCGAAGAGATATATATATATATAACACCGGCGAGGAGCAACGAAATATAATGTCTGTGCGGTATTTGCTACTTCCTCACTGACACGTTTCTGTCGTAGAATTTTCAATTGACTCGGTGCATCTCCTCGTACACTCGGCGGAGAACAAAGTGTGTATGCATTATACGGTATGGTTTATGAGATGCGTTTTTGTCGCGGTCAAGGGCCCTTCCGCAGTGACGTGAAGAGCGATCGACACTGGGACATGATAGATCGTCATGATTGTCAAAATCTTTTTGATCTTAAATTATTTGACTATGTATCAAGTGCTCTGAGACTCCAGGCTCAATTGAGCTAACCGTGTGTGTTCCTCCTCCTCGTTCTCGGAGTCGCACGACGATTCCGGATTCGAACCGATGTCCTCCAGAGCTCGTCTTATCTGGTTCCTCAATTGACCCGCCGCCTTCTTCACCGACGCGTGATTCTGTTTTATTTGCTTGGCGCATCCGAGCAATCCGTTCCACACGGCCATGCTCGTCTGTGCGAGATACAACTCCTTCCACAGTTGAATACTGACCGGCGCTACACTCGGCCAAATCACACCCGGATTCGGCTCGTACAGGGGATTCAAAAAGTTTTCCAATTTTTTCGGCTGATTTAAGTAGGACCACAGACTAAAAGTTCTTTCGGAGAGTTTTAACTGCACTCGTTCCCCTTCGGAGTCGCCTGGAATTTTTAAGTGACAACATTAATTATAATGAATAATGTAATTAATGATAATGTATCAATAATAATCATTAATGGTAATCAATGATAAGGTCGAGACTTGGTGATTAATTTAATTTTACGGATTGTTCCTTCGAGACCTTTAAAAAGATGGCTGATACAGTTGTACTTGAATATTAGTAGGCTATGGTAGTATGTTTACTAACATAGCCATAGCTACAGGAGAGAAAAGTTAAGTACAACCTTGTGTTGCTCGTTAAAATTCGATTGGCTCATATATCGTCATATCATTAGATGTTACATAAAGCGTGCATATACCTGCTGTTAATTTCAACTGTTCGAACTGACAAAATGTGCGGGGTATTTAAATTAACGTCATCTTAATTGATTATTTGTTATTATTAAATAATTCATTATTTTGAGCTCTGAATCAGGATTCACTGTAAATTGGTTGTGAAAGGAGAAAGCCATCAAATAAGTTAAATTAATAATAATAATAATACCAGGCCGCAAGCGAAACTTACCAAGGAACGTTCCATAGTTGCAAGAATAAGGATATTTAGAGAGCTTCACGAGCAGTTCCGAGGTGTACTCGAAGCTGTATTGGAATTGATAATGCAGCTGATACAGGCAGTCGAGAAAGAGAAGGAAGGTCGGGGCGTGAGGTGGATTCTGGGAGTGGGAAGGGTGGTAAGGACCATGACGAGTCCGACTAAAGAAGGGATGTCCGGCTTGAAGCCACTCGCGCTCGATCAGCGCCTGAAGTCCCCGAATGGTCCGGCAATCGGGATTTAGAATCGTTTGAGCAAGACTGGTCACCACAAGTGTCGAGTCCCGGCCAGTACCACCTGCGCACGATCATTAAAGTTTATAGTCGTGAGTTTTTTTTGTTCCGGTTCAATTACCGCAAATTGGATCGTCGGGACGATGACCCTGAAGATATCTGCATGACGTCACATTTCATCATTGCTTTAGCGAAGCACGGCTTTGCGAAGAAAAAAAAGAATTGTTCACTTGTAGAATTTCATACTCCGAGTGAACTTTCTCGAATGAAGTTTTAATATCGATCTTACGATCAAATTTGAGTTCAGACTTAAGTACGAACTTAATATCAAACTTAACCACGAAATCAAGTTCGAACTGAGATTTGATCTTAAGCACACAATGCAGTTCGATCTCAAGAGCGACCCTAAGTTGGAACTAACGTCTTACAACTCGACCCTACGTCGCGTGCAGATATCTTCAGGGTCATTCGTGAAGTGCGTGATTGCACAATCGACTGACCATGCACGAGGACCGCCGCCGATTCTTGATGAAGGCACTGTGCAACGACGCACGCAGCGTTCAGGGCACTCTGAACCGCGCTCAACCATCCACTGCTGTCCAGCCTCGACAGCCACTGACCGGTCGAGCAACTCGTGTCGTTGCAAGCCTCGGTCAACTTGTAGAGACCATCGGCAAGTTCGGAAAGTCTCGGCACACTCTTGTACACTTTTCGCCATTGCGGATATGCCGCGTCTATCTCCGTACCGCCGCCTCTAGCACGTGCGCTCTGAGCCTGATTGGCCGACCGCGTATCGACGATGTACCTGATGAATTGAAATTTGTTTGTAAACATTCGCGTATAACAATGTGTTGAGGTGGATGAAAGAATAAACAAACCCACGACGCCCGGCACCTAGGACTGCGTTCAAGAGTCTCTCGTCCTCCTTACATCGCTTTCCAGTAGCACCGCAAAGCGGCTGACCGCTTCTGAATAAAATACTCTGCAAGTAATAACGATTAATAATGTGAAACTCATTGACAGAGAATGGTACACTGTAAAAAAAATGTATATTAAATGTAATGTCCCGGACGGGAAGTTTTTATGCAAAAACTAGTACATTAAATTTCATGTAAAATTGTGATGAAAAATGAATATAATTTTTCATTGAACTCACAGTAAATGATTAAAAATAAAGTATTTCTAATGTTTTTAGTACACTGAACATTAATTTTTCATCACAATTTAATATAACAGTTTTTGCATAAAAACTTCCAGTTCGGTACATTAAATTTCATACGATTTTTTTTTATGGTGTGGATATTATTGATGTGAAATATGTGAAAAAATTTAAATAAAATAAACGAGTACATACTCCTCCTTCGTGTCTGTAACACAGAACGGGAAATCTACCACCGTCTCGAAATGTAGCCGACAGCGCGATTACTGTATCGTCTATATGGCGCGGCACTACGATCGCCGAAGGATACGAATTGCAGACACTGTAGTCGCGATTAAGATGACTGATTCGCCATTCGTCGCCATGGGATGCCAAAAGTCGGGACCATTCAGACACCGGCGTATAAGCGGACCATCCATCCTCGCACTGGGCTTTGGTATTGTTGACAGACTTCGGTCTGTAGGAGAATGGATACTGTGATAATTGATCTGTGAAAAAGTCGAATGTCTTTATCAAATATTTTGCCTACACATATATAAGGTTTACTATAAGGCTATTATTATAGCAATTTTTTAATAGGTTTTAAGAACCTGAACAAAATAAAAATTATCATTATTATTTTGCCTACACATTATGCCTCATGTAAATCATCTGCTGTTAGAAAAATGTTAAAATGCTTTTAACATTTTTTATATCATTCAATCAAATTGTGTCAATGGTTCAATGTCAAAAGGCCATTTTGATCCACGGTCATACATAAAAGTATATAAATGGTCTTCGCTGGAAATCTTGTTAAGTCGAAGAGTAAAACATTTCTCTAGTAAAAAAACATGGCTTGTGGCAAGTTGATATAAATTTGGCTATAGTTCATTCTATTTAGTGTTCTGAATTCTCTTTTTTTTTTAACAACACACTATCGATTGGAGTTAGATGTTTTTTTGTTCACGGTAATTTTTGTTTCAAAAGATTGAACAGAGAATGGTTTTATCATGGTAAAAATTTGTTTAATAGCAATCTACAAAAATCGAACATTCTTTACCATGATCTTACCTAGGGACGACAATTTCTCCAGAGTAGTGGCAATGCTGATAACTTCGTCAGTGGTATTTATGTCCAGCTGTAGAATCCGAAAGTCTTTCAGCTTTAGTATTATACTGCCGCCTGGACTCTGGCTGTTCATTTTTCTCTCGATAACATCGATATTTCGATAAAGTAGCTGTAAATTAAAATAAAGCATAACCGAATAAACTCAACCAATTTATGAACAGACTGAACTTGTGCATGTTCACATCAAATTGAATTCTTTTACTAAAATCCGGATTTTACAAGTTCTACACTTGCTTTTTTCTAAACTTTAATAATGATAATAATCACAATAACAACAAACAACGATAATGATAATAATGACAACAATAACAATAATAATAATACTGATAATAATAATAATAATAATAGCAGAATATACACTTTTGAATGTGGAACGGCCGAGCAAATGATAACAATCCTTACCCAGAGCTCCTTTCGGACATCCTGTCTGGAAGACAGAAGCAGATGATGCGGGCTGAGACACAGGGTCCCCTCCAACCATATTTCTCGACTCTTGTCATCGCGCTTTTGCGTCAACAGAACATTTTCGACTTTCGGTACTGTAATATATTCCATGATCGGATTCGATTTGGCCGTTCGACGATAGTCTCGTCCTATTGTTGTTTATCGTACGACGGACGTGTCAACACTTTGACAGATCGACATAACCTTCGGTCGGAGGTTCCGATGCACTGACGCGTCCAGCGAACTTTATTTGCCGTCCGACAGGCCTGCCTTTTGGCTTTAATTATCAATTAATAGTGCTCGTCCGCATCGAGATCAATGTTGAATCCGTTTATCCGACTTTTATTCGCGATTCGTAAATGGCACGGGGAAGATCTCTAAGATAAGATGATTACTAGAAGCTGCGCTCCGTGTTTTATTTTAGTGCGTCTGCGCTGTCCGAGCGATCCGCTCTGCGCCGCGCTGGGCCGCGTTCAGAAATCATACCCGCGTAATTTGCTTCTCTCTCTGACATTTGCACCAGCGCAGAGGCCTGTTCAGGGCCCGGATCCTGAACTCCTATTGCCAACTTAGTACAATGCTTCGCGCTATGGCGAAACGTTGATAATAAGCGCTCAGGGTCCCGCCCCAGAAACTCACTTTGGATAACATAGAACGAGATAGTGCTGCGCTATCCAAAGTGTTATCCACAGTGAGTTTCTGAACGGGCTCCTGCGCTGGCAGAGCGGGAGAAATATGATGGTGAAAAAGAAAGGATGAAAAAATCGAAATTTTCCCATTGCTTATATCTTATATCTAATCTTTATCTAATCATCTCTATGGTTATATGTCATAGACTGCCTGTAAAACACGTCTAAATTGACGGCGATTCAAAATCGATCCTCTTCGCAGTTACTGAGCGAATAAAAATTTTCTTTCGCTCGTTAGATGCGGCGATGTAGCAGCATCCAACTTGCAGCTTGCATCGAAACTCACCTTACGTCACGGTCCTTGATGGCCCTGCAGCCTGAAGATGGCGCACGGATGAATACATCTTTCCTATTCCCAAAATAGTGAACATTTTTATTAAATAGAATATCGTGTTTATAAAATTTTTTAATTCTTCGACCGTGTTACAGAGAATCAATTATAATTCGAAGAACGTTAGAACGTTGTTCGTTTTATCCCTATGGGAAAAAAACAGTATCAGGCAATATATTTTCCGTAAACAAAATTAGGTTTCGTAGATAATTGTCGTACGCACGATGGAAATAGTTTTCAGCGCATGGAAATAAAAGATAGTCTCACTTATCTAGATGCGATCTCTATCGATTCCGCAGTTTGCCGTATAGAATTTTATCGCGAAACCTCGTGACCTATAGATATATTTCAGTGGTCGTTTAAGATAAAACAGCGTAATAAGGTAATTAATTTTATCATTGCTCGAAGAATTCTCGGAGAAGATGGACGCGGGCAAAAATATATTGAGGGGTCCAGACGCCCGCGTAACTTTGCCGCCCGATATATCGTTGGGACAATTTTTGCTGGATCGTCTTCCCTCTTACGGAGACAGGGTTGCCTTGGTAAAAATTACGTTCTTAAATTTATTTTACAATCATTATCAATCTGCCAGTTGTGCGATATCCTATCGTAGAATGTCAATTTTGTGCGTATCGACGATATTTTTGCATGCGCCAAATTTGTATATTCTGCAAATTTTCTTCAATATACGGTTGTGGGAGAAAACAAAAATTGTACCTTTAAAAAATGTTCTTCTCTACCAAGCAAGCGAATTTTCCTGTGCAAAGTCTGTACGCAATCAAATTTTATCTAGTTCTTAATTTATTCATGCAAATGTGTAAGGGGTATGCTAATACGCTTGAGTCTGCGATAAAAGTTGCCATGTCGACATGTTTGACACAGCTTGGGTCAGATTAAAAATCTCCTGTATCATTCCGCTAAGTAAAAATATTACAATGTCGTTGTATCGTTTTCATTGCATTATGCAGTAATAGTACGAACAAAATCATTACAAAATATACAGACAAGCGAGCGGATCAAATTTTATGTTATATAGATATTTTCTTGGTCATACTTTTATCTGGTTCTTAATTTACTCATACGATTGTGTAAGGCTAATATGCTTGAGCCTGTGATAAAAGTTGCCATGTTGACACAGCTTGAGTTGTATTAAAAATCTGCCTTATCATTCTGCTAAGCAAAAATATTACAAAGTCATGGTATCAATTTCATTGCATTATGTAGAAACGGTATGAACAAAATCATTACAAAATACATAGGCAAACGAGTGGATACTGAAGGGTGTCAGTTATTTGACACGAAATTGACGCAACAGTCATTTGAAATGAAATACTATGACAAATGTATTTTTTATTTAAAAAAATTTTTTAACTTTTTAGAACATGTTATCGGAGCTGGGCAAAGTACCAAAAAATACTTCAGGTACAAAGTACAAAGTATGATAAGTACTCAATGTATCAAGTACTTTTTGTGCTTGAAGTATTTCTCCAATACTTTTTCCAAGTACTTTAAATACTAAAAAATAGTATTATTAAAACTATTATTCAAGTCATTACAAAAAAGTTCATTACAGTTTCCGTTACCGACTGCGGTAATTTCACTTCGCCTTAAGGGGAAGTGAAATATCGCGGTCGGTAATGAAAACAGTAATGAACTTCTCTCAAGGGTGCACATTTTTTTGAGGAAAAAGCAAATTCGAGCCGGATGCACACGGTAATTTCGCATCCGGCCCGAATTAATATTTTTCTCAAAAAAATTAACACCAT
Organism: Stenichneumon culpator; assembly: GCA_964017025.1. NCBI lineage: Eukaryota > Metazoa > Arthropoda > Insecta > Hymenoptera > Ichneumonidae > Stenichneumon > Stenichneumon culpator. The sequence continues at coordinate 9,965,175 of OZ024776.1, read as the reverse complement.
TGAATAAAGTTAATTGGAAAATTACAACTATCTGTCTCACACTCATGGCCCCGTCACGTGACTTTCACTTCCCCTTAATACCGGTTCGATGCTAGTTGGAAAAATCGACTTTGTCAACCTTCCGGTCACCCCAACTTTTAACCAGAGTCCTGGAATTTTATTAATTTTTTTTGCGCAGGTCGACGCCGACACGGAGAGGGAAGTGACCTTCGCCCAAATTTTGGACGCCAGTCGTCGTCTGGCCGTTTACTTGGGTAGCCGAGGACTGAAGATCGACGACAGAATCGCCGTGTGTAGCGAGAACAGTCTGAACTTCGTTATTCCAGTATGTTCGGCACTTTTCCTGGGAGTGGCGACTTGTCCTTTGAATCCAAACTACACCCGCAGGGAATTCTTGCACAGTCTGAATATTTCGAAGCCCGATTACATATTCGCGTCGGAGTCGACGATAAAGCAGTTGAGGGAAATCGCCGATGAATTGCCGTGGTCGCCGAAGCTGGTGTCTATGGGAGAGTCGATAATCGATGATGTGCCTCGCATGAGCGATTTGATATCGTCGACGATCGTGCCCAGTCCCGAGACCTTCGAAGCTCGCAGAGTAAACGTCAAGGAACACACAGTTGCCGTTATGTGCTCGAGCGGAACGACGGGAAGTCCGAAGGGCGTCATGCTGACCGACAAGAATTTTCTTACCATAGTGTGCATCTTAATCGAGATAGGATCGGAAAATCTCGGCCCGAGCACCGTGTCGCTCGCTCTATTGCCATATTTTCACGCGTACGCCTTCGTCCTGATGATCATTCAGCTAGTACTTGGCGTAACGGCTGTTGTAATGCCGCGTTTCGATCCGGATAAATTTTTGTCGACGATCGAGAAGCACAGAATACGAAATTTGTTTCTCGTACCACCGCTCATGATATTCTTGGCCAAGAGCCCGTTGGTCGACAAATACGACCTCTCCTGCGTCGAGAGAATATGGTAGGGACAGTGTTGATATTTTTTATCCTAAAATCCTATCAATCCTTGGATATTAACTGTATGAGATTTTTCAAACAGGTGTGGAGCAGCGTCCTTATCGACGAAAATTCAAGAGGCCGTTTACCAAAGATTCAATCGTCCGATTATAAAACAAGGGTACGGAATGACCGAAACGACTTTGAGCGTTTTGAGGCATGCGGAAGATACCAAGCCTGAAAGCATCGGAAAATTGTGCCCCAACACGTTCGGTAAATAAGAAATTATATGAGAAGTAAATTTGAGTACGAAAAGTAAATTTTCGTATAAGAAGTAAAATCGGCCCGGTATGCGCATGCGCCGTGTATTTACAGTACGTTTTGCTGTAAAGCACCACTTACGCCACTCAGCAGCTACGAGAAGTATCGCTTGTCATGCCTGCGTTATAAAATAGTAATTTTTCATTTGTATTTTACTCTCTACTAGAGTGAAAGAATGTAAAAAATGATAATTGGCAGTGATTGTGAGTCAACAGCGTAAAATGCCTTCAAACTCGTTCAATTCGTAGGTAAAGTTATACCACTGGATGGAGAACGATCGAAAGAGGCTCTCGGCCCGGGTCAGGAAGGCGAGCTCTGCTTCAAAGGCGACCAAATAATGAAAGGCTACGCCGGTGACATGACTTCGACCAGGGCGACCATCGACGAGGATGGCTGGTTGCATACCGGCGACGTCGGTTATTACGACGAGGAGGGTTATTTTTATATCGTCGATAGGATAAAGGAACTGATAAAGTACAAAGGTTTTCAAGTGCCACCGGCAGAGCTCGAACAGATATTGCTCACGCATCCGGCAGTGGATGACGCGGCCGTGGTGGGACTTCCGGACGAGGGGTCCGGTGAACTGCCGATGGCTTTCGTCGTGAAGCACCCAGAATCGAACGTAACTGAGACGAACATAATCGAATACGTGAACGGTAAGCACGTTCGATGTTAACAATAACGAGCTGCGTAACTAAAGGCTTCCATTTTACAGCTCGAATATCTAGCCAGAAGTGGCTCAGAGGCGGTGTAAGATTCGTCGAATCTATCCCAAAAACTGCATCGGGAAAGATACTGCGGCGGGTGCTGCGAGCTGGGCTGAAATCGAAACTGTAACCACACGGTGAGGAAAGGCTAGCGAAATATGTTAAGTTTGTAAATTAATACGTATTATGTATTATTGATCGATCGATGAACATCGATCGATCAATCTGACCAACGGTGAAAAAGTGATCGCTATAGTATTTTCATCATCGAATTTATTGATCGATCAATTCGAGTAGAAATAGGTGCTATCTGGGCCACGGGATTTTGATATTTGGAAATACAGACTCTTTCAACAGGTCCTGTGCATTCGCTGAGTGAACTTAATTGTCTCCGAAGCACTTTTACACTTCTCTTCACCACGGTTTCATAACCGTAGCCGTAATTGTATCAAGTACCATTATAATATCTATTGTAATTGCTGCTTAACTTCTTCGGGAATGCGCGAGATATACCACGAATGTATCTGACCTGGAGCGGTCGCCAGGACGCCTCTCGCGTTCGGATGAGAAGTATCAGCGTCGTACGGATATCGCTCGCCGTAAAGGTCCGTCAATCTTCCACCGACCGCGTGGAGTATAGCTTCGGGTGCGCAGGTGTCCCATCTCTTGCAGCCTCCGCTGGCGAACACGTAGGCATGAGCCTTTCCCTCCAACAGAAGCAACACCTGATCGAGAAAAGGAAAGAAGCGAAAAGGTTAAACAGATTACTTCGAGTCGAAGACTTTTTTACATAGCAAAAAAAACGGACCTTGTGACCGGCTCCGCCAACTCGAAGTACTTCGTCCGGTTCCATCGCGTCCAGGGCGGCTTGAACTGTCTTGTTCGAATGCGATCTGCAAAAAAAAAAAACCATTCCCAATACGCTCATACATTCTGTTAATAATTAACGGGGTGAATATGACCTACCGCGTAGTAGTAATTATCCTCTTTCCCTCCCCCGGTGGAATTGTCTTGAAGCCGCCGGTACCGACGCCGTCGATACCCCACAAAGTTCGTCCCACAATGCTGTTCTTCGCGTCCCTGTAGTACGGCTGATGGATAACACCGCCGACCGCCCGATCCCGGACAGCAACTCCCACCAAAACGGTCACATGTTCGACGAGTCCCTGAGTGTATTCCGATGTACCTAAAAGACGAATTGCACTTATTGCACTTATTCCACTTACTGAATCCTTAAGGGGGTTAGAACGCTTCACACTAGTCAAATGGGTGCTACATTTTTAAAGTCGTTTATACAAACTTTTACACATCTATTGATGATAGTGGATACTTATTTTTTTCACTCGGAGCAGAAGTGGTAGTTTTATACCTTGCGAAGTACAATTTGGTGAGAAAGGCGTGCGAAATACTGAACTCGTGTGATTACAACACTTGTCAGAAAAATTGAATCGCTCTAGTATTGTAAATTACTATTGTATTACAGCAGATGTTCTTAACGTAGAAAAACCTTAATCGCAATGAATTTGCAAACGAATTAATTGATTTGTGCTAATTTTCGAAAAGATACATATTTGTTAAGTTTTTCAAAGAATAATCGGTCATTATCGCTCCATTTCGATCAATCACGGCTCATTCTTTTCCTTGAGAGATCATCTACGAATTCACCGTTTAGATTTTCGATGGTATTTCACCTTTTAAAATTACAGCCGTTTGTTTACGAAGGAATTTCGTCGATGGATAAACAAAAGGCTGTCATTTGTAACGGGGAAAATGTTATCGAATACATAGACGGTGAATTTTGAGAGCATCTGCTGTAATACAAATAACCATCCCCTATAATCAATAAATGCGTAAAAGTTTCGACAAACGTCTTTAAAAATGTAGCACTCGTTTGGCTAGTGTGAAGCGCTCCGCCTCCTTAAAGTGTATAATAAATATAATAAAACAATAATTCGACGCGACGAGACGAACCATCGAGCGGATCGACCCAAACGCAGACGTCCTTCGGCTCGACGTTCTCGAGGTGCTGGGGCAGTTTCAGCTTCAAAACTTCCTGGTCCATGTCCTTGATTATCCATTCCTTGGGGACCTCGCAGCTCGAGGCACCTTCCTCGCCGATAATCGTCACGCCGGGAAATTGCCGCGTTAACGACTCTATAATACACTTCTGCGCCGAACGATCGGCCTCGGTCTGCAAATCGTTTTTGCCCTTCTCGACGATGTTCAATTCCCCTTTGCTCAGAACATCGCGAATTATCTTTCCCGCGTGGGCACTCGCCGTTACCGACGAAGCGACCAGACGCGACAGCAGAGGTGGACACTGGGCCATGTTGTTATTATTATTATTTCTCTTGAGAATAATAAAGACGTTACTGCGGATTATCGCGAGAAACTCCGCTTCTGAAACACAAACACACGACTGTACTTCTGCGATCGCGAATAGCGACTGACTTGACAATAAAACTCACACCAAACTCGTCTGCTGGAATAATGGAAGGCCGAATGACAAAAAGTATTGAAAGTGAAACCTTAGTATCAAGGTTTCACTGGACGGCTTTGGAGCTGACTATCAGTTTTATGTAACATTGGGCCTCACAGCTGTTTTTTTCCTCACTCCATCCAAGGCAAGGCTCGAAAGTATTTCTAATGGAAAAAAACATAAAAACGATTGTTAACGCAGGCACTAACAATTGATGTGATAACAGTAGTTTTTTATTTTTTTTTAATATCTAAAAATATTACTTACATGTTTAAACCTATCGAGCGTTGACGAAACAACTTCGTGACTGTGACAGGTATCGAAAGTTTGCTTATCAGGAGCGCGTGATAATAAGTGATTTTTTATCTACTCTGATAAGTAAAGACGGAAATGAAACCTAAAAATAACAAAAGGCGCGGGGGGGGGGGGGGGGAAGGTGAATTATGAATTGTAAACTTTTATCTGAACGTCCCGAAAACTTAAAAAAATGAACATACGACGATTCGAATGATAGTGATTATCTTTAAAAGTCTACTAAATTATACTTCGGTGTTTACATCACCAGCTTTGGCCACCGTAAGGCTGCGAATGTTTCGCTGAAAGCAGACGAGTTTTTTTTGTCTGGAGTGACAAGGAGCAAAAATCCATGAAGTCCGTTTTACCAATCGAGATGAACATTTACCGAGTAGTACATATTGTGTCAGAACGAGGACGCTTCCCTCCGAAACTTGTGGTGACACAGACTCGCGCGAGCCAGTTTCACACGAGACAGAAGATAGTGAGAATCCGTCCGCCACAGCTGTGGGGAAAACCGTCCTAGTTCCCTGCGGGGACAAACTAAAGTCACTAGCGTTAAGAAAAGAGGTTGAGAACCCTGAACGAAATATATAGTTAGACACGCTTTTCCCAACGTACTTTTCCTTTGTGCAAAATAAAGAAAATACATGTAGCCTTTTGTTAAGTAATAAGAGCGCATCCGTCTCCATTATTTATCAGTCCTAAACGTCTGCGGAGATAGTGTCGACGACACTATATTGGTGACCCCGAACTTAAAAAAAAAAAAAAAAAAAAAAAAAGTGAAAATCGCCGGCATAAGCCCACGCGAACATAACCACATCCGCACAGCATCCATTCGCATCGGGGGTAGTAACACGTGCCGGATAGAAAAATCTTCCGTTTCTCGCCGTCCTAGACAGTTTCGACGCGACAACGATAAACATTTTTTTTTTTTCCTTCGCAACGCTATGAGTGTTCAGCGTTCGCCTCTCCGAAGTGGCTCGGGCCACGCGGAAAACAACAACATGGAAGCGGACAGTCAAGCCCATAACACGTCTCTAATTGACTTCGATGGGAACATAGACGAACTGCTGCAGCAAAATGAAAACAATCAGCAGGTTCAGCTCAACCAACAAGTCATGGACGTACGGAGTGTCAAACTCGCGCCGTTTTGGGCACGAAAACCAGCACTGTGGTTTGCCCAGGCGGACGCCCAATTCTACACCCAACGAGTCACATCAGACGCAACGAAGTATTTCACCGTGGTAGCTGCGTGAGTGGATAATGACACTCTCGAACAGGTGTCCGACCTCATCGAGTCACCGCCGGAAACGGATAAGTACAATAGTCTTAAAAAACCACTTACCGAGCGTTTCTCCGACTCAAAACAAAAACAACTGCACAGGTTGCTGAGCGAGCTGGAGCTGGATGATAAAAAGCCATCGCAACTGTATCGCGAGATGAAGTCACTCGCAGGGGACAGCATCTCAACAGAAGCCCTACGTACGCTGTGGATGAGACACATGCCAGAGAACATTCGTTGTGCTCTATCCGCCAGCGAAGATGTAGAACTACCAAAACTGACTACTATTGCAGACCGAATGATCGAAAACGTAGGAAAATCGCAAAATCGACTATTCGCGGTGGAGGCCGTACAAGCGGGAGTTCCTGGGAAAAAAACCACGCACGACAAAGACCGACTGACTCTCGTGGAAACAAAACTTTCCGAGCTTTCTGCACTGGTAAAAGAAAAATTTGACCTCTTGAGCACGGCAGCAGCGCAGAGTCAGCAACCAACCGCGCGTTCACGCTCGAAAAGCCGCACAGAAGTGCCAATATGCAACTTCCACCGACGATTTGGAGGAGCAGCCAAGAAATGCCAGGCACCATGCACCTTCGAGGCACTAATGCCGAAGCAACCAACGCAGTCGGAAAACTAGGAACGCCGTCGTTAGTCAGCGCGGTAAGCGACGGCGTCCCACTACAGCACCGGCTACTTATCAGAGATCCAGCTACGAACATACTATTTCTCGTCGACTCGGGATCCGATGTGTCGGTCATCCCCGGCGAGCTATCAAAGACAACCTGAGAGCACTAGATTTCAAGTTATACGCAGCTAATAACACAGCGATTACCACATTCGGCAACAGATTGTGCGCATTGAGCCTCGGCCTACGCCGCAATTTCAGGTGGCCCTTCATCATCGCGGACGTGACTGGCGCAATACTGGGCGCCGACTTTCTGGTGCATTTCGATCTCCTCATCGACTTAAAACGGAAACAGCTCATCGATAATACGACTGGGCTCACTTCTCGGGGCAACGTCGTACAAACAAAAGAATACGGGATCTCCACCATCGGGACAGAATCCCGGTTCAAAAACGTACTCAACGATTTCGTCGACGTCATCACCCCGACGAAAGCTCGCCCAGCCGCCAAACACTCCATCGTTCATCACATCATTACCGAAGGACCGCCGGTTGCCGCTCGACCGCGTCGCCTGGTAGGAGAAAAACTCACAGCCGCTCAGAACGAGTTTAAATATATGATGGAACAAGGGTGGTGCCGCCCCTCGAACAGCCCATGGCAGAGCCCATTACACATGGCAGCAAAAAAGTCCGGGGATTGGAGGCCATGCGGAGACTATCGGCAATTAAACGCTAAAACAGTCCCGGATCGATACCCTATCGCGCACATAGAAGATTTCGCGAATAAGCTACACGGAAAGACGATATTCACGACGCTCGACCTTGTCCGAGCGTACCACAACATCCCAGTTGCCGAAGAAGACGTTCCGAAGACGGCGGTTACAACACCATTCGGATCGTTCGAGTTCCTCGCAATGCCTTTCGGTTTATGCAACGCAGCCCAGACGTTTCAACGCTTTATCGACTCGGTATTCCGCGACTTAGACTATGTCTACTGCTATATCGATGACATACTCATCGCCTCGCAAAGCGAAACGGAGCACGAGGAGCATCTGCGAGAGGTTCTGAAGCGTTTAGCGGACCATGGGCTGAACATCAACCTTGCGAAATGTGTCCTCGGAGCTCCAGAGGTTTCATATCTCGGATATACGATTTCAAAGGAGGGAACGAAGCCTCCAGCAGAGCGAGTTCAAGCTATACTCGAGTCCAAAAAGCCCGAAACCATCGTCGAACTGCGAAGGTTCTTGGGCGTCGTAAATTTTTACCGCCTTTTCATCCTGCGAGCTGCTGACATCCAAGCACCGTTAAACGAATATCTCACCGAGTCGAAAAAGAATGACAAACGGGTAATAGAGTGGACGGAGAAGGCAGATCACGCGTTTCTGGAATGCAAGAACAGCCTCGCGCAAGCCGCTTTACTCGCCCATCCTGCCGAAAATGCCCCTCTCGCGCTAACATGCGACGCATCCGATGTAGCGATGGGAGCGGTACTCGAACAACAGAGCGAAGGAAACTGGCGACCGTTAGGGTTCTTCTCAAGAAAGTTGAGCGACACAGAGACGAGGTACAGCACCTACGATCAGGAGCTTCTAGCAGTGTACAGCGCCGTGAGACATTTCAAACATATGATCGAAGGACGAAATTTCGTAATAAAAACCGACCACAAGCCTCTCACGTTCGCGTTCTCGCAACGACCTGATAAAGCGTCACCTCGGCAATTAAGGCATTTGGACTACATCGCGCAATTCTCAACGAAGATCGTTCACATCCCGGGCTCGGAAAACATAATCGCCGACGCATTCTCGCGGGTGAATGAGATCGATATGCCAGTAATCATCACAACGGAAGAGTTAAGCGAGGAGCAGGAAGTCGACGCTCAGCTGCAGCAGCTCCTGCAATCGCCAACCTCACTGAATCTCCAGAAACTGAAAGTGAGCGAAAACAAATCTCTCTATTGTGACACGTCAACGGGTAACACGCGACCGTACGTCCCAGAGAAGTTGCGAAGAAAGATCTTCGATACGGTCCACGGGTTATCTCATCCGAGCGGAAGAACAACGAGCAAGATGGTAAAAGAAAATTTCGTATGGCCAGGGATGCGCAAAGACATCTTACACTGGGCCCGGAATTGCATTCCATGCCAGAGAGCTAAAATACAGCGGCATACAAGGAACACTCCCGGGAATTTCGACACGCCGGATAACCGATTCGACCACGTCCATATGGACATCGTTGGTCCTCTGCCGCAGGCACAAGGATTCCGCTACATCCTCACGATGATCGACCGATTCTCTCGGTGGCCAGAAGCGATTCCGTTGCGGGAAATAACGGCCGACACGGTGGCGACAGCCTTTTACACCCACTGGGTAGCACGTTTTGGCACTCCCCGTACGATCACTACGGATCAAGGCTCTCAATTCGAGGCTGCGCTTTTCAGAGCCCTCACACGCCTCATCGGATCGAACAAGACGCGAAGTGCAGCTTATCACCCGGCGGCAAACGGCATCATCGAGCGCTGGCATCGTTCGTTAAAGGCAGCATTAATGTGCCACGGATCATCGCCTTGGGTGGAACTACTTCCAACAGTTCTTCTCGGCCTACGGACGTGCCTTAAAGAAGATTTGAAGGCCTCAGCCGCGGAGCTCGTCTACGGCACAACTCTGAGGATTCCCGGAGAACTTTTTACAAACGCCGAATTGCCAGGAAATCCGCAGATATTCGTAGAAAAACTACGAGAGCATATGCAGAAACAGCGCGCTACGCCAGCAGCTCACCACTCCAAAAAAAGCATGTTCGTGCATCGCGACCTGTACACGTGCACCCACGTCTTTTTACGGGAAGATGCCGTCCGTCCACCACTCGAGCCTCCGTACTCAGGGCCCTACGAAATCATCGAAAGAATAAACGATTACGATTTCACCATCCGAGTAAAAGGGAAGAACGTGACCGTCACAACGGAGCGTCTGAAACCGGCGTATTGCATAAACGAAGAAGTAGACACGAGTGTCAATATCGCAGAGACACCGTCGGCCGGCCCATCAGGTGCTGGAAAAACATATCCTGGAAAGAAGAAAGTTAAAATCATCACGCATTCGCTCGGGGGGGAGTACTGTGGTGACACAGACTCGCGCGAGCCAGTTTCACACGAGACAGAAGATAGTGAGAATCCGTCCGCCACAGCTGTGGGGAAAACCGTCCTAGTTCCCTGCGGGGACAAACTAAAGTCACTAGCGTTAAGAAAAGAGGTTGAGAACCCTGAACGAAATATATAGTTAGACACGCTTCTCCCAACGTACTTTTCCTTTGTGCAAAATAAAGAAAATACATGTAGCCTTTTGTTAAGTAATAAGAGCGCATCCGTCTCCATTATTTATCAGTCCTAACCGTCTGCGTCGACACTATCTCCGCAGACGGTTAGGACTGATAAATAATGGAGACGGATGCGCTCTTATTACTTAACAAAAGGCTACATGTATTTTCTGACGTTGCCCCGAGAAGTGAGCCCAGTCGTATTATCGATGAGCTGTTTCCGTTTTAAGTCGATGAGGAGATCGAAATGCACCAGAAAGTCGGCGCCCAGTATTGCGCCAGTCACGTCCGCGATGATGAAGGGCCACCTGAAATTGCGGCGTAGGCCGAGGCTCAATGCGCACAATCTGTTGCCGAATGTGGTAATCGCTGTGTTATTAGCTGCGTATAACTTGAAATCTAGTGCTCTCAGGTTGTCTTTGATAGCTCGCCGGGGGATGACCGACACATCGGATCCCGAGTCGACGAGAAATAGTATGTTCGTAGCTGGATCTCTGATAAGTAGCCGGTGCTGTAGTGGGACGCCGTCGCTTACCGCGCTGACTAACGACGGCGTTCCTAGTTTTCCGACTGCGTTGGTTGCTTCGGCATTAGTGCCTCGAAGGTGCATGGTGCCTGGCATTTCTTGGCTGCTCCTCCAAATCGTCGGTGGAAGTTGCATATTGGCACTTCTGTGCGGCTTTTCGAGCGTGAACGCGCGGTTGGTTGCTGACTCTGCGCTGCTGCCGTGCTCAAGAGGTCAAATTTTTCTTTTACCAGTGCAGAAAGCTCGGAAAGTTTTGTTTCCACGAGAGTCAGTCGGTCTTCGTCGTGCGTGGTTTTTTTCCCAGGAACTCCCGCTTGTACGGCCTCCACCGCGAACAGTCGATTTTGCGATTTTCCTACGTTTTCGATCATTCGGTCTGCAATAGTAGTCAGTTTTGGTAGTTCTACATCTTCGCTGGCGGATAGAGCACAACGAATGTTCTCTGGCATGTGTCTCATCCACAGCGTACGTAGGGCTTCTGTTGAGATGCTGTCCCCTGCGAGTGACTTCATCTCGCGATACAGTTGCGATGGCTTTTTATCATCCAGCTCCAGCTCGCTCAGCAACCTGTGCAGTTGTTTTTGTTTTGAGTCGGAGAAACGCTCGGTAAGTGCTTTTTTAAGACTATTGTACTTATCCGTTTCCGGCGGTGACTCGATGAGGTCGGACACCTGTTCGAGAGTGTCATTATCCACTCACGCAGCTACCACGGTGAAATACTTCGTTGCGTCTGATGTGACTCGTAGGGTGTAGAATTGGGCGTCCGCCTGGGCAAACCACAGTGCTGGTTTTCGTGCCCAAAACGGCGCGAGTTTGACACTCCGTACGTCCATGACTTGTTGGTTGAGCTGAACCTGCTGATTGTTTTCATTTTGCTGCAGCAGTTCGTCTATGTTCCCATCGAAGTCAATTAGAGACGTGTTATGGGCTTGACTGTCCGCTTCCATGTTGTTGTTTTCCGCGTGGCCCGAGCCACTTCGGAGAGGCGAACGCTGAACACTCATAGCGTTGCGAAGGAAAAAAAAAAATGTTTATCGTTGTCGCGTCGAAACTGTCTAGGACGGCGAGAAACGGAAGATTTTTCTATCCGGCACGTGTTACTACCCCCGATGCGAATGGATGCTGTGCGGATGTGGTTATGTTCGCGTGGGCTTATGCCGGCGATTTTCACTTTTTTTATTTTTATTTTTTTTATTTTTTTTTTTTTTTTAAAGTTCGGGGTCACCAATATAGTGTCGTCGACACTATCTCCGCAGACGTTTAGGACTGATAAATAATGGAGACGGATGCGCTCTTATTACTTAACAAAAGGCTACATGTATTTTCTTTATTTTGCACAAAGGAAAAGTACGTTGGGAGAAGCGTGTCTAACTATATATTTCGTTCAGGGTTCTCAACCTCTTTTCTTAACGCTAGTGACTTTAGTTTGTCCCCGCAGGGAACTAGGACGGTTTTCCCCACAGCTGTGGCGGACGGATTCTCACTATCTTCTGTCTCGTGTGAAACTGGCTCGCGCGAGTCTGTGTCACCACAAACTGGACTCACTGCGCGTGCGCGCGATGTAAACCGGCTCGTGCGTGTATTCTCGCACGAGAGAGAACTCATTTTTATTTATTTATTTTTGTTATTTCCGCTGCACGTTCGATATTACGTTTCATCGTCTGTCAAATTCATTATAAAAACTGGTCTTATCGAATTAAATGGAGTTTATCGACTGTTGTTAGATAAAAACGAAACTGTGCTTCAACGTGGAATCGAGGGAAACTATGCTCGTCCGAATGAAACTGACGATGATCTCGGCAATCGTGTATTTCCTTTGTCCGGGAAAACATATCGTAACCTAAACGAAAGTTATTCTCGAATATATCGTCTTCCTGTGCCCAAAGCAGAATTGCAACATGAGCTCGGGCAAGGTAAAGAGCTTGAAACTTCAACGGCCCAGTCAAAGAAACGAGCCCGGGACGAATGTTCAGGCGCAAGGTAGGTTAAAAATTTGATACGCGATCAATCAACATTTGACACAATTATTGTTTACGTTTTTGCTGGACCGATAAAAAAATAAAGAAAGACGAGTAACTCGCGTGGAACAGCGTACAATATGGACATTAATTTAATGAATAGGTAGACCGTAAACGACAAAGAAGAGGGGAGGCTAAATCTTGCCTTGATAAAACTCTCCATACTTTGCGATTTGCACATTTATTTACTTAATACTTTTTACGATAAAGCGAGCATCACCTTGTTTTCTGTGTCCCTAAATAATACAATGATTCTATGTAATTTTAATATATTTTTGTACTCTTGGATTGACGGTAAATACTCAAGTAATAATTATGTCAGATCTTGGGTAATCAGAATTTTTTTTTGCTCTGTGTCTTTAAAGTACGAAAAGCCATTGAATAAATAAAGATGTAATTTGAGCCCTTACTAAACTCACCATAATTTGCTATCTGTAAATTTATTTATTTAATACTTTTCAAGATAAAACGAGTCACCTTATTTTCTTTATCGTAGTATAAAACAATTCTGTGTAATTTATTTATATGTCTGCATATTTACATTTGTGATAAATACTCAAATAATAATTGTACCAGATTGTGGTTGACAACAACTGTCCCATACATTTATGAAATGAAATTAATTACAAAATTGACTTTATTACAAAATTAAATTCCTTATGAAATTAAATCTGTGAAGATGAAATTTAAAAGAAAGAAACAAAAATTCCAGATCCTTCAACGTCAGTGTTGGAAGAAGCAAGTTCTCGGGCAGGAACCAATGAAAAATCGTCAGAGCAGCCAGAGTCGCTGACGCCGTTGCACAGCACGCCGAAGAGGTCATCCGGAAGATCGAATGCCACGCAGGAGCACGCAGCGCTCGGTTATCGAGTCAGTCCGATTTTGTTGCCGTGCACTCAGGAGGGAGTCAACGAGGTTGCCTGGGATTGGGAGAGTCCGCTGACGAAGAAGGCGAAGAGAAAATGTCTGAACAACGTCGACTCAATGGGCACGCCGAAGCGAGCAACGGCGCTGCAGAAAAAGCGCAATTCGAATTCGCCGCTGCTCTACAAGCCCATAAAGCGGCAGCTCATGAAGAACGATTCGCAGCAGGAGAGCCTGGAAAAGTTTGCCGCTGAGATGAAGGCGTTGTCGGAGCAGATAAAGATTATGCCGAAGGAAGCAGAAAATTCTGCCGCGCGCGTCGATAAGGAAGAGACCGACGACGACCTTTTGATCCAGATCGACATCGGCGATTTCGAGGGCGAAACGAAGTTCGAATTCACGACGAACAACGAGAATGCGAAGGGCGGCGAGGTGGTCGTCCTCAAAACGAGTCTGGACGATTTTTTCGACGACTCTATAGACGACTCGATGGTGAAATGCAGTCAAGAGGTGGAGGAAAAATTGAAGCTCGTTTCGTCTCTAGGAGGAAAAATTTCTAACTGCGATTCGACGAACAGCAGCGGTGCGAAAGACACGTCCTGGCATCAACAGAACTATTCGCGCTCGCTCGCCGCAAGGGAAAGATCCGGCGAAGCTGCGGGAACTTCCTTGAAGCTCGGCATCGGAGCGAGTTCGGCGAGTTCTTCGAAACTCGGAATCGGTGCGAGTTCGGCGAGTTCTTCGAAACTCGGAATCGGCGCGACTTCGGCGAGTTCTTCGAAACACGGAATCGGAACGAATTCGGCGAGTTCTTCGATCGCGACGAGCGAAGCTAAAAGATCGAGCGCCTCGATCAAGATTACGGGCTCGACAACGACGTCAGCGAGCGCCGGTAGTAAATTCAATCCCGCACCGGAGAAGAAGACGTCGAGCTTTTCGCTGAAGGTTCCAAGCAAGGAAGCGAAGGCTTCAACTTTCCCGGTAAAATTCTCCACAACCGAGGCCAGGAGAACCGACGCCTCGGCGATTCCTTCCGCCCCATCGAGATCATCGAGCTTCAACAACAACGCGAAAGAAACTTCGAAACAATCGTCCGCGATCGTTTCATCGCTCGACGAGGTTTTTGAAATTCCGGACGATTCTTTCGACGATTTTCTCGCTGTTTGCTTCGACGACGACGACGTGCAGTCTACGACGGAGGCCGCTTCGTCGAGGAACGAAAGCGATCGATCGTCGAGTCGGCACGGAAAAACCTACGAGGCTCGGAACACGATGCGAACCGGCTTTGGAAGTCTGCGCGGAAACGAAGCATCGGCCGCGAGAAACTTACCGCCGCCTCAGCAGCCTGCGAGCTCCAGTAACAGCCTCAGCAGAGGTAATTCCACCGTGGGAAGGGAAAGCGCGAGCACGGTCTTCTCGCGGAGCGCCAGCAACGACAATCTGAAGCCGTCCGCGAGAGGCGCGTCGAGCGCCGCGGCGCCACCGTCGCAGTCGACAGCGACGAATCAGGCGAGAAAATTCTTCAAGAAAAGTCTCTCATCGTCGAACTTCGACGATCAAGGCTCGTCAAGCGCGAAAAATTGGAAAAGTAATCTCTTCGTGAACGGTAAAGTCTCGTCAGTAAGTACACAGGAGCGGGAGATTCATCGGGCGAATGACTCGCGGAGTAATGCATGGCCGTCGGCGAACGGCAGCGAGGGTAATGCTGGAATGTACAATGTTAACAGAAACGGACCAAGAGACGACGATAATGTTAGATATAAGCAGGCTAACGGTAGTTCGGGGCAAGGAGGAAGGGAAACTGCGGCTGGTTCGCAGTCCGCGCAAATTTGCACACCGGAGGAGATCGAGAGGAAGCGTCTGGAGGCAAAGATGAAGCTGGAGGCAAAGAGGAAGTTGATGGCTCGTTCGACGTCGTCCGGCGCGCTCTCCGGCGTAACGAAGCAGCCAATTAAGAGGTGAGGGTCTGATATAGAGCGCTGTCCGTCTAACGGAAAATATGTTTATCCCGCCCACGTCGGCCAACGATATGATTCGCGACGATCGCCCACACGAGCGGACCAGGACGAAGCACCAAAACCGATGCTGGGAACGCGCTCGGCGAAGACATCGACGAAAGGACCGAACAGTATTTTTTTATACTCGAACACCGGTGGAAACTTCAACGAGGGAGAGTCAACGGTCTCGTCGCAAGCCAATCGACAATTTTTCGATCTAACTCTGTTGTTTATATTATTTATATTATAATTCTGTTGACACGAATTGATTAAACATTTATTTGATCGCAAGGAAGGCTCGAAACGGGGATCGATCTGTGATCAAACTGAGTTTCATGACTCGTGAATTTTATTCGTGGTGGCCGGGAAAAGTCAGGCGAAAAAACTTGGCCAGGGAATCAGAGAAAAGTCGAGGGAAAAGGAAACTGTCGCGGAACCGTCTATAAACAAATGAAAAGTATATAAAAGAAAGCCTTGAAAACTATATGGAGAAAATTTTGAAAAAACATCAATTAAACGTTATACGATAATTAGGCATTTTTATTCGGATAATTAATTTTTTAAATAGAAGTCGTTAGAAGTTAGCTCCGGGGAAATTTTTGAATTTTATTCGTGGTGACCGCGGTCAGGGAAAACCGGGAAAACTCATGGAAAAAGGAAATTGTCGCCGAACCTTCTATAAATAAATACAAAATTTACGTAAAAGGAAGCCTTGTAAAAAAACTTGAGCAAATTCTGAAAAAAAAGAAAAACCATTAATCATGAATACGATAATTAGGCATTTTCATTTGTATCATTAATTTTTCTAAACAGAAGTCGTTAGAATCTTGGTCTGGAATTTTTTTTTATTCGACCGGGAAAAATCGGCAATTTTTGTTTGTGGGGGAAAAACGGCCACCATGTTATTGAAATATTCGACGGAGAATCTCGTCGCGGTGACGGAAGAGTCTCGCGGGAGGTTCGGCGGCTGAGCAATTACCGGCGTTTCCACTGGCCGTAGATCACCACAGCGCCGCGCAGTGGCGCGCGCTAAACGAAGTTGCGGAGAAGTGGAACGAGGTGTGTTCGGTCAGACGTCGCTCGTGGCTCTGTGCCAGCGCGCGGACACGTTGTTCCACTTGATATACGGCCGACCACACACGACTCGCTCCACTGCCGGTAAACGAAGAAAATTGTGTGGCGGAAGAATCAAGCTGACAACGCACGGGGCTGTACTTTATCTGCGTGGGCCGTGCGCGTCGATTAACAGCTGAGCATTAATCTCGGAAGAAATTTCATATTCACCGGGGGGTGCGAATCGGGAATCGGAAGAAATATCAGTGTCAACGACGCGACGGGAAGAAAAATTCGTTGGCGGGAGGAATATAAGTTTTTTCGTACCTGCGGTATTCGTTATAAACGTATCCGCGGTATTTCGTAAAGCGATTCGTCAAGCCAACAAAAAGGGCCATGAAAAGTTTTTTTGTTCGAGCTTACTAAAGTTTTTGCAGTAAAGCGAAGAAAATTTGTTTCAATTAAGCCAAAAAACGTTTTTTCAGGCGAGCCAAGAAAAGTTTTTTCAATCAAGCGAAGAAACGTTTTTTAGGCGAAAGTTTTTTTTAGGCGAGACACGGAAAGTTTTTTTTTAGACGAGCCAAGGAAAGTTTTTCTTAGGCGAACCAAGGAAAGTTTTTTTCAGGCAAGCAAACAAATTTTTTTTCAGTCAAGCCAACAAAACTTTTTTTCAGTTAAGCCAACAGAAGTCTTTTCAGTCGAGCCAACAAAGCTTCTTTTAGTCGGGCCAACAAAGCTTCTTTTAGTCGGGCCAAAAAAACTTTTTTCGATCAAGTCAACAAACCTTTTTTCAGTCAAGCCAACAAAACTTCTTTTATTCGGGCCAACAAAACTTCTTTTATTCGGGCCAACAAAACTTTTTTTTCGAACAAACCAATAAAAACATTCGTCAAGGACAGGCTGGCCTTTCTCGCCTCGCCCGTTGATCGACTTTTTTTTTTAACTCAATTGTTATCATCCGAGCGACTATCTTTCGAGCGCTGTTTCTCTCGCTTACCTTCCCTCATGAAACTATTCCGCGACTCGATAAAACCGCATCCAACGAGGCTCTAATTCCATCCCGGCGATAAAATCGTAAACTTTATGCGGCGAACGTTATTGCCCTCGCGAAGGTATTGGACACGTGCCGTGGAAATCGTATAGCGACGATAAAATCCGTACTTCGGGCCGGATCGTTTATTAAAGCAAATATGAAGCCGTTCGCGATGTTTTCACGGAACGCGAACCCGGTTACGAAAGCACCCTCGGTATTTGCTCTTCGAACGGCATCAATGAAAAACGTACGACAGTGCCGCAAAAAAAAAAAAAGAAAAAAAATATCGAAGTCTCTTTTTAAAAATGAAAGTACGTCAAAGACTTTTGTTCCATCACCGAAATATCGAACAGCACTGATGAAGAACGTACGACAATGGTGCAAAAAAATATATATATGAGGCGTTATTAAAAATTAACAGAGGGGAGAATAAACGTAGTTAATTATTTTTAACAATTAACGTAGTTAATTTTTTTTACAGTTAACGTCGTTAATTCTTTTTAAGAATTAACGTAGTTAATTCTTTTTGAGAATTGATTACGTCCAAGGTTTTTGCTCCATCGTCGAAATAACGCGCCACTCCATCATTTCTTTTTTTCTCGTTAAAGGATATATTAAAATCGGGTTCACGTTCGGCCTTTGTAATTTTGCAAATGAATTCCAGCGGGTCGTGTTCCCTTCGTACGGTCCGCTTTTTTTAAATCCCTGCTCGCGCGTACTTGCCTCTTCACATAGCATGGAGGGTTTGAGCTCGCAGCAGCATTGCGAAAGCCTCGTGGAAATGGACGGGCGAACGTTCTATATTATAAGCGGCTGCCTCTTTGCATAATTGCCGGGTGATTTTCACATCGCAATGCTATCCGATGCGTCTCCGATGTTTCACGACATAAGCTCGAGCGGATCCTCGAGCGGTTTGACGAAAAAGCCGCCCACGAACTCACTCGACGATATTCCATATTGAAAAAATGAAAAAAAAAATTAACTTTTCTCTTGCAAGTCGCTGAAGAAAAAAGTGTATATATTCTTGCTCCACGCGCGCCAAAAAGCGAGGGAAAAGTGTACGAAAAGCGCTTTTTGTGCTTTGAACATAAAATCTTATTTGTTAAAAAAAATATAATAATAACATGTTGATATTTTTTTAATACAAACTAGTTATATGAATATTTATTTGACCCATGTATACGAGTAAAAGTTAAGAGTTACGATTTAACTGATTGGAGTACTGTTATTAATAAATAAATAAATGTATATTTACGTACCATAAAAAAATGACGAGTTCCTTTCAATGTGCCGGACGAATCTCGCGGGTTCGAATGAAATACTCCTAGCCAAGGTATCCGTTGCAGCTTTTATGTTTGGGACAAAAGAAGCTCGGTGATAAAAATAGAGAGTAATATGGATAAAGAAAGTGAGAACGTTCTGAGCATAATGGACGGTCCATCTCGCAGATGCCGGAGCGAGAAGAGGTCGAAGGTGCTTAAGTTAAGCGGCGATCCCACGCTGTTCCATGATTCATGACGGGGCACTTCGGTGGACCTTGGAAGTGTTCGATGAGAGAATACCGTATTTGCATGAGTCTCGTACGACTCAAGTATTCGCCGAAATATATCATGCAAGTTGCTGTCGCAAGGGAAATCATAGATTAATTAAGATCGTGAAGCAACTGAAATCGGCGCCACCCTTGCGTTCGTGAGGCCAATATTAATAAGGGTTGAATTTTAAGACGTTAGTTTGAACTCAAGAGTGCTCTTGAGATAGATTTTAAGATCCAAGTTCCGCTCGAACTTCAGTTTAGACTTGATTTCGTACTTAAGTTTGATCTTCAGTTTGAACTTAAGACTAGACTCTAGTTCAATTGTATTTCGAGTTTGATTTTAAGTTCGAACTTAAGATCGGACTTAAGCATGAAATCAAGTTGGAACTGAGGTTCCAGCTGTGAGTTACAAAGTTCAAACTTAAGATGGTTCTCGAGATCGAATTTAAGATCTAAGTTTGGCCTGAACTTCAGTTCGTACTTAAGAACTATCTTGAGTTTGAACTTAAGATCGAACCTCAGTTTGGACTTGATTTCCTGTTTAAGTTTGATCTTCAGGTCGAACTTAAGACGGAACGCAAATTCCGTTATAGTTCGAGTTGGATCTTAAGTTCGGACTTAAGATCAAATTTAAGCACGAAATGAAGTTTGAACCGAGGTTCAATCATAAGTTCGAAGTTAAGACAGATCTTAAGCAGGCAATGAAGTTTAGGCCAAACTAGGATTTAAAGTTTCAACTCAAGATCGCTCTTGAGGTTCAATTTAAGATCCAAGTTTGGCCCGAAATTCATTGCTTGCTTAACCCTTTATAAGTCATAGCGCCCGAGACCGTACCGAAACGGGACTAACGGCCGAGGAGTGAGGGAAACGCGTTGCTACGGTAGCGTTTAAGGGTCGAATGACGTTAGTTTGAACTTAAGGTCGCTCTTGAAATCGAACTTAAGATCGAAGATTGGCCCGAACTTCATTGCGTAGTTTATACCTATCTTAAGTTCGAACTTAAATCTGATCTTAAGCTCTAACTGAGTTAACTTCAAATTTAAGATCAAACTCAAGTTTAAACTTAATATCAAAGTCAAGTTCATACTTAAGATGAAATTGAAGATCAAACTCGAGACCAAACTTAATCACGAAATCAGAATCGAACGAAGGTTCGATTTTAAGTTCTAAATTAAGATAGATCTTAAGTAAGCAATGAAGTTCGCGCCACACTTTGATATTAAGGGGAAGTGAAAGTTACGTGACGGGACCATGCGTGTGAGAGAGATAGTTGCAATTTTCAAATTAACTTTATTCAATGGTGTTAATTTTTTTGAGAAAAAAATGAATTCGGGCCGGATGCGAAATTACCGTGTGCATCCGGTTCGAATTTGCTTTTTCCTCAAAAAATTAGCACCCTTGAGAATAGTTCATTACAGTTTTCATTACCGACCGCGATATTTCACTTCCCCTTAAGTTCGATCCCAAGTTCAGACTAATGCCTCAAAATTCGACCCTAAGAGTGGGTATGGAAGTGTGACTTATAAAGGGTTAAGATCCATCTTAAGTTCGAATTTAAGATTGAACTTGACGCACTTCGAACTTGATTTCCTGCTTAAGTTTAATCTTCAGTTCGAACTCAAGACGAAACTCAAATTCAATTATACTTCGCGATCGAACTTAAGAGAATACTTAAGCACGAAATCAAGCTCGATCTTAAGTACGACCGCAATCTCAAACTTAACGTCTTGAAAGTTCGACCATAAGAATACAATCTCTGTAATAATTCCAGCAAATTTATCCGTTGCAGCTTTTACGTTTGGGACGAAAGAAGCTCGGTGATAAAAATAACGAGTAATATGGATAAAGAAAGTGAGAACGTTCTGGTCGTAATGGACAGCCCATCTCGCAGATGCCGGAGCGAGGAGGGGTCGAAGGTGCTTAACTTAAGCGTCGAGCCCACGCTGGTTCCATGATTCATGACGACGCTCTTGGTGAACCTTGGAAGTCTTCGATAAGAGCATAACGAATTTGCATGAGTCTCGTACGACACGAATATTCGCCGAAATATATAACGTAAAGTCGCTGTCGCAAGAAAAAAATCAAAGATGCATTAAGATTGTAAAACAACCGAAATCGGCGTTTCCCCCTTGCGTTCCCGAGGTGAGTAAATAATAAGAATCCAGTCCTTGCAATAGGTCCGAGTAAGGTTCAACGAGCTATAGATGACCTCGAACGGAAAAGAACATAGGGACGGAAGGGGAAGAAAAGCTACACGAAATTCGCAAAATCTCCGTCCAGAGACAAAAGAGCGAAAGCGAGTGTATAAAGAGCTGCGAAACAGCCGGTCGCGGTAATCGACGGACGCCGCGTTAAGATATACGTACAACTTCTCCCGGTGCGCATGCGCACTGTCCCTTCCCGCCTCCCCCCACCCTCCGCGCGAATCAATATGCCTCGCGTGACGTCACAGCCAGCAGGGAGGGATTTCAGGTTCGAGCTCTCTCGGCTTCTATGTCGTTTCCGAAAGCCAGTAAGGCAACTCTCGATCGAGCAAAGAAAAGAAACAAAGAAAACCAATTCTCCGAAGACTCGACATAGAAACTCATAAATGCATACAAAGTGTAAAATAGTTTGTACTGAAAAAAAGAAAGATAATGAACAGGCTCCGAGTTAGGTAATTCCGGCCGGAAGTCAGGACGAGTGTAAATAACGAGTCTCGTCCAGCGCCACTGACACGTCGTACATATAAAAAAAAACCCTCGCGATCGAATACCTAACGTAGTTTTTTCCAGTCGTGGAATTCGAAGTCTAAGGAGCGGGCGCGAGTCCTTTGGCAACGTTGACGGCTGCGAGAGGGGGGGGGGGTAGATCTGTCGCCGCGTTTCTTGCCAGAAGGGACGAGACGTCAGTGTACGTTAACTGCTATGGTCGCGCAGGCTGATCGTGCATTTATTCCTCCACTTGTTCTTCCATTCGCCTCGACGGTTAAGGCGAGGGGAAGGATGGACGGAAGGGCCGAGAGCGGCGCGAGAGGGCGCTGCGGTCGCGTCGGGGGTGAACAGGCTTATGCGCGAATGCTCCGGTCATCCAACAGTAGTCGGTCTCGGACGAGCATGGGGATAACACGTGTCGTCGCTGACGGATTGCCGGAAAACTTTGATAATAACGCACGCTCAAGCGCCTCGTGCACCGACGACTTTCCGACTGACGCTGAAACGTACACTCTCGATTGTCACAAAGATCACGACGACAACACTAAAGTCGACACTTCGGGAAAGGACAAAACGACCAAGGCGAGTGTACATGTCGAAAAGCGGTGGAAACCAATCGCCATGCAACAAACGACGTCGATCTGCACCTTCGGTTTCATCGTCGCGTTTCTGATAATTCTCGATGGACAGAGCAACGGGGTCGAGGCTAAGCCGGAAATTTTCACCAATGCCTTCCTCGTCAAGATGAAGAGTCCGGCCGAGAGACTCGTCGCCGATCGCGTGGCCGCTAGAAATGGCTTCGTCAACCTCGGACCGGTAAGTTCGAACACTTTTCTTTGTTATCTTTCGGTCGCCATGAATTGAAACTTCGAAATTCGGCGTCATGCTTTTTTTTTCTTGTATTGAAAACGATTGTTGTTATTTTTTTATTTATTTTAAAAATTATCTTTCGTTCGCCGTGAATTGGTCCTTTGAGGTTGGTTCTTTTTTTTCTTGTATTCTTGAAATCGATAATGAGTGATTTTTTTCACGAGAGAAAGAAAGAACTTTTTTGAAACGCGAATTTTTTGGCGATTGAGCGGCCGCTAGAAATCGCTTCGGCAACGTCGGACCGGTAAGCTTGAACACTTTTCTTTGTTATTTTGATCGAACCTTCGAAGTTCGCTTTTTCTCTTTTTTTCTTGTATTGAAATCGATAATGAGAATGATTTTTTCATGATCCGAAAGAAACGTTTTTTTAAAGCGAATTCTTTGCAACAGCGCGGCGAATTTTTACCTTTAGTTTTTAGGCATTTTTTTTACGCGCGTAAAGCTTAATTCTCGCTGTAAAATGTACGACGGTTCATTTGTATCGGCACTACAAGATATGAATTGGAGATCACAGCGATTTTTTTCAGTCTGTTTATTCGCATTACTGTTCATACGTACACGGACTACCCTTTCGCGTGGCTCTAACACAGCTCTGAAGCACTATATATATTTTATAAATGGCGCATATTCAGCGGTGTGAAACACTTCTCGACAATTCTTCGTGCCTTTGTTTCGAAGACTTTTTTCTTTTTCCTCGTTCTTTTGCAATTTCGAAAACTGTGTTGCAAGTAAATATATTTCCTTTTAACTGCAACGAGTAAAGAGAACAGCTGATCGAAACAAATGGTCGCTTGTAAGTAGCTTGGATTGCATCGAACGCAATGTTCAAAAGAGTGAAGTAAAAGATATTTCGTTATAACTGTAACGAGTAAACAGAAAAGCTGATCGAAACAAATGGTCGATTTTACAAAGCTCAGACTGCATCCAGCGCAATGTTAAAAAGGGCGAAATAAATATATATCGTTGCAACTGGAACGAAGTAAGAGAACAGCTGATCGAAATAAATCGTCGCTTGTGTGTAGCTCGGACTACATCCAAAACAATTTTCAAAAGGCCGAAAAGCGTGAAAAAGGTTAATTCTTCTTTTTTTACAATTTCAAAAACTTACACGCATCGAACACAATGCTCGAAAGGCCCGAGCAAATATATTTCGCTGTAACCGTACCGAATAAAGGGAACAGCTGATTGAAACAAATCGTAGCTCGTATATGCAAGTAAAACCACTATCGACGGTACGAAAGCAAGAGCACAATTTTAACTCAACGATACAAGCGAACATTGAAGTACCAAATCGATAAATAAAAACATTTAAAAATGAAATAAATTGTTTAAATGGAAACATAGTTCGGCAATGTTTTGCCCGCATAAACGTGTAGGACGAAGTTGAGCCATCGATCGAGGACAGCTGTTGTGTTTAGCGCACGCGGAATAGTTATGCAATGAGCGTTTCTCGCGGGTAGACGTTTCTACACGGAGTACCGTTGTTCGCATACCAACCGGCGCGGCGACGCATACTGAACCGCTATCAACGACCCGATACCATGGTTATCCGGTCACGGACCTGAGACACGTTCGGGCCACCCTATCGAACAAACCCTCGCGACTGTAAGCTATATCGATTGTTGTAGTTTATTTTCGCAATTGTATAACCCTATTAACGTTATACAATCGTTAACGGTATTAACGTTATGCGATTGTTATGTCTGGACGTTAAGCGCCCGGTTTTGAAGCTGTACCGGGTTTCGCAACCATCGGGAACTTCTCCAACCCCTCGAGCAGTTTCCCATTCAGAAATTGACGAAATTAATCGACGGGGCGAAATAGTATTGGCCGTGAATAAATGTGTTTAACAAAAATTTGTCACAATTTTTACATTAAAAAAAAATCAAGCTACTTCGCTAACCCCTCGAGCAAGAAATTAATTTGCAAGAAATTAATCTATCGGACGAAATATTGGCTGCGAATAAATACGTTAAAAAAGAAATTGGTCACAATTTTTACATTTAAAAAACCCAATGGTAACTTCTCTACGCCCTTGAGTAAGCTTCCGATTAAGACATTGACTCCGATTAAGAAATCAGTCAATTGGATTAAATATTGGCTGCGAATAATATGCGTTAAAGAAATTGAAATGATCACAATTTTTACATTAAAAAAACCCAACTGGAACTTCTCCACCCCCTCAAGCAAGCTTCCCATTAAGAGAATGACGAAATTAATCGATGGGACTTCGTATTGGGCGCGAATAAATGCGTAAAAAAATCATCACAATTTTTACATTTAAAAAACCAAGGGGAATTTCGCTACCCTTCAGCGAAGGGTAGCGAAATTCCCCTTAATCTTCGCAAGCTTCAGATTAAGAGATTGATGAAATTAACCAATTGAACGAAACATTGGCGGCAAATAAATGCGTTTAAAAAAATTAATCGCAATGTTTACATTTTTTAAATGTCCACACCGGACGAGCCTTGACTGCAGGTTTGACCTTGAACGGACATAGCAACGAGCGGGACAAGTCGGTGGCTCGATTCTAAATAATAATGGGAAAAAATAATTAATTTCTCGTCGGATCTGTGTTTTTCTGCTTGGACGAGTTTACGTTGATCTAGGGTAATACTGGCAGCAATTTCGCACTGCCTGTAAGGTGCACACTCCGTAGAGTCCGTTAAAATTCTATGACGCTGCGATAATAGGAGAAGAGAGAAAACAGGGCGACGGGGTAAATTGTGAGATGATGAGGACGTAGTAGGCGGCTTCGTGCCGCTCTCGTTCCTCGGTCTCTTCATCCTTTTTCTCCTCTTTTGCTTTCACCGTTCGTCGCGTGGCTCGACGATGGGGATAATTGAAAAAAAGAAGCACAAAGCTACACCAATGCGTCTTCAAAAATAAACTAATAATAATAATAAAGATAGTAATATAGAAATATGAATCTACAAATTAATGACTAAAGCTGGAGAAAAAAAGCGGTGCTTATACGCTACTAATTGTTCACAAGCGTAACGTTGGAGTTTCTCATAAGCGGCACAATTGGGCCGCTCGACGGCGGGAATGATTGAATGAAAGCCTCCTGTATGAGGAAGCAAAAGCGCAAAACTTCGCCAATCCATCTTCAAAAATAAATTATCTATAATAATAATCATGTAAATATATAAAATTACAAATTAATTAATAAAGCTGAAGAAAAGAAAATGACAAGAAGCGGGGCTTATACTCGGTTAATTGTTCACGAGTGCAACGCTGGAGTTCCTCAGAAGCGCTGCCATTGGACCCCTCAGCGGATCCGCCGCGCAGTTACTCATCTCGTCGCACGATGCAACTAAACTCCAAGCACATAATAAGAACTTTCCTTATAATCCGCCCTGTCCAACATCAATTAAGAAAACTTTTTGTGTACCCAAGTGAGTAAGACGGAGATTAAATTCGAAGTCTCATCGGGGACACTTTTTTTGATTCCCTTTCATCCACTCCTACGCGCAACTGTACTCGATAATTCAGTACCCTTATTTTCCTTTTTTCTCTTTTCATAAAAAAGAAAAACAAAAATAAAACGTGAATCGTTGGTTTTCTTTTATAAAGCGGAAGTAGCATTTCATGGCGATGTTGCTAAATTTTTAATACCCAAAAATGGAATTCAAACGTTCAAGCAATCGAGTCTTTGTTTGAATTCGAAGTCTCATCCGGGATGCTTCTTCGACGTCCTTTCGCGTCTTCTTGGGAGCTTCGTTTAATTTATAATTCACTATGTACCTTTCGTTTTCTCTTTCTTTATTACTAAAAAATAATATAAAAATAAAACGTGAATCATCGTTTTTTTATAGAGAGGAAGTAGCATTTCATCGCGATAAATCTAATGCCTAAAAATAGAATTCAAACGTTCAAGCAGTAGAATCTTTGTTTCCTTCCGAGCGTTCCCGCGCGCGCCTCTTTGTGTATTCATCGGATCCTTCGAGAGGTCGGGAGAGGGCGAGAGACGTAAACAACGTACGTTTCAGTCAGAAGTCACTTGGATCTTTAGAACTGCGAAGATTTTTATTCATTTTTTTACACAGCAAATTACGATTCGCCCACAATTGCAGGAGCTTCTCCAATTGACGCTCTTTATTAGATCCTGGGAATAAGGTGCGGTGCTGGCAGCGTGGGAGTGGGTAGCTTCTCGATGTATACATATATATGCATATATATTATGTGTACACACCATTTCTTAGCGCCAGCAGCAGCGGTCGGCCCTTCTTCGTCCTATCGCCTGATTGTTATCCCACTTTTTCATCTCCCCCCCACCTCGCCTATGTCTTATTTCTCATCGCGTCGACTTGGCATCCGACACCTCTCTCATATTTCTTCTTTGCGATATTTCATTAGTCACGGGGGTTGTTCTATCATATTTCCCGGATAATCGAGGTTCCGCTGTACTGTAAAAATCCACACTGGTTTCGCGACGTCCGGTTGAAACTGGAGCGAGAAATATCATGGAATTGGCTCTTCGATATTTCCGAAGTAATTTCACGACGTGTATCGTCGATGATAATTGTCGCGTCGTTGATAATAATTGTCGAAGTATCCTTTCTCTCTTATTTTTCATCACTTATGATCATATATTCTTGTGATTATTATATAATATTATGATATTACTTAGATTATATATTCTTCTACAAGTTTATTTTTAGTTGTCGGGACTCCCTAACAGCTTGTAATTGGGGTTTTCCGCTATGTTGGAACATTTACATCTCCACCGCTCACAACTCTACCAGAAAACAAGTCTGCCAGATAATAACTCGACCAAAAAAGATAGCTCTACAACTCTACCACATAACAACTCTACCGGAAAACATTTCCACCGTATTAGAACTCTACCGAAATCTCTACCACTGAAGAAAAAAAAACGCTCCCAGAATTTAAATAAAACTCTCCCGGAGTTGAAATAAAACTCTACCAGAATTGAAATTAAACTCTCCCCAAATTGAAATAAAACTCCACCGGAATTTTATTTCAAGTCCGGTAGAGTTTCATTTCAATTCGGGGAGAGTTTTTTTCTTCAGTGGTAGAGTCTTTCATAGAGTTGTAATACGATAGAGATGTTTTCTAGTAGAGTTGTTATCTGGTAGAGTTGTGGGTGGTAGAGATATAAATGTGCCGGTATGTTTTTATAATAAATAAATAAATTACTTCTGTCATAGAGTAAATCAGGGTAATGTGGTCAGAAAAATCGTTTTCTCTTTGGTTTGGCATCTGAAACATTTGACAGAGGTGATTATCGTCTTCCTTCAGTTAATGTAGACAACATAAAATATAGTAAGACATATTTTGTGCGACCCCTCTAGGCTTGTCGACTACTAATCTAATACTACAATCTCTAGTAAGGTCTAATCGACTACTATTATTACGATGGCCATATCAGGCGTAGTGTGATATAGTGATATGGCCGATCCCAAATATTTATTTATAGAGCAGCAATTAAATCACGCATCGAAAATATCGAAAGTTTAGAGTGAATTACTTCGGTTCGGTGATTTTAGAGTTGGTTACGATTAAAATGTAAAGGATTTTTCAAACGTTAAACGAGTCGTTGGCAATAATTGTCGAGTCGTTGACAATAATCGGCAAGTGGTTGACAATAATTGTTGAGTGGTTGACAATAATTGTCGATTCGTTGACAATAATTGTTGAGTGGTTTACAATAATTGTCGAGATGTTGATAATAATTGTCGAGACGTCACCAATAATGGTCGAGTCGTTGACAATAATTCTCGAAATATCCGGTGTCTTATTTTTAATCACTGCATCGACTCATCATCCGATACCCCTCTCGTATTTCTTCTTCATGATATTTCATTCGTCACAGGGGTCGCTCGATGGCATTTCCCGGATAATCGCGGTTCTGCCGTACTCTGAAAATTCGAATTGGCTTCGCGACGTCTGTTTAAAACTGGATCGAGAAACATTATGAAATTAGCCCTCCCACATTTACCAATGAATTTCACGATGTGTATCGCTGTTGACAATAATTGTCGAAATATGATCACTTGCGTCGTACGAGCGTTTGGATTATTGGATATCGGACGGGTGAGAGATTATATGCTCGGCGTGTGATTCGAACGCTTTCGAGAGCCGACGAAGAGTGAAAAACAAAGAGAGGACGTAAAAAATAGTTATTAAAAAAAAAAAAAAAAACAAAAAAATGAAAGAAGGCAGGAATTACGTTTTAAGCTGGGCGATACTGATAAGCGCGTCAAACGTCGCGAGCCGATAGCCGAGGTACGCAATCAGATTTTCCGGATAACAACCAACGATGACGCGCGAAAGAGGAATAAAATTGGTTGGGGTTGGAAACGCTTCGGGGTATTTCGTTCTCTGTACGAATACCATAAATCACCATGAAATTGCTGTTTGATGACGGGAACGGGCGACCGGCTGGACGATGAGCCAACCGCTCGGCGGTTTATCCGATGCATAAAATCACTGGATACAATCGCACTGGCGGTTCTAATGTGCCGGCACGAATTTTTTCCAACATATAACATCAGAATTTCACGTTCATAGATCATCGTATAAACTGCACAGTTCCGGTCTTAAAATGGAATTTTCAAACCGGAAGTCACGTATTTCCAATATGACCTCATTTACGGTCGAAAAATGAGATTTTCGACCCGGAAGTGGGCTATTTTTGGCGTGACGTCATTTCTGGTCGAAACATTAAATTTTCAAACCCACAAAGACGGTTCTATGTACATATCTACTTTTTTTTCTAAGTTTGCTTTTCATTGACTTTAACGTAAATTTCACGAAGGAAAAATAGGTGGTTAATTTGCAAAAAGCAGAAGAAAATATTTGTTTTTTATCGAGATGCCCTTCATGACACTAAAATAGATGGTTCTTTTATTGTACTTACTTAGAATCGTGCCAACTCGTCGAATCAAGAGAGCCGTTAATTGCGTTTAAGAATTTAAGTGGCGATTAATTATGCAAGTACGCTGTTTGGCCCACTATGTTCATACCGGGAAAGCCCGGCGGCTGAGGGTTTTTTTGGCACGCTCCCGAGGCTGGAGAATGGCACGTTGCCACGAATCCGGTGCGTTTCTACACCAGCGGAGGCAAAGTGAGATTTCGGGGGTGCACAGGAAAAAAAAATAAAAACAAAGTGGTTTCGGGAAAAAGTCTGCCAGAAATGATGACAGAAACGGTACCGGAAGGGATGAACGAGATCAATTCGAAATTCTATACCAAAGCGCAGTCTTGTTTGCAGAAGATGCACGGCAAATCTTGTCGTGATCCGAAGCCACTACGAAAAGTTGATTTATTTAGTTATTGCATTATTGCAGGTTTGCACCTAATTACAAGGCAATGGTCCAAACCACCATCCAAACAGCTATGTAATAAAAAAATCGCCAGGAAACAAGAGTAAACTCGTATATACAAGCCGAAATTAAAATGCGCAAATAAAACCTGTAACTGGTAATCAGTATTGTTATAATTATCATATAATTAATTAATTATGTATTGTGTTTAAGTTTTTGCCTATTAATGTCATGGCGTTTGGTCACTTGCACTGTGTATTATTTGGCTTGATAAAGTTACCTATGAACTTGTAATTGGGTTTGCCTGTTTTTACTAAAAAAAAAGTAAATAAATAAACATTGAATATTTACCCTGTTGGGAACTATGCCGTGATTAGTCTTCTACAACGAGCGACCGAGAATTACTCAGTGTCGCGATGCGAGGAAGCCAGCTCGAGAATGCGTAATTTGTTCGCTAGAAGGGTATCAGAAAAACGTTGGTCTTCTCGTTGCTTTACCAGCTTTACGACCCTGGACTGGTGAACATAAAGCCGGACACTCGAACTTACTGTTAACTAACTTGCAGAGAAATATTAAGGGTCGAATTTTCAACTTAAGTTCGAACTTACAATCGAACTTAAGATCAAAGTTAAATTCGAACTTAAAATCAAAGTTAAATTCGAACTTAAAATCAAACTTAAGTTAAACTTCAGATCAAACCTAAGCACGAACTTAAGATCAAACTCAATCACGAAGTCTAGTTCGGACTTCAGATAGATCGTAAGCACGCAATGAAGTTCGAGCCAAACTTCGATTTTAAGTTGGATCTCAAGAGCGATCTTAAGTTCAAACTAATGTCTTAAAATACGACCCTAAGTCGGCCATCACTCTACGATTACTGAGCGAATGCAAATTAAGATAAATCATTACCGGAACGTAATCATGATGAAACATACTCATCGGTGAACCTCGACGAAACGCTGCAGAACATAGAAATTTGTGCTCCACCCGTTCGTATAATGTTACAAAGTTCTGTTGGTACGGTTCCAGGGTTCTGTTACAGAGTTCCAGTGTTACGTAAAAATAGTTTGTGCTGGACCCGGACCTTTTGCCATCTCTTTTTGAAAATCTATCGGCATCCGGACGCGGAAGGGTAATCGAGTGCAAGCTGGCGAGCTGTAATGTGGAACGCAAACGTGGTTTGCGGATCGAGACTGAAACACATTATTTGCTTGGCGGGAGGTAACCGAGAGACAAAGACCTCAGCGCTACACATAAAAAAAGAAAACTAAAGTAGTTTCCGCAAAAAGTCTGCCAAAAAGGATAGCAGAAAGGATGAACGAAACTAATTCGAAATTCGATACCGAAATTCCGCTCTGCATGCAGAAGAAGCACAGCAAATCTCGCCGTGATCCGACGTCACAGTGAAGACTTACAGTGTTACGAAAATAAGTTTGTGCACAGTACATTCGCTATCCTTTCCAACTTGTATAGTTTCCCGGACCTTTTGCCGTCCTCTTTTGGACTCGGTACCCGGACGCGGAAAGGTAATCGAGTGCAAGCTCGCAAGCTCTAATGTGGAAAACAAATGTGGTTTGCGGCGGATCGAGGCTGAAATAAATTATTTGCTCGCGGGGTACGTGCCATAAATCCCACGGTGTCACCTGCGAATCGAGGGCCGTCGGATGGTTTCCGTCACCGGCTGGAGGATTTCCGTTCTCAGTCGGTAATTAATTCCTCGCACGACGGGAAAACAGGATTATCGTAGCCATTTGAGAAAATCGATTCTACGGGGTTAAATCGTCAAGCAAACCGGAAACGTGACAGTCTGCGCTGCGTGATTGTATCGCCCCGTGCAAGCATCTCTAGTTTTCGGATATACTAAGTGCATCTCCATTTCCCCCAAAAGAAAACACCTTTCGTTAAATGTTCCTTTCCGTTCTCTCGTCAATATACGTTTTCGTGCGATTGCCCGACGCCCACGAGGGCTTTACTTGCGGTGCTTTGCGCAGCACTCTATGACTCTTCCGCTCGGTGGCGATAGGTTAAACGCGTATGCCATTTTGTGCTAGATGCCAGTTTTTGCTAGTTTGCATTTTGTGCTAGCTGCCAGTTTGTGCTAGTTTGCATTTTGTGCTAGCTGCCATTTTGTGCTAGTTGCCATTTTGTGCTAGTTGCCATTTTGTGCTAGTTGCCATTTTGTGCTAGTTGCCATTTTGTGCTAGTTGCCATTTTGTGCTAGTTGCCATTTTGGGCTAGTTGCCATTTTGTGCTAGTTTCCATTTTGTGCTAGTTTCCATTTTCTGCTAGTTGCCATTTTGAGCTAGTTGCCATTTTAAGTTAGTTTCGATTTTGTGCTGGTTGCCATTTTGTGCTAGTTGCCATTTTAAGCTAGTTGCCATTCTAAGCTAGTTGCTATTTTGTGCTAGTTGCCATTTTAAGCTAGTTGCCATTTTTGTGCTAGTCGCCATTTTGTGCTAGTTTCCAGTTCGTGCAAGTTGCCATTTTTTGATAGTTGCCATTTTTTGATAGTTGCCATTTTGTGCTAGCTGCGAGTTTGGGCTAGTTTACATTTTGTGCTAGTTGCCATTTTGTGTTAGTTGACATTTTGTGCCTGTTTCCATTTTGTGCCAGTTGCCACTTTCTGCTAGTTACTGTTTTCTGCCAGTTGCCACTTACTGCTAGTTGTAATTTTCTGGTAGTTGCCACTTTCTGCTAGTTGCCAGTTTCTGCTATTTGCCATTTTTTGCTAGTTGCCACTTTCTGCTATTTGTTTTTTTCTGCTACTTGCCTTTTTCCGCTAGTCGACATTTTCTGATGGAGGTTGAACACAAGCGTGCGTTACATTGGCGTGCACCTCCATCTCCCACAAAAAACAACAGCTTTTGTTAAATCTACCTTTTCGTTCTCTCGTCAATATACTTTTTCGTGCGATTACTCAGCGCCCACGAGGGATTTGCTCGCGGTGCTTTGCACGGCACTGTATTACTCTTGGGTGCAATAAGGCTGAAACGGGTATGCCATTTTGTGCTCGTTGCCATTTCGTGCTCGAGGGGGGACACTAAGCGTGCGCTACATCGGCGTGCAAGCCCGGACGAAATTGGCACGGTCGAAGAATTAAGCGTGAAAAATAGGAGGATAAAGCAAAGAGAACGGCGAGAGGTAGCCAACCTCGGTGTTTTCGCCCCCCTAGCAACTGACGCTAATGGCCCGCATGTTTTTCGTAGCACCTGCCAACGTGCACCGCTATTGAACTCTAACGAGATGTAACTACTTGCACAACGGTTATCGAGTTTCCGATATTACGACGGACGCAAACGGCGTTAACTAGACAGTTCGGGACATCACTGTAATTTAACGTAGCGTCGACCAACTTGTAATTGTGTATTGATGGATGACGATCCTGACTTCGGATCCGCATTATTCCATGGCCTATGATGCGCTCGCTTCGGTTCGCTGTGCAAACTCCTTTATGTCACGGTAAGCCCTGACCTAATCCTGATCCGTTATCGAACGACAAATCGAATGCTAAAAAATAAGAATAAATTGCATAATCACTCAAATTGATGATTAAAAAAACAGTTTCAACATTGTTTGCCACAAAAAGTTACAAGCTTTGAAGCAGAGTCAGATTATTTGGATAATTAAAAGTGATAAAATAGTCAGTAAAATTGATGGTTTAAAAATATCTATTTGAACATTACATGGTACAAAAAATGGCAAATTTTGAAGCAGAATTTGGTTATTTGAATAATTAAAAGTGATCAAATAGTCGCTAAAATTGATGATTTCAAAATATCAATTTGCTCATTTCTTGGTGTAAACAGTAGCAAACTTTGATGCAGACTTTGACAATTTAAATAAATAACGGGTGGGAGCCAGACCAGACCTGCCTTTCAAAAATACGAAGCGAGTCATGAATATGCAGCGCAAAGTATGTAGATTTCAAGGACGCGATTTAACGCGATAGATGACGCGTGAAATCAGTATCGGCACAGTATGTATGAGCTGCGGCTGACGGTGGGGTGGAAAAAACGCTAAACGAAATTACTTCAGGTTCGGTGCCGCTACACAGCAATTCCAGAAACGCGTAGGCGCGAATGTCACGAAACGAAGGGAGGTTTATTAGGCAATGACGTCAGAGAACGAGGATCAAAGCCGTGGATGCTTGGGTGAATGACGAGCTTAGGGCCATTGAAATATCGAATTGTGTATACCAATTAGCCCTTCATGTACCTGATCCTTATTCACTGAGGACCTAGAATTTGCCAAGACGCAAATTAGAACGATTTGAATAACAAGTTAATGTGTTTAAAAAATCTGTAAAAATTCACAGACGTACTTTCAAGTGTTGTTCTTTTGATAACGCGGAAGAAAATTTATTAGGAACATCCGTATCCGTTTTGCGCTTGAAAGAAGGCATAATCGTTTGCGATCGATAAAAAGTCCCCGGTACTTGAAGGATTGAAGTTTTGTCTTATTTCGACCTACTTGCAGCGGCAAATTCATCAAAGTGAAATCAAAATTTTACCTTCCAAAATCTTTTAAAAAAATCAATTCGACTTGACATTTTTCGAAAGGGCTTATTTTTTTACGATAAGGCGTAACTGGATAAATCAATAACGTTATGTCGTCTGCGTCGCGGATGCTTTGGTGAATGAAAACCCTACACTGATAAAAAATGCTGTTGAATCAACTAAAAATTCGGGCAGGAAGTTCAAATAAATATTTTGTTGGTCGAAGAAAATATTTGAATGCCTCAAACATTATTTGGTGAATCAACCAATCTTTTAGCTGTACCGACAATATATTTATTTGAACGTCCTTGCCAGAATCTTTAATTGATTCAACCATTTTTTTTTAAATCTGTATAGGGAAATTGAAATATCGAAATGTGTATGCCGATTGCAGTTCGTATTATTTTTTACTGACTTGCCAAACGCATCAAAATTTTACCTTGCAAAATCTAAAAAAAAAAAAAAAAAAATCGACTTGAAAATCTTTTCAAACGTATGATAAGGCACCAATGGCCACGGTCAGGGAAAACCGGGAAAAAACCAAGCCAGGGAAACGTCAGAGAATTTGAAAATTAGTCTCGCAAAAAGTAAACTGTCGCTGAACCTTCTATAAATAAATAAAAACATAAAAGGAAGCATTGAAAAAAAATTGATAACATCTAGGAAACACACACACACACACACACACACACACACACACACACACACACACACACACACACACACACACACACACACACACACACACACACACTTAAATTCATTTAAAAAAAGTAGAAGTCGTTAGAACTTTGGTCAGGGAAAATTTTTAATTGGCCACTAAATAATCATGGAAAAGTCTGGGAATTTTTTTCCAGGGAAAAACGACCGCCATGAAGGCGTAACTAAATTAATCATAGGTCTTCGTGACCTCTGTGCCGAAGTATCTCTCGCCATGTCGTGGTAGACTTCAATGGTAATGCAGATTTTGAATAGCGAATTTATATTCCGCTTGCGTTATGGAATTTTCCTTTTGGCGCGGAGGGTGTCGTCGAACGTGCGCCGAAGAAGAGATCGAGGCGCGTTACATACGGTGCTCCTCCTCACGTACGCATAATCCGTGGGTGGGTTCGCTGAGCGACGAGCGGAGATTAGGGGTTGCTTGGTATGCGAGGGAATGACCGAGGAGCTCTGTTCGCCTCGGGTTTCGAACGTCAAGCGTACACTGGTTACCGGTTCTTCGGGGTCGCGCTGCTCCCTCGACGAGGGCGAGACATTCCTACGAGGGGCTCAACGAGGGGCCACTAGATTAAGCAGATTCAAAGTAAAACGGTCTCGACTTCTCCGCCGGCATCGAGCGCGAATTTATGTTCCGTTATAGGGGTTTCATTTTTTGTTGTGAAACTTTTTTTATTTTTTTATTTTTATTTTTTTTTTAGGTTATGCTGAGCTATAAATATGTTATGAAGGTATCTTTTTTTTTTAACACTGGCGAGAAAAAAAGATTAGCCCTCCGCGCTCATTTTACTTGTAGTTCTTCTCTTTCTTTCATGCTGCGATTCAAAGTCAAACGGTCTCGACTTCTTCGCCCGGCATCGAGCGCGAATTCACGTTCCGTTATGGGGGTTTCATTTTTTGTTTTAGAACTTTTTTTTGAGGTTATGCTGAGCTATAAATATGTTATAAAGGAATCTTTTTTTTAACCACTCGCGAGACAAATAGATTAGCCCTCCGCGCTCCTTTTACTTGTAGTTCTTCTCTTTCTCTCATGCGGCGATTCAAAGTCAAACGGTCTCGACTTCTTCGCCCGGCATCGAGCGCGAATTTATGTTCCGTTATGGGGGTTTCATTTTTTGTTGTAGAATTTTTTATTTTTTTTGAGGTTATGTTAGCTATAAATATGTTATAAAGGAATCTTTTTTTTTAATCACTCGCGAGAAAAATAGATTAGACTCCCAAGCTTATTTACTTGTAGTTCTCCTCTTCCCTCCATTCAGCGATTCAAAGTAAGACGGTCTCGACTTTTCCGCCCGGCATCGAGCGCAAATTTACGTTCCGTTATGGGGATTTCATTTTTTGTTTTAGAACTTCTTTTATTTTTTATTTTTTGCGGCTATGCTGAGCTATAAATATGTTATAAAAGAATCTTTCTTTATCACTCGCGTGAAAAATAGGTTAACCACCCGCTCTTGTTTTCCTTGTTGTTCTCTTCTTTTCATTCGTCGATTCTGCGATTCAAAGTAAAACGGTCTCGAATTCTACGCAGCATTGAGCGCCAATTTCCGCCCATTTATTGGGATTTCATTTTTTGACGGTGTTTTTTATTTTCGACTGTCCTGAGCTATAAATATGTTATAGGGGAATCTTTTTTTTATCACGACCGCCCATTCATTGTAACGGCGACGAGTGGGCGCGAGAAAAATAGATTAGCAGTTGGTGTTCATTTTACTTGTTGTTCTCCTATTCTTTTCATTTACCGATTCTGCGAGTCCCGTCGGCGGAAGTGAAAGTCTAGTCGCTCGGTTTATTATTGTACGGTCTATGAATTATCGAGAGGATTCGTGCACAGTGTTTACTCATACTGTAGGTCAGAACTGCCCACGTTCGAGTATTGCACGATATACTTCGAGCTAAAATTTCCGAACTGCATTGAACGCTCGAGGTGAGCTCGCTTGTTTCGCGATTTAAAGGCACGAGTTTTGGACCGCTCGTAGTAACCAGTTGATGTTGTAATGGGTTTTGTAAATTTAACTTCGATTCGAACGCGAAGCGATTGAAAAGCCCACTCAGAGTGAAATTTTAAGACGTTTGTTTCAACTTATGAGCGCTTTTGGGATCGAACTTAAGATCACTCTTGAGATCGAACTTAAGATCGCTCTTGAGATCGAACTTAAGATCCAAATTAAGATCAAACTTAAGATCGGACTTAAGATCCAAATTAAGATCAAACTTAAGATCGGACTTAAGTTCGCTCTTAAGATTAAACTTAAGATCGCTCTTCAGATCAAACTTAAGATCGGACTTAAGTTCGCTCTTAAGATTAAACTTAAGATCGCTCTTCAGATCAAACTTAAGATTGAACTTACGATCGCTCTTGAGATCTTACTTAAGATCGAACTTACGATCTTTCTTGAGATCGAACGTAAAATGGAATGTCAGTTCGAACTGAATTCACGCTTAAGTTTGATCTTAAGTTCAAACTTGAGTTCGAACTTAAGATTGATCTTGAGCACACAATGAAGTTCGGGTCAAACTTCGATCTCAAGAGCGATCTTAAGCCAAACTAACGTCTCAAAATTCGACACTTAAACTATAACTAAAAGTAGCGAGAAAAGAAATTATAAAAAGAATTTTATTCTGAGTTCTACGAGAGCGCGTAAGTGTGACAATAGTCATTTACGATACTAGTGCGATAAAACTTTTTCTGACGAGTGTGACTTTGCAGCACGAGTCGAAGACGAGTGCTTCAATCACTTGAGTTCAGCAAAAGTTTTTCGCACGAGTATCGCACCGAGTGTAATAAAAACTTTTTAAAACTTCGGCAAAACAAACTTTTATTTGTGACTCCTTCACCGATTCAGTGAGACTCAAAATTTCACTCTTGGCCTTTCTCACTTAAAAATTCGAATCAGACTGCTCAATCAGTCTTTATACCATGCATAATGCGTCTAAGTTTGCCCACTTAGACAGTAACTAAAAGTCGCGAGAGAAAAAAGATTTAAAAAAAATGAAAGTTACTCTACGACTTCTACGAGTTCGTAAGTGTAAAAAAAACTTCTTTACACTCACCTAAAACAAACTTTTCCCACGCATATCAACTTAAGGTGTCACTCTTTGGCCTCCCCACTTAAAACTTCAAATCCGATAGCGCAATTACTCGACCCGAACCGCGAACAATTACCAAGTCTTTGTACCGTGCATAATGCGCGTAAGCTCGCGGCGCTTCTCTTACGATAATGACATGCGAAGCTTATATTCGTATGGAAATGTGCCAAGAGCGATTCCCCAGAGGGGACCAATTTTATTCGGCGCTGCAGGAAGTTTCTTTTTTTTTTCACGTACAATTTTTATAAAGACTCAAGATCGTTTCATCGCGGTAGATAAGCTTTTCACCATACTGTGCACTTATCGTTGTACAATCGTTGTATCGAGCTCCATTGGCGACCCCGTTTCTCGGCCCGAAGTGCCCCTTTAACTAATACCAGTGGCGTGTCGTGCCCGTACGGCCGTTAACGTTCGGCTTCACCGACTATCGATATAGTTTGCCCGCATACGTTAGCAACGCTATTTTTCGCGCTAAAGTGCCGCGATGGAGGTTTTTCGGGTAACGACAAGACGGAAGCAGGGAGAGCCATAACGTTAACAACTGTTCGCCAACGGAGTCGAATTGACGTCGCAGGTTCCCCAAGTTCCAGTAGAGCTTTGCCACGTGCGGCGGCCGATAACAGTTCGCATGGTTGCTACGGTCCTGGAAAGCCGGGTAAAGTTAAGGGATTTGTTGAGAACTGGAAGTCCGAGAAGTCATGGCATTTTTTTTAATTCTGGAAGTTTTTTTTAATCTGATGTTTTTTCGTTTCATTCTGGGCTGCACGACATCTACATTTTTCGTTTCAGCAAACAAACGACTATTTACATACAGCGTGTATATGACTATGTAGTGATATTATTTTCGTTGGGAACTTTTAATATTGTGAACTGGGTTTAACATATTAACGATCATTGTACATTATATTTTTTGTGGCTCATGCATGAAAAGTGCTGCTTTATGTGGGGGCCGGGCGCCATATAAAGTAGTGTTTTTCAAGAAGGCGTTACATAAATACCGGAAGCGTTTCGTAAATACCGGAAGCGTGTCGTAATGAGTATTTATGCAACGCAAAAGCGTATCGTAAATACTGTGCGCATGCGCACAGTATTACGATTACGACGCGCATGCGCCATATTACTGTGCGCATGCGCCCGCTGTCTGTTTTTTCTTTATTGTCGCGCTCGGCCAGCAACATAACCTTTCATGCATTCGTCACAAAAAGTAGTATGCGATACTGGTACGTAAAAGCGGACTCCCGACGGCGGTTGTGAAGTGGCCGCACTCGATCCGGTTATTTTTAATCATTAGAATGATTAAAAATACTTTATTTGTAAAAGTTTAGTTTAATTTTACTCTGAAAGTACTTTAATTTCAAAGAAACAGGGTATTAATTTTTCATCACAATTTTACATAAAAATGTAATGTACCAGTTTTTGCATACACACTTCCAGTCTA
The DNA here is from genome assembly GCA_964017025.1 of Stenichneumon culpator. Classification (NCBI taxonomy): domain Eukaryota; kingdom Metazoa; phylum Arthropoda; class Insecta; order Hymenoptera; family Ichneumonidae; genus Stenichneumon; species Stenichneumon culpator. The sequence continues at coordinate 9,925,585 of OZ024776.1, read as the reverse complement.
TTACGTTATATTCACAATTTTTTTTTGTACAGCGTACTCTAATCGATTAGTATCTATATAGTTTGCCCACATACGTTAATGGTATTTCGCGCTAAAGTGCGGCTATGGCGGTTTTTCGCCTGACGACAAAACGGAAGCAGGCGGCCACAGCGTTAAGGTAGTTCTTGCGAATGGTGTTGATTTCGCATAAGCTTCAGAGAATTGAGAGGGAATTGTAAAAACTTCTCGATGGTATAAAAATCTGAAAAAAATCAAGCGTATTAAAGATGCCGAAAAGATTCATGTTGCATAATAATAATTCCAAATTTTATTAACAAATTCATGAAAAATTTAATTATTCAACAGATATCCCGGAAACATAACTTTTTTTAAATAAAAATTATTCGATTATTTTTCAGAATACGTATGAATTTTTTTCAGATTTTTAAATTCACTTTGGATTTTTTTTTATTTGGGAAAAACGTGTACAAAGTCATAAAATTCAAAGTGAATTTAAAAATCTGAAAAAAATCATACGTATTCAGAAAAATAAACGAATAATTTTCATTAAAAAAAAGGTATGTTTCCGGGAGATTTGTTGAACAATTAAATTTTTCATCAATTGGTTAATAACATTCTGGAATTATTATTATGCAAAATAAATCTTTTCGGCATCTTTAATACGCTTGATTTTTTTCATGTTTTTATACCATCGAGAAGTGTTTACAATTCCCTCTCAATTCTTTGAAAATTATGCGAAATTAACACTATTCGCAAGGACTACCTTAATAACTGTTCGCCACCGCAGCCGGATTGATGTCGAACGTTCCTCAAGCTCCGTTACAGCTTTGTCACGCGCCGCGGCCACTACAATTCGGTCCACCCGGCGAGTAACCCCAGATGTTCCTAAATGATTTGATTACGAGGAAGCGAACCGAGATACAATACACATCATCGCTAACTATTTCGAGGTTAGATAAGCCAGTTCGTTCAAATTGAGCGATGGAGATAAAAGGACATCTGTCTCGAAACTCCGTCGGTAACGCTTTGTTCCGAAGCTTATATAACGGCAATCTGTCTTGAGCTGTCTTCGTCAGTCGGATATTCACATATATAGTGAGTGACGTTGATGGGCTCTTCTCGTCGCCATAGGCGAGCTTCGCTTTTGTCATGGAAAGCTTCCGATTCAACCCAAAGATACTTCGGTTTGTCAAAATATTTTGTATGTAAAAAAAATTGTACAAAGTATTTTTTTTGTTAAAAAAAAAATAGAAATAACATAACTTCAGATATATATACATTTTTTAAAATTAATTTGGGTAACAAATTTAGGAGTTATTGCACGAAAAAATAATAAATTGTGTTCAATAAACACTATTCTATACTAAATTTAGAAAATAATTTTCTTGTGCGTTTTTAGGGAAATGACATATTAAGGCTTTACAGATAGGCCGGCCTAGCCGGCTAACATATCTTATCCGGCTAATGGATTTTATATTTTGGCCGGCTAAGCCGTCTTAGCCGGCTAAACTATTTTTGCCGTTTAATCCGTTTTAGCTGGCCGAGCTATATTAGACGGCTAAGCTAATATAGTCTTGAAATTTTTTTACAAATTTTATTTTATTTTTTTCTAATGTTACCTGCAACGTATTCCGAAGAATTTTTGCCCGCTGAACACGAATCCGCCGGCCTTTATGGCCTACAGTACAATGCTACATTAAGGGCTCGATTTTATGCACCAAAAATTATATTTTTGGGATGTAAATGGAAAATATTGCGTTGGGAGTAAAATAATTGTTACATTCGTGATCAGCGCGAAAAAATACATCGAATATAGCTTTGAAAAGAATTTTTTTAATGGAATGAACAACGATTTTTGAAAGTTTGAGCCTCTTTTGGAAAAACATCGATATTCGTAGTTTTCAAACGTCGATATCTCGGCTCCCAATGGAGGTAGGGAAAATCCGAGATGCTCATCGTGTTCTACGGGAAAAATATACAATATAGGGCCTTGTCCGAAGTTCTAGAATCGTTTTATCGTGCCGTTTAAGGACATTGAAAAACGCAAAAAAAAAATGGACTCGACAGCCTTGCAATTTTCGGACGAAATATTTTTTTAATTTTTAAAATTAACTGCCACGTATTCCGAAGTATTTTTGCGCGCTGTACACGAATCCGCTCGCCTTTCTGGACTAAAGTACAATGCGACATTGAGGGCTCGATTTTTTGTACGAAATTTTGACGATTTTATGCACTTAGCCGGATAAAATAGCTTGGCCGGCTAAAACGGATTAGCCAGCAAAAATAATTTAGCCGGCTAAGACGGCTTAGCCGCCCAAACTAGAAAATCCATTAGCCGGATAAGATATTTTAGTCTGCTAGGCCTTCCTATCTGTACAGCCTTATTACATATTTCTTTTTTTTTTTTAATACAAGCTATTAGCAACCATAGTCATTAGCTGGGAGCTGGGAGAAGAAATATTCAGAAGCATCAGGTGTTCTCTAGCTTATTGTGTGCTTATAGATCCGAGAGCCTCCGCTAGCAGACGCGAGGCTTCCTTGTACAGCACTCCGACGTTACTGTGCAAACAAATTTTCTAGACTATCCTGTGATGTACTTCGGGCAAACATGGAGTTACCTCCATCCTTTTTTTTATAACAGAAGCCATGATAGATCGAGGCTTACACTTTCCATAATACATTTCGCTCCATTCCGAAGGGATTATTGTTCATAGTTGGGCTCATTGAGGTAGACATTTTTCACGAAGTAATCAATATTTTTGTTTAAGTCCGAGATTTTTTTCAAATAATTTCATAAATATTTCCCACTAAGCGTTGAATTGTAAGACGTTAGTTTGAACTTAAGGTCGCTCTTGAGATCGAACTTAAGATCGACGACTGGCCCGAACTTCATTGCGTGCTCAATACCTATCCGAAGTTAAGTCTGAACTTAAATTTGATCTTAAGTTCGAAGTGAAGTTCAAATTTACGATCAAACTCAAGCTTAAACTTAAGATCAAACTCAAAGTCAAACCTCAGTTCGAACTTGATTGCGTGCTTAATTGTGATCTTAAGATTGAACTTATATTTGAACTCAAATTCGATTGTAGTTCGATTCCAGTTCGAACTAAGGATCGATCTTAAGTTCGAACTTAAGACAGATCTTAAGCACACAGTGCAGTTCGGGCCAAACTTCGATCTTAAGTGCGATTTCAAGAGCTATCGTAAGTTCAAACTGACGTCTTACAATTCGACCCTAAATAAATTATCGTTAAAAAGAATGATCTTGTAACGGCCCTGCATTGTATATAAGAGGACGATTCGAATTAGCGAAACATATAGGTGACACTACGCAGTGGTTAGCGCTCTTACTCAGTAAGTGATTAATCCGGGTTCGAATCTCGGTGATCACCATATGTTTTCTCTTTTCGATACTTCGCCCGTCCATCTGTAATACTAATATCTACAAGTCTCCAAATTCTCGGCTCTACAACCTTATAACAACGGATAACACGAATTATGTTATTATTTTTTTTCCACTTCCAGTGAGGAAAATAAGCCCAGCATAGTGATCACTATTTGGAGCACAGTAAAGGGACAATTTACCTTACACGGCCATCAGATCGTCCGAGCGTGAGGCTGCTTCGTCATTCTTTGTTATCCAGCAGAATGGCACTCGCCTGTTATCAGCCTGGGGCCAGAAGACGCATGTCTGACCTATACGTATACTCCTCTTTTCTCTATTACTTTTGTTTTGTTTTCCTTTTTTTCACCTGATCGATGCGCCTCCGTAGTGCACGCCCACGCGCGTGCTTCCAGCGGGATATCAAGTTTCCCCATGATGATTCGACCCATCTTGCTGGCAGAAACATGTCTGGCTCGGGCGTATAGACAGTTATTGTTCGGTACTCGATGGATTATTATTATGTGGCCAGACGGTACACAGTCGTCGGTGGGAAAGCTCACCTGCGTCTTTACTTGGATCTATTTGTGCCGACATCGATCTGGGCCAATCCCTCTCATGAGCCGCGGTTACTATATAACACCGCAGACAGGTTGATCACTGGTGGGCACGTTAATTCCATTTAATTGCTACATCTCCTCTCTTCAGATCATGTATTTATTTTAACTCCCGACTGCCTGCGTGGACAAAAAGTTATGCGTTTCACCGCGATGAGCGATTTCGTTGTCCGCGATGTTCTTGTAAACGGCTACAAATTACTTGACGAAATTTGATACAGCTATTCTATGACGCACAGTCAACAATGTTTTCAAAGAAAAATTCAAATCTGTACAATATTGGTAGAAATAAATGCGATTTATTGTAGTCACTCGAATATATCGAAAATTGAACGCCATTTTTTGCGATATATCTTCGGAAATTCACATTGTTCGTTGGCCGCCCGATCTCAGGCGGCCAATGACAGATTTATATAATATATGATAATATTCTGCTACCAAGTATATTTGTGTGGATATAGAACTGTGTTCGGAAGCCGTCTCCCGATTGTAGCGAAGATTATGAACGAATTGATAAAATTAAGATCAATTAATTTTATAATTAATTATTAGTATTGTTATTTGCTGACAATATTAATTAATGTCACATACGTGAATTATTTCATCCTTTTTGAAGTTACTTTTTCATGAACCATTTTTTTTGTTTGTACTTTTTTTACAAATATTTTTTTAATAAAGACTAATGTTTTTGCAATCGGGACTTTTCTAACATTTTTAATTTTTTTGATGTAACAGACGGTTTGTACGTTGGAGAATATCTCAGAGTCGAATTTTAAAACGTTAGATTGAACTTAAGATCAAACCGCAATTTGAATTTGATGTCGTGCTTAAGTTCGATCTTAAGTTTGAACTCAAGTCTGAACTCAAATTCGATCGCAAGTCTGAACTTAGGTCAGAACTCAAATTCGATCATAAGTTCGCACTAAAGTCCGAACTCGAATACAATCGTAAGTTCGAACTAAAAAGAAGCGACAACAACTTATCCAAAACTTATCCGATATGGAGGTGTCTAAAGAAATCTTATCCTCCACGTCTTCTTGTCGTATCCATCGTTTTCCACTAATATTCACAATCGCAGATCATGTCATTGGGAGAACAATTGTTCTCCAGCAATCATTCCATAGAAACGAATTCAAGAAATTATTTTCTACATCACCCATTCATGACAATATAGTGTCATCAAAGTTAACCACATTTGGAATCCAGATATAGATTCTACGCCGAAAAGGTGTTAAGGTTTGATCTTAAGTTCCAACTTAAGATAGATATCAAGCACGCAATGAAGTTCCGGCGAAACTTCGATCTCAAGAGCGATCTTAAGTTCAAAGCAACGTCTTAAAATTCGGACTTCAGTAATTTTTTTAACGACAATTTAAAGTTGAAAGAAAGATGCTTTCGTTGCTATTGAGTAAATGTTATTAATTTGTTATAAACATTGAGAAAATGTTATTAATGTTATTAAATTGTTTCCCATATTTGAAGGTGTTAAAAAAAAACTAAAGTGAAGCATTTTTTTCTTTACGATTCCGATGAGAATTCAACAGAGGGGCAGTTTAATGCAGAGACAGGGTTTTCACACCATTTCCGGGAATGAAGGACATCCGGGTATATATTGGAACTAACTTTGCAGTTTCGAAACTCAAATTAGGTAGTTCTACATTGGCGTGTAAATTTGTTTACCGACGGATTAGTCATCGACTAATTTTACTAAACGACTATCCGGAGTGTCGTAAACTCCGACAGTGAAGCTTCTCTCCGAGATATATCGACGCTATTTCAGAGATAATTGGATTAAGCTAAGAAGCTTTGCGATCGGAACGGATTCGAGATTATCGTAACGAGGTTAATTGTAAGGGAGTTTTTTTATTTATCTTTCTTTTCGTATTGTCACGTTTCAGGTCCTGGGCAGTCAGACGGAATATCACTTCATGCATAGGGCATTGCCGCACGCGAGGAGCAAGAGATCGGTTCCTCACACCAGAAGACTGAAGATCGATCCTTTGGTAAGTCCTGTAGACAAAAAAGTCAATCATAAATTTGATAAAAAATCAAAATAAATTATAAGAGCTTTAAAACAAATGTTGACGCAGAACTTAAGAACAAATTCATCAGCTTGACTATAACATGCACCAACGTGCTATGTAGAATGTTCTACGATGCTCCACCAATCTTATTTAAACAAAATTTAAGTATACGATTCTAAACAAAAAAGATGACGCACAACTTAAGGACAAATTTACTATACGATATGCACCAACGCGCTATGTAGAATGGTCGACGATGTTCCATAAATTTAAATTCATAACTTTTCAAATGTAAGAGCTTTAAAATAAATGGTGACGCAGAACTTAAGATCAAATTGATCAGCTTGACTGTAATATGCACGAAGGTGCTGCTTAGAACATTCTACAGTGCTCCATAAATTTTATTTTAAACAAATTCAAATTTACGAGCTGTAAAAACATATTCATCAGCTTGACTATAATCAGCACCAACGTGCTGTGTAGAATGTTCCATAATACGCCATAAATTTTATCGAAAAAATTTAAATACATGAGCTTTAAAAAAATGTGGACGAACAACTTAAGAGCAAATTCATCAACTTGACTATAATATGCATCAACGTGCTATGTGGAATGTTCTACGATGCTCGATAAAATTTATTTTTAAAAAAGTCAAGTATAAGAGCTTGAAAAAATATGTTGATGCAGGACTTTAGAAGAAATTCATCACCTTGACTATAATATGTACCAGCGTGATACGTAGAATGTTTTCCGTGCTCCATAAATATCCGATCCCAATGGAGTCGTAATTTTTCGTAATACTTCCGTTTTCAATTAATTTCGCCGAATAAGAGCGACCCCTCGGTCCATCGCTGTGCCCGATTGCCTCTGGGAATGACAAATGAGTTCGCAGTCATGTTGTATACGCGGGATAGAGTCATTAATTTTCCATTACCCTCGGCGAGTTTTCGGACGGACGTTAATTGATCCCACCCTTCCGAGCCTCTGTTATTTACGAACTTTTTGTCTGTCCGCTCGAAATCGAATCACCCATTCTCGCTTTTAATGGAAAATTTAGTTGTGTTCGAAGAGAGAGAGAAAAAAAAATCGTCGAGGTCTCGACGATAGATCGATCCGTTCGTAAAACAAATTTTTGCTCGCTTCACAGTCTGCGTATGATGTTCGCGGACTGTGCATAGACCCACACTAGTATCGCATAATATTTTCTTACACGCGGTGCGAAAAGGTCAGTTTTCCGCACGCTTCGCGTGCACAAAACTTCTATTTTCACGCCTCGTGAAGTAAAATTTGGTACGACCCTAGTGCGAAAAACTTTTTCTGAACTCGTGTGATTGTAGCACTCGCCTTCGGCTCGTGTGCAAAGTCACACTCGTCAGTAAAAGTTTTACGCACGCTTCGCGTGCGCAAAACTGACATTTTCATACCTTGTGAAGTGAAATTTGGTATGATACGCGTGCGAAAAACTTTTTCTGCACTCGTGTAATTGCAGCATGCGTCAGAAAAAGTTTTATCGCAACTGGTATCGTAAATTACTATTACGAATGGAGGATTAGTGCTACTCTGCCCCCGCTGATTGTGGCGCTGTACAGTCAGCGTGCGTAAAGTAAAATCAGACCGATGTGCGCATGCGCCGGATATTTATAGTACATTTTGCTGCAAAACGCCACAATCGCCACTCTCGGCAGGCACGAAAAGTCGCCCTGTTCATGCATGAGTAACAAAAATAAATTAACAAGCTTTGGTATAACTTTAATCTTAATTTTTAATTCAAGGCAACTATTTCTCGCTCTGATTCCAATCACTTGTAATTGGGTTTCGCCAGTTTATTATGAAATAAATGAATAAGTAAATAATGTAACAAAAAATAACGCACAGTAATAATTGCTTTGATTATTATTTTTTGTCCAAAGGTGCATACGGCAGTGCAGCAGACGGGTTTCAAGAGGGTGAAACGAGGCTTCAGACATCTGACCGTCGATCAACTGAGACCACTGTACGAAACGAAGAGTTCCGGAAGTAAGGATCCCACGGATCCGTACTTTCAGTATCAGTGGTACTTGAAGAACACCGGACAGAACGGTGGAAAATCGAAGCTGGATTTGAACGTCGAGGCTGCGTGGGCTCAGGGCGTCACGGGGAAGAACGTCACGACGGCTATCATGGATGACGGTGAGAGTCAACGCATTGAAGATGTATACAGAGAGGGATGAAATCCCTAATGGTGCGGCACACAATGCCGCGGGAGCTCCGTCGACGATAGAGATTCATCCTGTTTGCGGCCAGACTCTTCGTTATATGAAAAGTGATATGAAAAATGATGCTTCACATTTTTTGTCGGCTTCGACGATCCAATCTGTATAGTAAAGTGAGTGGAGTTTGGTCCTTCGGATAACCTAATAGAACAATGATTTGTCGGGAGAGCGTGAGTAGTAAAAAAAAAAGAAAACTAATGAGTAGTGGTACAAATTTTTTTATCGATCGAACTTAAGACCGGAGTTTGATTCTTCGGATATCTTAGTAGAAAAATTACTTTTACGAAGAGCGCGAGTAGTAAAAAAAAAGGAAAACTAACGAGCGGCGGTGGTATCGTTTCCTCAGTGGGTCTAGCCAGACGTGATGGTTCGAGGTTTCCCGGGATATTCAGGCGCACAATCTCTCGTATATGCTCAGGGTAAATTAATTCATCCTGTTTGCGCCGAGGCTCTTCATTATATGAGACATTACGATTCAGACTTTCTTTTTCGGCTTCGACGATCCGTCGGTATAGCGAAATGACCGGAATTTGACCCTCGGATAACTTGGGGTCGAATTTTTGCACGTTAGTTCAAACTCGAGATCGCGCGTGAGATCGAACTTTATTGCAGGCTTCAGATCTATCTTAAGTTCGAACTTAAAATCGAACTTTATTGCAGGCTTCAGGTCTATCTTAAGTTCGAACTTGAGATCGAACTTCAGTTCGAACTTGATTTCGTGCTTAACTTTGATAAAAAATTCGGAATTAATATCGAACTCGAACTAAAATCGAATTTGAGTTCAGACTCAAGTTCGAACTTGAAATCAAATTTAAGTTCGGAATGAAGTTCGGGCCAAGCTTCCGTCTTAAGTTCGATCTCAACAGCGTTCATAAGTTCAACCTAACGTTTTAAAATTCGGCCCTCAGTTAGAGGGTGAGAGCGCGAGTAGTTAAGCAATAGAAAGCTAACGAGTGCTGGTATTGTTTCCTCACCCGATCGCCCTTGTCCCAGCGATCCAGTGGTTCTAGCCCGACGTGATGGCTCGAGGTATCCCGGGATATTCGGTCGTACAACTTCCTCGTACAGTCTCTCCTATATGCTCAGGGTAAATTAATTGGAAGGCACGCGCTCCAACAGAACTCAAATTAAACACGTTCGCTCTATGAATAAATGATTCGAGACCCAGCTGGAATAACCGGCGTCGCAGTAGTTTATCCTCGGGTTGTTATGTGTGTTCGTGCACATCTCTATCGTTGCAACAAAGTCCGGTAATGGAACGGGCTCGTCCTTTCAGCTCTCATTATTGCACTCTGTTCCCATCCATGCGAACAAAATTTGAAAAAAAAAGTCACGGCTGGAAGAAATTGGAGACGGAATCATTTATTAAAGGAATCGACGGTGAATTGTTCGCATGGGCGCGGTCACTGCAGCGGACCTAGCAAACGCAGCGAAACTGTTTTAATTAATTCCCACCGAATGACACGCGAAAGCGATACGACGATATACGTATTAGCTTTGAGAATATGCTCGTTCGATTATATAAGCTCATATACGTGAATTTAAACGAAATTGACACACTCGGCTGTGTATCACGAGTCGAGTTTCACTTTGACGCCGGACAGGTCGTTATAGTACGACTGTGGCAGGCTAGGGGCGCGAGCGTCTCTCGAGACACCTCCGATCCTCTCTTCGATTCCCTCCGAATTGAGTACGTCATCGCTCGTCCGTCTCGTGACGCTCGCTTCGCACTGTTGAGAGCTCTCACCGATCGAATGAGAAGAAATAAAACAAAAATTTGGCAGCCCATCGATTTTTTATTTTGTTGAAGGATAACTATATTGCGTGACTAAGACCTGAATCTCATATTTGCTATGAAATTATTCATTCATTTATTTATTTAACTTACGGGACAAGGCCTTTTGCAAAAAAAATACAGATGTAAGAGAGAAAATATGATTGGTATGGAAATTTGGAAAAATGTAGTATAGTGTATTTAGGATAAAAGAAACTAGAAAATCACAACAAAAGGAAGAGAGCCAATAATAGGTAATAATATTTGCAGAAAAAAAGATTTGGGGAATTTGTTAGTACAAAGTTTTTCGTAGAGTAGGACTCGTTTGCAATTCTCGTAAGCCGGTGAGACCAGAAAAGATTTAACTCGTATCCGTCGATAACTTTCGGTATAGCTTTGTTACGAATTAGACTAATTTTGCTAATTTCTTTTATTTTTATTCCTTTCCGAATTAGTACTAATCTTTTTTTTCTCTATCAATGTTTCAGGTGTCGACTACATGCATCCGGATCTCAAGTACAACTACGTAAGCATCTCTCAAATCACACTAAAAAAATAGTGCAAAAATAATACAGTTGTCCGGCGTGAGGCTGTGTTTTCGATGCTTAAACGGGTCGACGGATTATCCACGAGGGTTTCCTATTTATTCGAGGACCTGTCGTTGGCACTGCAACACGGTGCTCCACCGTACGTTTTATATGTAATCCGGCTAGAAAGCTCGCTTCCGCAAGACCTACCCTTGCGCTCACCGTTGCCATTTTTTTTCTCTTTTTTTCCACGAGGGAAACTCGTACGATCGCACAAGTGCCCGGAAGACAGCGCGCCGCCTATATTCCCGTCGGCATTAGCATAATAGGAAATACGATGATATTCAAATAACCGTGACCCTCTCGAGCGAGAAACGATAACGCGATGAGAGCGGCGCGTGTCCGTGCGGCTCATGTAGGTACACGTCGACGTGCACCGCCAGGACCCCGGACCTACTTGATCAACGAGCCGTGCTGCGACGAGTGGAGGCGTTGTTAAACGATCGGTCTTCCGGCTGCAAGGCCTTTCAAATTTGCTGGCGATGTCGAACGATGCATCACCATTCGTCCTCTTGTCCTACACGTTATTCACTATAATACTTTAAAAAAATAAAAGATAAAAATACAATTTTTACAGTAATTTACGATACTAGTGCGATAAAACTCTTTCTGACGAGTGTGAGTTTGCAGTGCGAGTCGAAGGCGAGTGCTGCGGTCACACGAGTTCGGAAAAAAATTTTCACATGAGTTTTTCACCAAGTATACTTCACAAGGTGTAAAATAGTAATTTTCATCACTCGATGCGGAAATGGCCACTTTTCTGCCTACTTCGCGTGCGTAAAACCGTCATTTTCGCACCTTGTGATGAAAAATTTCGTACATCTCTCGTGCGAAACACTTTTTCTAACTTATGTGATTACAGCACTCATTGGAAAAACGTTTTTCGCCCTCGTGGAGTAATGTACTATTTTGTAACACGTGCACAAAAAGTCCCGCTTTTCGTGGCTGTAAAGTGTGGCGAAAGTGGCGCTTTCTAGCAGACGATGCGCGAATAACGCTGTAGATACTATTTTACACGCCAGTTACTATTTGCATACTTTTTTCACACTCTAGCTATTTATTTGCACACTTTTTTCACACTCTAGCTACTTTTGCGCACACTTTTTTCATACTCTAGCTACTTTTGGGCACACTTGTGCCCAAAAGTAGCGTGCACTTGTCACAAAAAGTAGTATGCGATATTTGTACGAAAAAGAGGTTTCCCGACGGCAGTTGGGAAGTATGCAGCACTCGCCTCCTCTCGAGCTACAAACGTCACTCGGCTTCGCATCGTGCCGTTGTAGCACTCGATCCCGCTCGTGCAGCCAACTTCACATCCTTCGTCGAAAGACCGCTTTTCTGTACTAGTATCGCAAATGTTATTTTCGCACCGAGGGTAATAAAAATATATACAAAATTCTTTCATAAATGAAAAAAAGCTGAAAATTGAAATTTTCATATCGCTTCCTCATAAAAGTTGAAAGTTGAAATTTTTATATCACTTTCTCATAATGGCCCTTTATTCGAAAAGCTCCTTCTATGAGAAAGCTTTTACTATATTTTTGGCTTCCTCATAGAGGAAGCTTTTCGAATAAAGGGCCATTATGAGAAAGTGATATAAAAATTTCAACTTTCAACTTTTATGAGGAAGCGATATGAAAATTTCAATTTTCAGCTTTTTCAATATCAACGTCGTATTTAAATTTTAAGCAAAACTGCTGGCCGACTCAGGTTTAGTGCGAAAACAACCAACCTTACGCTTTTGGTCAAAACCGCTCTCGAATCTGTACTCGAGGCGAAAAAATACATAGAGTATCATAGAGTATTCATCGGGAAGCAAAGAAATTGCTGTTTGAAAATACCCAAATCACTCTTTTTTGCAATTTGGCTATAAAAATATCCAATCAACTTTTTCGTTAGCCGTCACTCCGGGATTGTATTATAAGTATTTTTTCACGTTGATCACGAATCTGACACTTTTTTATTCGTAGATTAATATTTAATACGGAAAAATGCGTCTTGAAAAAAAAAAAAAAAAAAATTTCATGAAATTCAAAAAATTCAAAATGACATAAAATTTAAACGGCTCGATCGATTTTCTTGAAATTTTAATGGGATCATCGGGTGATCATATTCCATCTGTGTACGCGTTTTTAGCCCGATAGCTAAAAAATTGCGAGCGCTACGGTGCGCACAGACTTTTTCGAAGAAATTAAAAATGGCGTACAAAAAAAACAACTGAACATTTTTGGATGAAATTTGGCAGAAACATTGACTATTAACCACACAAGCTGTGTGCAAAATTTCAGCCTGATCGGTGGAGGCGTACCCGAGATATAGCCATTTGAATTTTTCGCGTCTGATTCACACACACACACACACACACACACACACACACACACACACACACACACACACACACACACACACACACACACACACACACACACACACACACACACACACACACACACACACACACACACACACACACACACACACACACACACACACACATCCGGACATTTTTTCTAAATGTGATTTTTCGATGTTTTGGAACATTCTGAACACGTTTTCATTAAAATCTCGAAATTTTTTTTTTTCACCATCACAAAGCTTCCTCTATGAGGAAGCAAAAAAGAAGAAATCGGAAGAAAATTGATTGTTTCGATCATCGCGCTCTTCGCTAGGTCTTCTCCAAATTTATTATCCTGCTTCGGCGAGACGGCGTGTGCTTTATCGTGCGAGGGTACAGTTTGTACTTGCATGTTATCGCGATCGCGGGTTTGAGACTGACTGACGGAGGGAGCGCGCAGGAAGGGAGGATGGAAGGATACCGCGGGTGGTTCGGAAGACACTAGACGGGGCTGAAACGAAGGAGAGGAAACAAATTCAGGGTCGGCCGTTGCTCGGGAGATGAAGAGTAACGAGTCGCGCGACGGGAAATTATTACCCGGAGTCTGAAGAAGCCGTCCAGCTCCGCACAGTCGACCTAGGAAAATCCCGACCATCCATATGCGGCGCCCTCTCTCCATTCGCGAAATTCTCATCCGTGAAATTTTTGTGGGCGAAATTAATGGGAAGTCATTTTGTAGGTCACGCCTTGGTGAAACGGTGACAGGGTAAATGTTTAAGCCGCATTTCTCACCCGAGAGGCTTAGAGTCTGGGAATTGTTCGAAGTTATTAATCGTGCCGCATTTCTAGAATTTTAAAAAAATTCTTTTCAAAGGAGACTAACAGGATGGAGGAAGTGTCGCACTGACAGCCTCGGCTCCTCGCGGGCGAAGTCGCTCAGCTTCGCACAGTCGACCGTGGAAAATGTCGATCATCCATATTGGAATCCCTATCTTCATTCGCGAAATTCTCATGCGCGAAATTTTTGAGGGCGTCGAAATTGATGGGAAGTCACTTTGAAGATCGAGCGTCGGTTATTCGATGACAGGGTAACTGTTTAAGGTAGTTAATGCACGACACTAGTCAAATAAGTTCTGAAACTTTCACAATTTTTTATCAAAAATTGTATGCATTTATTGACAGTAAAGGATGTTAATTTGTATTATTGCATGTGTCATCAACCAAGAGAAAATTAATCACGATATTCCTGCAAGAATAACAACTAGTAAATGTAAATTTCCATCATAGTACGCTTTGTTGGGTTTTTTCAAAGTGAAATCCGACTTTTTTAACCGTTTTTAATTTACCTCGGCTCATTTTGCTTCCCAACCATCGCTCTACGAATTCACCAAGTAGATTTTTTGTAAGCTTGACCGTTTGACGAATATGACCCATTCTTTAACCCGTGAATTCTATTTCCCATGAACAAACTGCTGTCATTTTTAAACGGCCAAAAATATTTTTAAAAATCTGCTCGATGAATTCATAGAGCAATGTTTGATGAACAAAATGAGCCATGTTACACTTAAATTGGTAGAATAATAAGGATTCTTATTTGAAAAAACTCAACAAAAATCTATCGTCATAGAATTTTTTTTCTCAGTTTATGTATTTGCAAAATTCTCATCAATAGTTTCATTGACCGAGGACTGTTATTAATAATACTGTTAATAGATGCATACAATTTTCGATAAACAATCGTAAAAATTTAGCACTCGTTCGACTAGTGTTCTTTACACTGAGAAAAAAAAATTGGTTGGACTAACCAAAACTCGCGGTGACATACGTTCAAAGCTGTTATTTGTTTGATACAAATAAAGCAATGTTTTGGTAAATGATTATTTGCTTCAATTTATTCAAAATTTGTCGATTGAAACAAACATTTTGTTGTACCGACAAAATACACCTTTGAACGTACGTCACCGCGCATTTGCTTAATCCAGCCATTTCTTTTTATCAGTGTATCCACCTTAAACCGCATTTTTCCCCGGAGGCTCAGAGCTTCCAATTTATTCGAATTTATCAGTCGTTCAATTTTTTACTAATTTTTTTTTTCTCGAATTTCTCTTCAAAGGGCACTAACAGGATAGATGGAGTCTCGCACCGATGGCCTCGTCTCCTCGCAGCCGTTACGATTTTCCAATGTAAATTGCGAATTCCCTCGGGAGCGAGTTAGATGGGACGAATCCACCGCCGCCGGGAATCTTTTATCATAGGTGAATTGGAAATCGGAGAGGCTCCAATCTCAATTTCGCGACGTGAAGTGGGTACTCCGATCGTCATCGTCCTATCAGTCGGCACGGCAAGGACCGTCAGACCCATCGTTTCGAAAGCGTCGGGGCTCTCCCGCAGCGGTATTGGATATACGCGCAGCTACTCTTATAACAAGATATAACGTAACAAGAGGGGGGAAACGCGAGAGGGAAAATATGCCGACGGTGACGCAACTTTGCCGGGAAATAATAATCCGAGGAAATGCGTGGGAGAGACGATGATGGCTTCGAGAGGAACACCATCGGCTCTTCGACCCGCTCGACTTGGAGGTAAAACGTTCCGCAGCGCTCTCGAGACGTTAATGGGCTTTCGGTTGACGAGTTCTCGACGGAACTTCATCGGTACGTGGAGCGTGGATTTTCCATCGCGCAATGAAAATAACCCTTGACCCTTCGGATGGCTCTTCCGTAACTCTTCTGTTTTTTTGCCCCCCCATCGTCCTCCTCGTTCTTCTCCGCTCGCCGCTAATTGCACCGGGTTTAATTCCACCCTCGCTAATAATAGCGCTCCCTGATTGCCGGCGTGTTCACCTCGAACCCGTTCGCGAAACTAGTTTGCGCCTCGAATATTATTACTCTACGGAAAGCAATTTCTCGGATTACCGTTAAGATTATGTTGTTTAATCTTGTTTCAGAACGCGAAAGCATCGTACGACTTCAGCAGCAACGATCCTTACCCCTATCCGAGATACACCGACGATTGGTTCAACAGGTGAGTCGACGGCGAGCCAGTGAGCCAACTTTTAGCAAAGTGCAACCACAATTTGACTTTTTTTTTTAGGAAAAATAAAAATGCGATGAAGGATTAATCCGTTTTTATGTTTCTTGAATCTTACTTCGAAAAATTGACAAAATTTGTGTAATAATTTACCAAATTTTACACAAATTTTCGATTACTTTTACCGATATTTTCACCGATTTGCATAGAATCTACGTATAAATACATTCCGCCGGGTTATTGTATCGTTTATCGGAAACGATTTTTTTAATACCATAAATTGTTCTCTACACCGACCACGGATTGAAAGAGTTAATTTTCCGCGGTATGTTTATTCTCCGCAATGTCGACGCGGTGGGTGCATAATTTCGCACCCCTAAAACAACAGTGTAACATCTCTCGTGGGATTACCATGCAAATTGTTACATTGTTATTCCAGGCCTGCGATTTAATCAGGCACAATATATAATAAACTGAAGAAAAATAAAAATGCCGTAAAACATTATCGCATTTTAATTTTTCTCTACTTTTATTTCGAAAAACGCAACATAGTCACGCAAACATTAATCAAATTTATATAAGAATTTACGAAATTTTACACACGTTTTAAAAAATATATTACTTTCACCGATTTACATGAAAACTACGTACAAAAACATTTCGCCGGGTTATCGTATCGTTTATTGGAAACGATTTTTTTTTAACACCATGAACGTTCTCTGCACAAAACACGAATGCTTCCGGGGAGTTCATTATCGGCGGGCCGTTTAATCTCGGCAACGTGGAAGCGATGGGTACATCATTTAATCGGGTATAGGTAATCAGTTGCAGAGTCTGGGCGCGTACGCGTCTAGGATGCCTAAGCTGGAGGTACTCGTTAGTCGTCCCGAGCACTTACAGCACAGTGAGGCACGGAGAATACGAATATATAGCCAAGAAGACGGTAGCAACGGGAGCGCCACATTGAAGTATCCGTCATTGGCGCGAATCACGGAGTCTTGATCGATTGTTAATTCGATGCGATTAGCGAGTTGATTCGGTTAAAGTTCATCGTCTTATCCCGTGATTGGCTCTTAACTACGTAAGCCGGCAAACATCGCCGGTCCAGCCAATTTCTTAGCTCGTTGATAATCTCTTTTTTTCCTTTCCATTCCTCGCTGACTCGTTTATCACTTTAAAAAAGGGGCGAAAGGAATAACGAGGTATATATAACACCCCATTGGGAACGGATCTTCTTCTCGCGAGCAATTCGCTCCCTCGAACGCGAAGAATTTCTCATTGAACAAAACGGCTTCGGGGATTTTTTTTTCCTCTCCCCCAACGTCGTGGGAATACTCGCGGGCAACTTTACGATGTCATTATTCTTTCCGTATTTCCGTGAATAGCGAGAAAAAGATTTGCGCGCGGAGTTCAAGAAGAATCGCTCGTTTCGTGTGAACGACATCGAGTCCGAGTCGTTCCAGCGGTTTCCACTTGCGCTTGGGTGTCAGCTTGTACGCGTGGAAATTTTTTGATAACCTTTGGAAAAAATCATTTTCGTACCGTAGCCATTATTTCACCGACCAAAATTTACGGCAACTACCGTATCGCGTGAGTGAAGCAAGTGAGGCGTATTTTTTGTCTATAAACACAAAATACTCCTCTTTCTGGTATCAGTCACGCGATATCGTATCGTGGGTTCCAAACTTCCATTATCTTTAATGGTTAGTTTACTATTATTATAACTATTATGGTTAACTTACCATTATACTAACCATAGTGGTTAGTCGACTATTATGGTTAGTTTACCATTATATTAACGAATTATGGTTGGCTTACTATTGTACTAACGATTATGTTTGTCTTACCAATTACTAGCCATTATGCTTATCCCACTATTATACTCATTATGGTTTGTCTATCATTATAATAACCATTGTGGTTAGTTTACCACTATCCTGACCGTTACGGTTAACTTACCATTATACTAACCATTAAAGTTATCCTACCATTATACTAACCATCATGATTAGTCGACCATTGTAATGACCATTATGGGTAGTTTACCACTATACTAATCATTAGAATTATGCTACTATTATACTAACATTCATGGTTAGTGAACCATTATAATAACCATGATCGTTAGTTTACCATTATATTAACCATTACGGTTAGTCGACCATTATAGTAACCATTACGGTTAGTTTACCATTATACTAACGACCATGATTAGTCTATATGCCATTACAGACGACGGAACGTTAACGATGAGCCCAGCTATCATTCTCTACCATACGGTACGGTAACATTCTCTACCATCTGCCATTGTTGCTGAGCAAAAAGGGACGGACGTAGATTAACCTTTAATCCGACCTCTCCTTTCACGCGCCCGATGTTTATCCGTGACAGACGACTTTTTTTCTCATTCATGTCGCTTCATCCACGTAAGATATTTTCTCGGCATCCACACGAACCCGTGACTTTTCTACTGATCTGCTCGTTATCCTCTCCGCACAGCTTTCCCTGAACCTTCGCTCTGTTCGTTGTTATATAAAAACGTCCATTCTATCGAGAGCTTCGGACAAAAAAAAAATTCAGATGACATTCCTGACGCTGGTGCAGGGTGTCGCTTATGAGTATCGGAACGTTGCATTGCCCACACGGTTTCGGTGTTTTAGCCAGTCGACCCGCATCCGGGCGAACCAAAATCCCTTAGGGAACGTTCGACCCCGAACAGATGTCGCAGATGGGATGCATGCATGCAACGATACACGCTCCGTTTTTGAAACTGCGGGCACACCCACGGTTGCAGTAACACGAGATTTGCAAAACAAAACAGAAACAGGAAATCCGAATGAATAAAAACACGTCCCTGTTTCGCGTTTGCGGGTTACGCGACCATGGCAATGCAGTCCAATTTTCCACATTCGAGAAATAGGTCCGCTGCTCAACGCAGTTTTTGTTTCCTTCAACTTTATCTTCAATATTTTTAAATTTATTTTCGATCTCACGCGGCTTGTGAATCCGCGAAGTTTTTTGGCCTTGTTTCACGGTTCGTGACTTACGTGACTATTGGTGACACGTTCGAATATCAACCTGTGAGATATACGTTCACTGCTTGAAGCCTTTTTCTCATCAACTTTACCTTCAACATTTTTTTAAATTTCGACCCGGCGCAGCTTGGGAGGCCGAAAAGTTCGGCCCTGTTTCACGTTCACAATTTACGCGACCATGGCAACGCGGTCGAATACCAATCTGCGAGAAATAGGTTTACTGCTTAAGGGAATACGTCACAGACCGCCGCTTCTTAATGGCGGGGGGGGGGGGGGGGGGCATGTTGCTAGCAATGGTTGAGGCTTAAATATCTATTCATATACAGGTTCTAAGCTACTTAGACTCGTAATATCTTCGAAAATCTATGGGCAGAGCTCGATTTTATTTTTTTATTGCGTCCCTAATAATGCTATAATGTTTCTTTAGAACGAAAATTCTAATAAAGTAGTCTGGAAATATATATTTAAAAAAAAAAGAAAGTTGCTGTTCGCGCCGCACCATATGCAGCTCATGATAATTGACACAACTTTCAGTTCGTGTATCTCGAAATCCATGTGGAGGAAAAATTATTAGAACTTCTTTAAAAAAGCCTCACTTATTGCTTTATAATACTGGTCATTTTTAGTTCCAAAAAGTAGAAAAATTGCTGTGTGACGTATTCCCTTAAGGCCGTTTTTCCCGTCAACTTTATCTTCAATGTTTTTGTTAATTTTCGCCCCCCCGCAGCTTGGGAGACCAAAAGGGTTTTTTGGTCATGTTTCGCGTTTGCGGGTTACGCGACCATGGCAACTGGAAATAGGTCCGAAATAGAATCCGCTGCTTAACTCCTTTTTTTTTCTTCAACTTAATCTTCAATATTTTTTAAACTTTCGACCCGCTACAGCTTGGGACGCCGGAAGATTCGTCGGTCCTCTTTCAAGTTCGCGGCTTACGCGACCAGGACGACGCGATTGCAATATCAACCTGTGAGAAATAAGTCCGCTGCGTAAGGTAGTCCTTGCGAATAGTGTTCACTTCTCTCATTTCTCTGAAATTTATGTGAGTTTCAGAGAAATGAGAGATTTCTCTAAAACTTGTGCGAAGTGAACACTATTCGCAAGGACTAACTTAAGTCCGTTCATTTTCCATCAATTTTATCTTTAATATTTTTAAAACTTTTGGCCCCCCGCAGCTTGGGATACCAAACGGATTTTTTGCCCATGTTTCGTGTTTGCGCGTTACGCGACCATGGCAATTTGATCCAATTCCAACCTGCGAGACATCGGTCCGCTGTTTAACTCGGTTTTTTTGCCTTCAACTTTATCTTCAATATTTTTTTTCACCTTCGGCTCCCCGCAGCTTGGAAGGCCGAAAGGTTTTACTCCGAGCCAACTCGGTCTCCGTGGCTCGGAGGGAGGTACTTTGTAAAAGTATCTCGAATGTCCCCTTGGGCAGATTGAATGAAGGCGCACAGTGCGGCGCTCAATTTCGCGTCTCGTTGAACGGCGCGAAGAGTCCGCCTGGCTAACAGATGCATTACATTCTCGTGGAATGAAAACCTTCGATATTCGTCCTTTGAGTGTCTTATTACCCCAAGACTTTATTGCCTCTTGCACAACGCGACTCCGGTATTTCCATTCTCGGATGCATCTGAGTCTCGTGGAATTCCAGACTGACGAGAACTTTATCGCTCGACGCTTTACAACTCGTGTCCTCCGCTGTTTTCAATTAGAGAAAAATAAATGCGGAGTGTTGATTTCACCCGAAGTCCCAGAGTACTCCACTTCGTTTTTTTGACGCTGGGAATTTTGCATAAAAAAAAATCAAACGTTTTTTTAATTAAGTTTGTTTAGTTCACATTATTAAGTTTGTTTAGTTCACATTATCCATACAACTCTAATTTTTCCTTGCGCAAATTAAAAATTGAGTGATTCGTAAATAAATTAATATAAAATTTATCGCACACGAAATTCATTCATTCGATTTCGTGATAAACTTTGAGAAGTTGTAGTAATTATCAGCAGCCATGCAATATTCAATTACATTCGTATTCTCTTGCCCATTCAAGCTTCTGCTCCATCTTCGCATTTCCGAATTTTTTCCCACTGCACAAAAGCTTAATTCATAAAACGAGAAAACTTCTACCAGAACGTAAATTATCCTATAGCATCGAAATCGCCAATTTGGTGATCACGATTTCTTCTTTTCTCTGTTTACCTCTCAGCACATGACTCTTATCGCGTCTCGTAATGCTTACGCCTAATAAAACTCAATTTGGTACCGACAAATTAAAATAATAAAAAAAAAATATATAAAAAAAATAAAAAAAAATAAAAAATAAAACAGAATAAATAAAGAACCATAGCAAACTGAAAGTCCAGCATTATGAGAAGCGCGACAGCATCGACGGCGAGCTTATCCGGCGACAGATCGTCCATAAACATACCTCCGAGCGGCGTCGCTGCAGGAGTGTCGGCCGTTCTGAGATTATTACACTTCGGACACGTGACACCACCACCAATAAAGCGGGTGATATACGACTTGGGGTGGGGGGGGGGGGCGGGGGAGATTCTCCCCGTGGCTCTATATCCATGATTAACCGAACGCCCGCTTCCGGTTTCAGGATCGTCTCGCGAAGTAGAACGTCAGATCGATCAGCGGATGAAGAATGGAACCTGCAAGTCGGACGGCGGACCGATGCGAATGTATCGCTTCGCGATTAGCCGTCTCGTTACGAGATAAGCTCTCGAGTGTTCGAGGACTTGTAAATTGGTTGCCGATGGATCGATGGAACTGATAAGGCTCTTCCACCTGTCGCTCTGGACAGGGCTTTGGTGATTCGAGGCTTTCAGCCCAAAAAAAAAACGATTTTAGTCGTTTTCGATCGGCGAAGAAAAAATCGGATTGGAAAAAACGCCATCGGGTTGGATGGTTCGTAAGGGTTCCAATCATGAAAAAAAATACCAGCTTCGAATTGGCATAATTCCGGTACGAACAATCTATAGGGTTGGATCGTTCGTAAGTGTCCGACCATGGAAAAACAAAATGACCACGTTCAAATTATCACAATCTTGATACGAACAATTGATCGCTTGGGATTCTTTTTTTTTTACCGATTATCAACTAAAATATGATATAGGGAATGAAGTAAAAGACATTTCCTTGCCTAAAATTGATGACCGCTCCGAACCATTTAGAGAATGCAAAATTGAATTCGAAGTTGTTTCAAATTCTGCTGAACCTGTCATATTGGGTTTCGTAACTCGTTCGTATATAATCGCTTTAAATCTTTTGTTCCGGCCCCAACAACGACCGTTGCGGAGTGTTCGTGGGCTTGCAAATTGGTTCTCGATCGATCGCCAGAACTGATAACTCCCTTCCACCTGTCGCAACTCGGACGGTTTAATCCCAAAAAACCTACTTAATTTACTTTTCATCCGTGAAGAAAAAAAGGGTTGGAAAGAATTCCATGGTATTGGATTATTCGTAAAGGTGTTCCGATGGACAAAAATGTATCACTATGTTTAAATTATCACAATGCTGGTACGAACGATTGATCGCCTGCGACTTTTTAATTTTTGCCGATTATCAAATAATAACATACTTCATAATCGTTTTTTGAAAAATAATGTTTAAAATTCAGACGCACCAATTATATCAGTTCTCGTAACTCGTTCCTGTATAATCGCTTTGAACCTTTTGTTTCGGTCTTAACAACGCTCGTCGCTAATACGACGGATGAAAAAATTATCTGTTTCGATCTCCCCGCCTCAGCTTTGTCGTGTTTTATCGTCTGTGCCGAGCATGCAGGTTACCACGGTGATAGAAAACTCACGAATCTACGTACGCGTGGGTGTGGGCATCGACCATACGATATATCGCTCCTAGTCCGATTCGGTCCACTGCTTTTTCATTATTTGCATCGTTTTATCGATAACTGCAGATTAGCTCCACGTGCTGCAATTTTTCAAGTTTTTTTTTTATTGGATATTCGACTTAATTCTCCAAAACGAGAAACCCGCTGAATGGAGCTTCTCGTATTTCAAGAAAAAAGTAAAATAAAAATCGTATGTATTTTTGCAATATCGTAAAATGGACGGCCCTTTATAGTACATCTCCATTTTTTACTCCAATTTTTCAACTTATATTATTCACACAATTTTCGATTTGATTCCTCGAATCGAAAATCCAGCTGAGTCGAGTTTTTCGTGTTTTAAGAAAAAAATATCAAAAAATCTTATGTAGGGGAGACCGGGGCAAGATGGGCCCCCTAAGCAATTAACGCGGCTACAACGGTGCCGAAACCATAATTTATTGTTTGCCATCCAACAATGATATTTTTACAGGTTTTATAACACGTCCGAAAAAAAATTCTCTGGGGCGAAACGGGCTACCCTTACATTGTTCACTTTTTTAATAGCCCACGGCTGTATCCATACATCTTAAGCTTTCCTACTTGTACCTATCAACGATAAAGTTCTTGATTATGTTTTTATGTTTAAAAATTACCTTTCAAGTTTTGTGTTTTGATTTGTTTTAAATAATTTTAGGATGAACCATTACGCCCCGCGTCGGCCTGATTTTTCACTAGCCCATCAATGTTTCAACTTTTATTATTCGCACAATATTCGACTTAATTCTCGAAAACGAGAACCCGGCTGAACCGAGCTCGTATTTCAAGAAAAAGTAAAATAAAAATCGTAAAGTATGTTTGCAATATCGTAAAATGAACGGCCCTTTGCAGTACATCTCCATTTTTTACTTCAATTTTTCAACTTTTATTATTCACACAATTTTCGATTTGATTCTCCGAACCGAAAATCCACCTGAGTCGATTTTCTCGTGTTTTAAGAAAAAATAACAAAAAATCTCATGTATTTTTGCAATATGGCAAAAGAGACGGTTCTTTGTAGTACATCTCCATTTTTGGCTCCAATTTTTTACCTTTTGTTATTCGCACAAGTTTCAATTTGATTCTCCGAACGTAGAATTGACCTGAAGCGAGATTCACGTGTTTTGTGAGAAAATAAAATCGTATGTATTTTTGCAATATCGTAAAATGAAAGAACACGATACATCGTTCCTGGTCCGATTCGGTCCACAGCTTTTTCATTATTGACATCCTTATATCAATAACCGTACTTTCCCTCTAGGCGCTCCAATTTTTCAACCTTTATTATTAGCACAATATTCTACTTGATTCTCCCAACCGTGAATCCACCTGAATCGAGTTTTTCGTATTTCAAGAAAAAACAACAAAATTCCCTTTGCAGTACGTCCGTTACAGGAAATGGTCAAACGGCGCTCCGCGTTGTCCCAACATTTTCAATTTCCGCTCAGACTGCGAATCCTTTTTGCGGAATTCAATATCGCTTCGTCCACGAGATTTCGCACACGGCTGAAGCGGAGCTTCGGAGTGGAGAATTAAAAAAAAAAAAATTTAATCGGATTTTGATGGAAAATTCTCGGCTCGAATTGCTCGCGAAAGAAACATACCGAAAAATATTACCCTCATTTATTCCTAACGCTACATTCGTGGATAAGGGTTTTTTTTCGAATCTTCTCGATATTCGCTCCTCGGAATAATTTCCACATTTCGCCAATGGAAATCGAGTTTTCGAAGCTAACGCGTAGGTGTGCACTATCGGACCGAGAGAGTTGTTCTTTTCGCCGTGGCACACCGAGAGAATAAATAATGCCGCGCACATCGGCTCCCGCTCGCTCACCGATTCGAATTCACGCGAATCGATTCCCGCCGCGCAGACCAGTTCATAAACAGTGCATCTTAAAGTAGTCCTTGCGAATAGTGTTCACTTCGCATACGTTTCAGACAAATAAGAGGGAATTGGAAACACTCCTTGATGGTTTAAAAATCTGAAAAAAATCGAGCATATTAAAGGTGTTGAAAAGATTACTTTTGCATAATCATACCAATTCCAGAATGTTATTAACAAATTGATGAAAAATGAAATTGTTCAACAAATCTATCAGAAACCTAACTTTTTTTCTATGAACATTATTCGTTCATTTTTCTGAAGACGTGTGAATTTTTCAGATTTTTTAATTCACTTTGAATTTTGTGACTTTTTGCACATTTTTCCCATATAAAAAAAAATCAAAGTGAATGAAAAAATCGGAAGAATTCATAAGTATTCAGAAACATGAAAGAATCATTTTCATTTTAAAAAAGTTAGGTTTCTGGAAAATTTTTGAAACAATTTTATTTTTCATCAATTTGTTAATGACATTTTGGAATTGTTATTATGAAAAATGTATCTTTTCAGCACTTTTAATATGCTTGATTTTTTAGGATTTTTATACCATCTAGAAGTGTTTACAATTCCCTCTCATTTCTCTAACATTTATGCGAAGTGAACACTGTTCGTAAGGACTATCTTAACTATAAATTCTGCAAGAAGATGGTCTCTGGATGGAACGAATTTCCGAGCGAGTGGAACGCTGCGAAGGAATTGGAGAGAGGAAATAGAAAGGGAGAAATATGCTGCACTTCGGTCGCTACAGACACTTTGCTACGGGTACTGAAGACTTCTTTCGGATCTTCGCACGTGCCGGAACTTCCCTGTTAGGCGAATTGGACGCAGGAAATAGTCGCGGAGTTTCTCGTGAGAAATTCTCGCGAGCCTGCATGTGGAAAAACTATTTTATTGTGCTTTCCAATAATCCTATTTTTGAAGGTCGAAGGTCAATTACATGTGGAACTCTACATCGAAGACCCGATCGTTGCTATGGAAAATATTTTGAAATAAAAATGATCACCCTGCTCACGCGTTTATTGCATTAATCGTAAGTAATTGAGCGAGTTGTGTTTTGATAGAAAAATTTCATTGCGTGAGCTGGAAATTAGTTCGATCATTAGGAAATTTAACCGATGGAGTGAGCCGGAAAATAATTCGATTATTAGAAAATTTAGGCCATGGAATGAGCCGGAAAATAATTCGGGCATTAGAAAATTATATACATTGAATAAACTGGAAAATAGTTCGACCATTAGAAAATTTTGCGCGTTTCCAATGAATGAGCTGGAAAATAATTCGACCATTAGAAAATTTTGTATATTTCCACTGAATGAGCTGGAAATTTGTACGATATTAGAAAACTTAGGCCATACAATTGGATTGAAAGTTCTATTCGATTAGCTAAATAATTGAAAACCTAATTTTAAGCTGATACAATGGAAATTTATGAGAAAAAACATTTCTCAAAAATTCCGTAGAAATAAAGATGGATGTGGAACGGGAAGATGAGGTTCGGCGAAGTGGATGAAAGGGAACGAGGCTTATCAGCTGTAAGCAATTCTGACGTCGGAACGTCGAGAACGGAGGACGAATGCAGACAGGCGAGAATATCTCGCGAGAAACTTTGCGACTATTTCCTACGTCGAGTTCGTATAACAGGGAAGTTCCGGTACGTGCGAGGATCCGAAAGGTCTATACAATACGCTCAGTGTCTATAGCGAGTGAGGAGCAGCATATTTCATCCTTTCTATTTCCTCTTTCCATTCTCTTCGCCCCATTCCACACGCTCAGAAATTCTTTTTCTTATAAATTTCTATTTATATAATGCAGCTCGTCGAATCGAGTTTCAATCCCATTCTATAGGCTACAATTTTTAATGCTCGAACTTCAGCTCGTGCAATGGATTTAAAAAAATAAAAAACAGGTCTCCGACAATTACGGACGACTAATGCAATTAATGGGTAAGAAGAGTGACCATTTTTATTTTAAGGTATTTTTTATAGCGTCGATTGGGTCTTCGATTGAGAAGGTCACGTTTAATTATTTTTCGACTTTAAGAAAGAGGATTATCGGAGAGCGCGATAAAGTAGCTTTTCTAACTTCTATATCATCCACTCTTCGATCTAAGTATACATGAGCTTGTTTTCTCAGCATCACATAAGACCTTATCTAAACTTTCTCATGGTCGAATTTCAACTCGTGTAATGGATTTTTAAAATATAAACAGGTCTCGCTCAATTACGAACGATTTATGCAATTAATGCGTGAGGAGAGTGAACATTTTTATTTCAGGTTATTTTTTATAACGACGTTCGGGTCTTCGATGCAGGGAGGCACGTTTAATTAGGGAAGAGCGGGGTAAAATGGGACAGTGGGGCAAAACGGGAGAGTGAGGCCAAAACTCAATTTTGCAATAATTTTTGGATGCCCCAGTTTGTCCCAACGATACAGCCAGATTTTCAGTCCCGTCTTGTCCCACGGACCACCATCGCCACCATCCAAAAGTTATTGGAAAATTGCATTTTGTCTCATTATCCCGTTTTACCCCGCTGTGCCATTTTGCCCCGCTCTCCCCTATTCTTCGACTTCAAGAAGTAGGATTATTGGCGAGCGCGATAAAGTAGCTTTTCCAGCTTCCTTATAATCCACTCTTTAATTTAAGTATACATGAGCTAGTTTACCCATCACGTAAGAACTAATTTTCGAACGTCTTGGAAGGTTTCTACCCTCGGCAACGATTATTTAAATTTTTATACGCCTTACCGGGTCGGCGATAAATATTTATGGAGCCTCGTACCGCAGGATCATTGGGAAACATAAGCCATCCGATGTTTTTCCTATAATCATGGAATATCGATGCAGATGGCCACGTTTAATTGTTCTTCGACGTTAAGAAATAGGATTATCGAAAATCACGATAAAGTAACTTTCCAGATTTATTATAATCCACTCTTCTTCAGATGCAGGGTTAAAAAATTGTAAATTTAATACACCGAACTGGAAGTATTTATATAAAAAGTGCTACATTAAATTTAATGTACACGTGTGATGAAAAATTAATGGAGTTTTACAATGAAATTAAAGTAAATTAGTCCATTTAAAAAACTTGTATAGTAAAATTAAACTAAATTATTAAAACTAAAGTACTTTTATAGTTTTAAATATTCTGTACGTTAATTTTTCATTACAATTGCACATGACATTTAACATGCCAGTTTATGTATAAAAACTTCCAGTCCCAGTACATTAAATTTCATACGATTTTTTTTAACACTATACATGAGCTTCTTTTCTAAACTGCACGTCAGAGTTCATTTTTCGACCGGCTTAGAAGGGCCGCAAATGGTTCTTATATTTAAATATTTATACGCCTTACCGGGTCAGCGATAAATATTTATCGAGCCTCGTACCACAGCATCATTCGTAAACATAAGCCATCCGATGTTTTTCCTATAATCATGGAATATCGATGCTGAATAGCCGCAAACTCCCGAAGGCTTTGAATAAATCACCGTTGACTCGCCTTTGCCGTTGCGGCGAATTATCGAACTTTTCTTATTTTCTCTGTTACAAGTTGTTTTAATTGAATAATTTTCTTTGCAGCCACGGTACGAGATGCGCCGGGGAGGTTGCCGCGGCGAGGGACAACGGAGTCTGCGGCGTCGGTGTGGCTTACGATTCGAAGATCGCTGGTATTCGAATGCTGGACCAGCCTTACATGACGGATCTCATCGAGGCCAACAGCATGGGCCACGAACCCGACCTCATCGACATATACAGCGCTTCCTGGGGGCCAACCGACGACGGAAAGACCGTCGACGGTCCCAGAAACGCGACCATGCGCGCCATCGTTCGCGGAGTCAACGAGGTGACGCATCGATAATTAATTAATTGATTAATTCTCTCATCATACCAGAATGTCCCCGAGTTCGACCAACTTCATCAAATTTATACAATCGTCTGAAAAGTTTTTTCATTTTGGTAAGCTGTTCGGTGCACACGAAGCAAAATATTTACCACGAGAAATAATTTTACATTGACATAATTTGGAATGGTGTCGCGTCAAAGATCACGACGGTACGAATTCTAGGGCTTGAATTTCCAGCGAAATAACACCCTGTACTTTTTTTTCTCAGTGGCACCGCTGTCATATCACCGTTGGCATAGTATTCGTTAATTCATTCATGGCATTATGTCCACAGTAGTACAGTAGCAGTCGTTCCATCGACGATTGCGGCCGACCGTACGTCTTTGTTACTACTGCGCCGGTACAAATTCTAGGCCTTGGATTTCCTGTTTCTATTAATATATGATTATCTATCTAAACGTTTCTATAAGTATAATTTTGACGGGACATCATTGATAAAAAATCATAGAAAAAACGTTTCACAAAAAAAAAAAAATGACGAGGCGGGACCCTTAGGGTTTTTTTAAAGACATTTTTTATTTTTATAAAAACCAAGCGAATAATGGATTTAAAGTATCCTCAAAACGATGAATTGCGAAAATGGCAGTTAACAATTTTTTTACGATGAGGCAGTCATGTGCAAATCACTTTACACTTTTTTTAAGCCCAGATAACGCTTAACGCTAGGAACCATTTGCCCAATGTACTTAAGAAATACCTCAAGTACAAAAAGCACTTGGTACTTCAAGAGCTTGTGATACTTGTGCTTGTGAGCTTGTGAGCTTGTGAGCTTTGTACTTGAAGTATTTTTTGGTACCTTGAACTTGAAGTACTTTTTTGGTACTTTGTACTTGAAGTATTTTTTGGTAGTTTCCACTTCAAGTATTTTTTCAGACCGGGGTCCTTTGCCCCGCTCTAGTGCATAGTAAGTAGTACAGTAGCAATTTTTCCATCGACGTTTGCGGCCGACCGTACGTAGTTGTTACTACTGCGCCGGTATAAATTCTAAAGCTTGGATGTTCAGCTCAATAACGAGAACGCCCTGAATTTTGTTATGAAAGAGGTTTTTTTTTCCAGATCCACCGGTTTTATATTGCCATTGACATCGTATTCATTAATTTATTCATGGCATTATGTTCATAGTAGTACAGCAGCAGTCGTTCCATTGACGCTTGCGGCCGACTACACGTACTTGTTACCTCTGCGCCGCGACCGTTCGAACAATAGCTCGCGTGCTGTACGATAGCTGGGGGTGCGAAGCTGCTCGCAATCTTTCCTAACGGGCAAACGAGCTTATTATGCACGAGCAAGTTACCAACCAGACGCGGAGACAGAGGGTGTGAGAGAAAGAGAGCGTCCGGTTAACTTTCCCGTTGCTAGGAGAGCGCACTAAAGAGCCAAAGTTACTCGCTAAAGCCCATTGTTTTTGCGACCATGGCGGCGCCGCACGTGCCGCGCCGCGTGATGTTCGCTTGTGACCTTTTCGCCGTGGACAGATAACCGTGCTGAATAGGCCAAGCTGGCCACGGCACACACTACAGGCATGGACCTACACAGGTTTGCTTTATCGCGATCAAAGTGGAAGCCCGTTGATTTCTCACGAGAACCCGACAAACCGGTGGACCCTTCGGGCCGGAGGGAAAAGGGCAAGGGACCAGAGCGAAAAGGGATTGACAATAAAGGAGAAAGGGAAAACTTAAATTGGCTCGACGTGACTGAGTCCTTTTTTTTCTGTCGTCCAATTCCTGTTACAAAACTTGGGCTACAAATACGAGGAAACTTTTGAGACTCTTTTCAGCCTCAGTCTCTTTTCTTGTTTGTTTTTGATGGGTTTTTTTCATGACGGTGACCAATTTGTTAAAAATAAATATATAAATCATGGTCCTTATAAAGTCTCAGCTCTGGGCTTGGAATGCTGGAAGAGATTGAAAAGATGGGATCGACAGTAATAGATGTTTCTTGGAAAATGGTCGATGGAAATGTATTGTATTTTATTAGCGTGAAAGCTCCTGAGTTCTCTCAAGCTGTATTTAGCAGATATTTCCAGGAATTCGCAGTGACGATTTTCTGAAGGAAGATATTATATTGATTATGGTACGGAGCTTCGGTTCCGCTAATCGAGGTTCTCACCGAAAGGGAGGACGGAGTTATCATTGTATAGAAGAATTATAAAAAATTATAAAACTCTGTTTTTGACAGCATTAGTCTGCGTTACATCCGACGTAAATTTTCAATAATAAAATTCTATAAATCCAAGTTTATAGAAATTTTTAGTGACATTTTATGTCGGACATAACGAAGGCTAATGCTGTCGAAAATAGAGTATAAGGCAATTGTAACAATGCTGTCGTGCAATTACTTTCACAAAAATTGGCTACAAATACGAAAAAACTTTGCATCTTTCGGTCGTGTTTCCGGGCTCTTTTCAGCCCTAATCGGTTTTCTTTTTATTTCTGTTATGCTTTTTTTCATCACGGTAAACAATTTCATAAAATTGTGTGGGTGTGTGTGTGTTTTTTTATCCTGGTCCTTATGTAGCCCTAGCACTGTACTTCTAATATACAATAATAGACGTTTCTTGGAAAACGTATTATATTTTGTAGGATGAAAGTTCCTTAGCGCTCCCACCGACTATTTAGTAGATATTTTCACGCAGTCGTAGCGAACATTTTCTAGATTAAGTTATTATAGAGATTACGGTCCGAAGGATCGGTTCCGCGAAGGGACTTTCTTGTCGGAAGGGAGCACAGAATTATTATCGTCCAGATTCTATAGGACCATTATAAACACAGTGTTTATAAACATTTTATTGAAAATTACATCGAACGCAACAAAGGCTAATGCTGTTGAAAATGGAGTATAAGCGAGGTATAATAGCGATGAACGGACGTGTCCGAGTGGGTTCGGCGATCAACTCCCGACGACGCGAGGGGCTTCGCAGTCTCATGGAGAAGCTGTCCGGCGCCTGAGAGCTCTCCGCCGATGGCTCCTACATGGAAATGTAAATCCGCCCACGCGACTCGAGAAAACCTTCGAC
Source organism: Stenichneumon culpator (assembly GCA_964017025.1). NCBI lineage: Eukaryota > Metazoa > Arthropoda > Insecta > Hymenoptera > Ichneumonidae > Stenichneumon > Stenichneumon culpator. The sequence continues at coordinate 9,893,869 of OZ024776.1, read as the reverse complement.
GTCGCGTGCAGAACTCTCGCGTGCGTCACGTCCGCCACTCCACCGTACTTTACCCCCTGAGCTTTATGCTCTCTCACTTCTGATACACAAACACACTGTTCCAACCGTAAAACACGTTTTACTTTTACTATGTACCAGCTTGAAATTTTTCCATCGAAAATATCAAAGTAATATATGCTCCATTAATGTTTCCAGGGTCGCAAAGGACTGGGCAACATTTACGTTTGGGCCTCGGGCGACGGCGGCGAGGAGGACGATTGCAACTGCGATGGTTACGCGGCGAGCATGTGGACCATCAGCATAAACAGCGCGATAAACGACGGTCAGAACGCCCACTACGACGAGAGCTGTTCGAGTACCCTAGCGTCGACGTTCAGCAACGGCGCCAAGGATCCTAATACCGGTGTGGTGAGTTTGAAAAAAAACTTCCTCCCCGAGGAAGCAAAAATCCGCGCCTCGATTGCCACGAGAAGTCGAGGCGCTATAAAAAAAAAATTCGTAGGAAAATTAATGCACTGGCATTGGAAGTTTTTATTCGTAAACTGGTATATTGAATTTCGTGTATAATTGATGAAAGATTTACGTGCAGTTCATTAAAAACCTTAGAAATACTTTAATTTTAATAATCTACTTAAATTTCATTGTAAAAGTCCACTAATTTTTCATCAAAATTGTACATTTAGTTACCCCCTCCAAACGGGACGGGTAAGGTAAGGTAAGGTAGTTAAGCTAGTCCCGCCAAACGTGTGTTTCAGAGAAAATTTCGAACATTTCTCTATAGGATAAAAATCTGAAATAATCAAGTATATGGGAGGTGCTGCAAAGATTGTTTTTGTGACATAATAATTTCAATTTGTTATTAACAAATTGAAAATAAAAATCATTAATCAACAAATTACGCGGCAATTTAACTATTTTCCTTCATAAAAATAATTCGTTCATTTTTCTGAATACGTACGAATTTTTTCAGATTATTTTGTAATCTTTCAAAATTGCGTTTTTCACAGTTCGAACATAGAAATAACGCGATTTTTAAAGATTACAAAACATTCTGAAAGAAATCATACGTATTCGGAAAAATAAACGAATCATCTTTATGGCAAAAAATATTTAAGTTGCCGGGTAAGTTGTTGAACAATTACATTTATGGTCAATTTGTCAATAACATTTCGGAATTATTATTACATAAATCAGTATTTGCAGCACCTTCCATACGATTGATTTTTTCCAGATTTTTATCCCATCGAGAAATGTTTGAAGTTTTTTCTGAAACTCATGTGACTTCCTTAAATTGAATGTACTCGTTTTTGCATAAAAACTTCCATTCCGGTGCATTTAATTTACAATTTTTTTTTTCACGGTTCGAGTTGTCAGATGCAACCCTTCGCCTCTACTATCGATGAGAGACTTCTGCAGTCCCCATCGCAGTATTGTATTTTTCGCATCGCTGTTTTTCTTCTCATCGTCTCATCCGAGCTTGCTCTTTTCTCGCTCCAAATTCTTCTCTTTCCTCTTATTTCCTTTTTCTTCATTTACTTCTTCCCCTTCCTTTCTATCCACTTCTCGCGAGAGTCGGATGTCCTCGTGTCTTTCCTGTTTCCCATTTTCCAGCGCACTCGACGTAGTGAAAGTGGATTAGCGTTGAAGCTTCGGGTGAGCAGCAAGTCCTTTGGACGCTCAGACGAGGAACGTCGGGTTTTTATTTTCGTCGCTCGTAACTCGATTTTTCGAGCTCGCTCCGCCTGGCCACGTTCGCACACATCCCCATCGAACGGACACGCATACGCTACGCCGTGACGCAATGATCCTGATGAAAGACTCATGCCCGCAATTCGAACTCCATCCGTCGGTTCTGTCCGTCGCTGTTATTAATTATTCGTGACCGATTCGCCAGGGACTGGGCCCTTTGATACAATATCTCTGGCGTCACGAACTCCCCCGCCCCTTACGCCTCGAGTCGTCCTTTGAATTATCCGACACGCACAATCCAATGTGGTCTAGGAATTTCGCCGGCCGACGTCATAGCACACGCAGTGCGTCGGCATTTACACTCGAAATAAAATTCTCTGGCAGCTTCATCAACCCTATAAATAACCGAAGTCATAACGATAATTTAAGGTCACTTTTTATACCCTTAAAACCTATATTTCAACTAACAGACAAAACATCGCACATAGCCAGAAGTTGAAATACGATCATTTCTTTGGTTATTTCTAGAGAATAAAAAAGTGACGTGGAGGAACCGTAATTTTTTCGATTATTTTACGGTTATTCTTTTTAAAAACAGCGGTTACTCAAGCTGCTACACAGTAAAAAATAATTTTGTAAAATTGGCATACGAAGTTTCGTAAAAATAATTTTGTTAAATAAGTAACAAATTCTTATGTTCCGGTTCGAATAAGTATACGAAACAGTCCTTTAGTTTCTTGTGACATTAAGAATTTTAGTTTGTACTTTTGTTTGTAAAACTGGAGCCGGGTGGTGCGATCGAAAAATTAACCAATAAAAAATTGTGGTCGTTTGTGGACAATAAGTTTTTGTAAAAAGTACAAAATTTTTTTACTGTGTAGGGTTTTTAATAATCAGGCAATTAATGATCATTATTTTTATTATTATTGTTATTCTTATTTAAATAACTTAGAAGAGTTTCCCGATTTTTTTTTTATTGAGCTGGTGAAACGATCTCATCACGAAACTTTTCGTAGTTAAGATAAACCGGAATATAAAAACAGCAGAAATATAAAAGGTCATATAAACGGACCGCTCAAAAAGAAGCGCGCCTTTTGAAACAGATTAGAATATCCGAATGATAATTTCAACAATTACATTGTTTCTTTTTTTTTCCTAGACGCTGATTCTTCGTCCTCCACCTGTACGGTTATTTACTTACGTTTTCTTGCCCATCTTGAAGACATTTCTCTCTCGTCGTCGTCATGGGCCAAGCCCACGCAACCCGCACCGTTGGGGAAGGGCTCGTAAGGTTTACGACGGATGGGCTCTCGCTCCGTTGGAACGACGCAAGGGCCAGGAGGTGGGATCGAAAGATCGATGACACGGTCTTTCCCCAGAGTTCTCAAACGTGAGACATTTTTTTCCTCGAGCCCTCTTGCCCTCGCTCACCTATCCACCCTATCGAATTCCGCGTGACCTCCTTGCCAAAAGAAAATTCCCAGAAGTATCGGACGCCGCAGTCGTAAATTGTACTTTGAATAAATTCCATCGGATAACGGGAACACCGTGATGAAATAAGAGAAGTTTCGTCAAAGTTTGCCAGTACGAAGAAACCGTTGTGCAGGTTGAAATAGTCCGGCAACGAACTTCCAGGCTCCGAATTCGAATACGAATGTTGGCTAGTATCGCTGGATGGAGACTTAAAATCGATATCCATTTCTCCATTTTTCTGCACTCATGAAATTCGATGGCACGGTACAATTCTCCGTCGATAGAATTTTATCGGGTTTGCGTTGTCGAGTTTTCCACATTGTTTCCTTGTGACCTTTAACTTTTAAATTTTGAATTTAGAAACTTTCTATATTAAAAAAAAATGCTATCAAATAACAGGAATGCCTTGATGAAATGAGAGAATTTTCCGACTTTGCCCGTGCGAGTTGTGCAGGTCGAATTGACCCGGCTACGAATTTTCGAGCTCCAAATTCGAAGAGGATTACATACGAATGTCGAATAGCATGGTTGCATGGAGATGTCTAAAATCGATATCTAGTTCTCGATTTTTCCGCACTCATGAAATTCGATGGCACGATACAATTGTCTATCTACAGAATTTTATCGGGTCCTCGTCGTGGAGCTTTTCACATTGCTTCCTCGTGGTCTTCAACCTTTAAAGCCACTTCCGGTTGGAAGTATCTTCCGTATTTTTTATGGCTTCATCACAGAGGAACCTTCGCCAATAATAAGATTGTAGAAAAAGGAACAGACATTTTTTAAAGTGTTACAATTATATACGAATGTTGGACAGCATCGCTGGATGGAGACCTCTAAAGTCGAAATCTATTTCTCCATTTTCCCCGCGATCATGAAATTCGATGGCACGATATAATTGTCTATCTACAGAATTTTATCGGGTCCTCGTTGTCGAGCTTTTCACATTGCTTCCTCGTGATCTTCAACCTTTAAAGCCACTTCCGGTTGGAAGCATCTTCCGTATTTTTTTATGGCTCCATCACAGAGGAACCTTCGCAAATAATAAGATTGTAGAAAAAGGAACAGACATTTTTTGTAGAGTTACAAGAATCACATCGGTGCAAAGATTTTTTTTTTGTTTAATTAAATGTCTTCTGGTATGATAATGAAACATTGTGTATTTTGTCGAAAGGAGTGAGCGCGTTATTTTCTCGGTATGCTCGACCCCTCTGGGAGTTGCCCGGTTACGTTCGAGTGGTCGTTGAGGATAAACCGAGTTTTACGGTAGTCGAAGTATCTCTGGGAGAAAGGAGATAAAATGGCTTTTCAAGAGATTCTCAAACGGCGGCCACCATAAAGTATCGATTAAGGGTCCGGCCTCTTCTGCGCCATCCTCTGCGTGCCATCCTGGCAATTTTCTTCTATTCTATTCTGATCCGTTTCTTTTCTTCTCTTACGATCCCTCGTCTTCGTGCCGTATCGTTGTACTTACTTTCTCCTTTTTTTTATTTATTTTTCATTTCTCTTCTCGCTGGCCCGCTCTCGGGGCCACTTCGATTTTATGTCCATAAAACGTCGAACGGTGTCCTCAGGATTGGCTATCTAGCCTTTCGTCCGTATCGTAAAGCTCTCGATTTCTTGTTCGCCACGTTCTTCTGCGAAAGCATTCGGGATCGATAGCTCGTTTCTGTAGCTCTCCGCCGCTTATTTCCATCGCTTTCCTTCGCGGAAAATGGAAATTGATGCGCCCGCCGACGAAATCCTATGATACACTGAACGAGTGAGGAACGCAGTGTCAGGTCTTATTTTCCACTTATAGTTGCAAGTAATCGAAAAGGCTCGAATTCAAATAGCTTCAAATATTTAAAAAAATGTATATTAATTTTATTAATGTTCTCATTTTTTTCATAAAATTGATTCTTTTTTCTTAATTTTTTTGTTATTTTACTAATTTTTTTTCAAATGCTATTTTGCATGTTAAATAAAGCGTTGGAGGTGGACGAAATTAATGCAGTGTTCCAGCGTAGATTCCAGGGATCCTAAATTAAACTCGACCTCTCGGCGATCGTCCTTCGTCTGTGTCCGGTGTGGCGTTTCGATTTCGCGGGGTCACGAGACGTGGATACACTCTTGGGAAATGCACGGGGCATTAATATAGTCTAATATTATACGATACGCAGGCTAAAGTTACCTAGGAATTTCCACCAACTCGTAACCCGCGAAACAAAGTAATTTATCTTGTGAAGGCCGCAGACTGCGTCGCCCACCTCTACCGCTGAATAACTCAGGTTATTCAATGCACAAGTAGAGACTCGACACCGCAGTTTTTGGTGGTGTCTTTCAAAATTTTCTAAAATTTAAAAACATTTACTAACATTTACTAACATTTACTAACATTCAGCAAAATTATAGTAAATTTATGCACTTATCGTCATTGGAATTATTCAAATAAGGGAGCTTATGTATTATTTTTATTATTTACTTATTTATATTTATTTATTTGTTTATTTTTTTGTTTCAGGCGACAACAGATCTCTACGGACAGTGTACAACAACCCACAGCGGTACTTCAGCGGCCGCGCCGGAAGCAGCCGGCGTGTTTGCCCTCGCCCTAGAGGCCAAGTGAGTCTGGCAAATACCAAGTACACGCCACGTTGCATTTCCTGTTTTACCCCCGTCCTTTTCATTCACGAGAGCCCGCCTCTTTCTCAGACTAAGGTTGAATGTATTTTTTGTTGTCCTGTAAGAAAATGAAAACTCTTGAGGTGAAAAAGCCACGGGGGAAAAAGGACGTGATGAAGCGCGTGCACGTGGGCGCGCTCCATGCGTAATGAGACAGTGTCAATGCGAATAGCCGGGGGATGTTTTTTGCCGCCCCCGTAAAGGGAGCGAAAAATCTCCGTCGACGAAAAGAATGGATGAAGAAGCGCACAATCAGCACGACACACCGGTCTCGAGCGGTGAAATCGTTTAACAACTGCTAAAGTATCAAGTTCCAGAATCCTCCGGCAATTCCGTGTTCGCATTGTACTTTGTTTTTTTTTCCCTCTCGTGGCACCGATTTACATGAGTACTGTTTAATTCCATCAATCGTAGCGAATTTTTATTTGAAAACTTTTTTTTTGTTGCATAAAAGCTCATTAAATTGAATAGCTCCGAATATAAAGTGAAAGTGCAAAGGTCGGTTATTAAAATGTATTTTTCTTTTTTAATTCCATCAGTCATCATGCATTTTTATTTAAAAATTTCTTTTCGTTCCATAAAAGTCCATTAAATTTAACGGTGCTGAGTATAGTGTGGGAGTGCAAACGTCGATTATTACATTTATTTTGCTTTATCGATTCAGTCCGCAATTGACTTGGCGAGATATTCAGCGCTTCAGTGTTTCGACGTCAAAGAGAAATTCCCTCTTTGACGCATGAGGACGTTTCCACTAAACGATGAACGGGGTTGGATTGAAATTTAATCATAGTTCAATCATACAGTACCAAGTTCGAGAATACTTTGGAAATGTCGTGCTTACATTTCGCTTTGCAAAATACTCATGTTAAGTGGTGCTGCGAGCACCAATTTACATGAGTATTTTTTTTTATTCCATCAATTACCGTCAATTTTAATTTAAACAATTGGTTTTGTGCCATAAAAGTTCATTAAATAGAACAGTCCAAAATTGATTTAGCGTGATATCCAGCATTTGATTGTACTGACGCTAAGAAGAAATTCCCTCTGACGCAAAGAGACATTTCCACTGGTCGATGAACGGCGGGGTTAGATTGGAATTTAATCATAGTTCAATCACAAAGTATCAAGTTCAAGAATGCTCTGGAAATTCCGTGATCACGTTGCGCTCAGTTTTTCTCCCTCTCGTGGAAACAATTTACATGAGTATTTTTTAATTCCATCAATCATCGTGAATTTTTATTTGAAATTTTTATTTTGTTTCATAAAAGTTCATTAAATTGAATAGCTCTGAGTAGAGTGTCAGAGTGGGAACGTTGGTTATTAAAATTAATTTAATATGTATAGTCCACAATTGACTTGGCGAGATATCCAGCACTTGACCGTACTGACGTCAAAGAGAAATTCGCTCTTTGACGCAAAGGGACGTTTCCACTGGACGATGAACGGAGTCGGATTGGAATTTAATCATCTGTTCGGTTACGGTGTACTCGACGCCGGTGCGATGGTCGCTTTGGCTAAGAAGTGGAAGTCCGTACCGCCGAGATATCACTGCGAGGCTGGATCCGTTCTCACTACTCAGTACGTAACTAAACGGAATTTTCGTTGAATTCATTTTCATCGGTACACTGTAAAAAAAAATTGTTTGAAATTTAATGAACGGTACCGAAATCTTTTCTACGTAAACTATTTCTGAAATTTCAAACACATGTGCGTTACAATTATACAGTCTAATTTTTAGTTTCCATTAACATTTTTGTAAATTTCAGACTGAAGATTTGTAATTTTAATATCGGGTATTTTTATTTTACAAAAAAGTACATTAATGTTCAATTAATGTAAGTAATTCAAGCAAAGTTCAAGTTCCGGTACATTAAATTTTCAACTAACTTTTACAGTGCGATAAACACTCGTTCGCTTCGAAATTCGTAACTGACTTTTCCTTTGTTTCGCAGAGAAGTGCCGAGCGACAGATCCATCCTGCTAAAGATCAAGACCGACGCGTGTGCCGGCACTGAGTACGCGGTCAATTATCTCGAGCACGTTCAAGCTGTCATATCCGTGAACGCATCTAGACGGGGCGACCTGGAACTCTTCTTGACCTCACCAATGGGAACACGGTAATGAACATTTTCCTCAATTTTTTATTTCCCTGAAATCGATGAACCTTGATTTCAGGTCCACTAAACTGTACAAAAATTCATATGAAATCTAAGTTACTGATAGCTTACTATTCTATGCATAAACTGGTTACGTTTATGCATAAATTTATTCCAATTTTACTATAAAAGTATTTTCATTTTTATGAAAAGTCATGTATTTGCATGAAAATGTCCAGTCCGGTACATAAAATTTACAATTTTTTAGAACGGTCGACTTTAAAAAATGTAGCACTTATTTGACTAGGGTGAAACTCTTCAGACTGCTTAATTGTAAGGCTGCAAGTCGACTGTCAACCACTGAAAAACGATCTACAATACTTATGTTTTTCAGATCGATGATACTGAGTCGTCGAGTCCACGACGACGATCATCGCGATGGGTTTACAAAGTGGCCCTTCATGACGACCCACACCTGGGGCGAGTATCCGCAAGGCACTTGGTTACTCGAGGTGAGCAATCGAGAGATTATCCTAAAAAAAAAAATCTCCAGTACGAAATCTCTTTCACGATTCTCGAATGTTAAAAAATATTCCGTAACCTTATTTTCCAGGTAAGTTTCAATTCGCAAACACCTCAGCACGGTTGGATAAAAGAGTGGACCTTGATGCTCCACGGCACCAGAGAGCCTCCTTACACGGGTCTGCCAGCGGCGGATCCGCACTCTAAGCTCGCGATCGTGAAGAAAGCCCACGAGGAGCGCACCAGCGCTGTGTAAACGGGCGCTATACAATATCCAACGGGTGACGCGCGAGGAGGCCGAAGTAGAAAGAAGGAAAAAAAAGAACACAAGAAAAAAAAACCGCAAAAAAAAGAGAAAAAAGGAAGATAAAGAAAAAAATGGAACGCTGAGAGCCAAGAGTAGTTCCCGCGACTGGATCGCTCCCAACACAATGAACCCCGGACTTATTCCCGTGGAAGATTAATCGCGATATCTCAAAATCTTCAGGCCTTTTACTTGGTTTATTACCGCTGCCGCATACTCGAACACCCGCGAGTGCGCTCCAGTGACCCGCTAACGAGGTCAGCCCCGACGCTCTCTCGAGACACCTCGGACTCCCTCTCCGTAGAGCTTGATCCAATGAAGGAGAGGTATAAAAAAAAATTGCTGTTCGAAATTTCATTAACTTATCAAACGACTGCAGAACCATCGCGAGTCTGATTGACAATTTTATGAGGGAGCGATGCGATAAATCGTTCTGATTTTTAATCAGCATTTGACACTTTGCTTTCACCGCACAAGAATCTTCGGAGAGCTCGTTTCGCAGAACCCAGTGGAGAATTGATATTCGAGAAAGATAGGGGAACGGAAATGTGTAAATTTATCATAAGCCGGCGGAGGATCTGGTTCTACGACGAGGGTGAAGGAAAAAAAAGTCCTTTGGAGACTTACGGCACACTCTCAAGGTCCCAGAGGCTCGTGGAAATGTCTCAAGCAAGCCGTCGTTTCCACGCGCCGCTATCGGACTCGCACACCAGTCCCGCAGCAAGCACGATTTTCCTCGAGACTCGAAGGTAAATAAACCGAAGCTTCCGACCGACCGCAGCGGCAGCAGCGGCAGCTCCGAATCTATATCATTCATTTTTTTCGTACATTTGCGTTTTTATATATTAAAAAAAAAAACATTGTACGTCTCGTACAATATTTTAATCTTGTATGAGAAAAAAAGCAAAACTGTAAACACTCTTGTCCTTCGATGTCTACTAGTCCAATGTAATCGCACCAACAGATTTATAGTGATGATGATTATGATAATGATGACGACGATGATGATGATGATGATGATGATGATGATGATGATGATGATGATGATGATGATGGCGATGACGATGACGATGATAAAAAATATCGGTCTTCTACTCTAAACGATCAATTAAGGATGTAAGGCCCGCGATAATTTCATAGACGCCTGAATTTCATTTATCACGTGACGCGCAAAAATCTTTCACGCAAAAAAAATTAAGTTAAGAGAATACGTCACACAACGATTTTTCTACTTTTGGAACAAAAAATCACAAGTGTTATAAAGAAAAGAATAAGGTTTTTAAAAATAATTTCTTATAATTTTTTCCCCAAGTGGATTCCGAGATACCTGAGCTTAAAATTGTGTCAATTAGCATGAGCTGCATATGGTGCCGCCCGAAAAGTATCATTCTCTTTTAAAAAATATATATTTCCAGACTACTGTATTAGATTTTTTTTGTAAAATAACATTACAACATTATTAGGGACACATTAAACAAATAAAATCGAGCTGTGGCCATAAATTTTCGAAGATATTACGAGTTGAAGGAGCTTCGATCCTGTATATGAATAGATACCTAGGCCTCAACCATTGCTAGCAACACGCCCCCCACCACCCCCCACCATTAAAAAAGGGCGATCTGTGACGTATTCCCTTAAGGATTCGTCACACATAGATTTCCAGCCAAAAGCGAGATTCGGTGAGAATTTGAATACTTCCTAACGGTATAAAAATCTGAAAACAATCAACTGTTTTAAAGGTGTCAAGAACATTAATTTTGCATAATAATGTCAAAAGTTATTAACAAATTGCTAAAAAAATTGTTCGACAAGTAAGCAGTGAATCTTTTTTCACGTTTTAAATTAATTCGTTGATTTTCTAGAATTTTCTTACATTGTTGAAATTTTCATTTAAAAATTTGTTTTTAACGCCATAACTATGGAACTGTTGGCGCAAACGTGTCGAAACTTTTTGCGTGTACTGTGGAATCGCGTACAGAAATATATCCGAAATTCGTACCACCACATCGGTTTTTAAAATTATCAAGCAAACAGTTTTGAAATGTAAGAAAATTCTGAAGAAATCAATATGAATTCTAAAAAATCAAGGAATTCAATTATATCAGAAGATGAAAGGTGAACGGATTTGTCAAAAACAACTAACTTTTTAAATAACTAATTGATAACTTTTTGGCATTATTATTACGCAAAATATGAAGTCTATTATTAATACGGCTCATTTTTTAAGGTTTTTGGCATAACACGAAGTACTAAAATTTTGATTCGACTTAAACTTTCGGTTGGCAATGTATGTGCGATGCATCCATAAACATCATGATAAATTTTCATATACGTTTTTAACAAAACGTTCGCCAGCGATACATAGGTCGACTGCGAGTGGTCTGTACACCGAAAGAAGTAGATACTAAGATTTTAGCTAATATTCTTAATATTTTGATACAAACTATTCCTGTTTAGAAGTGTTAACTACGAGTATTATTACATTTACTGTACGCATTGTCTCTGGTACAAACAGATATTTACCATCGCAATTACACTTGCTGCATGAAGGAAAATTATTGTTCGTCTCTGAACGAAGTATCCAAATACTATTCGGTAACGTCCATTTCTTTCGGTGTAACAGCATCGAATATGCGAGAAATTATTTTCTATTTCGAAACTTAATAAAAGGCACAAATTTTGTATTAAATCACAGCATTATAGAATTGACGAAAAATGAAGATAAGTCATCATTTGTAATTTCGAGCCGTACATCCTCAATTCGAATCGATCGATTCTTCGTTCTTCAGTTAATTCCAAAATCGTGTGGTGGCGATGTATGTAGTGCGAGAGGGTCGGTTTCCTCTTCGAGACGACATCTCGATTCGAGAGGGTCGCCACGCGCGAGCGCAACATTTCTCGTGGCTGGGATCGATACACTCTCGTTCGTATATATCGCTGTAAAAAAAAATAATCATTCGTGTGAAATTTAATGTACCGGATTCCAAGTTTTTATGCAAAAACTGGTATATTAAATTTTGTGTACAGTTGTGATGAAACATTAATGTTTGGTGTATTTAAAAAAAATGAAAAAGTATATTAATTTTTTATCTTAAATGTACATTAAATGTAGCGTACCAGCTTCTCATAAAAACTTCCAGTTTGGCACTTTAAATTTACAATTTTTTTTACTCTGTATCACTCGACCCGTTCTGTTTTTCGTATCGAAGGACCTTCATTTGAAAAAAAAATTGCGAATGCAGATCGAATTCTACTTGCGGCCAACGAAAAAATGAAAAATAAGAAAGTAAACTTGTCGTGATTCGATCCTCCGGGACACGATAGACGTTGTGCTTTGACGCAATCTCGTTGGAAAAAATGTATGCAAGGACAGAAAAAAAATGAATAGAACGGACGAGGTCGTGAGGTTAATAAAAAAAGGGAATAACAAGGGATGTCATAAATCGCTCGTGACTCGACGAGGCCGTCCGCGATCGGACCAATAGCGTTGAAATTATGAATTACGATAGACTAAGTCGTCGAAGTGCGAGTCGAGTCTGGAACGAAAGAGATAAAAACAAATAAAATCGATCGGATGAAATGCAGCGAGAAAAAAAGCCCAAACTTCCATGTTTATAAGAAAAACGGTATTTATAATTTTTTATTTATTCTTTTCGAGACTGCTACGAACATTGTTTTTTTAACGTTCGTTGATTAGTTGTTAATTCATCGTAGAATTCAGAGAGACCACGGAAACATGCGATTTTTTATTACAGTTATTTAAGTTCGAGCTAAGCGAATCTTGTGAATTGTTATTTATAGAAAATGCAAAAGGAAAAAAAATGAAACGATCGGGCACGACCAACTATGCGTGCGTACCACTGCGATTATCAGTATTAGGACAAAACTCGTATGACTCTTCTCCTTGTGATTATAATTGTGAATGGAACACGTCGCTATATCGTTAACGCTAATATATATATTTATTATTATATAATTAACGGTTAAACTATATTACGAATATTATTAAAACTGTCTCTATCACTATTAGTTGTCGATTTGATCATTGGTCACACCGTCAGGCGTCATCGTACTTTTAACGGTAAGTAGGAGTACGTCGGGAAGGCCACTTCGACCAGCGGGATCGAGTGTTGTTTTGCGTGCGACAAAAAAAAAAAGAATGCAAATTCGAACTGTGTAAATGGAACGTCGCACGGAGGTTGGTTCTCCCAATTTCGATGTTGCCTTCCAAGCGATGAAACATAATTACACGACGCAAGCATTAGTTATTATGATGGGCAGTACTAAGGAAAAAAATGAAACTATACATATGTATATATATATATGTATGTAAAAAACATATACATATATATATTGGGGACTAATTTGTTCAGGATACAAAACGAGGCAAGTCAAACTTTCTAGACTCGTCCAATCGAAGCGATTAAAAAATATAAACGGAGTAGCGGAAGAAATGAAAATTATTATATATATATGATGAAGAAAAAAAAATTAACATTTTAATGACGGTGAGAAGAGCGTTTGCCATCGTCGTTGAGATTCTATACGTACGCACGTGGGCACAGGGTTCGTACTAATGGAACAATTTTAAAAACTCTACGAAAGAAGATAATCGCGTCTCCTATTCAAAATGGGTTATCGGGGAGGGGGGGACAGTAAAAAAATATAAAACAACAACAACAACAGAGATGACTTAGTGTAGATAATCTAGAGGCGTAGTTATCGAGCGTTCGAGGTTACGTATATTCATATATTAATATATAAATACAGATACCCATGTAGTTGAAGTGAAAAAAAAAATTAATCAACCTTATTCTGTACGATGTACGTGGGTGAATAAAGTCTTTATTTTTTGGCCTGCATCGTTTTTATATGGTGTACCTATGATATTTTGAAAACATACACATCTTTTGATTCATTGATTATTAATTTTTTTCCCAACGTTTATTATACTCCCTTTGATTTTTCGTGCGGAAATAAACGTCCGGCACGTGCGAGCGCTCCGTTGACATCCGGAACAAGATTTTTCCTTAATGTACGAATTTGATATTTTTTTCTCCATGTGCACATTTTTTATTTTTTTGTTTTCAGGAACGACGCTGTGTTTTTTGTGCACTGCCCAGAGCATTTTTGGAGACACGTCGTCATTTACTGTCTCGAATCCAACTCGGAAATACACAAGTGAAAGGAAAGATTTTTTTTTTTAATCTCTAGCATGACGGAAACGCGAGGAGGTAAATAAGTCGAGAGAGCTCGACAGACGCGTGGAAAAATTCTTTGCCGGAAGCTTTTCAAAAATAATCGGAAGTAAAGAATGGAGGCTATAGGGGGATGGTGAAAAGAGCCTTGGCTTCGTGAAAGGGCACAAAAGAACGGGAGCGTGAGCCCTGGCTACGATAAATCGCCGACCCGGTAAGTAGCTTTTTTTAGTAACGCACTCGTGAAAAGTTGATAACAACGGTTGTTTGGTTCATCTTTCAAACCGTTCGGTACTTTACTCGAATTGAAAGATAATTGACATCTACAAAACTCGATCGTTCTGTTAGTCGATTATAATAATAGTAATAATAATAACAATTATTATTATTATTATTATTATACATTTATTTAACAAAATCTGACCTCTTCGATTCTATAATGAAGACTATGCGTATAAAAAAACTCCAATACCGAGCACGAAAATAATCTATTTTGCATCGCGTTTCGTGATGTGTCTGAAAAATTAAGTTTTCCACGATCGACCTTAAGGATTAGTAACGCACTAGCGAAAAATTGACAACGCTTGTTTAGTTCATTTTTCCACATCGTTTGGTACTTTACGTGAATTCAATGATAGTTGACATCGTGCAAAACTCCATCGTTCTGTATAATTGATTATAATCATAGTATTAAGAATAACAATTATAACAATTATTATTGTTGTTATTATTAATTTATGTATCAAAATCTGGCCCGATCAATTCTATAATGAGAACTGTACGTATAGAAAAAAAAAATTCCAATACTGAGCACGAAAATAGTCCACTTCGCATGGTGTTTCGTGATGTCTTAGGAAAATTAACTGTTCCACGACTGGGCTTGAAAATTAGTAATGCACTCGCGAAAATGCAGATAACAACGCTTGTTTACTTCACCTTTCTAACCGTTCAATATTTTACGTGAATTGAATCATAATTGGCACCCTTCAAAACTCAATCGTTCTGCATAATCGATTGTAATGATAGTAATTAAAATAACAATTATTACTATTAATTAATTAACATAAAGACTGCACACATACAAATAATGTCTATACAGAGCACGAAAATGGTCCGTTTCGCATGGCCTTTCGTGATGTATCTAAAAAATTAGGTATTCCACGATTGATTTTGAAAATTATGAAAATTAGTATCGGACTCTTTTTGTGGAACATAAATTCTCATTATCATACTTCGGCCGTACTGGAAGGGGGGGGGGGGAGGGTTTGGTTCTGTATTCCAACACCTTGAGAATTTGTATGACGCAAGCGACAATTCTCGGACGTTAACCGGAACTAGCAGAAGTGCCTGGCATATCGTTCCCCGACGACAGATTACTATCGATCTGAGTTAGAAACGGCAGCGAGCACCAGCACAGTAGCTTTCGCCCCCTCTCCGTCCGTCGGCCAATTTGCATAATTGCACCGACGTTGTGACAGGCTGCACCGATGAAATTCACATACTCCGCCACCTTGAATCTCAAACGTCGAGACATTTCTCTTGTTCGCGAATTTCATGTCTTATCTCTTCCGCACGATGTTTCACAACCATAGACCCTTAAAACGATTTATTTATCGGCGAAGCGCGTTCACGTTTGCCCTTTCGATGTAATTCCTTCCGGAGAGAAATTTTATCGATCATATTTCGACTTTTATCGTTCCTGTGTATTCAAAAAGTTTCAATCCATTTTTAATTCATTTTTAATCGTCTTTATTTTTGCTGTTTTTACGGTAAAAAAATCGTATAGAAACGAATTTCATGTTGTTTTTTTAATAGTTAAAAAATTTATTCAAAGCCGGTCTATACGAGATAAAACTTACTTTATCCCTTCGGTGTAATTCCTTTCGATGAGACATTTTATCGATCATATTTCGACTTTTAATGTTCCGATGAATTCACAAAGGAACAATTTATTTTTAATCATTTTTGCGTACTATTTTTTCTAAAAATCTAATTGATTTGAATTGAATTGCATTTAATTTTTATAGCTAAATAATTGATTCAAAGTCTGACTATACAAAATAAAAATTACTGGACTGTACTTTACCTTTTCGATGTAATTCCTTCGGACGAGACATTTTATCGATCATGTTTCGAATTTTAAAGTGCTGGTAAATTCACAGGGTATCAATTTATTTCTCATTAATTGTTCATCATTTTTATTTAATATTCTCACGGTAAAAAAATGTATTTTAATATTTATAGTTAAAAAATAGATTCAAAGTCTGACTATACGAAATAAAAATCACTGGCCCGTGTAGCAGACGAATCTACAAAATATACAAGACTATACTATATGTATTTTATAGAAATTATTCGGTCGATCTAAACGAATCGTATAAATAAAAAAAAGTGTTATACGGTTTTGCGAGGATTTCATTAACTCGTCTTGTGCCCGAAACGCTAGTCCGTAAATACGCTGATGCACGAGTAGTACATTTGTGAGTTTGGTTGAATATACGAACGGTGATACGACGCGGTTATATCCGTAAAAGCCGAAATCGATAAGAGCCACTGGCACGATCCATCGGCTTTCCCCAACCGGAAATGGATATTGCCGACTGATTAATGCAGGCACACTCCGTGCCAGTATCAGCCCGGCTCACGTCCGCGCACTCGTCTGGCATTGCCCCCTTAAATTTTCCATTTTTATGAACGTCCCGACCCGGGCACGACGGAAATTGGCAAATACGGAAGCTCCGACATGGTTTCGCAAAACCAATTATAATATCGATAAAAATTTCGAAAATATACCTCATAACAACAAATAAATTACATTAAAAAAAAATGTATATATATTTTGTTAAATGGGGCCAAACGTTATCGGTTTAAGATCTGCCGCCTTAAGATAGTCCTTGAGAATGGTGTTGATTTCGCATAAGTTTTAGAGAATTTAGAGGGAATTGTAAACACTTATCGATGGTATGAAAATCTGAAAAAAATCAAGCGTATTAAAGATGCCGAAAAGATTAATTTTGCATAATAATAATTGTTTAACAAATCTCTCGGAAACATAACTTTTTTTTAATGAAAATTATTCGATTATTTTTCTGAATACGTATGCAGTTTTCCAGATTTTAAAATAAACTTTGAATTTTTATTTTTATATGAGAAAAACGTGTAGAAAGTTAGAAAATTCAAAGTGAATTTAAAAATCTGCCAAATTTATACGTATTCAAGAAAATAAACGAATCATTTTCATTAAAGAAAAGTTATGTTTCCGGGATATTTGTTGAACAATTATTTTTTTTATCAGGTTTTTAATGAAATTTTGGAATTATTATTATGCAAAATTAATCTTTTCGGCATCTTTAATACGCTTGATTTTTTTTCAGATTTTTATATCATCGAGAAGTGTTTACAATTCCCTCTCAATTCTCTAAAACTTATGCGAAATCAACCCCATTCGCAAGGACTACTTTAAATACATTCGTTTCGCCAGGGCGATAGAGAAGAGGTGCCTCGTAGTGCGACGTCCAACCCCCTTAAATTTTTCATTTTTATCCTCGCCTTGACCGGGGCATGACCGGGGAAATTAAGAAATACGGAAGCTCCAGCGTAGTTTTGCAAATCCAATTATAAACTTGACGAAACTGTTAAAAGTATAGGCTATAATTTTTAAAAATTAAAAAGTAAAAAGCATTCAAATAAAAAGAAATTGGGCCGAACGTTATCGGTACAACTTTGTAATTTTTGGACCATCAAAACGGCCTTGGATTCATTAATTCGGTTCGCCCATCTGATAGACAAGGGCCGCCCCGTAGTACGAAGTCCTTTAAATTTTCCATTTTTATCCTCGCCCCGACCGGTGTACGGCGGAAAGTGACAAATAACGAAGCTCCGGCGTGCTTCTGTAAATCCAATTATAAACTCGACGAAAATTTTGAAAGTATATGTAATATAATGAAAATAAAGTATGTAATAATAATCAAATAAAGACGGGCTGAACGTTATAAGTAGGTCGTAATTTTTTTTGACTATCAAAACGCCCTTGGATCTATTAAAGTCGACCGCTTTAAATGCATTCGTTTCGCCCAACTGATAGAGAAGCAATGCCTCGTAGTACGACGCACGACCCCCCTAAGTTTTCCTTTTTTATCCTCGACCAGGGCACGACGGAAATTAGAAAATACGAAAGCGCCGGCCTGTTTCCGCAAAACCAATTATAAATTCGACGGAAGTCTCAAAAGTATACGCTATGATAAAAAATCAAATAAAAGAGTAAAAGAAATAGGGCCGAAAGTTATCAGTGCGTCGTAATATTTTTGACGGTCAAGACGTCCTTGGATCTATTAACGTCCGCCGCTTGAAACCCATTCGTTTTGCCCAGCTGATAGAGAAGAGTTGGCTCTCGTAGTACGGAGGGGTGTTGGGTTGTGGAAGTGCATTGGTGTTTCCCGTTTTGTGGCCGAGGAAACGTTTGAATGCCGAGAGCGTGCGCGCTGTGGGAGGGCGAAGTTAGGCGGTGTAAGGAGTCGCTTCAGTGCCGAAGGGGTAGGGGGTGCAGCAGGAGAGCCCCTGCGTTGGAGGCGAGCGAGCTGGAGGGGGGATTGCGGGGAGGGAGGCGCCGCGACGGTTGAGTCCAGTCCAACAGTCCGCGTGTTACCTCCGGACGCGTTGGTCACGGCCGATCGTCTCCCTGGCTTTCGGTCCCAACTTCGTCCGGTATAATTATTCAACCCTCGGCTCTTTGTTCCGACTAGTGCGGCTCGTTCGTTCTTCGCGATAGTTCGTCCCGCGCGAAAAAACTCAAATCGCGCTCTAACAACCTCCTCGATGCATTCGGTTCGTTGATCGCGAAACTTGTGGTTTTTTCGTTCCGCTTCAATCCGACCTCTTGTTGTTATTCGGCGAAAGGTCACGCCGGACAGTCCGCTAAGCGCGCGCTCGATGACGCTAAAACATCGAAAAAAAATTCACGCCTCGTCCGGAGTTTGATTAAACAAAAGGACGAGTAAAAAACATTACTGGATAGCCTCGAATCGGTGAGGTTGTGGGCGAGAATATATATATATATTGTTCAGTCGAGTTTCGTCTCCCGAAAACACGCAGGTAATTAAAACTCGCTGATAGAACATTCGAGAGCTTTTTTTTAAATACTGTTGCTTAATCAGGGGAAGCTTTGTTTTGATGAAAAAAAAAACTGTTTTCGAGATTTTTATGAAAACGTGTTCAGAATATTCCAAAAGATCGAAAAATCACGTAAGAAACAATGTCCGAGTGTTTGTGTGAGTATGTGTGAATTAGGCGCTAAAAATTCGAACCGCTATAACTCGAGAATGCCTCGTCCGATCGAGCTGAAATTTTGCACACGGCATATGTGGTTAATAGTCAATCTTTTTTCCAAGTTTCATTAAAAAAATGTTCAGATTTTTTTTTGGGTACGCGATTTTTTTTCATATTGTTATTACTATTGTAGTTGGCGTATGGAATATTTGGCTCGAATATAATATTCCCTTATCGGGTCCACTGTCCGTTAGCTCGCTGCGGTAGGTTATGTGCATCGTAAATTCTCTTTGGCTCGTTCGCGCGGGAGACCGAAGATGCGAGAACTTCCATGGTTCACCGTGGCTCGGCCTGGCGAATTATGTGTGTATGTATGTGGGTGTGGGTGGGGGTTTTGTGCGCGCATCTGTTTACATTTCATTCTGCTCCATCAACGTGGGGATGCGATGAGCTTATGCAGTGTACACGTATATATGAGCACACGTAGCCGAAGCATGTCTTAAATTTAACGGCTACTCACCGTAACAGCTGTTGCAGCTCCCGCGCCATTTTTTCAAAATGGAAACAAAGAGCTAGGAGAAAAAGCGTTGACCGGGTCACGTGACCGACATATCGAACTTTTGCGCCGTGATTCGCGATATTCATTTTTTCGTCATGTAAGGACGAATCGATTCACCCTTTGTCATAAATTGACGTACGATTTTCATTTACCGGTGAAGAAATAAATAAATGAATGTCTGGTCGATTCCATTAGTCTGCACGAGCCTGCATCGTTGAAAGTCCGAGCGAGTCGAGTGGCCCCGATCTGCCCTATTTAGATTTAACCCTTCGAAGCGTTACATCATTTTTTTTTACTAGTATGACGTTACAAACATATCGGTTGGTTATTGATGCACTTTTTCTCAATTCGAAGATGTCTATCGCTTGTGATACATTAATAACAACAAATACTGTTCTTTTTTTATTCTTATATGTATTCATGCTTTTTTACATGCCCTAACTCGATTTAACTGCACATCGTCTCTTTATAACGATATTTGGACTCAAATACTTAATCGATGATAAAAATGTTTAATCGATAAGAAAATTATCGTACATTATCAAGTAACATTTTTTTTATCGAATATAAAGTAAAATATAAAACATTTCGTAATTAGGCTCGTGATTCATTTGATGTTTGGATTCGAAAACAATTCGTCATTCAATAGTGCTGTCTCATGCAATATTAAATTGTCCTCATTTTTTATTAAATAAAAAACTGTTCTTTTTTAAATGCTCTATATATACACACACATGTATATATATAATCATGTTTTTTTCAAATGCCATATCCAAATTTAACTGCGCATCGGCGCTTTACAAGGGTATTCGGACGCAAATACTTAGTCGATGATGAAATTTGAAAATCGATGAGAAAATTATGGTTAATCATCTAGTAAAATTATTAGTGACTCTAAAATAAACTACAAAGTCATACTAA
The DNA here is from genome assembly GCA_964017025.1 of Stenichneumon culpator. Classification (NCBI taxonomy): domain Eukaryota; kingdom Metazoa; phylum Arthropoda; class Insecta; order Hymenoptera; family Ichneumonidae; genus Stenichneumon; species Stenichneumon culpator. The sequence continues at coordinate 9,873,181 of OZ024776.1, read as the reverse complement.
GGCTCTCGATCAATTTAATATTCGGATTCAAATACCTCCATCTATAAAATACTCCTCACTTTACATTAATAAAAAAATGCCTTATCTTGTTACTATCTATTTTCATGGTTTTCCAAAAATGCCCACAACAACTAACAAAATCTCAAAAATCTTTGCAGATCTCCGCCGTTCCAGACTCGCTGGTTCGCCAAGCCCGAGGACGACGCCAGACGCGCTAAAAAAAGAAGGAACAGGAACTCGCCAAGTCGCCACCCCAACGGCAGTGTAAAAAAAAATCCCGGTGCTAAAGCATCTCCGAGTGGTCGATAAAAAAGGAAAATCTCGTGACGCCGCGACATGTCGAAATGTGGCCTGTGTTATCCGAGTGAGATCGACCGTCGTCTCTGGGCCTGACTGCGCGAGATCGTCGTCAACAGATCCGTGATTGGCACGAATCTCGGGAATCCCCGGCAAATGTGGCTCTGTGCACGGTGAGCCAGGGATACGGGGGCCGGGGGGCCCGCGGTGGCGGGGCCAATAGCAGCGGGCCGAGCGGCCGGGGCGGACGGGCCCGTGCTCGCGGTGAGTCAATCGTGAGACTACCGCTGAGTCCACGAACGCTGTGCGCCCCGGGGCCCGTGGCGGGGCCCCACGGCGGGGCCCACGGCCAGCAGCAGGCCCAGCAGCAGGCCCATCAGCAGGCTCGCGATCACGCCTCGACACCGCTGACCAGCGGCGCTGGCTCGGGCCTCGAGGATGGCCCAGGATCGGCCGACGAGCCAATGGTTCACGTCGAGAGGCCGCAGCAGCCTGGAACGTGGATCTGCTGCGTGCCGTGTTACTGGCTGAGACGCAGCAAAGCCGTTCACAAAGCCCTGCTCACCTTCGCTATGCTGCTCGTAACCAGCCTCCTCGTCACGAGCCCGGTCCTGTTTCTCATCACCACTCTGCCCGAGGGTGATCAACCACGGGACTGCACACCCCTGGTAAGTCACCGGGTCGTTGCGAATTTAGAACTCTGGGGTGAAAAAAGAAATCCCTTGCTGAAAACATATATATAATATACATTTTTTAAAAGATTAACCTAAAATTCTTACGATTTTATATGACATTGAAACCTAAACGGAAAAGTGGGCAGGGTTGTGTGTTGTTGTTTCAGTGTTGCATGGAATTGTCGGGATTTGAAGTAGAGTTGGAAGAGCTTGATATAGAAGTATTTTTTTTTTATTACTTTGCCCGGGCAAGCGACAAAACCCTAAACTCGTAGCAATCGCCAACTTAGTAAAGAGCTTGTTCTATTAAAGAATTTAGTATCATTGAATCGCCTAATCCGGTGCATCGTCTGTAGCCTGACATTCAGCAAAGTGGTTCACAAAGCCCTTCGCAATGGCGCTCGTCACCAGTACGGTCCTATTTCTCATCACCCTTTTGCCCGCGGGCGATCAACCACGTGACTGTGCACCCTCGGTAAATCACCTGTTTTTACGACTTTGCACTTACACGGAAAAGGAAACAAACCAAAAAAGAAATTACCTGCTGAAAAAAAAAATATATATATACATATATATAAACTTTACTTAAAATTCTTCCAATTTTATATGACATTGAAACATAAGCGGAAAAGGGTTCAATGTTATTGTATCAATATTGTATAGAATTGGCAGAATTTGACGTAGAGTTGAAAGAGCATATTATAGTAACAGCAGTAATTTTTATTATGACTTTGCTCGGGTAATCAACAAACCCTTCAACGCGTAGCTCTCGCCAATTTGGTAAAGACCCCAGATAGAAAAATGAAGGCACGGCGACGGAACGGTGGCGGTACCAATGGTACGATACCCGTTTCGCGGCACGGTTTTCTATCTGGGACCTTGCTCTATTAAGTCACCAGTTGTAACGACTCTACACCTACACACTAAAAAAAGAAACCAAACAAAGAAAGAAATCGCTCGCTCCGAACTATATTGTTTTTTTTTAACTTTACTTAAAATTATTCCAATTTCATACGACATTGGAACATAATCGCAAAAGTGTTCAGGGTTGTGTGTTATTGTTTCAATATCGCATGGAATTATCGGAATTTGAAGTAGAATTGAATGAGCATACTATAATAGCAGTGTTAGTTTTATTTATTACTGTGCCGGGGCAATAAACAAAGCCTGAACCTCGTTAAAGAGCTTGTTAAATTCTTCGATCGAACTAATCAAATATCTTTGAATTAGTAATTCCTTTAAATTGGTATAATCGAGTCGTCCACTCCGCTGCATCGTCTCTAGTCCGAGCCGCTCTTTTTTTCCATCTATAAATGTGTCGCCCATTCGTTCGTCCGAAACATTTGTCGCGGAGCAACGGGTATCGAGAAACGCGGGGAGGAAAAAAATAATTAAATCTGCTCGTGGGGGGGGGGGGGGGGGGTGGGGCTTTGATAACGCGGATGGCGTCCACATCTCGTACGTGCAATGTTTTACGACCCACTGAATTTTTATCGGCTATAAAAGCGACGATGGGGTGGAGGAGTGGGAATTATAAAAAAAAAAATTAATAAAAAAAAGAAACTATATAGTATTTCATTCCAGTGACCGAGGCCGCTGTGCGGACGGATACGGAAGGTCGCAATACTAACCGGTTTATGCGCATGGGCCTCGAACGTGTCGCGATTGTGTCGCTGCATAATAAGTTCGCTGTTGTACGCGAACCTCGAAGGCGAAATCTAACGAGGCAAAAGAGGCTTTCTCACGATTCTTAATACGTACTACATCATGCACAGTAAACTAGACCATATATAGTGTGTACGGGAGGGCTTCGAGCTTTGAGCTGAAATAAACTCAATTATCAAAGGCTCGACTAAAGCTTTTTAGTAAAATGGTTGAGCTTTACACCTCGCTCACGCGACATCGGTATCATATCGGCAATGAAAATAATTGCAACATGTTTACAATTATTAGACGGCACGGATATTAATATTGGCGAGCGCGAGCAAAATGGGACGGTGGGGCAAAACGGGACAGAATGTCGGGATGCATCGATGGGGCAAAATGGAACGTCCTACAATTATTGGAAAATTGCGTTGCTAAAAATGCAATTTTGCAATAATTTTAGTTCGTCCCATTTTGGAGCATCAATGCATCCCCCGACTTTCCGTCCTGTTTTGCCCCATTGTTCCATGTTGCCCACTCTCCCCTACAATTCATATATGTATATATATATTTTTTTTATATTTGTTCCATTTTCCACCGTATACCCTGTCGGGTTTTTACGGAACCCCAGCCCGATTCCCACCTATCACTCCCTACCCGCACTCAGCTAAGCTACCTAACTTCCAGTGCGTCCGTAGCCGACTTAGCTACACTGTACCGCATTTGCCGAGGACACGGGGAAACTACGGAAAATGCGTGCCGATACAGACGGCCCTATTCGCCTGAGCCACTGGTATTTTTGCACTTGAGTAAAGTGCAGAAACACCAAAGTCTACCTGGCGCCTCCCGTTCAACGGTCGATGCGCCAGGTAGTGCACGGCTAAGCGGTCACCCATCCAAGTACTGACCGCGAACGAATCAGCTTGACTTGGGGGACCACCAGAGCCGTGCGCCAACCGCGCATCCACCGCTGTCGGTCTATAATTCATATATTATTATTATTATTATTATTATTATTATTATTATTATTATTATTATTATTATTATTATTATTATTATTATTATTATTATTATTATTATTATTATTATTATTATTATTATTATTATTATTATTTCGCTTTCTGGCGATACCATTTTGTTGATCGGAACAACTATGAATTTTTTTTAAATTTTTCTATTTAATATTCCATTAATTTTCGATTCTATTTTCTCGACAATTACAGTCGAAGCCGAGAGGGTGTTGGCTAACGTGCGAGGACAGACGAAAGTGGTGTTCGATGTGTACGTCAATGCGAATTTCATGACCGGGAGATTGTGCGGGTTGTCCGGCGCTACCCCGGATTACTTTTCAATCCCGCGACAACGATAAAAACGTAATCCGCTCGTACGTTTAATTCCTCCTCTCGATTTCTTCGCTCCACCGACCTACCAACTTCACTGTTCTTCGTCCGTGCGCCTTCGCCGCGAATTCCGTCGTTTTCACTTGTTGCTTGTCAGAGCAGCGAGTGCTGGATTCTCGCCGGGCGTGAGAGACCACCGCCGTTCCGGAGTGGCCGATCGCGCAGTGGGTTTCGCAGGGCGAAATCCACTTCCGGTGCACGGAAGTTTCGAAGCTCCGCCGCAAACGGGGGCTACGAGGGAAATCTCGATCCTTAAGGAGAGGCTAAACACGTATGAGTGCGAGAGAGACAGAGCTAAATTTGGAATCCCCATTTGTCCGAAACGATTCTACGTAATGAATGACCTTTTCGGAAAAATTGGATTCAAAATATTTTACGGTTACGTTGATCTTTAGCCCCACTTCAAGGAGGTTGGAGCTCTTCACACTCGTCCCATGAGTGCTAAATTTGTTAAGTCTTTTATACAAACTTCTATGTGTATTTGTATCACAGCGAGTGCAATTGCAGCGCATTTGCAAAAATATTAACTGGTACCGCTCATATTCGTTCAGTTTTTTCAAAGAATAATCCTTATTTTATTTATTTTTTTTGTCGATTTTGATGATTTACGGCTCATTCTCTGCCTTGCAAGGTTTTCTACGAAATCACTGTCCAGATATTCGATAGTGTATCCTGTCTAAATAAGGGCCCTTTATTTATGAAGGAATTTCGTCGATGGATAAATAAAAGCTGTAATTTTTAAACGGAAAATACTATCGAATATCTGGACGGTGAATTCGTAGAGTATCTTTCAAGGAAGACAGTGAGAAAGTTACGGATAATTGAGTAATTTAATTAAGATACTTAATTAAGAAACTGAATCAAACCGAACGAAGCACAAGCCAGTTAATATTTTTTGTAAATGCAGAGCAATTAATGTTTTTCTACGTTAAGCACATCTGCTGTAATAGAAATAACGATCCGCTATAATCAATAGATGCGTAAAAGTTTGTATGAACGACTTCGAAAATGTAGCACTCATTTGACTAGTGCAAAGTGCTCCAACTTTCTTCCAAAGTTCCGAAGTACCGCCGCGAAGGGACTTGCCCGTTATTTATACCTCATTTTTCTCGTTTTTCTATCTTGCTGGATATCATGCTAGACTTACTCGATTTCTTTATGGAATCGAAGATATGGATAGCTTGTTTAATATCGTTGATGCTTTTGAGATATCGAGCAAAAAATCCACGAAAACCCGGCATCAGTGACGAGTGAACTTTCGATTCTTGGTACAGTCACGAAGTTCCATCGCTAAGGGGGTATAGGGGAGCGCGGGGCAAGATGGCACAGCGGGACGAAACGGGATAATGAGACAAAATGCAATTTTCCAATAACTTTTGGATGGTGGGAATGGTAGTACGTGGGGCAAAACGGGATTGAAAATCCGGGTGTTTCGTTGGGACAAAATGGGGCATCCAAACATTATTGGGAAATTGAGTTTTCCCCTGACTGTCCCGTTTTGCCCCACGGTCCCATTTTGCCCCGCTCTACCCTACGAGTGAACTCTCCATTCTTGGTACACTTCCGAAGTTCCGCCACGATGGGATTTGCGAGGGAAATCATGATTCGGATGTGCTGCACCGACAAGCGTGTTCGTTGGCCGGCTGGAAATTCCTGGATGGCTTGTTTAATATCGTCGATGCTTTTGAGACATCGAGCAAAAAATCCACGAAAACCCGGCATCAGCGACGAGTGAACTTTCGATTCTTGGTATGTGCAGTCACGAAGTTCCGTCGCTAAGGGGGTATAGGGGAGGGCGGGGCAAAACGGCACAACGGGAGGAAAAGGGATAATGAGACAAAACGCAATTTTCCAATAACTTTTAGATGGTGGGGATGGTGGTACGTGGGGCAAAACGGGGTTGACAATACGGTTGTTTCGTTGGGACAACATGGGGTATCCAAAAATTATTGGAAAATTGAGTTTTGCCCTGACTGTCCCGTTTTGCCCCGCTCTCCCCTACGAGCGAACTCTGCATTCTTGGTACACTTGCGAAGTTCCGCCACGATGGGGTTTACGAGGGAAATCATGATTCGGATGTGCTGCACGGACAAACGTGTTCGTCGGCCGGCTGGAAATTCCTGGATGGCTTGTTTAATATCGTTGATGCTTTTGAGACATCGAGCAAAAAATCCACGAAAACCCGGCATCAGTGACGAGTGAACTTTCGATTCTTGGTACAGTCACGAAGTTCCGTCGCTAAGGGGGTATAGGGGAGCGCGGGGCAAAATGGCACAGCGGGACGAAACGGGATAATGAGACAAAATGCAATTTTCCAATAACTTTTGGATGGTGGGAATGGTGGTACGTGGGGCAAAACGGGATTGAAAATCCGGGTGTTTCGTTGGGACAAAATGGGGCATCCAAACATTATTGGGAAATTGAGTTTTCCCCTGACTGTCCCGTTTTGCCCCACGGTCCCATTTTGCCCCGCTCTACCCTACGAGTGAACTCTCCATTCTTGGTACACTTCCGAAGTTCCGCCACGATGGGATTTGCGAGGGAAATCATGATTCGGATGTGCTGCACCGACAAGCGTGTTCGTTGGCCGGCTGGAAATTCCTGGATGGCTTGTTTAATATCGTCGATGCTTTTGAGACATCGAGCAAAAAATCCACGAAAACCCGGCATCAGCGACGAGTGAACTTTCGATTCTTGGTATGTGCAGTCACGAAGTTCCGTCGCTAAGGGGGTATAGGGGAGGGCGGGGCAAAACGGCACAACGGGAGGAAAAGGGATAATGAGACAAAACGCAATTTTCCAATAACTTTTAGATGGTGGGGATGGTGGTACGTGGGGCAAAACGGGGTTGAAAATCCGGTTGTTTCGTTGGGACAACATGGGGTATCCAAAAATTATTGGAAAATTGAGTTTTGCCCTGACTGTCCCGTTTTGCCCCGCTCTCCCCTACGAGCGAACTCTGCATTCTTGGTACACTTGCGAAGTTCCGCCACGATGGGGTTTACGAGGGAAATCATGATTCGGATGTGCTGCACGGACAAACGTGTTCGTCGGCCGGCTGGAAATTCCTGGATGGCTTGTTTAATATCGTTGATGCTTTTGAGACATCGAGCAAAAAATCCACGAAAACCCGGCATCAGTGACGAGTGAACTTTCGATTCTTGGTACAGTCACGAAGTTCCATCGCTAAGGGGGTATAGGGGAGCGCGGGGCAACATGGCACAGCGGGACGAAACGGGATAATGAGACAAAATGCAAGTTTTCAATAACTTTTGGATGGTGGGAATGGTGGTACGTGGGGCAAAACGGGGTTGAAAATTCGGGTGTTTCGTCGAGACAAAATGAGGCATCCAAAAATTATTGGAAAATTGAGTTTTCCCCTGACTGTCCCGTTTTGCCCCACTGTCCCATTTTGCCCCGCTCTCCCCTACGAGTGAACTCTCCATTCTTGGTACACTTCCGAAGTTCCGCCACGATGGGGGTTACGAGGGAAATCACGATTCGGATGTGCCGCACCGACAAGCGTGTCCGTTGGCCGGCGTTCTGTCTCCGGCCTCGCGGGACCGCGGAAACCGAACTCTGGAGAGTGTCGGTACGAGTGACCTTCGGACGAGCGCCGAAGCCATATCCCCAAGGTAAGGTTTCGATGGCAAATGTCAGCCTTACCTGGGCTCGGGCTTTCCGTCGGCAGCCTTCGCCTTCCTCCCGACACTCTCTGTCCATACAACTGGACGCACGGATGTATCGAATGCGACACTTGCATCGATTGTGTTCCGCACACAAGTGTCGAGAGGTCCGCGGATCACGTTACACAAGAACAAACAGCTTCGCGGGGCGCAACGGAAGTCGGACCAATAGCACTTATGTCAGGTATTACCGAAGACGGGAACATTCGTACCGGCTTTATTTATTTTTTCCAGTTATTTTCTTTTTTTATTTGTTCTGTTTCGCACGACCTTGAATCGCTTACTTGCTTGAAATTCCGGAAAAGAATTCCGTAAATTCCGAAAATGAAAAGAAATTCCGGTAACTTTGTTTATTTTTTTCTATATAGTTTCTTATTTTATTTCGTCCATTCTCTCCGCACGACCTTGAGTGGTTTACTCGTTTGTGGGTGAAAAGAAATTTCGGTCACTCGAGAATTACCGAAGACGGAAATATTCGTACCGGCTTTATTTATTTTTTCTAGTTATTTTCTTGTTTTATTTGTTCCGTTCGATTCGCACGACCTCGAATCGCTTACTCGCTTGTGGGTGAACAAAAATTCCGGTCACTTTGTTTATTTTTTCTATTTAGTTTCTTATTTTATTTCGTCCATTCTTTCCGCACGACCTTGAGACGTTTACTCGTTTATGCGAAAAAATAATAATTTTCGGTGACTCGAGTACGACGATTCTCAACTATTCAGTATTTTTTAAAATTTACATCGGATAATTAGCGGGACGAATGGGGGTCGTTAAATGATAGGGGAGGAAAGGATGAAAACAGGTGACTGTAAAAAGAATCTGCCAAAAATGACTGTATTATTTGCTTCCGAGGGTCAATCAGAGCGTGAATAAAGCGGCAACAATAAGCCCGGAGCTTTCGATATTTCCATTAAAAAAGAACACTAAAAATATCGTGTTTAGGATTTATTATGAATCACTATATATGGAACATTAATATATCATTCAGTAGAGATGAAACACTCAGAAACACCAAAGTTTGCTGGTGTTAATTAAAATGTCCGCTGGACTTCGCGAAAAGCCAGTCGCGGTTTCGTTATTTCAACGGCGGTGTCGCCGGTCACCGCTATCAATGACCTTCGCAAACATCTACAGGCATGTACGGTCGATTAGCCCGCGTGTACACAATTGTCCAACTAAAAAAAACCTCACGAAAAAAAACCAAAAAAAAACAGGTTTAGAATTTATTCCGAATCACTACATACACAGTAAATTGGGCAAGAAAGTTTCTTGTCCACAAACGTCCGCAGTTTTTTTATGTTAATTTTATCAAAAAATCTTGTCTATCTCACAAAAAATGTCCGTTAATTTTACAAATATTTTTTTGTAAAATTAACACAACGAAATAATTGTGGACATGACAATAGTTATTTGTATGGCAAGTGCGTAGGAAGGGAGTCCTTGACGAGTGCGGCATTCACACGAGTCCGAACTCCCTTTTCTACTTCCATGCCATTCACATAATTTTTCCTGAAAATTTCACGAAAATGACCCTTTTCGTTCCCGTGAAGTGTGCGTAGAAAGACACTTTTCCGCACTAGTGCTGGAAAGAAGACCATTTTGGGTTTGTAAGCATGCGCAGTACTTTTCCCGCACGCGATGTGACAAAGTGCCTTTCTGCGCACACTTCACAAGAACGGAAAGCGGGATTTTATGTGCATGCGTTAGGCAAAAAAGTTTATTAAAGTACAGAGTTGTGACGTGGTACGTCACAATACATAAATACATAAATACATAAATAAGTACATAAATACATAAATACATAAATACGTAAATACATAAATACATAAATACATAAATACATAAATACATAAATACATAAATACATAAATACATAAATACATAAATACATAAATACATAAATACATAAATACATAAATACATAAATACATAAATACATAAATACATAAATACATAAATACATAAATACATAAATACATAAATACATAAATACATAAATACATAAATACATGAAGAAATACCAAAGCTTGCTGGTGGTTATTAAAATGTCCGCTGGACTTTGTGGAAAGCCAGTCGCGGTTTCGTTGTTCCGACGGTGGTTTCGCCGGCTACCGGTATCGGTGACCTTGGCAAACAGCTACAGGCATGTACGGTCAGTTAGCCCGCGTGTGCACAATTGTTAACGCGAGTCTCGTGCAGTTAGGTACCGCTGAGTTATATGTGGCCGTTAACTCCGTACCGAACCTACACGAGAGACAATCGAGTGGACAGTGGTCGAGTCCGTGCGGCCGGAAGTTGGGAAGTCGCCTCTTCCTCCTGACACAACACTGTTCCATTGGCGTTCCCGTTCTCCGAGTAACTTCCACGGCTGCTTGTTTCTGGCACGACCGATTCTCCATTAGGACGAAAGACGAGAGTCAACCGAATAGCCAATGAACGAACGGAATAATGCGGCATGGTTTGTTATCTGTCGTGATACGATGGAGTCACGAGATTCCGCGTAGAATTGGACAATGTGAGAGATTTATCGCATTAGAAACGTCGCTGAGACATATCGTTGCGGGAAATGAGACTGCAGAGCGAAAGTAGCGAAGGGGTCGACGGAGTGACTGGAGCGTGTCTCTCGTTCGTTTCTAACTCGATTTAGCTGCTCTAATGGTAAAGTAGGACGGAGGCGAATTTCTCTTGATTCTCCTGTTGATACTGCACGGAGCAATCGTGCAAGCTCGTCCGTCTTTCCGTGCAGGCAGAGGGGGATTTTTTTTATAAACAAATTTCAGGATATATGAATGGTGGAAGGTGGAGACAACTTGAGAGAATGGCAAACGAAGATGTAAACTAGGGGGAGATTTGTGAAACGTTTGCTTGAACTTAAGATCGAACTTTGAGTTCAAAGTTTAGACCGAGCTTTATTGAGTCCTTAAGGAAAGACTAAACGCGTGTGAGTGCGAGAATGACGGAGTTCAAATTTTGAATCCTTTTTTCTCCGGAACGATTTTGATTTTCTATAAAATGTTACGTCCGGGTAACATAAATGAATTGCCCTATTTTTTTAACTTAGCAATGGCTAATTAGTCTGGGAAACGGGCTTGCGGAGTTTGACCGAACTATTGAGAAATGAGTCTACGGTTAAAATTAGTTTGGTTATTTACTAAGATTTCTACTACATTGTTCGAGTCTTTTCTCGTAGACTATCGTCTACTATCGTAGATTCGGCGAGAATCGTTTTCAGGAATCCTCGCTGGATGTAAGAATTTAATTACAAATTCGATTTTCTGCAAGCGATATTGTACTTGATTCATATTGTGACCAAAAAGGCTCTGAATGAACTCCTCGGTGCAGGAGCCGTGTTTATGGTTTCTGGAGTAGCCGCTATACTCGGCGGTTATTTTCCGAAGATAAGTCTTGCGTCCACCTGACCGACGTTTTCCCACTGTAAGAGTGATTGTGACTTTAGAAAAATGAATTTAATCGTCCAGACTACATGAAGTCCAGGATTTAGAGGAAATAGTAAGCTCGCGGTGGTCTGCGCAACAAACTATATTTTTAGGAGGAATAAGAGTTCGCGGTGGTCTGCGCAACAAACTATATTTTTAGGAGGAATAAGAGTTCGCGGTGGTCTGCGCAACAAACTATATTTTTAGGAGGAATAAGAGTTCGCGGTGGTCTGCGCAACAAACTATATTTTTAGGAGGAATAAGAGTTCGCGGTGGTCTGCGCAACAAACTATATTTTTAGGAGGAATAAGAGTTCGCGGTGGTCTGCGCAACAAACTATATTTTTAGGAGGAATAAGAGTTCGCGGTGGTCCGCGCAACAGACTATATTTTTAGGAGGAATAAGAGTTCGCGGTGGTCCGCGCAGCTCGATGGATTTATTGAAGGGTGAGTGAGTTCGCGGCGGTCCGCGCAACTCACTGAGTTTGGAGGATTGGTGTTCAGTTCGCGGTGGACCGCGCAACTCTGAGTTCGAGGGATATGATGAGGAGCTCGCGGTGATCCGCGCAGCTCAAAGAAGATTTCGTAGATTTCGTTGAACTTACTTTTACTTGAATTCTTGAGTAGAGTTTTACTGTACAATTCTAAGCCCGACCCAGAGAGGTTGGAGATGTTACAAGAACTGATTTTTAAGCATAAATTTCCCCCTTATATACTAGTGTGCACTCTATCTACTTCTATGCGTAGGTGTAGGAGAGGGCAAGTTTTCGCTTAGTTCATTGGCCCTGAAATTTCGCGTCTCTTTTTTCCTACATTTCCGGAAGGATAGGAAGGACCGCTCTTCTCTCTTACTTGTTTTTGGGCCCGAGCATTCCCCTTCCCTTATTCATACCCTAAGGCTCCATGGTTGTGCCCTGTGTTTGTATGAAGAAAGCTGCTCGCATCTAAGTGCTACGTGGTGGCGTTACGGGGATGTAACAAAAATGAAAATCGTTTCGGAGAAAAATTGATTTAAAATATTTTGAAGTTATGTTGATCTTTAGCCCCACCTTCAGATCTATCTTAAGGCGAAGTGAAATATCGCGGTCGGTAATTAAAACTGTAATAAAATCTTCTCAAGGGTGCAAATTTTTTTGAGGAAAAAGCAAATTCGAGCCGGATGCACACGGTAATTTCGCATCCGGCCCGAATTCATTTTTTTCTCAAAAAAATTAACACCATTGAATAAAGTTAATTTGAAAATTGCAACTATCTCTCTCACAGTCATGGCCTCGTCACGTGACTTTCACTTCCCCTTAAGTTCGGACTTCGATGTGAACTCAAATGTGATTGTATTTCGAGTTCAATCTTAAGTATGAACATTTCTGCTTTTGGAACCTCAGTTCGAACTTGATTTCGTACTCAAGTTCGAACTTAAGATCAAACTTTATCACGAAATCAAAGACGAACTGAGGTTCGATCTTAAGCAGGCAATGAAGTTCGGGACAAACTTCGATGTTAAGTTTAAATGAACGTTTTAAAATTCGACCCTAAATTCAAACGTAAAATAAAAACAATTCTTTCCCACCGAAAAACGAACGCCAGTACAAAAAAGCGAATCAGGGGCCGAAAAACTTCGTGCAGTGGCCTGTTGACTATTTAAATGTATACAGTAGAACCTCCATTATTCGAACACCCATAATCCGAACCCTCTGTTATCCGAATCGTCGCTGGGTAGGATAAAGTTTCTACTATCCGAACTAATGCGCGAAATTCTAATATTATTACATTGTCGCGCGCTACGAACAAGAAGCCAATTCAAGAACGCTCGAGCTCGCATAGGACTTACCAAAGCACTACCGTACATGCACGTCAGTCGTATGCGCAGTATTTATTAGTTTCTCAGCCGAGGAAATACTCACGTATTCAATATTTATTTATTAGACTCGGTGGGAAAATGGCGATTTTGCGCACGATTTTGAAAACCGCCATTTCCACACCTCGTGAAATAAAATTTTGTCCGATACTCGTGAGAAAAACGTTTTCCGAACTCGTGTGATTGCAACATTCTACTTCGGCTCGTGCCGCAAACTCACACCTGTCAGAAAAAGTTTTTGCGCACTCGTATCAAAATGTACTATTTTGTAACACGTGCGCGAAAAGTCCCGCTTTTCGTGCTTGTAAAGTGTGGCGAAAGTGGCGCTTTCTAGCAGAGAAATTGGTGTAGATACTATTTTACACGCTAGTTACTTTTCGGCACACTTTTTTCGCACTGTGTTACTTTTGCGCACACTTATCTGGCACTCGCGCTATTTTTCCGCACGCACTTCACAGGCACGAAAAGCGGGAATTTTCGTGCACTTGTCACAAAAAGTAGTATGCGATACTTGTACGAAAAAGCGGTCTCCCGACGGCGGTTGGTAAGTAGGCAGCACTCGCTTCCTCTCGAGCTACGAACGTCACTCGGCTTCGTAGTATCGTAAAGTACTATTTCGTTATTCTACTAGGCTCGTAGTTTAGTGGGTTATGAGTTCAACGTCCAGTCCTTTCACCTTTATGCGAACGCATAATGTATTTTCGGTGGAAAAAAAAATTAGAAACCCTTTCGAAACGAGATAAAGGAAGACCACCACATTGTTAGCGAGTTCATCTGATGCTAGCGAATCAAAGATCTCTGACACTTAAAAAAATTTGGCTGCGAAAAAACGTACAACTCTCTCGCGCCAAACGACAATTGTGGATTTCATGATGAAGAAGGTCTGAAGTTACCGTTGAATATCAAAAATGCATATATCACGATAATCCTCACATACATATCATCATAATTATTAAAAATACATGGGTACTGTACATTTTTCGATACGTATTGTGCAATATCGATTAACACAGCTTTAATGTTCTGCTATCCAAATTTTCGTTAATTGGAACGATCTCCGGTCCCAATTGGTTCGGATAATCGAGGTTATACTGTAGTGCAAATTATTTGAATTTTAAGATTTTGAATTAGAAGATTATTTTCTAAGTGCATCAATTTCCGTACCATGCAAAATATTGTGAATAAATAAAATTAATAGTACTGGAAAATGCGATCGGAAAGTTGGGTAGTTTTAATCGAGTCGTGGTGAAACAGAAGGCGCGAAGATTACGGGATGATAAGAAATCGACCTGCATACTTCCCTATCGATGTTTTCGAGATTGATCGTGCTAAAGCTTTTGAATTTTATTCCAGGACGAGCCGTGCATAAGGGAGCGCGACGGCACCGAGGGTGTCTGCGAGTCGAGGCCCTGCCAGGAGGCCTCCAAGAGGATGCTCGCCTCAATGAATACCGGGGTCGATCCTTGCCACGACTTCTATCAGTTTGCCTGCGGCAATTTCCGCGATCGCGAACCCTACCAGCCGAGCTCCAGCTTTTTCATGCTCCAAACTCAGGTTGATCGCGAGATTGAGAGTGAGTACACACCCCTGTTTATACACAATTTATATACGATGTTTATGATTTGCGTTCAATTTTCGACCAATTTTTTTTTTCCATTCCACGAGTAATTTCCACGAGTAATTTTTTTTCCAAAAATTTTTCACCAGCATTCAGCGACGAATTGGCGTGGTCATGTAATATAGTTTCATATTTTTCTGTCCTGCATGCTCATTTTTCCCAGCGCGCCCATTTTTCCCCAACGTCCCATTTTGCCCCAACGTCCCATTTTGCCTCATCGTCCCATTTTGCTCCAATGTCCCATTTTGCCCCAATGTCCCATTTTGCGCCAACGTCCCATTTTGCCCCAACGTCCCATTTAGCCCCATCGTCCCATTTTGCCCCCGTTCCGCACGATACTTCCGCCAGCTCGTGTGCCCAAGTCCAACGATCGATCAACTTCTCTCTACTCTCTCAGTTTGTCAACAGTTTGTCTCGCCCTCGACGCATTAATTTTCAGCCTGGTGAACTATATACAGTTAACAGAGGCTCGAGGGGATGAGAAAGAGCCGGTCGCACCCCCGTACCGGAAAGGTCTGGGGGTGCAGCCATCAATCCATCCTTCTTCGCTGGATATCCAGGAAATCGATGGTTTCTCGAGAACCGGAGATGACTTTATAACTATAAAAGTAATCGTCAGCCCACTCCGTGCTCGTGAAAGTATCGGAAAACCTTAGGCTACACTGTTATTCAGACTTTTGGATACAATTTTGCCTCGAAGCGGAGTCGAACAAAATTAGACTTGGGAAGTTTTGATGAAAAGCCGTCAAACATTTTGGTCCACGAAACACTTTGTAGATTTTGCAGAAACTACCTGATTTTTCGTTCGACAGTTTTTATGCGCGAAACTTTGGTGGTAATGAAAACAATTATTTCTCGTGGCTGAAGAAAAGAACTTGGGGAAATTTGATTGCAAAGCGATCCAACATTTTGGTCCAAGTAACACTTTGTAGATTTTGCAGAAACTACTTGATTTTTCGTTCGATAGTTTTTATGCGCGAAACTTGGGTGGTAATGAAAACAACAAGTGTTTCTCGTTGTTGTTGTCGCATGTGTTCCTTGTCAGCACCGATAAGAGCAGCTTGTGGGAATCGTGTGTATGATAGATGATGTACGCTTTGGAACGGTTTCCGACACGAGTCTTATCAAAACCACAGTGTCTACACGTATCCCGTCATGCGGTGGAGCCACACTCTGGGATGCACCGGTCTCCTGCGGTAACGAAGGTACGAGGCCGTGACACTGCAATACCGAAGCTCCGAAGACGGCCGACGTAAAAATGAAAAAATGTATTACTCCATTTTTCAAAATGGTAAAACTTTAATTTTCATATAAAACTCTGTGGGATGGGGGAAGATTGATTATCCGGAAATGAATTCGTGATGCGAACTTTGCGACTTCGAAACTCCGCAGCAGAAGTTTTTTTTCCACAACTTCGTATGTGCGGAAGAGGGCACGAGGTAGCAAGAAAATGACGACGAATGATTCTGAGACGCATCGGTCCTCTGTTGTAACGAATACCGAAGCTCCGTATTGTTGTTACATTTACATATGGATTATTACATTTTTTTTTTGAAAGATGAAACTTAAATTTTTATATCAAGCACTGTGTGAAGTGGAGGACGATTGAACAACAATTCTGTGACTTGGGAATTCGGAAGCGGAAGTTCTTGCTCACATATTCGTGTGTCTGGAAGCGAACACGAGGTATGCAAGACATGACAAAGATTAAGATGGAAGCGGCAGTGCAAACAACAAGAGTGCGGCGAGGAGTGCCGCAAGAAAGAATGTGAGGATGCGGCAAAAAATAATAAACGACGTAAGAAAAGCAGAGAAGAGCGACAAGATTCCACCGCGGGCCAAACACTGCACTGTAAAAAAAAGGTTATTTGAAAATCAATGAACAGTATTGGAATTAAAAAAAAATATAAACTGTGTTTCCGAAATTTCAAACACATGTGCGTTGTAATTTTCCGGTAAAATTTATATTTTTAATGGAAATTGTTTTAAATTTCAGCCAAAAGATTTGTAATTTTTATATCAGGTATTATAATTCTCAATCAGAACTGGGCAACAGCTATAAGTACCTACCACCCGTACTGAAGGGGAGCGAGAAAAGAAGTGAGGTCCATGCATCGCCTGTTAGAGCTCGCTAGCTCTGTCAGGCGAAGTATGGGCCTCACTTCTTTTCTCGCTCCCTTTCAGTACAGGTGGTAGGTACTTATAGATTTTGCCCAGCTCTGTTCTCAATCAATCCTCATTAATGTAACTAATGTAAGCAAATTTCAAGTTTCAGTACGTTCAACTTACAATTTATTTTTGCAGTACAGCGTTGAGCGATGCGACTGAGTGGAAGAATTACGGCCGATGCAGAAACAAAAAAATGCATTATTCAATTTTTCCGGAATAACAAAACTTAAATTGTTACATGGAACTCTGTGGAACTGAGGAAGATTGATTAACCGGAAATGAATTCTGTGACTCGGAAAGACCGCAGCGAAGGTTTCTTTGCCACAGGAACTTGTGTGTCCGGAAGAGGACGAGAGGTGGCAAGAAAATGACGAAGATTGAGACGGAAGCGGCAGTGCGAACGACGGGAGTGAAGAATCCGGCGAGGAGAGAGCCGTCAGAAAGAACGCGACGATGCGGCGTAAGAAAAGCGGAGCAGAGGAGCGGGAAGATTCCACCGCGGGCCAAACACCGGTGTTGCGCGAGGGGAGCAAGTTGAAGAATGACGGCGTCTGAAGATCGTCCCGTCGCCGAAACTGTGTCGCAGAGTTTCTCGCTTTTTGGGGGGTGATCTGGATCCTGCTCGGTTACTGGCACGAGGTCGGAAGCTACCGTCGTGCACCCTCCCACGAGGGGGTAGAATGACGGAAGAGAATGGCGACGGCCGCACAGAAGGAACCAGCCCAGAAAGTTGGCGCCAGTTAGAACTTTTTTTTTTCTACCGTCTGGCGAAGTTTACGGACGGGGATGGCAGAGAGAATCCTTGGGAAATGGACTTCCCTCTCGCGAGGGTGGGCCGCGAATTCGATCTGTAGGATGCCATACCGGAAGTACGTTCACCCTTCGCTGCGCCACGACAAACGTGAAGATAACGCGGACAACTTTACTGCCCAGGAAGAAATAAACATTTTTATTGAAAACAAATTTTCTTTTTTCGTTACGTGTTTATTACCGGATGTACGCTCACCCTTCGTCGCGCTATCACAAACTTGGAGCTAAGGCGGACAACTTTACTGCTCAGAAAGAAATAAACATTGTTATTGGAAAAAATTCTGCAATATTACTTGGCTAAGTCGATTTTACAGAATTATTTTCAATTTTTTTCAATAAAAATTTTATCCAGCGTTACTTTCTTGCTTGAAGGTAACGCGGGTAACTTTTTTGCCCAGAAAGAAATAAGTATTTATTGAACATTTCTTTGAAAACAATTCCATAAAATTACTTAGCAAAGGCTACTTAACGGAATGATTTTCAATTTTGTTCAATAAGTGTTTATTTCCATTCACCCTTCTTTTTGCCACCATAAGCTTGAATTTAATGTGGAAAACGTTTTTCACCAGAAAGAAGTAAACTGTTTTGTTGAAAAAAAAAAATTGAAAATAATTGTGGAAAATTACTTGGCAAAGGCGCTTTTTGTGATTGCCTCGTCGAGGAGAAAAAGCTTGGGCTGACGGTGCCCACGTAGTGATATAGACGTCGAGTTGGAAACCCGACGTTTACGAAAGTGCAGCTTAATCGACGTACACGCCGTGGCTCCTGGTCATTAGCGATGGAGAGCCGGAGGGAGGAAAGAAATCGTGTGGAAAGCGTCAAGGCAATGGGGACAGGCAGCGGAAGCCTTAGTCTCAACTAGAGACGACAGCGCGAGCTCCGGGTTTACGTAAGAAAAAAAAGGAAGAAGAATTACACGAACGAGCCAAGCTTTGATCGCAAACTTGATTAATCCTCGACGGTCGATCATTCGATGGGTCAAGTTTCTCTGATCGACCTTTCACGTGGCCAGTTCGCATCAGCGTTTCTTTATTTGTTAATTATTTAAAACAAAATATTTTCCTGTACTGTTTCAAAAAAATTATTGCCTTTTGTAATTTAAAAAATTATTTTATGACAAAACGTACCACGTTCGAGGAATAAAGAATAGGCGATAGCCGAAGGCTGAAAGTTTTTGATTTTACAAGATACGACAGGATATTCCGTACTTTCGCAACTTTAGTCAGCGCGAAGGGAGCGGGCGAGCCACAGAACAAAGTTTCGGCGAAACTTTGCCCGCGGTAGAGCCAAAGATCTCTCTCGTTCGCTTTCGTGAGTAGTAAAACGTTAACTGGATGCGGACGAGCTACGACCTTCGCGATAACTGCCAGCATTTATTTTACCTTGTTTATAACCCAACTATGGACCGCGAGAAAATGTTTCACGAGAAGCGTAACAATAATGGCTCAAGGTCGGGACGCCGTGTTCGTTATTTTTATCGTTGTCAGCGCTGGGCAAAGTACCAAAAATATTTCAATTACAAAGCACAAAGTATCACAAGTATTTAAAGTATGAAGTACTTTTTGTACTCGAAGTGTCAAATACTTTTTGTAACTGCAGTATCGAATACTTTTTGTACTTGAAGTATTTCTCAAGTATTTCTTTCAAGTACTTTTTCGCAATTAGATTCCTAACGTTAAGCGCTATTCAGGCTTAAAAAAATGCAAAGTAATTTGCACATGGCTTCCTCATTGTAAACAATCGCTAACTGAAATTTTCGTAAATCGGCGTTTTGAGGCCGTTTTAGATCTACGCGTTATCTACTTTTTTGATGTAAAAAAATCCATTAAAAAATTCTAAAAAGTCATCATTATTATCATCCTTGGATGCAAGTATATTGAGTGCCATTCCGTTGAGATGATGGAACGGGGACGGGAATGATCGGTCGGACGAGTCCACGCGTATATTAGTAAATGTTTTTTTTCCTACCTTCAACTTCCTCTCATGAATAAGAAACTTTGCCGTCCACCACGGTCAAGGCGCACATATATTTTACGATTTTCACCGAAACATTTATTCCCAAGTGGCGCGTGCATCGCGAGAGAAGTACGAAAGTACTCGGCTGGCGTTCTTCACGATTTCTCATTCCGTTTCATGCTCCGACTCTGTACGCTGTTTCCAGGTGTACCGGAGCTTTTCTTATGCCGCTTGAAAAATATGTATTTTTTCTCTCTCCCTCTCTCTCATCTCCACTTTATCTCGACTCGTTCTCCTTTTTTTTTATTTGCCTTTCTTTCGCTTCTCGCTTACTTCTCTGCAAGCGTCGAGTCACGCCGGAACCGAAAACCGCGAGAATACAGCGAAAGCTCACTTCTCCTCTGGATCGTTTCTTTTAGTTTCGCTGTTTCTCTTCTTTTCGTTTTTGTTTGCTTTCTTGCTTCGTTTGTTTTTCACACACTTGCCTCTACTGCTTCAGCCACATTCAACAGACTACTCGCATGCACGAGGATAAAAGGAGTTGAAAAAAAAAGTACGGCGCTGCGAGAAACGTGAAAAAAATGAGGAAAAGCTAAACGAGAAGAGATGCGCCCCTCGGCTATGCTCACAACTTTTTGATATAACAATGACAACAACAACAACAACAACAACAACAACAACAATAATAATAATAATAATAATAATAATAATAATAATAATAATAATAATAATAATAGCAACAAAAACAAGAATGTGTGCACGAGGTTATTTATTTGTGCAGAGTATTGTCAGGATATCCTTCTGTTAAATTTAGCTTTCACATCTATAACGTCGCGTAGGCCGAGCGATTTCTATTGTGAGAATAGTTATACGGAACGTGAACTCTCTTTAACGCTTATGGTCTGCAAGCACTGAGCCGATGCGCGGCTCCAGGCAGGCGAGCCTGAAGCTCGTGCCAGCGAACTTCAATAAAGATAGTTATTATTCACCGTCGACCTGATGCTCCAGTTGTTCGCACTTCGACTAATTGCTTTGTGTGTAATAATAACTCGTCCAACCCATATGCATATAGTATGGGCGTATAAATACACGTGTATATATACACAATCGCGTTTAATTTAAAACTATGATGTAACGACGGAGAATTGACGGTGACGATTTTTTTCTATTTACGCGCACTTTTTCACATCTGGCCTTTTTTTTAGATGGTTTAGATGTTTGAGTTACTCGTTATTGTGATTTTTTTACGAGATAAAAATCGTCTGGAAACAGAGTTGAAATGCGTATGACAATCCGACAATCGAGTCACTGGTCGGGTAGTTGATTTTTCCACGTGAAAATCATTTCTACCTTTAAATCGAGTTAGCCCAGATAGGTACGGATTTTTAAACGATTCGTTAAATGGAGCCCAATGATTCATTTCTATCTTGGACCCTTTGGGTGTTTACGGGTTAATAAATCGCTGTGTATGAATGCATGTATATACATTTGATATTTTATTTCAAAGCAATGATGTAACGACAGAGAACTGTCGGTGACGATTTAAAAAATTTTAAACGAGACACGTACTTTTTCACATTAGTCTTTTTTCCCCAACAATTGCTTGGGACGGTTAGACGTTGATTGACTTACTCGTTATTGTGTTGACTGAGTTACTCGGTATTGTGGTTTTTTTTACGAGATAAACATCGTACGGGAAAAAAGTTCAAATGCGTATGGACAATCTGATAATCGAGTCACTGTCGGGTAGTTGATTTTTCCACTTGAAAATCATTTCTACCTGCAAATCGAGTTATCCCAGATAGGTACAAATTTCCAAACGACTCGTTGAATGGAGCCTGATGATTTATTTCTATCTTAGTCCCTTTGGGTCTTTTTGCTTTTATACATCTCTATGCACTAATGCACACACACACACACACACACACATATATATATATATATATATATATATATATATATATATATATATATATATATATATATATATGTTTGGACGCCCGTTGGACTATGACATTTGTCACATCGTTACAACAGAACGTCGAGAGTCTCGATTTATCGTGCTCGAGTTTGCCTTATGACACGTGTATGGCTCCGTTGAGAATCGATAACGGGCGAAAGCTCGGGAGAGAGAGACATGGAGCGAGGGAGAAGGGGGAGGGAAGGGGGACTTGAAGCGCGTCCTTAATCCACGTCGAAGTTTACTCGCTTCGAGTTTGCCCGACTAGTTAACGCAGACCTCTACTGTACCTACGTAATACTGTACTAGTAGCGGGTCGACGTGCGCTTACAGCGATGTAAGCGTCTCTCGATCCCCATGAGGAGGTGGTGCATACGGGGTGCACGGTACATAGAGATACGTTCTACCACGTAAAACATGCATGGATTCAAGCTCTCGTCCCTAGCGTTGTTATAAGTACCAATCACACGTTGGGAAAAGTATTTCCACTAGAGCTTTAGGCGAACTGTCTTTGATACATTTAAATGACGATTATCGATTATTTTTTTACGATTAATGATCAAAACGTTCGGAACGCGTTGTCTTACAGTGGCAAATTAAAACTTTAGGCGAATTATTTTTTCACCGTTTAAATTACGATTGTCGATTATTTTCTTACGATCGAAGATCAAAATGTTTGGAACGCATTATAGCGTTATAGGGGAAAATGTTATCTTTCGCTATGACTAATTTTACCTCGTGGAACGTTTTGAAATTTAAATACGTGTCCGTTCTTAGATCGATTACGTTTCCATTTAAACTTTAGGCGAATTATTTTGCCACCGTGTAAATGACGATTATAGAATATTCTTTCACGGTGGAAGATCGAAATATGTGGAACGTATTATAGTGTTATAATAGCAAATTTAATCTTTAGCAAGATTTCTTCGCTATAACTGATTTTATCTCGTGGAACATTTTGAAATTTAAATACTATCTAAGTGCGTACTTAGATCGTGTTTAAAATAGTACTTTGCGATACAAGTGCGGTAAAGCGAACTTTACACGCACGCTGTGAAGTGAGTGCGGCGACTGCGACTTACTTCACAGTCCGCGCATGATGTTCGCTAACCGCACTAGTAACGCATAATACTTTGTGTAACGAATGCAGAAGAAGTGCTTCTCCGTGCCCGCTGATTGTAGCGCCACGAGCAGCGTGCAATAAATTCCAGAAATCACACGCGAAAGTAAATCGCAGGTAAAGGACTTGATTGTGGCGCTATGAACAGCGTGCAATAAATTCCATAAATCACACTCAAAAGTAAATCGCACGCGAAAGAGCCGATCTGCGCATGGGCCGGGAATTTGCAACACTCATGGCTGTAAAGCGCCACTTACGCCACTCTCGGCAGTCACGGAAAGTAGCGTTTTTCAGGCATGAGTTACA
This sequence comes from Stenichneumon culpator, assembly GCA_964017025.1. Lineage (NCBI taxonomy): Eukaryota > Metazoa > Arthropoda > Insecta > Hymenoptera > Ichneumonidae > Stenichneumon > Stenichneumon culpator. The sequence goes on along the minus strand of OZ024776.1, from coordinate 9,850,250 downwards.
TCAAAATTATTTCCATTGGTATGCCAATTTAAAGCCGAAATACTGAAGGACATTGAGGAATCGGATTACAGACTTTGGTATCGATTGTGCACAGTACATAGAGGTACGTTCTACCGTGTAAAACATGCATAGATTCAGGCTTTTGTTCCTAGCGTCGTTACAAGCACGAAGCACACGGCGATAAAAGTATTTCCATTTAAACTTTACGCGAATTGTTTTGTCACAGTTTGAACTACGACGATCGATTATTTTTCACGATTGGAGGCCGAGACATGTATAGATAGACGCTTCTGTCCCTAGCGTCGTTACAAACACGAAACGACGTTGAGGAAAGTATTTCGATTTAAACTTTACGCGAATTATTTTGTCACCGTTTAAATGGACGATTATCGATTAGTTTTTTAACTATCGAAGATAGAACTGTTCGGAACGCGTTATAGTATTACAGTAGCAAATTTAATCTTTCGCAGAATCGCTTCGCTATGACTAATTTCATCTCGTGCAAAATTTGGAAATTTAAATATTTGTCCGTCTTTAGGGTCGAATTTTAAGACGTTGGTTTCAACTTAAGGTCGCTCTTGAGATCGAACTTAAGGCGGTCCTCTAGTTTCTCGGCTGTTTATTTACGGCGTTTTCAATAATTTTTTACGGGCAAAGCATCGAAATAATCAATCTCATTGTCTTTGCATAATCTTTATTAACATTTAAATAAGCTTTACAAATTTTTTGAAGTCAAAATATATAATAGAATGAAAGTTATAGTGGCCGACAGGAAGACATCAAGTAAAAGAGGTGCTTGACGGTGACCAAGATTGCGGCTGTTCTGCTTATCTGAAATCAAAAAACCAAACGGCATTTTAATCTTCATATTTAAGACTAGCGATTGAACTAGCGTGAATTCTAAATTACAAAAATTGACTTTTTTATACACTTTTGAAAATTACATTCTATTTTTTACTCATTTTTTCTTAAGTTTTTTGCTCGTACAAAAAAACTATCGAAGCAAACATGATAATCCTAGTTCAATCGCTGGCTTATAACATATTAAAGATGCTGTATAAATTTGAACAAGATCGGTGCAGTAGTTTCTGAAATATCGTGGTCACCGTTTCGAACAATGGTGTTTCGAGAAAAACGCGTTTGAAAGTTCGCGCATGTGATTTATACTAAAAATTTCATCTCACCGTCAATCTGCTATGCTTGGACCATACAATAGGCCTTCCTCTTCTTCTTGGAAGTCACGCAGAGCTGCTCCGTCTTCCCTTTTCGCGATTAGGGCCTGTTTTAGGGGCGAGAAACTAGAGGACCGCCTTAAGATCGAAGATTAGGCCGAACTTCATTGCGTACTTAATACCTATCTTAAGTTCGAACTTAAGTCTGAATTTTAATTTGATCGTAAGTTCGAATTCAAGTTAAAATTTAAGTTCAAACTTAAAATAAAACTCAAGATCAAACTTAAGATGAAATCAGGTTCGAACTAAGGTTCGATCTTAAGATCTAAATTAAAATAGATCTTAAGTACGCAATGAAGTTCGCGCCAAACTTTGATATTAAGTTCGATATAAAGTTCGAACCAATGTCTTAAAGTTCGACCCTTAGATCGTGTTTTTCTTTTAAATTCTCTCCATCGACACTTTAATTCAAACCATTAATTACCATTGATGTCTTTTTATTCGGTAAACTTTGCAGCCTGATTGAGTCATATTTTCTTTTTCCTCCTTTCTCGTTTTTCCTTTTTCGGTTCTAAAACCGAGGAAAAGGAAAATGCGACACAGTCAGGATGCAAAGTTTATCGAATAAAATACAATCATTCACAGCTCGAACAAGAGCTGTCGAGAGATTGACTTTCGCGAGACTTTTCGTCCTCCCTTTTATTTATTTTATTTTTTTCTACGCGTTGATAGGTATCGGATAGTGGGATGGATGAAGACGAAGAGGAAGCGGCGAGGATTATACGGAGGAACGATCTATCAGACGGTGTCAACGGAGCAACGAAAGTACAGCTTCAACCAATTTGTAGTTTGGCTTACCGGTCTCCGCCGTATCTCTCGTTTGTCGTTAAACTCGCTTCGGCACGAGAGACAGATAGTATCGATTCCTAATTTATAGTCGGGGTTTACTCATCGCGGCTGCCATTAGCCCAGTTTGCTTCGTACTTTGCTGCGCGTCGCTCCGGCGAATTTTCGTTCTCCCCATCGGCGGCGTTAAAATGTTTGATTTTACAAACTGCACCGCGGCGGGCGAGTCACAACCAGCGATGCATCGTTGATCGCAGTTGAAACGTCTGTTAAGTGCCGGCCCGTCAAAGCTCCCGTCAATCAGTCCGAACGGACGAGAGGCCTTGATTGAAACAAAATTAAACGGAACTCCCATCTCTCGCGGATGTTCCTAATGGACTTTTAAACAGATCGATCGATCGATCGCGTTTCATTGTAGTCGACGTACCTCGGTTTTGCCCGCTCAATCGCGATACGATTATTATTCCCTGTCGGAATAACCGACCGACTATTTTTCCATATTATTGACTGTTTTATTGCTTTTATTCACTTCTTTTTTTGATGATTTTTAACGCCGTTCTCGCGTCAATATGGAGATAGATTAGCAGACTTTACGGGGGTTTTTATACATAGGGAATTTTTTATTTGGGTCTTCCTTTAATCATTTTAAGGGGGTGTCTCGTTACATTTCCAGCCAAAAGTGAGATTCAGAAAATATTTCGAATAGTTCCTTATGGGGCGAAAATCTGAAAAAAATCAATCAGTCGAAAGGTGCTAAGAACATTGATTTTACAAATTAATAATTGCAGAAAGTTATTAACAAACTAGTAAAAAAATTGGTCAATTCTGTCCGACGGTTTTTCTATATTATTGACTATTTTATTGTTCTTATTAATTCTTCTTTTCCGATTTTTAATGCTGTTCCCGTGTCAATTTGGAAATAGATTTATAGACGTCACGGTGAATTTGATATAAAAAGGGTTCCTTTATTTGGCTCTGCTTTTAAAAAATATTTAATGTGGACAAATTAATTATTATTTTTTTGGTCAAATTTTCTCGAATTGTCATAATCGACACTTTGATTCGGAGTCGCCAACTTCACGGTAATATTTACGAATTTTTGGCAGTCTCGCGACTGGACTTCGCAAAACTTGTTTTGCCCTCCAATTCCGCTGGCACGGAAACGCGAACGGGGGAAATTAATGCTTCTCAACTTTACCCGGTGAAGCGTGAGCTCGAGGCGATTGTAATAACTCCGAATATACTATTAAGGAATATTAGCATTTCATTGTCGACTCGACTCTTCACTCCGACGCTCGAAATTTTTATGCGATTTTCACGATATTCTAATTGCGCGAGGAAAATCAGATTTGACGATTAAACAATTTTTTTTTTTTTTGCGAAGCAGAGAAGCGTTTTTAGCATTGAGAGAGCCGAGAGAGTCTCATCGGGCGGCCAGGAAGCGCCGCGAGACGGAGCCGAACAGTCTCGGAATCGCAGCGGAAGGACCGAAACGACGGACATCGATTCCCGATTTATAGCACCGGAGAGGTTTACTCGTCGCTGCTCCCCATTAGCCCAGTTTGCTCGAAGAGGTACAAGCGACGTTGCACAGGATACTCCCGAAATCGTCGTACTTCCAATGATATGATTTTAGGAAACGCGCATACGCCTCCCACGCCCATCGAATTCGCCCAGCTCTAAGCGCCTTACGGACAAATAAACATAGGAGAAATTCCATCTCTCGATCCCACAAACGTTCGTCAAATACCGTTGACTCTTTAGGTCCGGAATAATTTTAAAACCCGAAGAAAAATTGTTAACTATAGAAGAAATTTAATCATTGATTTCGTAAATAACATACTTTTTGTAGATGGAGTTGAAAGTAGGAACACTGTAAAATAATTCTGTATGAAATTTAACGTGCGGGTATTGCAAGTTTTTATACCTAAGCTGGTACATAAAAAAATGTGCAGTATATTAAAAACTATTTTTTACTGTAAAAGTACTTCATCTCCAATAATTAAATTTAATATTACTGTAAAAGTACATTAACTTTTCACCCCGATTGTACATTGAATTTAATGTACAAGTTTTCGTATAGAAACTTGCAGTGCGGTACATTAAATTTCTAATTTTCCTTAACAGCGAACAATTAAATCGCAGGATAGTCGGGCATGACTTGGTCACAGGATTAGTTAAAAGAAAATACTGCTATGTAAGATCGAGTAAATCAAACTCTGACCGGTTGAAGGTAACAACACTACAAAAAATTTGTATGAAATTTAATGTGCGGGCATTGCAAGTTTTGATGCATGAATTGGTACTTAAAAAAAATAATGTACAATATATTAAAAACTTTGGAAATACTTTATTTTTAATAGTTAACTTAATTTGATCAAAAAAGTACTTTATTTCCAATAATTGAATTGAATGTCATTACGGTAAAACTACATCAACTTTTCATCAAAATTGTACATTCAATTTGACTGTTCACTTTTCGTATAAAAACTTACAGTCCGGAACATTAAATTTCCAATTTTTTAAACCGTGAATAAACAGTGAACTAAATCGCAGGATAGTCAAGCATGACGTGGTCGCAGGATGAGTTAAAAACATACTGATATGTAAGGACGAGTAAAACGAAGTCTGACCGATTTCATATTCCGCTGAAATTTTTAGTGTATAAAGCACGAATTCATTTTTGGGAAGACAAACAGTTCACAGACTGCGAAGCTGGTTAGACTGTGAATTCCTCTTCCCTCTAATGTTGATAGTTGACTTCTGTCGACAGTTTACTGCGTCATCCAGCAGAGAAAACAACTCAGGCAATGCTATGAATCGATGCAAGACGCTCGGCACTTAGTGGCAACGATTGTTCCGCTGGACAATGGACCAGAATAGTTTCACGAACGGTCAGAAATAGTCTGCGAAGGATTAAACTTCGATCCGGCAAAGTGGAGCTTTTGCGTGGATTGTGCTCTGCGACCAGATTTCTTAAAAATAGAGTGAACCGCAAGAGTTAAAAAAGAAAAGAAAAAACAAGCGCAAAAGTAGAAATCCAATAAGTCGAAGTAAAATCGAAGCGAAGAATGGTAAGAACCAGTTTAGGAAGGAAAGAAACTACAATCCGGATTTGGCTTATGGGAAAGGCAGGAAGTGGAGCTCCGGATAGAGGTTTGGCGTGAAGGAAGGTTCGAATCCGCGATGTAAAGAAAAACAGACAGTTCAAGGACTCGTCTGTAACCGCGTGATCCACGAGCGGGGGCAAAATGGACCAGTACAATATTAAAAAAAAAAAATCCTAGTGAAATTTTTAGGGCTTTAGCTCGGGCCGTGACAAGTTCCAGATCAGGCCTGATAAGGGCCCGATTTAACGATGAAAGAATTCTACCAGGGAAAACTCTAGTAATAAAAAGTAAATGGCACAATATTTTTATGAAATGCATCGGAGCGTTTGATATTCCTGGTGGAATTTTTAGACCTTCAGATCGGGCCCTGATAAATGCCGGAACAGGTAAAAAAATTGTCAATTTAATGTATCGGACTCGACGTTTTAATCCAAAAACAATAACATTAAACACGTTGAATTGAATGTACAATTGTGTTGAAAAATGAATTTACATTTTAATTGAAACTAAAGTAAACTATTACAATCAAAGTAGGTACTTTTATAGTAAAATTAAAGTAAATTATTCGAAATAAAGTATTTCCAATGTTTTGATATAATGAACAATAATTTTTCATTACAATTGTACATGAACTTTAATGTATAAGTTTTTGCATAAAAACTTCCAGTTGGGTACATTAAATTTCATCCAAATTTTATTACAGTGTTCATAAAAATTGTACCAGGCTAACTCCAGTAATAAATAGTTATTCGGACAAATTAAAAAAAAGTGAGTGTTCTGGTAACGGTGAGGTTGAGAGGTAAGACCATTTTGCCCCGAACAGCAATTTTTCTCGTACCCTCGGAATAATTATTGCAAATTAAAGTTTTCATCGGCGAACAGAACCAATTCCTAGCTTCGGACTCATCCCAACGGTCTTTACTCCCCAGCGACCCCGTTTTGTCCCGATATCCCCTTCATTATTCACCTCAATCGATACATGCTCACAGAAGTATGCCATGCATGTTGCGTCGGATCGAAATAGAAAACCCACTCTTTTTATTCTTTATCCCGCTCGTAGCGTAGGGTCAAATATAACACGCTCGTCTGCGGCCGACGAAGCGCAAAGACTGCGAATTCGTTGGACTTTTATCTTCGGGCACTGACCATCATCAGCCGTACAAACTTCTATATGAAGCAATTTTTTTTTATCGCGCCCACACGGTCTCTTAGCGCAGGGTTTAAGGACGCATCACACATCCCAACCTAACCGACAAACCCAACGAAATACATTTCCAACCAAAAGTTTAATTCGATCAAAATTGCAGTACTTTGCGACATGCCAAAATTCTGAAAATAATCAGACGTATTAATGATGTCGCGACCCTTGATTTGGCATAGTAATAATGCTGAAAAATTATTTTTAAAAATTAAATGTTAAAAAAATCAGAAAACCTTTCATCTTCTAATTTTAAACCGATTGCTTAATTTTTTAGAATTCATATATTTAGAATTTTTTTCATGAGCTTTCGCTCATCAAAATCGAACGAAAATTGTAAATTTGATTTCGCAAAAGCTGTGTAAAAACATGCCCGTGGATTTATTGGCGAAAACTGACTTATTTTTCGTTAAATTCATTGTTGTACATCTTTTTCTATATAAAGTGGGAACTCTTGAATCTAGATCAACTTTAGTTCGCAAAAGTGTCGCCTTTAAAACGAGTACAAACAATTTTTGAACTTGACTCTATGACTAGACTGTACTGCACAGATACCTTAATCTTGTTATGTATGTACGTTGCATATGCTTATTTATATTTTATTGCCTCTTGTCTGCATCATTTGTATTTTGTGTTGGCTCTCAAGGGTCGATGTTCTAGAGCTTTAAGGTAAATTAATAATAATAATAATAATAATAATAATAATAATAATAATAATAATAATAATAATAATAATAATAATAATCACATTAACACGCGCGTCTGCGGCTGAAGAGGAATAAAAGGCTACGAATTTGTTGAACTTTTATCGTCGAGCATTGACAATCATTAGGCGTATATACTATATGAAGCAAGTTTTGTTTATATCGAGCGTAGACGAGCGGATAAGTGAATTTTTTTCTCGTATTCATGTTTATTCAACATGCATATGAAGGGTGTTCGCGCGATATCGTTGGGTACACAATGTATTATGCAGATTTGGTACATAGACTCGTCTGCATGGACCACAAAGAGCTCCTCCATATCGCTCGTGCATATGAATATACATATATATATATATATATATATATATATATATATATATATATATATATCTGCGTGCCTACACATATCCGAGGTAGGATGAGTAACGGCGAACGGAAACGAGAAAATTTCGTATTCCGTGCGCAGTTATGGCCATTCCCAATTCCCCGCCTCCTCCTTCCATTTTCCTCTTTCTTTCGCGAAGTTTCTCTCCCGAGTCTCGGATCTTTTCGCGAGAAAGTCGATCATTCCCCCATTAGCTGTGTCGCGCGAGGAGGCTGATAGATATGGAAACGCTGAGAGGATTCGGTGGTGTAGCTTGTAACACCTGAAGTTCCTTTTGTGCTTTGAGGTTCCTTTTCGCGCCGATCTGGATGAATGTCTGCGGTGGGCAGGAAGTCAAACGTTGCCGATCCTACCGAGCTATACCGGTGGCAAACCGGTAGCACTCTACCGATCACAATCCAATGCATCGCGAGCGGCCAGAGTCATCGAAACAGAATTGGACACACTAAAGATGTGTGAAAAAAATTTGTTATACGCTATTCGCAATTCCCCATCTAGTCGAGTAGAAATTTTCGAGCGTTACACTGGGCTTTGATAGGGGCTTGATAAGGCCTTATCAGGACTAGGGCTGTCCAGATACGCCGGCCTGGCCGGATAAAATATCTTATTCGGCTAATGGATTTTATAGTTCGGCCGGCTAAGCCGTCTTACCCGGCTAAACTATTTTATCCGGCTAATCCGTTTGAGCCGGCCAAGCTATTTTAGCCGGCCAAGTGCATAAAATCGAGCCCCTTAATGTCGCATTGTACTTTAGTACAAAAAGGCTAGCGGATTCGTGTTCATCGCGTAAAAATACGTCGAAATACGTGGCAGTTAATATTAGAAAAAATAATTAAAAATTCGTCAAAAAATGTCAAGACTGTATTAGCTTAGCCGGCTAATATAGCTTGGCCGGCTAAAGTAATTTAGCCGGCTAAGACGGCTTGGGCGGCCAAACTATAAAATCCATTTTGCCGGGTAAGATATTTTTCCTCGCCAGGCCGGCCTATGTGTACAGCCCCAATCAGGACCCTATTAGGGCCCGATGTTACGCTCGAAAATTTCTACTCGGGTGCTGCTTTCATTTTGCCCTTTCTTTTGCGGAGTTTCTCCGCCGAGTCTCGAATCCTCTCGCGAGTAAGTCGATCATTCTCCCATTAGCCATCCCGCACACGAGGCCTGATAGATATGGAAACGCTGAAAGGATTTGATGGCGTAGCTTGTAACAGCCAAAGTGCCTTGAGGTTCCTTTTGGAGCCTATGTGGATGGATGCGTGCGGTGTGCAGAGAGTCAAACGTTGCCGCTCTTGCCAAGGTGTACCAATGGCAAACGAGTACGTAATGCCATCATGCTGTACTGATCAGAGATCTATGCATCGCAGTTGTCAAAGTCATCGAAACAGAATTTATTACACCTTAAAGATTTATGACTTTTTTTATGGGCCATTCCCAATTCTCCTCCTACTCCTTTAATTTTCCCCTTTCTTTCGCGGAGTTCCTCTCCCGAGTCTTGGATCCTCTTGCGAGAAAGTCGATAAATCTCATATTAACCGTGTGGCGGATGAGGCCTAGTAGATATGACAACGCTGAGAGAATTCGGTGGTGTAGCATGTAAAACTCAGAGTGCCTTGAGGTTCTCTTTCGCGCCGATCTGGAAACCTGCGGTGTGCAGAGAGTCAAACGTTGCCGATCCTACCAAGCTATACTGATGGCAAACCAGTAGGTAATGCCATGCAAGTCTATTAATCAGAGTCCAATGTAAAAGCTAGTGACCAAAGCCATCGAAATAGAATTTTATAACTACACTGAGAGAAGGGTCTAGTAAAATAGTACTTTACGGTACTAGTATGGAAAAGCGGTCTTTCGACGAAGGTTGTAAAGTTGGTTACACGAGCCGGATCGAGACCTACAACGGCACGAGGCGAAGCCGCGTGACGTTTGTAGCTCGAGAGGAGGCGAGTGCTGCCTACTTCCCAAACGCCTTCGGGAGACCGCTTTTTCGTACAAGTATCGCATACTACTTTTTGTGACAAGTGCATAAAAATTCCCGCTTTTCGTGCCTGTAAAGTGCGTGTGGGAAAATAGCGAGAGTGCCAGATAAGTGTGCGCGAAAGTAACTAGAGTGTTAAAAAAGTGTGCGCGAAAGTAACTAGAGTGTTAAAAAAGTGTGCGCGAAAGTCGCTAGAGTGTGAAAAAAGTGTGCAAAAAAGTAATTAACGTGTAGAATAGTATCTATAGCTGTTTTCGCGCATCCTCTGCTAGAAAGCGCCACTTTCGCCACACTTTACAGGCACGAAAAGCGGGACTTTTCTTGCACGTGTTACAAAAATTACTATATCGCTTAAAAGATATTACCATCATAGCATATAGTAGTAAGGCGTTAGGGCGCCACCTATGGTAGGAAGTACTGGATTTATAAGAATTTTTCTTACGTATTATGGAAAAATTCTTGGATTTTTACCATAATATCTTTGGAGATCATATTTTTTACCATAATAATTTTACCATAATATTATTTTATTAGATTATTACCATAATATCATTGGAGATGTATGGATACAGGCGTGGGCTAAAAAATGTGAACAATTTAAGGGTAGCTCGTTTCGCCCCAGAGATTTTTTTTTTCGGACGCGTTATAAATCCTGTGAAAAATATTCGTTACAATATATAAGTAACGATTGGAAGAACGTTTTGTAAACGTTGAACAGACGAAGTGAGACTAAAGTGGCGATCATAAATCATTACTTTACCGTTCATAACTGCAATAGCGTTAAAAAGTTTTAAGGTGAAATCGTAACTTGGCGATTCTCGGGCAGTAAATATTCCGTCGTAGCGAGGGGAAAAAGATAGTGTCGAGAACGTCACGGAGAAGTTCGACTGCAGGGTAGAAATTGAATTCTGGGCCGGAGGGGTTTGGCTGTGGAAACTCGAGGAAGGATTCGGCTCGCGCGATAAGAACCGGCCTGAAGAATAGAAAAAGGCCAGTGGTAACTTGTTCGGTTTCGTCGTATTTCCGGTCACGAAGCGGTGTTCCTTCCGGTTCTTAAATTCCTTCGAGATACTTCCCGGCTCTTGGACACGAAACGATACGGTGGAGCTTTGCGAGAAACTTTGTTGTTTGGAATACACGACTACTACGACCAATCGAATTAATATTCTGCTTATCACTGCTACATAAGCATAATATCAATGTTTTTTAAATCTTGGAAAATTGTCTCATCAACTTTCGATCAAGATGTAAAATACTAAAAAAATTGTGTGCAATAATAAACATATAATAAATAAAAAAATATTGTTTCATTTTTGCTACGATCAATCAAATTAATATTCTGCTTATTACTCTTACATAAGCATAATATCAGTTTTGAGAAAAATCTTTGAAACCGCTCCGACCAATCAAATGAATATTCTGCTTGTCACTGCAGATTAAGCACAATATTAATTTTTAGAAAAATCTTTGGAGCCGCTCCGACCAATCAAATGAATATTCTGCTTATCACTGCAAATTAAGCATCATATCAATTTTATTAAAAATCTTGGAAAATGATCCGATCGACTCTTCAACAAAACATCCAATATTTTTTAAAAATTCAAATTTTTTCTGTTGATTTCATAATACAGATCTGGCGACCTATTGAATAAAAACGCAAAAAAAATCGTCTACGATAAAAAAAAACCATACAGTAACAACAAAAAATATTTTTAAATGTTCCCTTGATTTTATATCACAGGGATGCTGGCGAACGAGACGGGAAAGATGACGGGTGTGTTCGAGAAGCTCGGCCTCTTCCACGAGAGCTGCCTCCGTTTCAAGGACAGAGAAGTCGACTTTGCACCGGGTGAGTCGAAACATCGCTTTTGCCTCCCCGCAGCGATGATAAGTGCATGCACCGCTACCCGCACATTATAGCTCCGTGCATTCCGCGCATATACCGAACTCATCATCATCGGAACACGAGTCGAAGCGGACACAAACGAGTACTTTCGCCCACCGCCCCCAGAAAACACACCCACAAACACAAAAGCCTGTTCGCCTCAGTCTTCCACCCTCCACACAGGCTCACAAATTTCGCCGTACGAAAACGGGCGATACAGGGGTGGAAGCGCACTTAGTGCGCGGCGTCGAAACCGGGAATGTACGTACAGTAGAACCCCGATTAACCGCGACGCTCGGGACCGAACAATCTCCGGATAGTCGAAATCCCGGTTAATCCGGACTGGACAGCGAAAGTATAGACTGTAAAAAAAAATGTTCGAAAATTAATGAACGGTATTAGAAGGTCTTGTACGTAAAACTGTTTCTAAAATTTCAAACGCATAGGCGTTGCTATTTTACAGTACAATTTTTATTTTCAATTACAATTTTTGTAATTTTCAGAAAAAAGATTCGTATTTTTAATATCTGCTATTTTTATTTTACGATAAAGTACATTGATGCTCAATAATTGTTAGTAATGTGAGCAAACTCCAAGTTCCAGTACATTGAATTTACAATTTATTTTGTACAGTGTATAATTCAATAATGGTTAATAATAAAAATTTATTTTTTTCCGACGTCGCTAAAATAATCACATTCCTTGCGTGCAATACGGGCGGAAAATAGCTTATTATTGACCGATGATCATTATTAACCTCTGCGCATGCGCAGTACAATTTCATTACTCCCTAGGGAGTAATAGGGCTCACTACTCCCTCTGGAAGCTCCATTACTCCCGGGGACGTAATGGTCATTGGCGAATATAGCAATTTTGCGAAGCAAGGAATGTGGTTATTTTAACGAAGTCGGAAAAAAATATCATATACCACAAAGGAGGATGGGCATTTCCACCTCGTGTGAATTTCTGCCCTCGCTTCGCTCGAGGATCAATCTTCACACTCGGTGAAAATACGCACTTTCCTCCCTTGTGGCATAATAAACTATTTGACTAGGGGAGAGCGGGGCAAAATGGTACAGCGGGGCAATACGGGAGAGTGAGGGCAAAACTCAATTTTCCAATAATTTTTGGATGGCCCACTTTGACCCAACGATAAATCCCGATTTTGAAACCCGTTTTGCCCCACTTACCACCATCGTCACCATCCAAAAGTTATTGAAAAATTGCGTTTTGTCTCATTATCCCGTTTTGCCTCGTTGGGCAATTTTGCCCCGCTCTCCCCTACTGACAATGACATTTGGTACAGCTTGCTTAATTGTTAAATAGTGTGAACGAGAATGTAGGGCTATAGATATTTTTTTCATTAATGGTGCGTAAGCCAGTCTAAACAAAAAATAAAAATCAAAAACTGTAGACGCGATTAATCCGCTTCTCGGTTAGTCCGATCCCGATTAATCGGGGTTCTACTGTACACACACAGCCACCACCGGGAATATTACACCGTCCTGTGACGTAGTTCCTCGTCTGCGGATAGAAATATCGAGCTCAAAAGTGGGGGATGAAGCGGAAGGGATGCACGACGCGTCAATCGATCCCAGCCCGACATGTCGATATATCCAGATTTGCGGAGATAGAGTCGATGCAACCGGGGGGTGGGGGTGGGTTGTCTCGCCGTCCGCATCTCTGGGCTAAAAATATACAACAAAAAAATCGTTTAAAAAAAAATACATAGAGTAAAAGCGCGCAACATTTCGCGGCTGGAAGCGCGGCGAGGAGACGCGAAGGGGTGGGAAAGAAAGCCGAAAAAAAGGATCCTGGCGGGGCGAAAAAAGGCGGCGGTCGTCTCGCGCCGGTGACGACAAACAGCGGGGGTAAAAAACAGACGGAGAGTCTCTCACCCGCTATATCCATTGCGACCAGCCTCACCCCCTTTAGCCGGTATTTTCAGCCGTATAACCTCGACATTATTCCGTTCGCGGGTGCTAACGAGGCTGTTTTTAACTAGGCCCGGGCTTGCTCACTCCTCGGTTCGCGGCTGAGGGAGAACGAGACTGGTAACTTTTCACCACCGGGGGGTATCGTGGATGTATCGGGTAAACGCGAATACTTGCGCGCTGTAGCGTGTACACGGATGCATCTGTAGGTGTGTGTGGGTGTGTGTGGGTGTGTGTGGGTGTGTGTGGGAGGGATGTGTGTGTGCTTTTCAGCGAGGCAATACCCGGTTACGCGTTTCTCGGCCCGGCCCCTTGCAATTCTCAGTTCATGTCGCATTCGACAATGCGGATACATGCACGTTGCATGGGCGAGACGGGCAATGAGGGTCGTTCCTGATTTGGGGGATTCCAGAAGTAAAATTAACATTGCAATGTGAGAAAAAAATAAAATACCTGTTTGAATCGAAAAACATTTTTCGATTTTTTTTTTTTTTTTAAAGGAATTTGATTGTTTTTCCGGTCGATGTTTTTTTTATTACATGTAAAAGCAATGGTGAAACATTGACGAGCTCGGTCGGTTAGATAGGTCAATTAGCTCCAGTTTTTCTTTACTTTTAATCAATTAATGACGTTAAATTAAATAAGCAATACAATCAATTTAAATGGCTGATCGATATAAATCGGCTGTTATATTGAAGATTATATTTCGTTGTCTCGCGTAATATCTGGGTTATTTTTTAAATACATTAATAATGTTTAATTAAATTAAAGATATAATCAATAAAAATAGCCCCGATCGACTAATATCCGCTCTTACAATTACAATCATAATATTTTTCTCTCTCGTAATATCTAGTTTATCGCATTGATGTATATAAATTGTCTTATAATCGCACGTCCGTGGAGTGCAAACTGCGACTTGTACTGTATTGCATCTATACATTTATATGAGCTAACGTCTGACGGAGAATAGAAGACCGGGAAGAGCCACCCTCAATGCATGAGATCTGCTCGGATTTCATTCATATATGCAATGTGGCACGTGTGTTTCCTCACATATGATTTTCGTCCCTCCACTTCGGCCTCTTGTACTTTCATCTTTCGACCTTGCGTTTCGATCCGCTACCCTATACGTACCAGCCTAAACATCTGACTCTTCTGTCCTCGCCCACATATTACATATACATAAATATGCATACGTATATTAGAATATATAGGGAGAGTGGGTGCAAAATGGGACAGTGGGGCAAAACGGGATAATGAGACAAAATGCAATTTTCCAATAACTTTTGGATGGTGGCCGTGATAGTGAGTCAAGCAAAACGGCGTTGGAACCAGATGTATCGTTGGGACAAAACGGAATATCCACAAGTTATTGGAAAATTGAGATTTGCGTTATTATTCCGTTTTGCCCTACTATCCCATTTCGGTCCGCTCTCCCCTATATATAAAGTGAGGAGTAAGGGACAGTGGGGTAAAACGGGACAGTCGGGAAAAAATCAATTTCCCAATAATTCTTTGACGCCCTATTTTCTTCCAACGATACATTTTGCCCCACTTACCACCACCGCCACCACCCAAAAGTTATGGGAAAATTTCGTTTTGCCCCATAATCCATTTCGGCGCACTGTCCCATTTTGCCCCGCTTGCCACTATATAAATATGTGGCAAAATGGGACAGTGGAGCAAAACTTAATTTTCCAATAATTTTTGTATGGTGGGGCAAAGCGGGGCAGAAAAGCCAGATGCATCGCTGGGGCAAAATGGGGCGTCCAAATTTTTATTGGAAAATTGCGTTTTAGCCTATTGTCCCGTTATGCTCCGCTGTCCCATATATATATATATATATATATATATATATATATGTCCCATATATATATATATATATAGCGAACTTAAACTCTTTCGTCTTAATTTATTAACTGGGCGCCAGGCGCGTCTGTACGCGCCGGGGAAAGAACGGATGGAATGCCTGAATCTCTGCTGTCACTCTCGAGGGTAGAGCGGGCTGGTTAGGGGCGTTCGGATTTTCCTAAATAAAATTCTCGTGAACCCAAAGAAATATGCAATTAGAGATTTATTTTATTAAAAGGAAACCAAGGCTCGACTGAGAGGAAACCGGGCGAAACCGGAGGAAAACCACTCGCAAAATAAATCGGACCGTGATCACCACACACGACGACTCACTCGTTACAATAATCCTCGATTCGGTTTAGTCTCTTTCTCTCCCTCGGCAAATTCGAGGTCACCCAACGCTCCCACACACACACACGCACACAAATTCCCGGAAATATCGCGACGCAAGGCGGTCCTCGGGACGGTCGGCTCGAGACGCTAAAACAAATAAAAAACACAAGAAACACACAATTTCCCAATCGTACTCGAAGCGCCTTTTGACTGCCCGTAACCGACGATATCCCGATGGCAATCCCCGTGGGCGCGATCCCGAGGTTATGCAAGTTAATTAGGCACACTAATAATGTGGGGCGGCGCGAAAGAAAACGGAAATACCGCGACTTCGGCGAGTGGCGGAGCGGCCGACCCGTTGTCTCGCGCGGGGCCTTAGAAGCCCGATCTTTCCCCGGAAAACCCGATCCCCGCGCACGCTGACGTGAATTTGTTACTATATTATATATTGTTGTATAGGCTAAGCTCTATACAAAACAAAAGAGAAATGGAAAAAACAGTCCCTGGGACGGACTAGCTCACCCGTTCGGTACCGCGGTAGATCGTTCCGGCCTCGGAAAACCGGTGGCAAACGGATTCGTCCTTCCTTCTTTATCTCCCACGGAACGTAGGCGTAGATGACACAAATCGCTCGTCCGTATACCGTCGCACCTCAACGAAGATTGGCGCGAGTAGTCGAACGCTCTTACTCTCGTTGACCTATCCCTACCCGGCCTAATCGCTCATGTTTCCGCATCCTCAGTATTTATTATTTTTTAATTTTTTATATTTTTCCATTTTTCCACCGTATACCTTGTGTCGGGTTTTTACGGAACCCCAACCCGATTCCCCCTATCACTCCCTACCCGCACTCAGCTAGGCTACCTAACTTCCAGTGCGTCCGTAGCCGACTTAGCTACACTGTACCGCATTTGCCGAGGAGACGGGGAAATTACCGAAAACCCGTGCCGATACAGACGGCCCTATTCGACTGAGCCACTGTTATTTTTGCACTTGAGTGAAGTGCAGAAACACCCAAGTCTCAGAAGAACTCGCCTCCCACTTAACGGTCGATGCGCCAGCTAGCGCACGGCTAAGCGATCACCCATCCAAGTACTGGCCGCGAACGAATCAGCTTGACTTGGGGGACCACCAGAGCCGTGCGCCAACCGCGCATCCACCGCTGTCGGTCCGCATCCTCGGTAAATTTCGCTGATTTTCGGCACCCGGGCGCGTGCCGTAACGCTGCTTACTGTCGCATTGGGGGTGCACAGGTCCTCGCCCCCTCAGGATCTTAATCATCTTTTTTGGGCTTGTCCTGAGACGATTGCGCATTCAAGGGTTCTCATTGGTTCTCTCATGGGGCTTAAAATCTTCCCCCCTTATGAGATCAGAAGTTTGTCTTTTTCTAACTCTTTCAAGGTGATTAACAGTATTTTAAAATTCGCCAGAGATTCGAAGGAGGTTTGCGACTTATTGTACTAATTCGCGCTATCCTTTAGTTTTTTTATTTATATATTTTTTGTATTTTTTTAACAGACGACTGATTGTTTTGTCCATTTTTGATGGATCACGGTATTTTTTTTCCTTGTTTTCTTTTTTTAAGTTTTATTAGAAAATAGGCATTCCGACCCTCCCGCCTAATCGTTCAGGCCGTAAGAGGCGGCATCTATTATCCGCTCTCGTGCAAGTCGGTGGTGGATACGTTAATGCCACGTATATAGTTGGCCGGCGCGACTTTTTCTCTGTGGCCAGACTGGTCTCCAGCTCCGGGAGTCCAGTCAAATTGAAGAAGAAGAAGAAGAAGAAGGTCCTCGCCGCGGCGTCGTTAACTTCGCTCGTCGATGAAGCTGGCTGGACGGATGATTTCTTCCGACGATCGCGACGAATTTTCCCGAGGCGTAGCCGTTGCCCAAAATAATCTCGAGACTGGCTCGACGATCCGGAAAGATATTTTCTCCGGATCTGGTGGTCCCCCGCGACTCGGACAGCCGGGCAGGGAACAATCCATGAACGACGACGAACCTCGGTACAGGTGTTCGCAGCGGTGCGATTCTTGCTCGCCTCCCGAGCTCTTCGAAGCTGCATGATGCGGGCTCCCTCGGCCGCCCAGGGTTACATAAAATAAATTTATTTTGCCGTTAATAAAATCATATTTCCTATGCCTAATTCGGACCAGCGGAGCCACCTCTGAGCTGCGACGAGCGACGGCCTGCCGTTGGCTAATAAAATTTTAGAAAATAAGCGTTTTACATTTCTTAAGTAACGTGGCCCATTTTTGCCTCGTTACAATATATATATATATATATATATATATATATATATATATATATATATATATATATATATATATATATATATAAGTATTTCTTTTTTGTCTTTTCATCTACCGCGTCTCTTTGCTTTATCACTGCGGCAAACGGGTACATGGGACATGCACGGTACATAGAATACGTATGCACAGGTTGAGAGTGCAGCGGAGACACACGTATACTTTGAAAGCCCCGACCGGTCAGCAGCGGCGATAGGATCGATTATTCATGAGATAAAATCTCCGGAGCACCTGCCGGTCCACGGGGCTTATTCGTCCCCCTTGGCAACATCCGCAACGGAAACAGACGATTTCTCCGATGGCTGAACGTGACAACGTTCGTCGAGAGTTTAATTGGCCATGCAACAACGATAACCCACCGGCGAAACTGTATCGAAGCACGGAAACAGGTCGTAGACTGATCGAAGTGCAGGGGGTTTGCTCGACCCCTTTGCGGCTTAGCGCAAGTTAACGCCGGGCTCGGCGTATCCGTTACCGGTACATGGGTTCGTTAACTTCGCTAACTCGGGGCAACTTTTTTTGCTTTTTTGTGCAACATGAACCGAATACTGCATACAAGATTGCCATTGAAGCGAATTGCACCGACCGAATAATCTAATTAGGAAGTTGGTCGTGCCTCAAAATGATTATTTTTATTCGGGACAATTGTTCCTACGTTTTAATAATCATTTTTATAAGTTTCCATACTCATTGCGATCAACAAACTCTTAATTGGGTTGTGAAATCAGAGCAACGTTTTTTTTCGATGCAACATGAACAGAATACTGCATACAAGATTGCCATTGAAGCGAATTGCACCGACCGAATAATCTAATTAGGAAGTTTACCGTGCCTCACTTCGATCCGATATGAGTAATCCGGACATCGGGACGCTCTTCGAAAAGTTGTTGGGGTCTCGGACCGGACAGACAGATTTACAGACGAGCAGAAGAAAACGGCAAAATGTTTTGTTTTGGGAAAAATTGTGGATATTTTTTTAATGTTATTTTTACAAGTCCAGACACTCATTGCGATAAATAAAGAAAATACGTTCAGGTGAGACCCGTGTAATAGAAAAAAGACTTCGATTTTCGATTCAATCCAACACGAGCAATCCATATATGCGGGTTTTTTTTTTTTCGAAAAGTTAGTTACTGGATTATCAGATCGGACAGTCAAATCTACAGACAGGCAGACGGAAACGGGATGTTTCTTTTTCGGGAAAATTTTGGTTATTTTTCTTTATTGTTATTTTTATAAGTTCAAATACTCGTTGCGATAACCAAAGAAAATACGTTTACGTCAGTCTCGTATAATAGAAAAAAAGTCTTCCATTTTCAATTCGATCCGATACTAGCAATCTGCATATCCGAGCTCTCTTCGAAAAGTTACTGAGTTCCCGGACCGGACAGACAGATTTACAAATAAACAGACGGAAACGGGAATTCTTTTTTGCGGAAAATTTGCGGCAAGTTATTTTTTTTTATTTCACAAGTTCAGATACTCATCGCAATAAATGAAGAGAATACGTTTACGTGTGTCCTGTACAATAGAAAGAAAAAAAGTCCTCCGTGGAACCAATTTTCCGGGAGAATAATGGCTCGCAGTGAGGTTAATATTCGACACAGCCGCGGAACGGAGTCGGGTTGGAGTTGGCAATTTCAACCTGGTGCATCGTCGTGTCTGCTGAAATTTTCATTTGCGGAAGGATTGGAAAAAGCTGTGGAAGCTGCGGGTTCGCGGCGGAAGTGCGGGCGGAAGTGAGTTGGGTGGTATAGTGGTTACGGTTGATGTACTTTTCCGCGTTTTATTGGCCGAAAACGAAGGTACGCGAGAGAGAGTGCGGGCGGTTACTCGCGCTGCTCCCGGCCAGGGCTAATAGCCATCGGAGTCAGAATAATAGAGTTATTCTGTCAGCGGTGAAGTCGTTGAGAGGGAATTCTTTGAAAGGAAAATTGGCAAAGTACCCGACGCTAGTTTCGGAAAAATTCGAGCTTTCGCACTTGTGCCAAAAGCCCGGGCGGATTAATAATTAGTCGAAGGGCTTCATCAAAGCCCCGACTGCGATCCGATTGACCTACAAAACTTCCACTAGGATAACGACGCCATAAACGCCGTAATTAAGGTCCTTCGCTTATCCAGAATTCCTAGCCGAATGATATTCCGATGAAATTAGCCTTTGTCCTTAAAAGCGGCTCATTTAGATGATCCGAACTGAGGAAACTACTCGGGTAGTCCTTGCGAATAGTGTTTCGCATAACTATCGGTGCAGTGAGAGGGAATTGCAAACACTTCTCGATGGTACAAAAATCTGGAAAGAATCAAGAATATTAAAAGTCCCGCCAAACGTTCGTTTCAGGGACAAATTGAAATATTTCTCGATCGGATAAAAATCGGAAAAAGATCAGCCATATGGGAGGTGCTGCAAAGATTGTTTTTGTGAGATAATAATCCCAATGTGTTAGTAAGAAATTAACGATAAAAATAATTGTTTAACAAAGTAGCCGGCAACTCAGCTGTTTTTTCCTTAGAAATGATTCGTTTATTTTTCTGAATACGTATGAATTTTTTCCGAATTTTTTGTTATCTTTGAAAATCGTGATTTTTCTATGTTGAAGCTGTGATAGAACGCAATTTTCAAACATTAAAAAAAAATCTTGGAAAATTCATACGTATTCAAAAAAATAAAAGAATTATTTTTATGAATGAAAATAGTCAAGTTGCCGGACAATTTGTTGAATAATGATTTTTATTTTCAATTTGGTAATAACAAATTGGAATTATTATTTTACAATAACAATCTTTGCAGCACCTCTCATATACTTGATTTTTTCAGATTTTTATCCCATCGAGAAGTGTTCGAAATTTTCTCTAAAACTCACGTTTGGCGAGACTGTACCGCTTGGACTACCTTAAGTTCGCTCCGAACCGGGCCTCGGCCGACATTGGCCCGGAGGACTTCGCCATTCAGCAATCGCAACGATTCGCCAGAAACTCCCACTTAAGGTGCTGCGTAAGAAGAACAAGAATGAAAAAAATAAATAAAAATAAAACCTTAAGAGGGTAGAAAAATTACGAGCAGGCGGAGATCTGAGAGTCCGGGACTAGTGCCGAGAGCTGAAAACAAAAACTCGCAGAACGATGCGGATGAAAGGCGAGAGACAAGAAACGGCATAAAAGACGTCGCGGAATGCAACCGGCGAGCACCGGGGCTGTGATCATTTCAACTCTGAAACGAGCGGGTAGACTCGAGAGTCCGACGAATGCTGTGAAGTTACAATGGGACGAGCGAGAGATGGCTGGGGCGAAGCAACAAGATAGGCGGCAGTCGGAGAGAAAAGCTCCAGAGTGTGTTCGATTTACGTTTTACAGTACAGAAACATTTTCCACTTTTTTTCCCTCATCCTTTCACTTCCGTATAAATATCATCCCTCGTATATCACAGATGAGGCAATAAAAATTTTGCGAGAGCGAGTCCAACGACTTCTGACGGTGTTGGCAGCGAGCTGATTTTCTCAAAGTGGATTGATCGACTGTCGTGGAATTTCCCAGATGTTCTTCGTTTTCCATTTTTTAGATCTCATCCGTTCAGTTCGGTAATAGAGAGGAAGAGCGGGACAAAATGGGACAGCGGGGCAAAACGGGACAGTGGGGCAAAACGCAATTTTTCAATCATTTTTGGATGGTACTGTGGGGCAAAACGGGGCAGGAAATCTAGATGTATCGATGGGGCAAAATGGGGCGTCCAAATTTTTATTGGAAAATTGCATTTTGGCCTATCATCCCGTTTTGCCCCACTGCCCCTTTTTGCTCCGTTCTCCCCTAGAAATATTATCTCTTGTGTATATTGAGAGAAGGATCTCGGAAAAACTGCCAAGTCATGTAGCAAATTTCGACCAGGCAACATGTTACATCAGCAATATGTGAAATTTTCCTTGCGGGCATGGCAGTTTCTATTAGCAAACGCACATGGAAATTTTTTTCCAGAGGGCGGGTTGGGAACATTTGCGTATCTGGCTAAAAATGTCCTCGATCAAATTTTTTTATGTATGTACACATTTACAAAACTTGATCGACATAGTATGCCGCTGTAAACTACGAACCTATAACAAACGGCTATAATTCCCAGTATTGCCATATTTTCCAGTAAGAACTTATATTCTGGCCAAAATCACGGGATAATCGGGTAATATCTGCGATAGTGAAAGTTTACCATATTTTCTCGCAAAATGTGTCAACTTTAATAGGAATGTTTGCCAGAATGTCGCTGTAGTTCCCATATAGCGGAGAGCGGGGCAAATGGAACAGTGGGGCAAAACGGACAAAATGAAACAGTGGGCCAAAACACAATTTTCAAATATTTCCGGATGCCCCATCGATACATCAGGATTTTCTGCCCCGTTTTGCCCCACTCCGCAATATCCAAAAATTATTGGAATATTGGGTTTTGTCCTACTGTTCCGTTTTGCCCCACTGGCACATTTTACCGCACCCCTCCTTACCTGAAAGTTCCGTCGGTTTTTACCAGATTTATAGTAATTTCCATCAGAACTATCGATGATACAAAAATGTTGCTAGAGTAAATCTTTCTCCATCGCAAACCCACGTTTCGCAACAAAGCGAGCCCAGCCCAGAAAAAAAGGAACAGTTCGCTGACAGAACTAAAAATAGTTGTGGCGACGATGGCGATAGCCACATGACGGTGCAAAACCTTCTGCCCCTATGCTGTTTATACCTTCCGTGTCGACTCGTCCATATGCACGTTCGACATCCACCCATCCACATACAAAAATATTGCTGCAGCGAGTTCAACGACTTATGCCGATGATCGCAACGAGCTCATTTTTTCAAGCAAGATTGATCGACTCACCTCCTTATTCCCTAGATGTTCTTCATTTTCAAGAACATAAAAATCTTTTCCATAGCAAACACACGCTTCGCGACCGAGCGAGCCCAACCCAGAAAAAAAAGTAAGGTCGCTGACAAGACTAAAAATAGTTGTGTCGACGATGGCGATAGCGGTGTGACGTTGGAAAGCCTTTGCCCCTATGTCGTCTATACATTCCGTGTCGTCTCGTCCATACGATATGCACGTACGTTCGACATCTAGTCATGTACATAAATACATTATATAACCATATATATATACATATACACAATAACACATATAGTGCATGGGCACATGTGTGTACATAGGGATTCTCCTCCCCGGAGGAACCGATAAAGCTCGATAGCGCCGTGGACGGAATTGGAATCGGAGTGCGCCGGATCTATGGACAAGGGTGAAGGGAGAGGGGGTGGGGGTCGTGGTGCAAAATTGTAAAGATGCAAATTTACTCGGTAAACCGCTATGCCGTTCATATCCTCGCTTCAATCTCCGCAGGCGTTCTCCACTCGTGAAGATCAATAATCCTTTGATGCAATATAATAGAACGGACAATCGAATTTCTTCCCGAAGTCTCCGATACAACACCCCCTTTGTTCCATCAGCTTTGCACCCGGGTATGCTGCCATAAATATTAAAGAGTCACGAACGATATTCGCCGCCGTATACACATATCGGCTCGAACAGATGGGTATAAATCTGCGGTCCAGTCGTGGAGATCAATAATCCTTTGATGTAATTTAATACAATGGACAATCGAGTTTCTTTGTGAAATCTCCGATAGAACACCGCCTGCGTTCCATCGGCTTTGCACCTGGGAATGCCGCGGTAAATGTGAAATCGAAACTTGGCCGAGTTCCCGGAGGTATTTTTAGGTGAGATTTTTCAGGTAGCCCAAGGGTCGAATTTTAAGGCGTTAATTTGAACGTTAGATTGTTGGGATCAAATTTGAGATGCCAGTTTTGCGCGAACTTCATTGGGTGCTTAAGATGAAATTTTAGTTCAAACTTAAGATCAAACTTAAGATCAAATTTAAGATCAAATTTAAGATCAAATTTAAGATCAAATTTAAGATCAAATTTAAGATCAAATTTAAGATCAAATTTAAGATCAAATTTAAGATCAAATTTAAGATCAAATTTAAGATCAAATTTAAGATCAAATTTAAGATCAAACTTAAGATCAAACTTAAGATCTAATTTAAGATCAAACTTGAGATCAAAATTGAGATCAAACTTGAGATCAAAATTGAGATCAAACTTGTGATCAAACTTGAGATCAAACTTGAGATCAAACTTGAGATCAAACTTGAGATCAAACTTGAGATCAAACTTGAGATCAAACTTGAGATCAAACTTGAGATCAAACTTGAGATCAAACTTGAGATCAAACTTGAGATCAAACTTGAGGTCAAACTTGTGATCAAACTTGAGATTAAACTTGAGATCAAACTTGAGATCAAACTTGAGATCAAACTTGAGATCAAACTTGAGATCAAACTTGAGATCAAACTTGAGGTCAAACTTGTGATCAAACTTGAGATCAAACTTGAGGTCAAACTTGAGATCAAACTTGAGATTAAACTTAAGATCAAACTTAAATCTGAACTCAAATTCGGTTGTAGTTCGAGTTTGATCTTAATATCGAACTTAAGATCAAACCTAAGCACGAAATCAAGTGGAATGGAAGGGTCGAAAAATGGAAATGAATCTGCAGTTCATTCGTGAAGATCAATAATCCTTTGATGTAATGTAATACAACGGACAATCGAGTTTCTTCCCGAAATCTCCGATACAACACCCCCTTCGTGCCATCAGCTTTGCACGCGGGGACGCTGCAATAAATATGAAATTGCCCCGAGCGATATTGGCAGCGATATACACATACGGCCCGAACAAACAGAAATAAATCTGCGGTCCACGCTCGGACGTTCGCTATAAAATATAAATTTCTCCATATCTCCGAGGTCTTTCTTTGGCGCGCCTGGGTATTATATTTTTCGGGAAGTTAAAAAAGGCAGACGGAAAGGACGGAGATTCGGTGAGGCGAAGAGGATGACGATAGATAAATTTGGACGAATTTATTGGCCCGAAATGGCGCGACGATAGCTGTACAGTTGGATCTCCGTTGCTCCCCGGTGAGTCTGAGGATGGCTTGCTGGCAAGAGCATTCCGGCCGAATATCTCTCCTCGCATCGTCGGACACACAGGCGGGACGTTTCATTATTCACGATGTCTGTGCGATATCCCGTGCTCTGCTTCTGTTGCTGATTGTTGCCTTTCTCCTCGCCGCTCGCATGCAACGAAACGTCGCTGCGGAAATTATATCCTCCGCGCCCTCCACCCACCCTGCAGCTTCGTTCCATTTTCATCAGACGAAGTGATGCTGTGTCGATTTCAATGAACGTTCCGACGGGCCGGACGTTGCGACTCGTTCGACATTGTCGAGGGAAACTTGGGTGAGTTCCTGATGGTATTTTTGGGTAAGATTTTTTGGATACCCGAATGGTCGAATTTTAAGACGTTAGTTTGAAATCAAGATCGCTCTTGAGATCGATCCGGAGTTTGAACTCTATTTCGTGCTTAAATTTGATTTTAAGGTCGACTTTGAGTCTGAACTCAAATTCAATTGTAAATTCAAACTTACGATCTTAAGTTCAAACTAATAAGAAGCGATAAGATGTCCAAAAAAATCTTGTCACCCTCTACGTATCGTTTTCCACCCATTTTCACAATCCCTGGTCATGCCATTGAGGAGAACAATTGTTCTCTAGCAATTATTCCATAGAAAGGGATTTACGAACATCTTTTGCCAGATCACCTGTTCATGGCAGTACGGTTTCATGAACGTTAACCGCATTTGGGATTCAGATATGGATTCTATGCCGAAAAGCGATAAATTCCAGACTTACGTTCGAACTTAGGTTCGAACTCAAATTAGATTGTGGTTCGAGTTTGAACTCAAGTTCGAACTTAAGATAGATCTTACTTACGTGTTAAATGCACTTAAGTGCTGGAATGAAGTTCGGGCCAAACTTCGATTGTAATTTCGATCACAAGTTCAAACTAACTTCTTCTAATTCGACCTAATAAGTAGGACTTACGCAGGGTCAGTATTAGCAGGGCGTCGGGCCGTCTTCGCTCAACGACGGCCTCAAACGCACGGTAAAATGGCAGAACAGTTCGCTTTCAAATTGCCAGCGTATGCATGGCCGGACTGGTGAAATTCCGTCGAGTATAGATCCGAGGGTCGACGCAGCCTTGACTGCGACCACTGAATTAGTACAGTGGTAACCGTAGTCTCATTCTCGGGGGTATCGAGCAATCGATTTTCGTGTATGCATAAATTAGTACTTTCCTCCGACTCGCGAGTTGGACGAAGACCGGAGTGAGGCGGCGGTGAAACCAACCCCCCTCCCCCCAGTCACCGGTACACCCTCGGCCGCCCTCCTTTTTAACGGCTTGTGACACACATACGTATGTATCTAGGTACGTTCGTACGGAGACATCAGAACTCGCCGCTTCGACTTTTACCGCCTCGACCTACACACCGCAAACACCGGGGCTATAAATTTCATCGTAAAGATTCCTTCAGCATCTCTTACCGGCGAGGCCTTGCCACCTCCGGATCTTCCTTCCTTCCATTATTTTTATATTCTAAGGGTATTTGCTTGTAGTCGTATTCACATTGATTTTCACTCTGACCCTAGTGAAACTTTCGAAGCGTCAAACCAGACCCTGAAAAGGATGTCAAAAGGTCTTGAAAAGGTCCTAATCGATTGAATCACTGATCACGCAGTAGATCAATTAATGGACCTTTAATGAATTTTTTCGAAAATTCGTTGCAGAGCTGTGAGGTTATTTGTTATCATCGTCATAAAGGTTCCCGACGTTGCGTATGGAAGCAACTGCAGCAATTTGCGTGGTGCAATGTCTTCATTGTACGGGGATCGTAAAAATCGCTTCAGCATCTCATGCCGGCCTTTGCTACCTCTGGATCATCCTTTCTTTAATTGTTTTTTTTAATACTATGAGGGTGGAATTTTGAAAGGTTAGATTGACCTTAAGATCGCTCTTGAGATCGAACTTAAGATCGAGATTTGGCCCAAACTTCATTGGCTGGTTAAGTCTGATCTCGAGTTCGAACTTAAGTCTGAAGTCAGATTTGAATCTTAAGTTCGATCCAAGAGTGACCTTAAGTTCAAACTAATGTCTTAAAATTCGAAGCGAACTATATTTGCTTGTAGTTGTATTCAAATTGATTTTCA
This sequence comes from Stenichneumon culpator, assembly GCA_964017025.1. Taxonomy (NCBI): domain Eukaryota; kingdom Metazoa; phylum Arthropoda; class Insecta; order Hymenoptera; family Ichneumonidae; genus Stenichneumon; species Stenichneumon culpator. The sequence continues at coordinate 9,823,418 of OZ024776.1, read as the reverse complement.
CTCTCACCCTGGTGAAATTTTCCTGAAAAGTCCTTGTTTGGGCCTTATCGCACCCCGATAAGGTCCAATTCATTGAACCACTGATCACGCAGTAGTTCAAAAGATGGACTTTCAATCAATTTCTGCAAGAATTCGTTGCAGAGCTGCAAGGTTTTTGTTATCATCGTCATAAAGGTTTCTACGATGCGAATAAAAGCAACTTCTACGAAGTGCGCGGCACAATGACTTCATTGTACGGGGACCGTGAGACCGTAGAAGAATAGGTGAGCCATAACGTCCCAAGAACCTCCTTGACGCCCCTGCAATAAAGAAGTGTTCGTCCATAGCGATCACGGCACTATACCGGTACAGGAGCTGGGCAAGCATCGAAAAAAGGACTGAAACATAGTATTCCGAATTGGTTTCATCCACTCTTTTTCCTGGTATTCAGCGGCTCCGAGCTCCACTTTGGACTCCGTTAGAGCCTGCAGTTAACGCCATTCTGGAACAAGTTTGCAGCCACCGAACCAGAACTCACCCTGCAGTTTTCTGCATGAGACTAAATTTCATCAAGTTACAACAAGGCTGTGTTTTGCATCGCACTAACTTCTTTAAGTCTCGGAAGTTTACTTAGGGTCGAATTTTAAGATGTTAGTTCGAACTTAATATCGCTCTTGAAATCGAATTTAGTATCGAAGATTGGCCTGAACTTCATTTGAAGTTAAGATCTAACCTGAGTTCGATCTTAAGTTGGATCTTAGGTTCGATCTTAAATTCGATCTTAAGTCTCAATTTGAGATCGACCTCGAACGACGATCGAATTTGAGTTCAGACTTAAGTTAGAACTTAAGATAGATCTTAAGCACGCAATGGAGTTTGACCTCAAGAGCGATCTTAAGTTCAGACTAATGTTTTAAAATTCGAACCCTAACGAAAAAAATTCTGCAAGTCAACAATCTTTTTTTTCTAAAGCAGCGCATTGACGGGGACTTGCCAAAGATGGACTTTGATGTCATGCATATATCTCCAAGATCATGAACCAAAGCTGCACATTCCTTCGTCTCCTCCTTAACGCCACTGTAATAAAGAAGTCTTCGCCTATAGCGATCGCTGTGTTAGACCAGAAAAAAACAGTGAAACATATAGTATTCCAAATTGGTTTCTCATTCGCTCCCTTTTCCGATACTCAGCCGCTCCGGGCTCCACTTTGGGCTCCGTTACAGCTGCAGTTAACGCGATTCCGGAACAAGCTTCCAGCCACTGAACCAAAGCTGTACATCGCTTCGCCTCGTCGGCCTCCTCCCGCCAGCTGGCTCCTTACTCCATCCAAACTATAGGTTCACCTCTTTTCGTGCAACGAGCTTTCGGCGCACAATGGTTATCCACCACGAACTTCCGGCGGAATAAAAGCAGCCCCACCACGAAACTCGTAGACAATCGATCACACCGCAACGAAGGATCGCGCGAAAAGAAGGAAAGAGTTTCGCGGAGGGTGAAACGTCGATTCACGGTTCGTCGGTGATCGACCGGAATCTTGACTCTTAACAGGCGTCGGACTACTCCTCAAGCAAGGATGGGGCTTCGCTGCGCCAGATCGCGCAACTTCACGAAGCCGACGAAACTTCACTGGGGAATTTAATTTCAAGACTGCGTGGAGTGGTTTGAAAAAGGAGGATCAGGCGGTTTATCGTAGTCTTCGAAATAGAAGAGCTCTAGGGATTCTTCAGTTTTGCAGAGAAATTCGAGTTAATTCCGGAGGAATGGTCGAGAAAGGTTGAAAAATAAAGCAGTCGAGTGGTTGGAATAGTTATTTGTATGGCTGGGGCGTAGAAAGGGAGTTCTTGACGAGTGTGAAATTGCTACATGAGCCGAAGTTTCGGCATTCACACGAGTCAGGAGTCCATTTTCTACGCCCGTTCCATTTACATGATTCTTCTGATTTTCGGAAACGCGCGATTTTCACGAAAATCGCGCTTTTCGTTTTTGGGAAGTGTGCGCACGAAGACACTTTCTCGCACTAGTGTGAGAAAACAAACCATGTTGTGTTTGTAAGCATGCGCCGTATTTTTATCGCACGCGATGCGAAAAATGGCTTTCTGCGCTGACTTTAGATGCACGAAAAGAGGGGTTTTACATGTATGCATTAGGAAAAATATTTTACATTACATGGTTTTGTGCACGCTTCCCGTGCGTGAAGTCCCCACTTTCACACCTTGTGAAATCACATTTAGACGATCCGAATAACGTTTTCTTAGCTTGTGTGATTGCAAGCTCACATTTGTCAGAAAAAGTTTTTTTACACTAGAATCGTAATTTACTATTAATAGACGACACGAAACCGGTCCGGTGAATGCTCAGTCACCGGATGAAAATAGACCCAGAACAAAAAAAAAAATCTGCGGCGTGTTGGATATCCTCGTTGAACGAAAGAGGCAGCCGGAACGGATTGACGCCCGCTCGGGGGTGAAAACAAGACAGCCAATCGCGGGGCTGAAGAGCGAAGAGCGGCGAAGTTCCGGTCGACTGGCTGCTGTGCGGCTATTCGATGGTCGAGGGCAAGGTTGTTGAGGCTTCTCGTTGCACCCTTTGCCCTCAACGATTTGCATTCCCTGGCATCCGTGGTCTCCGCCTCTAGCCCTGGCTATAGCTCTTTTGCCACAGGAAACCCGGCAGGCGTGGATGAAGTTCATCTCTCCGTCCGTCGCGGGATGCACTCTTTTCCACCTCTTTTTATTCTTTCTAGTCGACTCTTCGATCGCGCTTTATTAACGGTTATGCACTGATACGTTTTGGTTTCAACGACTCGAGACAAAATCTATCTCGGATGAGGAATACCGGAGATGGTTTTCCACCCCTTTCTATCCTTTTTAGTCGACTCTTCGATCAGGCTTTCTTACCGGTTGTCCACGGATATTTGGTTTCAACGATTCGAGACAATCTCTATCTCGGGTGAGACATTCCCGGCGACGTATCGAAGCCCGACCGGGGGTGAAAAGTAAGACCCAATCTTGGGGTTGAATACCGAAGGGCAGCGAAGTGCTAGCGGAAGTCGACTGACTGCTATGCGGCTATTCGATGGTAAGGCTGTTCAGGATTCTCGTTGCACCCTTTGCCCTCAACGATTTGCATTCCTTGGCACTCGTGGTCTTCGCCTCCAGCCGTGGCGGTGGCTCGGCTGCCGCTGGGGAGCTGGCACGGAAAATCCGTCTGTCCGCCTGACGAAGGATGCGCTCTTTTCCATCCCTTTCTATCCTTTCTAGCCGACTCTTCGATCGGTCTTCTTACCGCCTATCCACGTATCCGTTTGGGAAATGTTTTAGATTCAACGATGCGAGAGAAACCCCATCTCGGATGAGGAATCGGCGGCGTGGATGAAGTCAGTCTGTCCGTCTGTCTCAGGATGAGCTCTTTTCCACCCCTTTCTATCCTTTCTAGTAGGGCTGTACAGATAAGCAGACCTAGCCGGCTAAAATATCTTATCCGGCTAAACGGATATCTTATCCGGGAATGGATTTTATTGTTTGGCCGGCTAATCCGTTTTAGCTGGCCAAACTATTTAAACCGGCCAAACTATTTTAGCCGGCCAAGTGCATCAAATCGTGCATAATTTCGTGCATCAAATCGAGCCCATTAATATCGCATTGTATTTTAGTCCAAAGAAGCCAGCGGACTCGTTTTCAACATGCAAAAATAGTCGGATGACGGGAAAATTTCTTCAAAAAATTGCAAGACGGTATTAGCTTAGCCGACTAATAAAGCTTGGCTGGTTAAAATAGTTTAGCCAGCTAAGACGGCTTAGCCGGTGAAACTATAAAATTCATTACCGGATAAGATTTTTTAGCCGGCTAGGCCTATCTGTACAGCCCTACTTTCTAGTCGACTCTTCAATCGGTCTTTCTTAATGATTATCCACGGTTGTCCACCGATACGTTTTGGTTTCAACTATTCGAGACAAACTCCATTTCGGGTCAGAAATACCCGGAACGGATGATATCCGTCTGTGCCTCTATCGCAGCATGCGCTCTTTTCCCCCCTTTCAATCAATTTCTAGTCGACTCTTCGATCGGGCTTTATTACAGTGCTCGTACATAAAGCAACGTTTGCCTTTTCCGTCATGTCGGACACCAATATGCGAGCATCAGCCAATCACGACTGTGTGTGGATACGGCACGGCCCGTCTGTGTTCCGTACGTAGTTTTGTGTGCGGGCAGCTTTACCGGCTATCCGCGTATCCGCTTTAGATACATTTTAGTTTCTACGATTTGAGACAAACTCCATCTCGGTTGAGGGATACGCGGCGAGAGTCTCGCGATTAACCCCGTTTTACCGCACACGGTGCTTCGCCTCCGAAACAGATAACGAAGCAGTCATGCAGTCTGCACGGCCACGAGGGCAGCCTCTTTCGCAACCCTCGCTAGTTTCCCTTCCCATCTTTCGACCACGTTTGGCAATGGTATAAACCACCGACACTCCTCCCACCTCTACTCCCAGCGGGGCCAGCCCGACACCGGAAACGACACTGTAAATTACCGGTATCGCGTGGTTTCGCGAGTGCCACGAATATACCCAGCAGCCTTGGCAACCCGAACTTAAACTATTAGTGCGACGTACATAGGAACCCCGAAACGAGAACATTTCGCGCTGGAGACCCTCACCGAGGAAGTCACGACGGGATGCAATATGCAATCATTTCGGGTCCTCGCGACGATGCGCGCTAGCGGGTGGTTGTTTGACATTCAAATTTTTATTTCGATTACTTTGTGGCGAATAAACTCTTGGCCCTTGGCACGCACCGACCTCGAGAGTTCTGGACCACGTTACATCACTCGATTTTCTGTCCGTCGATTGATTGGAATCTGTCCGTTTCACGATAGAAGACCCCGCTCGAACTGCATTAGACACTGTTGAAATAATTGTAAATTTAATGTATATGACTGGATGTTTTTATGCACTTGTGCATCAAATTTAATGTAGAATTCTGATGAAAATTGAATATACGTTTTCATTAAAATTAAAGTGAATTATTGATAATAAAGCATTTTCAATGTTTTTAATACACCGAACATTAAGTTTTCATCACAATTGTACTCGAAGTTTAGGTGGGGTGGCATAGCCCCCGAAAGGTTATTCCCCGATGAATATCCCCCGAAAAGAGTAGACCCCGAAACGCGTATCCACCGAAAAATTAACACCCAAAACGCGGATCCCCCGAAAAATTAACCTCCAAAATGTCACTTTATTGAAATGTTGCGAAGCCTACCGTGATTGGATTCCGTTGGGTGCAGACGATAGGTTGTGTTCGTTTAATTAAGGTAGTCCTTGCGAGTGGTGTTGATTTTGCATAAGTTTCAGAGAATTGAGAGGGAATTGTAAACACCTCCCGATGGTATAAAAATCTGAAGAAATCGAGCATACTAAACCGTTCGGGGCTATGCCACCCTACCCAAGTTTAATATACCTGTCTTTGCATAAAAACTTCCAGCCCGGTACATTAAATTTATAATAAAAAAAAGATAGTCATACACATTGTAAACAAATTGTCAATTTAATGTATAATTGTGACAAAAAAATTAATATACATTTTTACCGACAGCGGTGGATGCGCTGTTGGCGCGCGGCTCTGGTGGTCCCCCAAGTCAAGCTGATTCGTTCGCGGTCAGTACTTGGATGGGTGACCGCTTAACCGTGCGCTAGCTGGCGCATCGACCGTTGAGCGGGAGGCGCTTTCTTCTGAGACTTTGGTGTTTCTGCACTTTACTTAAGTGCAAAAATACCAGTGGCTCAGTCGAATAGGGCCGTCTGTATCGGCACGGGTTTTCCGTAGTTTCCCCGTGTCCTCGGCAAATGCGGTACAGTGTAGCTAAGTCGGCTACGGAGTGATAGGGGGGAATCGGGCTGGGGTTCCGTAAAAACCCGACAGGGTATATGGTTGAAAATGGAACAAATATAAAATAAATATACATTTTCATCGAAATTAAACTATATTGTTAAAATCAGAGCTGGGCAAAGTACCAAAAAGTAATTCAAGTTCAAAGTACTAAGTATCGCAAGTACTTGAAGTGTTAAGTACTTTCGTACTTGGAGTTATTGATCAAGTACTTTTCGCAATTCGGTTCGTAGCGTTCACTGTCACCATTTCCGCGCCATGTAAGATAGTTTTGATGAGTAGTCCAAGGTTCTCGCATTATTAGAGTTATATTCTCGAGTGAACATTGGAAATGAATTACAGAGTTGGGCAGTATTTTAAATACCCGATGTATTTTAGGTATTTTAAATACGTGTATTAAGTACTCAAATACTTTTCTGGTATTTTAAGTACTCTTCGGGCCCTTTAAGTACAAAATACTAAATACTTTTGTGTCTACTTCATATTAGGGCTGTACGGTCCGGCCGGCGAAGCCGGCTGATGGATGGATGGATGGATGGGTGGATGGATGCGTGGGTGCATGGCTAGATGAGTGGGACGATGGACAATTAAAATCTTTTTGGACTTTTTTTGAAATTTTTGGGGTTTTTAAAAATCTTTTTAAAAATCCCACAGGGGTTTTCCCCTGGATCCCAAATGGTCATGAGTGCACTTTTTCTGCATTTGTTACAAAAAATAGTATGTGATACTCGTGCCGTATAGCGAACGCTGTGAAGTTCGCTTCGCTTCACAGCGTGCGTACAAAGTTCTCTTTACGGCACGAGTATCGCAATGCACTATTTTATAGCTTTTTCACAAAAAAAAGTTCTAAAATAAAAATTAAAAAAGTTTCAATTTTCTAGATATTTTTTCACCTCTTTTTGGATTTTTTTTAAATGCAAAAAACAATTTAGATTTTAAAAAGTTTGGATTTTTTAATATTTAAAAAATCGGATTTTTTAAACATTGTTTTGGATGTAAAAAAAATGATTTTTTACGTTTTTTTTAAGGATTTGTTTGGATTAAAAAAAAAAATTCTATTTTTCCATGCGTCCACGAGTCCATGGGTTCATGGGTCCATCGTCCCATCGTCCATCGTCCCATCCATCTAGCTATGCACCCACGCATCCATCCATCCATTCATCAGCCGGCTTGGCCAGCCGGACCGTACAGCCCTAATATGGAGTAGACGCAAAAGTATTTTGTACTTAAAGAGCCCGAAAAGTATTTAAAATACCAAAAAAGTATTTGAGTACTTAAAATACCTAAAATATATTAGGTATTTAGAATACTGCCCAGCTCTGATGCAAATCATCGAGTATCCGTAATGCGAGCGCGTACTCAAAACGTACGTGTACTTTGTACTTGAAAACGTAAAAAAACTACTTGAAGTACTAAAAAGTACTTGAGGACTTCAAGTTCGGACTTGAAGTACCAAACAAGTACTCCTTAACTTCAAGTACTGCCCAGCTCTGGTTAAAATTAAACTGCTTTTATAGAAAGTTAAAGTAAATTATTTAAAAAAAAGTATTCCCAATGTTTTTAATACATCGAACATTAAGTTTTCATCACAATTGTACACGAAATATAGTATACCTGTTTTAGCATAAAAACCTCCAGTCCGGTGCATTAAATTTCAAACCAATTTTTTATTTTTTTTTACACTGCAACCAAAGACTTCCCGCAAGTAACTTTCATTTTTTTTTCCACCATGGATTCGCAATTTTTTTCTGCTATTCCGAGTGATAATAACATAATCGCGTGCGACCCGAGATTCTTACCGAAGCAGCGTGGATCGTGCGATCAGCGGCGAGCGAAAAGAAAAAACCTTCATACGAGCGAAAATGGAGAGACAAGCGAAAAATTTAGTAACAAGAGTAAGCACGAGAAGGTTCGCGTGAGTGGGAAGGTCCGACCCAATTGCCAGCGGTGTTTTTCTTCGATAAAAGAAACGACTCCGTCGAAGAGAGCGAAGTCCCGACGCTTGAGAACATGGTCCGTTCCAGCGCGAAGGTCGGAGCTTTCGTGTCGACTCGTAGCTCAGCGCACGCCTCGCGATAACTCGACGCGATGAGCGAATTTCAGAAACGAGCTCATAAAAAAAAAAAAAATTAATCGGTGAGAGCGGCAAAATGGAAGAGTGGGGCAAAACGGGGGATAGTGAGAGCTAAACTCAATTTTCCAATAATTTCTGGATGCCCCATTTTGCAAAAAAAATGTTTAAAACGGGAGAGCGGGCAAAATGGAACCGTGGGGTAAAACGGGACAGTTAGAGCAAAACGCAATTTCCCAATAATTTTTGGATGCCCCATTTTGCCAAAAAATTTAAAAAAACGGGAGAGCGGGCAAAATGGAACCGTTGGGCAAAACTGGACAGTTAGAGCAAAACTCAATTTTCCAATAATTTTTGGATGCCCTATTTTTTTTTTTTAATGTTGCCCCATTTTGCCCCACGCACCACCATCGCCACCACCCAAAACTTATTGGAAAATTGCGTTTTGCCTCATTATCCCGTTTTGCCCTGCTGTGCCATTTTGCCTCGCTCCGCCCCTAAAAATAAACACCGCTTGTGATTGGACAATGTAATCGCAGGAAGTTGCGCAATGCCGGGCTGTTCGCTTCGATGGCAATTAACGAGAACCCGAGAACGATTATAGTGCACGTTAGATATAAGATCAACGTACATGCATCGCGCTTTCGCGTCAACCTTGGGAGTTCTGACGTCGCGCGAAAGCCCCGGGGGAAAGCTTACAACTAGTAAGCTAGCGTAGTGTGTGTACGTAATACGTTCCGAATGCCCGGACTATTGAATTTCTTCAAGGACCCCTAACTGATCGCGCTTAGCCTTCGGCGCCGAGAAATTCGAGATCTTAACGAGACGATTAACCGGTCGGTGGCTTTGAAGCTGCTCGGAAATTTGATTAATCGCCTCGCATTAATGCATAGTGATTGATCTATACATTTCTTTTTTTACACGGTCCATTAAGTCGTGATCGTCAAGTGAGATCTGGAGGACTTAAAAGAGGAGGCTTGGAAATTTGCCTTTTGCGCAATTCGGCTGTTTAGGGATCAACTGATAAAACCGCTCACCACGACAACTTTTTCGCTTTGTCCGACTTTTTCATTCTTTTTTTTCTGTGCGAGTGTAACAAATTTTCGAAAGATCGGAACTTTTTTTTAGCGATGTGGAACAATTTTTTTTTAGGCTCTGAAATGTGATTAATCGTTTCGCATTAATATACGATGATTGATCTGTAGGGAAGAGAGGGGCAAAATGGGACAGAGGGGCAAAACAGGACGGTGGGACAAAACGTAATTTTCCAATAATTTTTGGATGATACAGTCTGACAAAACGGGGCGGAAAATCCAGGTGTATCGATGTGGCAAAATGGGGCGTCCAACATTTTTTTGGAAAATTGCGTTTTGGCTATTGTCTATTGTCCCGTTTTGCCTCACTGCCCCATTTTGTCCTGCTCTCCCCTACCTTTTTTACGGTAAGTTAAATCGTCGTCACGTAAGATTCTGGCTATAAAAAAGGACGCTTGAAATTTTCGCGTTCCGCACTTCGGTTGTTTAGTGCTCAACTGATAAAACCCCCCACCGCGACAACTTTTTCGGTGTGTTAATTTTTCCGTGCGAATGTCACAGATATTCAAAAGATCTGTATACATTTTTTTTGTTCTTAGTCGTGCAGATTGGGAAATTACCGTCTCTGAAGGGTGTCAAGGTCTGTGCAAGTAGTGCCGGACTGATGGAGAGAAAAAGAAAGTCAAAGAAAATGGAGAACTTCCGTGACTGCGAAAGTCGGGCTACGGAAGCGACGCGATCTCGTGTTTTTTTTTTTTTTTTTTTTTAGGCTCTCGCTTTCGTGCATCGGACCCACGGCCATTAGGATCATTAGAAAATCGATGACTCCCACTTGGTACAGAGCGGCGACATGAGAAAAAGAGCTAAAGCCGCCCGGAAAAGGGGAGAGGAGAGGAAAGGAACAAAAAAAAAGGAAAAGTAGGATGGAGCAATTTTCGAACTCCAGCCACGTACTCGGCTCGGTAGACCAACGAGGGCGCTTAAGATAATTTCCATGGCTATAAAAATGTTGTAGCACCCTTGCGCCCGAGCGATAGCCACTTTTACTAAGCTTTCCGGATGAATATAAATCTCTCGAGAAATATATATAATAGGCACATGTAATGCGCAATGAATTGGGACATAAAACAAAGCGGTGCGAATAAAGTGACCGTAGGTATTAAGGAAGCTCGGGGCAAAATGGACCCATAGTCCCGCTAAGTGGGGAGAGCTGTGGGATCATGAGAAGTTTGAAAAAAAAGATTCGTCTCTTTTAAGGAGGTTGGTGGGCTTCACAGTAGTTAAGTGCGTGCTACGTTTTTAATATCGTTCATACAACTTTCTGGACATCTATTGATTATAGTGGATGGTTATTTGTATTACAGCAGATGTAGGGAAGACCGGAGCGAGATGGGCCCCCTAAGCAAATAATGCGTTTACAACGGTGCCAAAACCATAATTTATTGTTTGCCATCCAACAATGATATTTTCACAGATTTTATAACGCGTTCGAAAAAAAAAATTTCTGGGCCGAAACGGCCTACCCTTAAATTGTTAACTTTTTTTAACGCCCGCATGTATCACTACATCTTAAGTTTTTCTACTTCTACCTATGAACGATAAAGTTCTTGGTTATGCTTTTATGTTTAAACATTCCCTTCAAGTTTTTATTTTTATTTTTTTATTATTTTTTGATGGCCCCGCCTCGGCCTGAATTTTCACTAGCCTATCTCGCCGCGGTCTTCCCTACTTAACGTAGGAAAACATTAATTGCAATCGATTTACAAAAAATATAAACTCGTTTGTGCCAATTTTCGAAAATGTACATATTCGTTTAGTTTTTTCAAAGAGTAATCCGTAATTTTTACTCGTTTTTTTATCTATTACGGCTTATTCTCTTTCTTTAAAGATGCCCCACGAATTCACCATCCAGATATTCGATAGAATTTTTCGTTTAAAATTTCCAACTGTTTACTTTGTAGAAAACCATAAAATTACTCGCGAATAGATAACCGAAATGAGCTTAATTTCAGTATACTACAAACTAGATCCTCTATTGAGAGCAAATCATTTGGTTAAATAAATCTTGAAAATGACATTAAAGCTGAATTGTACTGTTCCTTGAAGAAAATATAAAAATATAACACAGGACAAAACACCAAATATACGAGCAAAATAAATTATAGACGGATGGCACATGTTTTAGCGCTTTTCTTTTCTTTTTCAATGTTTTTCGTGCTCAGTTAGGTTACTACAGATAATTTAATATTAATAATATTGTATCGATTGGCTCGTCACATGAATTAATTATATACACATATTTTACAAATCGCCAATAAATTTCATCGTGGAGTCCACATTAGAAGTTCGACCTCAAATTAATGTGAATTAGTTAAAATTTTAGTTTAGCGTATAAGGACGGCCTGAATAATTCCTCTGGGAATTCTTACCCACATCGGAACACGCCAATTTATAACTTTGTCAAATTCTCATTCTCGCCTAACAATTATAAACTGAAAAATTTGGTAATTCACACGTTTTTTTGTTACTTAGTATTCTGTCGTCTCACAATAAGTTTGGTTTAGAGCACAAATGTCGCAATAAATCAGGGCACTTATCTCAATTTTGGTGATGAGAATGCGATGATAAATCCTTTGATGGATAAACTTTTGTTGGCCAAATGGTTGATCACAGCGAGAAAGCCCGAGGGTAATATTGGTAACGTGTCGTGCCTTGGTCGTGCTCCAAAATGACAGATGACAAGCGAAAAATATGTATGGCGACAAGCACCTCTGCCTCGTATGATTACTCGGAGAGAAGAGAGCAAGCGAGCGAGTCCCGAAACCACAGCAAGCTTTCCCGTAAGGGCGGACATTCATATCGTCGCGTCGCTCAGCTGACGCGTTACTCATTTCTTCGCGTTATTCTATATAAATTTGAAATCAATCATTACAAATTATTAAGGAATTTCGTCCATGGGTAACAAACAGCTACAATTTTTAAACGTAAAATTCTACCGAATATCTGAATGGTGAATTCGTAGACCATCTTTCGAGGAAGAGAAAGACCCGTAATACATAAAAAAGAGTAAAAATTACGGATTACTCTTCGAAAAAAACTGAACGAATATTCACATTTTTGAAAATCAGCACAAACCAGTTGATATTTTTTTTGGAAATCCCTGGCAATTAATGTTTTCCTAAGTTAAGGACCACTATTATAATAGGTGCGGAAAAGTTTGTGTAAGCGATTTTAAAAACAGCATTCATTTGAATAGTGCGAACCGCTTCAACCGCCTTAAAAGAAGGACTTTGTCTCGAAGGACTCTCCGATAAATTTATTCAATATCTTTTTACCGTGGTCCATCTTGCCCCGCTCTTCCCTGAGATCGGAGAGCCCGTGATTATGCCACGAAACGGCATAGCTGCAGGGATAATAATCTTGTACGTAAAAACCCGTGCATGGCGAAGAACAGCTATAGCATGCACGAATTCTACCGAGCGGGTATGCGCGACTGACCGATGGAATGCAAAGCTCCACCGGCACTTCGAGTACATGCCGAGCATATGCGGGATAGGTTGATATCCTCGGGACGTAACGCTGAATTATCCATGGTACGGCGCATTGAGAATCCCACACACGGACAACACAGTCTCACGGTCTGGGTTCTGAATTGTTTATAGGACGATCGAAATTCGACCGTTGTGACCCACAAACGAATTAACCCTTTGCAAATCGCACCGCCCGAAACGAAACTACGGTAGCGCCTAAGAGTGGGGATGAAGGAGTAACTTATAAAGGGCTAATCTCCTCGAACGGGCTGCGAACTTTCCTCGCTGGAAATGAAATTTCTTTAAAATTGTCCTGACTACTCTGAGAGAAAAAAACGGGAATGGAGCGAACATAGATGAACGCTTGAGTCAACCGAATATGGTTGGCTAAATGACGATTTAGGTGGCTCAACCACCGAGAGGTTCAGTTAACGACATAAGCTTGACTCAACCTGTCGGTGAGGTTAAATACGGCGCAACTGATGTTGAACTTAAACCAATCTACCTCATTGAGGCTGAGTCAATCTCAATTTGAATCAATTAACCTCACTGAGGTCGGCTCAGCCTCGATGAGATCTTTTGATTCAAGTGTACAATGAGTTCCGCCGTATTTAACCTCACTGAGAGGTTGAGCTAACCTTATGTTGTTAACTCAATCTCTCGGTGGTTAAGCCACCTAAATCGTCATTGAGCCAACCATATTTGTTTGGGTCTACCTCTCATGTGTGTTCGCCCCATCGCCGATTTTTGCGCTCAGTGTACAGATAATTTTTTGCATTTGTTTTACCGCACGTAAATCATTGGATTTTCTGTATGTAAATTACCCATATATAGGGGAGAGCGGGGCATATAATGGAACAGTGGGGCAAAACGGAACAGTAGTGCGAAACTCAATTTTTTCAATAATTTTTGAATGCCCGGTATTGTCCCAAACGGTACATCCGGATTTTCAACCCACTGGTCGTCACCGCCACCATTCAAAAGTCATTAGAAAATTGTGTTTTGCCGCATTATCCCGTTTTGCCCTTCTGTCCCATTTTGGCCCGCTCTCCCCTACTTATATATGGACCGGGCCATATTCCCCACTTTGACCCAATACACCTCGCCTATAGTCAGACAGGTTGATATCCTTGGGACGTATCGCTGAATTATCCATAGTTCGGGGTATTGAGCATCGCACACACGGAAACAGTCTCACGGTCTCGGGGTCTGAATTGTTTATAGGACGATCGAAATTCGACCGTTCTGACCCACAAACGAATTAACCTACTCGAACGGGCTGCGATCTTCCCAGACAGGAAATGAAATTTCTTCGAAGTTGTCCTGATTTCAGATTATTATTTTTATCTTTCTTCTGCACGTAAATCAATAATATATGCTCCGGGCCATATTCACCACTTTTACCTTGCACACCTCGCCCGTAGTCAAGGATTTAAACGGAGCGTAAGGCCGTCTACGATTCGATCGAAAAACGGTCAACCAGTAACTAAACGCCTCGAAGACATTCTCACTCCTCGATAACTCTTTCGTACAATTCCCTCCGGGTCGTTTTAACGTCGAAATTTCGTAATTTTCCTGAGTTCAAATCATTACATTTTTTTGCACGTAAATTAATGACATATATAGACTGGGCCACATTCGCCACTTTTACGGGAGAGCCGGGCAAAATGAGATAATGGGGCGAAACGCAATTTTCGAATGACTTTTGGACGGTGGCCGTGGTGGTAAGTGGGGCAAAACGGGGTTAAAAATCCGGATGTATCGTTGGATCAAAATGGGGCATCAAAACATTATTAGAAAATTGAGTTTTGCTGCACTGTTCCATTTTGTCCCGCTCTCCCCTATCCCACAGACCTCGCCTGTAGTCGAGGGTCTAAACGGAGCGTAAAACTAGCTACGATTTCATCGAGAAACGGTCAACGAGTAACTAAAGTTCTCGAAGACATTTTCGCTCTCCGATAACCCCTTCGCACTATTCGAAGGCCCGGAGTCGTTTTATCGACAACACCTCGAGAAATGTCGCTTGCTCGATAACCCGAAGAGCCAAGCCGTCCGCCCAAAGTTCGCTGGTATTTATTTATATCGGAAATCGAATAACGTTGGATAACATGCGTTCACCGTTTCCGGTATCGTAGCCAGTGCCTTTCCGAACTGCACAACAAACGTTTGCGGTGCAACAAGCTCCGATCTTTCCGCACCGGAAATAAAAATTTTCGGTATTTTCCTGACGTCAGATAATAATAATAATAATAATAATAATAATAATAATAATAATAATAATAATAATAATAATAATAATAATAATAATAATAATAATAATAATTCTGCACCCAAATTAATGATACATGGACCGGGCCATATTCGTCTCCTTTACCCAATACACCTCCCCTATAGTCAAGGGTCTAAGCCCAGTAAAACTACACAGTAAAAAAGAATTTGGGAATTTAATGTACAATTATGATAGAAGATTAATGTACTTTTTCATTAAAATTAAAATAAATTATAAAAATTAAAGTACTTTCATAGTAAAATTAAAGTCAATTATTAAATATAAAATATTTCCAATGTTTTAAAGGTTGTCACGTGATTTTTCGAATCAGCGTCACAAAAATATCGTGGTATGATTCAGCTCATGGGGATACAGTTTCCGTTAACCTTCAGATTCTTTTTTTTTGTGGTACAGTTACGGTTTTGGTAAAGATCCAGTTTAGTCGAGATTGTCAAATCCATTTGGTGGTGTGGATCTAGAAGTAATTAGAAGCCCAAATGGAGGAGAGACTCGACGAGGTTTCGTTATGAATACGCCAAAGTCCGGTGCAAACCCGAGCGCTCTAGTTGGTGATAAGGAAAAGTGCAATGCGTTGGAGAACAAGCGGGGTTATAGTTTAGTTCCGGGCAGGGATGGAAGCCTTGTGCTGTGTTTTGAGATAGAGAAGAGCCTTGTTTTCACGCATTGCACGAGGAAAAGCGATCGTAACGATCCCCAAAACATTACCGCGTACGGTTAGTTAGAGGCTGCTGTTGAGATCCCGTTTCGAAATCGTTCGAGAGGGCAGTAGCTATCGGTCAGAGTTCCCGAAATAATGATAATGATTCATTACAGGTCTTATCGTAGACAAATCAGTCTACCGAGAGTCGTCCTCGAGGCAGCTCGGACTTCTCTCGCACTCCCGTGTTTACGTTCGGACTATTGTCTCGTGCGCTGAGTCATTCGTTTTCGCTCGCGCTGCCGTAGACTCCGACACCGCTCTCGCTTCGGTGTGTGTCTCGCTCACGCCACCTGTCAGTTCATTCGTTCGTTGCTTGACTCGTGGGCTGTGTTTCGTGTGAATTCCGTTCCTAATTCTGTACCGATTTTCTGTGATCGAGATGCGTTCCGGGTAATGCTCTTGAGGTGCAGTGACTGTGCTTAAGTTCTCGAGGCATCGTAAGATGCAGTGCCGGCAATTATTGGATTAAATTACGCTGTTTCGGTGAGTTTTATCGTTCAGACAATTCATCGATCGCGTATAGATTAGTTCTCGCTCTGCTCGCCTAGATCGTTCGAGCAGCTGAGCGCCCTCGATGCACATGTGTGTGATCCCGTGGCTTATTAACCAATAAAGAACTGTTCTCGTTATGTAAAGTCTACGATTCCGATTTTTGGATTTCGTTCGCTATTTTATCGGCCTCGGATCGCGACCCTTCCATAACTCGCATCCTGAGCGACCGCGCATTTCCGCAACCGGTCGCTCTCGCGAATGCATCGGCGTTAGTTCTCGTGCCGTTAAGTTCTCCTTTGTGTTGTTCGTGTGTTCCGGTTGCGGAGGTCAGCGTGTTTCACCGTCCTCCAGATTAGGCCGGCTTGGTGATTCCGGCGAGACAAAAATCAGCCATGCGGCGGACGGCCGTTCCACCAATTTCCAGATTAGTCCGGCTTGGTGATTCCGGCGAAACAAAAATCAGCCCTGCGGAGGTCGGCCGTTCTACCAACCTCCAGATTAGTCCGGCTTGGTGATTCCGGCGAAACAAAAATAAGCCCTGCGGAGGTCGGACGTTTCACCGACCTCCAGATTAGTCCGGCTTGGTGATTCCGGCGAAACAAAAATCAGCCCTGCAGAGGTCGGACGTTTTACCGACCTCCAGATTAGTCCGGTTGTTAGTACCGGCGAAACAAAAACCAGCCCTGCGGAGGTCGGCCGTTCCACGAACCTCCAGATTAGTCCGGCTTGGTGAATCCGGTGTAACAAAAATCAGCCCTGCGGAGGTCGGACTTCGCCTTTTAAAAAAACCATCTTTAACAATAATAATAATACTTTATCCTATGTCTAAGTACATTACATAGCCTTTGCACACCACATCACTTGACTTTTTTTCCAACGTCCATCACCTTAAAACCGCCTCTCATCGCCCCTGCGAGCCACTTCTTATACCCAGTTTATCAACAATTCATTTCGCATACATAACATCCTTAGATCAAAATCTACATCTTACTAGAAACCTACCTCCTCAATTGGCATTTTACATAAAATGTAATACAGTTTTTGCATAAAAACTTGCACGCCAGTACACAAAATTTCATACGAATTTCAACGAGTAACTAAACTCCTCGAAGACATTCTCGCTTTCGCACTATTCCGGCCGCAATCGTTTTATCGATAAAACCTCGAGAAATTCCGCTCGTTCGATAACCCGAAGAGTCAAACCGTTAGCCGAAAGTTCGCTGGTATTTATTTATATCCGACATCGAATACCTTTCGCCATTTCCGGTAACGTAGCCGTTGTGTTTCGAACTGCACAACAATCGTTTGCGGTCCAACGAGCTCCCGTGTTTCTCA
The DNA here is from genome assembly GCA_964017025.1 of Stenichneumon culpator. Lineage (NCBI taxonomy): Eukaryota > Metazoa > Arthropoda > Insecta > Hymenoptera > Ichneumonidae > Stenichneumon > Stenichneumon culpator. The sequence continues at coordinate 9,806,100 of OZ024776.1, read as the reverse complement.
CTATCCTCCAAAGTTTGCTGACGCACACTGCGAGTTGTAATAAACGTACCGCAGTGCTCGCACTTTCGAGCCCCTTGGAATTGGCCGTTTGCGCATCTTCTATGTCGCCACAGAATGTTCAGATTTCGTGCGGCACGAGTGAATAAAGTTAATGCGGGGAAATTGCTTCGGAATCTCTGGGCCATGGATGGGATTCCCCTCAGACGTTCGCGACTACCGTTAACCCCGTTACTTCCGGAAATTATGCCGAGGAATACGATCCGCGGAGCTTCCAAGCGCAATTAGCAATTACTCGGTTTCCGATTTGGAACGAAGCTCGTCCTCGCCGATGTCTGCAGCTTCCGCGTCGCCGATGAAGTAGCAGTTTAAAAATGAATAAATCTGAAAAAGCATTTTTTTAAGTTAACATGTTTTCGAACTTAAAAAAAAGTTTATTCAATTTTGATAACTTTCGTTTTATTTGGTCACCGAAAATTTGATCTGGAACTCATGTTGAGTACGATTTTGTCCAACAGCCTAATTCCTCACCGATGTTTGCAGCTTCCGCGTCGCTGATAAAGTCGTGCTTTAAAAATAAATAAATCCGAAAGAGCATTTTTTAAGTTAACTTTTCTTTGGAGCTTTAAAAAGAAAAAGATTACTAAATTTTCGAAACTTTCGTTTAATATGCTCACCGAAAATTTGATTTGGCACTCGTGTTGAGTACGATGTCGAGTTAATGAAGTCGAGCTTTAAAAATAAACAAATCCGAAAAAGCTTTTTTGTAGTTAACATTTTTTAGAACATAAAAAACAAGGATTATTAAATTTTCGTAACTTCCGTTTAAAATGCTCACCGAAAATTCGATCTGGCAATAGCGTTGGGCACGATTTCGCCGAACAGCCTGCATTACACAGTTTCGCCCTTTCGTCATTTGCAAAACCCTCATTAGCGCATCCTCATTCCTCTCCCTCGCGGGTCCTCGGGCTCGAGATTATTTACACGACCCGTTTAAATGGGCTTGTTTAAACTGGGTTTTAATTTCAGTGTACGGCCTCCTCGAGGAACTGGGCGGCTATTTGCCCCCGCAGAGTCTCGACCCCACGGACATAACTCCCTTGGTCCTGGCTCTCCTCGAAGTTACCGGAGCACCGCTGTTCGATCTCTACCTCGACGTCGACCTCTACGATCGATCGAGGATCTCGGTTTTTCTGGATCTACCCTCTAAGTACCAAGGAGACACATTTTTCACCGAGAAACAGGTACACCTTAGCAAAATATTATTTAAAAAAATTGCAGGGATACCATACATTTATCCACTAAACTCAATCTTTTCGGAGCTTTTTCTTATTTTGTCAACAGAATCAGAAAATATAGTTGAGAATATTACTTAGTCCAAGAGGGTCCTCTAGCACAAAAAAGATTTTGTCCGAGAGTGCACGAGCACGAATTTACCTCAATGATTGTCCGCTTTTCTGAGAAACAGCTGCACCTTAGGAAAATATTATAAAAAAGGAATTTCCACCGATACCATACTTGTGTCCACGAAAGTCAACTCTTTCGGGTCCATTTATATATATATATATATATATATATATATATATAAACATTTTAATCCAATAAAAATCCATAAAACTCGTTTGCTTTCAGAGCATTCTACTTAGTGCCCAAGGATACTGCAGAAGGGTCCACTTGCACCAAAAAGATTTTTTCTACGAGTGAACAATTTACCTCAAATATTGTCCTCTTCTCTACTAATTTCAGCGGGACAGTTCAAATGAAATTTCCGTACCAACTTTATCCCCCTTAGTTCTTATTAGCCCGTACGCTCAACCCTTTTTCACAGTCGCACGTTTCCTCCGACCTTTTCCAGTTCGTTCATGACTCGAGTAAAAGCTCGTTCCGGACGCTCCAGGAAACTCGCAAAAAAAAAAAAAAGAAATCTCCGTTCTTTCTCATACCGTGCACAAAAGCAGTGCAGTGTCACGACCTCTCGTGGGAGACAGGGGACGGGGTGAAAGAGGTACTTCGTTCGAGCGGTCGCTCCGTAGCTCGCACTTGAAGCAAACTTGTTTGTAAATAAAACCTCCTCGTGGGAAAAAACCCTCGGAGCTTTTTTTCTTCTTCTCTCCACCGAGTGAAATTCTTTCCGCAAGCTTTCAGGCGACACAGAATCGTTTGTTTGTTCGGGGGATGAATACGAGAGCAGGGGGAGACCTCTATTACACCACCGTGGTCTATGGGTTGAACGCGACCGAGTTTGCGATAGTTTGTGTGCACGTGTAAAGAGCGGACGCTCTATTGGGCTAGCGCGAATGGAGTAAATTAGATAAGGTATAAATTGTAGGGTCAATCAATGAGGGTGTCTTTAATCAGGAGCTTCCCACTTCCTCACGAAACGCATCAGTTCCAGACTGTAATTATCGCCAATAATTGCTTGAAGAGATCTCGTTCGTAAATAAAACCTCCGCGTAAGGAAAAAATATTCGGAGCCCTTTTTTCTTCTCTTCACTGAGTGAAATTCTTTCTGCAAGACTATTAAGAAAATTGTAAATTTAATGTACAATTGTAATGAAAAATACATATTTTTTCAATGAAATGAAAATAAATTAATAAAATTTTTATATTTTTGTAGTGAAGTTAAAGTGAATTATTAAAAATAAAGTATTCCGAATTTTTTAAATACACTAAACATTAATTTTTCATCACAATTGTACGTGAAATTTAATATACCAGATTTTGCACAAAAACTTGCAGTCCGGTACATTAAATTTCACACGAATTGTTTGCACAGTGTCATACGTGCAACGAGCTATATTCGACGTGCGTGAATATAGTAAACTGGATATCGTATAAATTTTAGGGTCAATAATTGAGGGTATCTTGAATCAGGAACCCGTTCGCCTTGCCGGGGGCGAGTTCCCGCATAGCGAATGCACAACCGCACCAGTGCCAGACTGTAATTATCGTGAATAGTTGCCACGGGCAACGGGAGATTCATTCATTTAAGCAATTAATTGTTGTGGAAGAAAAACGACATCTCGCCTTTCCTCGGTGGTTTGCGTTTATGTAAATGTGTGTCTATTTGTACACACAGCTCTCAGAAAGTAAGCCGACGAAACGAGTGATACACAAAAAAAAGAAGAGAGGCGAGGAATTGGGAAGTCGAGCGAAAAAATTCTTCCAAGTTTTTTCAACGTATTGGAGCGCAAAAAAAAAAATTGTATTTAGCAATGCGAAAGTTTCCGATCGAAGAACCGCTCTTTATTTCTCGTGAATTTTTTTTCCGAACAACTTCGTTGGGTGGATTAAACTCCGGATCGTTAGACAGCAATTTATCCTATCAAATTCAGTGGCGCATGAGAAATGGAATATAAAAAAGTTGATATTTCTCTACCCTCTCGGATAAAAATTTACTCTCGACATGCGGGATAAAAGTGGTGCTTCGCAAACGTCCAGCGTCGAAGATTCAAGTCTCGGCGGACTGTTTGAGTTCGAACAGCCATTTAAGCCTGCACATCAACCCCGTATAAAATTAGTATTCCCGTAAAGTTTCCCATCTTTTTCTACCGTGCCAAGGAAACTTCGCGTCGAGTTTAATTAATTAAAGTTTTATTACTCAAGAAAACTTAATAAGAGCCTCGCGATGAAAATAAATATTTTGATGTATGAACTTTATTTTTAAATATTTTTTTTTACATCGTACTAAATTTAGTGGCGTATGAAAAATTGAATAAAAGGTAGATTCCTACCCACTCGGGTAAAAATATACTCCCGAAATACAGGGTAAAAGTGGCGATTCGCAAACGTCTGTAATGTAAAAAAAATCTTATAAAATTTAATGTACTGGACTGGAAGTTTTTATGCGAAAACTGGAATATTAAATTTCATGTACAATTGTGATGAAACATTAATGTTCAGTGTATTAACAACATTGGAAATACTTTATTTTTAATACTTAACTTTAACTTCAATAAAAAAGTATATTAATTATTCATCACAATTGTACATTAAATTAACATTTTTTTTACAGTGTAGAGTTTCGGAACTCGAGTCTCCGGGCGCCATTTGATTTCGAACAGCCATTTCACCGCGTGCATCAACCCGCATCCAAATTAGTATTCCCGTCAAGTTTTCCATCTTATTCTACCGTGCCAAGTAAACTTCGTCGCGAGTTTAATTAATTCAAATTTTATTACTGAAAAAAACTTAGTAAGAGGCTTTCCTCTCGCGATGAAAATAAATATTTTGATGAATGAGCTTTACTTTCTGATCATCAAAAAATAAATAATTTTTTTTTTTAGATCGTGCCTCGCCGACCAAACTAGGTGATTAATGTAAATGGTTTATTTGAATTTCCCTCGAATTACCACGGGGCTACTTGCGTGAGTCTGCGCTCGTGTTTGCGTCTGCGTGTAACTGCACAGCGGCTGTATAAATACATGCATATATATATAAATGTCTGTCTCTAGGAGAGCCTGAGAAACGAGTCCGCGAAATTATTCGGTGAAGCGTCTCGAGAGGAAAAGTGGAGAGGAGAAAGAATAGTAGCCCTTCAACCGGAGTATGTGCGCCCGTGCGCGTACGTGAGAAGAAGACCCGGAACTAGACCCGACGGTTCAAGATCTCCGTCCCCCTGGGATTCTTCTTGCACTTCACGAATGACTCCACGAGAGGACACGGGGGACTCCCGACGATTCTTAAATAGTTGATCACGACGAAGAATAGCCTTTTCCACTCGGCCCCGTCGGTCGCCGGCATTTTTAGCTCTGCCGTTACAGACTGCGAAACAGTCTGGACACCTGGACCACGGCATGCTGCAATAGGATAGTCTTTTTTTTGCGACTGTAACTTTAATCTTTGATGGTGTTACCCCTCTAAGTTTCACTTATTCTCACTTTATAGTGGAACCGGAATTCCGCGCAAGGGTATATTTTTCAACCCTTAGTGTGCATTTGGGGTCATTTTGACCCCAACATTTTTCGCCCAACGTCAAGTTTAAGCACGTCTTTGGACGGGAAAAAAAGATTTTTCTTGGAAATCTGACTGCGTGAGCTTAAAGTTTGATAAATTTACTGCAAAAAGTGTAGTGTTCGTTTTTTTTCGAAAATGCATAGTTACTGGGATATTCAAGATGTTTGAGGCTGAAAATGAATTATTCGCTACGGAGGTGTGCACACTAACCCTTTAATCGTATATCCCGTAACGCCATGTTTAGCTGTGCCGTTACAGACCCCGAAACAGTCTGAACAAAAAAAAAAAATGTTTTAAAAAATGCACACATAGGCGAACTAAAAACGCTTTTCATTTTTTTTGTTTCTTAGCTCGCCATTGTGTGCATTTTTTAATCAATTTTTTTTTTGGTTCAGTCAATAAAGGAGGATATGGGGAAAAAACTTTTGTCTTGCAGCTACTAAAGCTATTTCCGGTCGTTTTACCGGAAACGTGGTAATAAATTAAAGGTGCTTGTTTAGTACAAACGGCAATAACAGGATTGTTGTAAATACTAGAAGTTTGTTATGTATTTTCCTACTTAATAATGTTTACATAAATGCTCACCATAAGAAAAACTATTTAAATTTTATTGTAATCTTATAACACACAATCTAAAGTGACTGAATTTTCGGTCGGCCAAATCTCCCTGGTCCCCTTAGGGTAGTCCTTGCGAAATGTTCGTTTCGCATAAGTTTCAGAGAAGTGACTGCGAATTGCGAACACTTCCGGATGATATCAAAATCTGAAGAAAAAATATCGAGCATATTAAAGATGCCGAAAAGATTAATTTTGCATAATAATAATTCCAAAATGTTATTGACAAATTGATGAAAAATAAAACTGTTCTGATTGTTTTCAGATTTTTTTGCCATCGACGAGTGTTTGCAGTTTCCTCTCACTTCTCTGAAACTTATGCGAAGTGGCTATTCGCAAGGACCTCCTTAATCGCAAAGCCTGTCGCTGGAAGATTGGTCATTCTTCGGGTCTTCGCCGCGTCCCGCTTAGTCTCGTTTTCGGCACTCGGTTTCATTCCGGTGCGCTTTCGGACCGCGTGACCAGTGAAGGATTAACTTCCCAGCAATTGATCGAGAATACGTGACCGTGTCTTCGCGGGTGTGGAGTACGAGTGTACGGTCGGTCTTTTAACATCCATGTCCCGGGTAGTCTGGGAAGAAGAGTGTGCAGAGCCAGTCGTTCTGTCGCCCGTTAGCAGAAACGCCGGTCGCTGTCGGTGAAACACACAGACCATGTCTGAGCCAAGAATTCGCTGCCGCCGGGAAGTTATCCAAGTAGCGAGTCTTCTCCTCGCGCCAGGTCTTCGTACGTTGTCTGGCCTAAGGCCAAAAGACCCCTCGCGACACGGCGAGGATCTTTCTAATTTCCTGACCCTCCACTGCAGTTCTTCCTGCACTTCTCTTTTTCTCGTCCTTGCCATTTTCCACGTCCTTGGGATTCGAAGGCGCGACCACGCCAATCGTTTTTGCCTCTCAGCATCCTCGTATTAAATTCTTGTTACTTCCTCGAATCTTCCAATTTTTTGGGAAACTCAGGATAACGCGTGCATGATTAAATTTTCGAACATTTTCAAAAATCGGGTCCAGAGAATCGTTTTGTAAAAAGATCGTCACATTAATGATAAGAATCCTCGTATTATATTCTTCTTATTCCCGTAAATCTTCCAATGTCTGGGAAAACTCAGGATAACACAAGCATGAATAGTTTTTCAAAATTTTTTTAAATATTTGGTACGAGAATCGTTTTGTAAAAAATTACCGCAATAATTCTGAGAACCCTTGCAGCATTTTATCGCTATCGCAATCGCGATACCGCTTTCCAGAATGTGATAACGATCGCGCAGGCTATGTTTTTACGGAGATTTCTTTTACTTATATTTTCTGACGTGCGCGCGAATCTTTCAATTTATGGGGAAACTCAGGATATGCGTGACTAAATTTTCTAAAAATAAAAAAAATTAGTTACAGAGAATCGTTTTGTGAAAAATCATGACAAAAATGCTAGAGAACCGCAGAGCATCTTATCGCGATCATAATCGAAATAACGCTGCCCAGAGTGTAATGACGATCGCGCAAGCTATGTTTTTACAAGGATTTTTTGTACGTATATTTTCTAGCGTGCGGCATTCCGCGATCAACTCGAATCACCTCTGATAACGGTTGTTTCTCACGCATCGCTCTCCCTTTCCCCGACAAGATTATTAATCTCATAGATCTTTATCTGGCAGTTCCGAAATTACGTGTACTTTTATCCCCCTTCAGCCACTTTAGTTTTTCCTGCCCATTCAGTTCGTTGGACAAACTTACAGTGGAACTTCCGTAGAGTTACAAAATTTCACGAATTCTATGATACACGCTTTTTTTTGCTGACGATACTGTAGCGTCCCGATGAAAAGTTATATTGCCACTAAAATCCGTTACGCACTTGGATTTAAGGTAGCTACTACGTGGCAGAGTAGTGAAATGAGCGCAACATTTTTACAATTGTTTATTCAAAATTGCGTGCATTTATTGACAGTAAAGGAGGTTGATTTGTATTGTTGCATGTGTCCTCAACCAAGAGAAATATTAATTACGCACAACAACTGGTAAAAGCCAATTTCCATGGTAGTAGGGGAGAGCGGGGCAAAACGGGACAGTGGGGAAAACGCAATTTTCCAATAAAAATTTGGACGACCCATTTTGCCCCATCGATATATCTGGATTTTCTGCCCAGTTTTGCCTCACAGTGCCATTTAAAAATTATTGGAAAATTGCGTTGTGCCCCACTCTCCCGTTTTGCCCCGCTGTCCCATTTCGCCCCGCTCTCGCCTACGTTTTTGTTGGATTTTTTCAAAATAAAATCCGTATTTTTTAATCGATTTTAATTTATCACAACTCATTTTGGTTCTCAAACTTTGCTCTACGAATTCACCAACTAGATTATTTGACAGGTTTGAGCGTCTCACAAATCCCGCTCATTGTTTAGCCGGTGAATTTTTTTGCCCGTAAAGAAACTGCTGTTTTTTTGAACCCACCAACCTATTAAAAAAAATCTACCTGGTAAATTCGTAGAGCGACGTTTGAGGAAATTGGTTGAAAAACAAGGATTCTTTTTTTTTTTAAACTCAACGAAAATCTATCGCCATGGAAATTGGCATTTATCAGTTTATGTATTTGCATCGCAATACATCAACAGTTTTCTGGATATCGATCCATGCAGTAACACAAATCGACTTCCGTTACTGTTAATGAATGCCCAACGTTTTTGATAAAACATTGTGAAAATTTAGCAATCGTTTGACTGGTGTTTCGTGCTGTAGCCACCGTAACGTTGCAAGACGATTAATCTCATAGATCGTTATGCGGCGGTTCTGAAATTACGTGGACTTTTTCCCCCCAGCCACTTAGTTTTCCCTGCCCATTCAGTTTCTCGAACAAACTTACAGTCGAACTTCCCTAGAGTTGCAAAATTTCACCAATTCGCTGACACTTTTTTTTGCCGACGATGCTTCAGTCTCGCAATGAAAAGTTAAATTGCCACTGAAGTCGAGTGTGCCGGACCGACAACGGGCACGGGTCGTGTCAAGAATATTCGCCGTCCGCCCTGTCAGTTACCCACTTGGGTTTAACGTTAACTCGTTTTAACTCCTGAGAAGTTTGCCTGTAGCCGCTACGACCGTTACATGTGTAAATACACCGTACGTTCCTGGCGCAGAAAGCGGCAAACCGAGAATTCGGTTTGCGCGTGCCTGCATTGCGAAATCCGTGCTGTTATAAGTACATACTTAGGCGCGCGCGATTATTTATCGGCCGCATACGTGAACTACCGCGAAATTACTCGACCGTAGAATTCTGTTACTTGTACGTAGTGTAGTGGAGCGTTCTGCTGGGGCGACGGAAGGGGAGCGACTGCACGACGTGCATAAATTCTAAGTAACATACACACGTATGTACACGACACGTTCCGTATCGCGACCCGATAGTTAGCGGGCTTTCGCTTTGTTTGCCAAGCCCGGCGAACTTTCGCTCCACCGGTCGTGATACTTCTTTTTTTTCCTTTTTTTTCGTTATTGTCCTAATATATCTTCGGTGTCGTTTTAGATAGATGAAGAAAAAATTTGCCGACGAATCGGGTCGGCAAAACTGAGATCGATGAGTTTGTGTTTGCCGAAGGTCCAATCCAGATGGTGAAAACTTTTTACGAGATCGGAGAAATTTTTTTCTTTTTTTGCTATATTTTTGTAATTTTCCTACAATCCCTTTGGTGTCGCTGTGGATAGACGAAGGAAAAATTTATCGGCGAATGAGGTCCATAAATCTACGATCGATAAACTTGTCCAAGATCGCGAGAAGCTTTCCCGAAAGTCGAGGAAATTCTATACTTTTATTATTATATTTCTTTTAATGGTTCTACATTCTCTCCGGCGTTGCTTTAGATATATGGAGGAAAAATTTGCCGATGAATCAGGTCAAAAATTTGCGGTCGGTGATTTTTTGTTTGCAGGAGGACGGACCCAGATTGCGAGAAGGTTTTCCGAAATCCGAGAGAATTATTTGTTTTTTTATTTATTATATTTTAAAAAATTTCCTTTCAATCTTTTCGTTGTCGCCTTGGTCAGATAACTTTAAATTTTACCGACGAATCGGTTCGATAAATCTGAGATCGATGAATTTGTGTTCGCAGGAGGACGGACCCAGATGGCGAGAAGGTTTCCCAAAAGCCGAGGGAAAACGGAAGAGATCCAATCCAGCGGAAAGCAGGGCCTACACTTTGATCAAGGTAAGTTAAAAAAAAAACATAAATAATATAAAAAGATTTCGCCGCCGCCGCCGTGTCAAGAGGGTGGGGCGCGGTGAGGGGGTCGGGGGGGGGGGGGTGTCAAAGGAGGGCTTAAAGGACTTATAAACAATAAGGGCTTAAGTCCATAAAGGGGGTGCAAAAGCGCCAAGCGCGCGAGCCTCGATCTGCCCTAGTATGTATATATACGTATAGTTTCGCAACTCCGTCGAATTAATGAGAAATTAGACGATGCATTGAGAAATTTAACTGCGGGCAATGAATTCTCAAAGGCGTAAGAGAAGATTCGAGGCACGTCTGACCAATAAGCCCCGCGACTACTGCGGAGATCGAGGCGGCACACTCGCTAAGCCTGTCCGACCATTATCGACGCCTTTCACTGAATCCGTCGGCTTTGCTGAAACGATTGACCCGAGTACGAGTGAGGCTTTTTGTTCTTGCACTAGTCGCGATCGTTTCTCACGATATGTAGAGCTCGAAGTTATCCTCGCGACACCCTGCACCAGTCCGTTGCCAAATCCAGCTACTTTTCATGATTCCTGTTAGGACGGAATCGAGCGAAGCTCGATAAATGGAAGCGAAGTTTCATTCGCGTTAATTAATACTTCACGTGAGGAATTGAATTATCGATTAGACTTAAACCTTTCACTCACTGTCGGTATTTCTTTCGTGGACCGAAAATAAATTCGAAAAAGTTCGAAGGTTTTATCTTTCTCTTCATCAAAAGGGGATGGAGAAAAGTTTGTCGAATGAAACTGCAGTCGGAAGTGATGGAAAATTTGATAGAGGCAAAATGTAAAAAAAAAAAAACTACCTATGGCGATGAATCTGGGTCAGCTATTTTTCACGATTTCTGTTCTACCGACTCGCACGAAGCTCAATAAATGTGAGCAGTTTCATTCGCATTAATTACTGTTTCTACGTATCGATCGGACTTAAACCTGTCCTTCGCCCGACGTATTTTTTTGCGGATAAAACATAAGTTCGAAAAAGTTCAAAGGCTTTACGTCGTCGGAGAGAAGTTGTTCGAACGAATTGCAATCGAAAAAGCTGCCAAATTAGATAGAAGCAAAATGTTGAGAAAAAAAAGAAAAAACTATCTCTGACAGTGAATCACCGATTAGTATTGATCTCAAGAGACCGGGTCAGCGTTGTAAGAGTTTTTTTTATGCATGACCGACCGTTCCGGTTGGTCGATGCGCCCAATCGTGACGGACGATTCTGATTGGCCGGACCGGTCATCCGAAACGGTGATCATCCGTATATAAGGGCTCGATCCGACGGAGGAGCATCATTCAGCTGTCTTCCGAGCAAACAGCAACATC